>OW386294.2:72869423-74098974 GCA_936432065.2 Rutpela maculata | reverse complement strand
GTGTTCCAACGTCGTGTTGCGTTTTCACATTTTTCACGTTTACTGACAAAAAATACAAATTTTGATTATAGAAAGAATCTATCATGACATAATCGACTTTGGACAAATTGGATAAACCTCCTTTCACAAAATTCAACTACATCTTAAAAGCTTATTGAATTTTGTGAGGTAAAAAATAATGATAGGCGTGAATTGTTAAATATTTTAAATCATTTTTAATGCCGATTAGATTTTTAAAAACATATTTAGCAATATATGGCAACAATGTCAACGGCTAGTCAAATGACAGATGTGTTCTAACGTCGTATTGCGTTTTCGCATTTTTCACGTATGCTGACAAAAAATACAAATTTTGATTATAGAAAGAATCCTTTGGGCAAATTGGATGAATCTCCTTTCACAAAAGTCAACTACATCTTAAAAGTTTATTGATAAAATATAAAATAAAACCAAACGCCACATAAACAAACAACAAATATGTCTCTTTCGCTCGTATTGTGATAAGAAGTGACAACTGACAGCATGCAAGCAAAGTTGGACAACGGGGAGAGCCGTTTTTATACAATGTTGCGACATAATCCTCGCCGCGAGTTTTGTTGGCATTTTTAAGATAACTTCTAAATATTGTCTAAATGTTGGTTGTGGCATTTTCTTAATTTTTCTGTTCCTTATTGGGATGTTCTGCCACATGCTTTCTTCTAAACAATGTTAAATCTACAAAATAATACAATTATCCAGTATTTTACTGGAAAATAACCTCTACGCCTGTAACTTTTATGTCAAAGGATCAGTTAGAGGGTGGTTTTTGACAAAAAATGAATAAGAACAAAAATATAAAAATGACGTATTTTGCTGACGTTTCGGAAAACTAATCTGTTTCCTTTCTCAAAGCGTATTATAAATCTTTGTGTGCTGTATATATTAAATACACATCTTTAAGAATATATTTGTTACATTCAGTATCCATAAATACTTACTGCTTACACAGAATTGTTGATATATCTAGTTAATAGTTTTATTTTAAACAATGTTGAGTTTGTTAAGTTCTTCTTTTAACATCGGCAGCCAGGTTGTGCAAACATCTACGGAACAATTCGACACGCATTTATCCTCATTCAATATAGAGGTTATTTTCCAGTAAAATACTGGAAAATTGTATTATTTTGTAGATTTCACGACATTGTTTAGAAGAAAATACATGTGGCAGAGCATCTAAATAAGAAACAGAAAAAAAACTTCTAAATAATAACAAACATAAATAAATTTAATTCCTTCGCAATAGATGTATATAATATTTATTAATTTTCAATATATTGAGCAAAATAGAAGTGTTATAGGTAAAATAACGTAAAGTAAATACACAATTTGGCATTCGTATAAGATAGTTACAATCTAAGCGAAAGTTGTCTATTATTGGTTAAATTATTTCCCTCCAAATAAAATCATCTGAAATCTGTGTCTGGCGCATTCTTATTTCTCATTTTTATTTAAGAAATTTTTGTTTCGGTTTAAATTGATTATGCAGTAATTGTTAAAATAATAATATAACTTGATATATATATCATCAAAACTGGATTTAAAAAAAATTGAATATTTTCCATTTTTCCCCATTGTTAGAAACAAAGTTATGGGATGAGAAATGCAAAATACTGTATTTCCGAGAAATTTCATAAAACGGCGAATAAGTATTTTCGCGAGTTGCATAGGCCACTTTTATTTTAAATATTTCGAACTTCTCGCTCTCCGACTAAATATTCAAGAGCAGTTTAGCCCGACCGCATTTTTACAAGATCTGGCGCTAAGTGAAGGCCTCTCAGTCTGAGAGCCCAACGCTGCAAGTTCTTGATATAAATATCATTTTAAACATCTCGAATGCAAACTAGGTAAGGAAATAGCGTAAGCGAGTCACCGTTCAGTGCCCAGATCAGCGTTCACGGCGGTATACGGCCTAGCCATACGACATTACAAGCCGCAAGGCAGGAGGCCGAACCCGGCGAGCCGAGCCGGAGCCGATGATGCTGCAGCACATGCCTGATTGTCCGCTGTGGTCGCCCGCTTTGTTACTCCCCCGCGTCAGATCCGTAACAGCGCATAGCGCACTGCGCACACTAGGTCACTACACGCGCCCACCTCTTCGCTTTGATTACAATTACCATTAGAAGAGCGCACCATTGGAATAACTCGGTTCCGTATCAAATGTGTATTATAATTGTAACAATATTACGCAATATTTCATTCGACCCGTCTAGTTATAATTATTGTTATTAGATAAAGCTCCAGAGATTCAGATCTAATTCTTCGCGAAGCGATATTTAACCCAGTAATCAAATTGGTGTCAGTTGTGGAATTAATTAGTGAGTAAGCTTTTTAATATGAGGTGGAGCTTAATTTCAACTTAACCAATCTAGCCGCATTAAAAAAGCAATTTGCAATCTTAACGCTATAAATACATAAAATTTGACATTTACACTGCAGGGTTTGAAATGTGGGCTGGACCAATCCATTATCAAAATTGTCCATTTTCATAAGCTATTATTAGAAAGCGGTAATTATTGACAAAAACCCACATTGCGACACGTTGTGCTAATAGGCCATATAACACGGAGCCTACCCAATTATTTTCCATTAAGGATAGGATTTTGCAGGGTGAGAGGGAAATATGCGTTAATTTTCGGTTTATTTTAAATATTTATTAAATCGTAAATGGTATAATCTTTAAAAGAGTTTCAGGTACTTCCCATTGCTCTAAAGAATACAACCATATACAGTTTTTATCACAAATTTTGTATATAGTTAAATGACATACTCTAATAATGAAACTAGGAACTATTTTCATTGGCAAACTACAATATTCAACTATAACAGAAATTTAAAATAAAAAATATATGTAGTTGTATTTATTAGAACAATAGCAAGTATCTGAAACAGTTTTAAAGATTATATTATGTTTGGTTTCTTAAACATTTATAATAAATCGAAAATAAACGCGTATTTCCCTCTCACTCTGCACAATCCTATCTTTAAATTCAAACCCTTAAAACTGGAAATTGGGGTAGTGACAATATGTTAATCAACGGAAATTCAGAACCTAATCCTAGACATTTTGATTGGTTGAAAGTAGTTTCTGTATATTTTAGAGAAGTATTAAATAGTTGCGACACCCAAAATAAATGTCTGTTTACCTTCTAAGTCATCTTTAAAATAGTATTTAAAGCAAACAGTGAGAAATCACAGAAATACAGGGTATCAGCAACTTTCTTTGGCTATCTGTTTAATGTTTCTTTATTAAATTCGTATTTCTATGGAAAGATTGGTATATGTTGAAATTTCACAAAGGATTGGCAGCTAGATTTTCTTATATTAAATAAAAATGAGTCTTAAAAAATGAATCATTTTTAAAAATTCCATTTGCAATCTATATTATAATAAAAAAAACGTAAAAAAACGAGGCAGATATAAAATAAAAAACCTAACAGATTACACAGCCCCACAAAAAAAAAATTTTTGGAACTGCTATCGAGGCAACTGTATCCCCGTGTAATTTTCGACGCTGAATCCAAATCCGAGGTCAAAAAAATCGTGCACCCCCAAAATCAACCCCTAGCGCTAAAAAACACTCCCTAAACATGGTAAAAATGACTTAACGCTCCACGAATAGTCCTAAATCTTAATAAATCGAATTAAATATAAACATTCAAGTATATAATGCATAAACACTACTTTCCATTGAAAATCACCCCCATGAGTGGGTGAAAACTACCCCTTATACAACAGGAAACTTTAAAACATGCTGTGATTGTACAAAAAGCTTACGATGCCCAGTTTTTTTGGAAAGAGTGAGTAACTGCATTAGTTCCGATGCGATGCTGAAAATCTACTCCCATAGAGTGGCGGAAACCACCCCTAGATTAAAATTGCAAGGAAAATCGGGGAAAAAAGTAATAACAGAAACAATGAACGTCCCAATAAAGAGTCCAACTTGACGTATACTTAATCCGCATTCAACACTCGTATGCGGTTGTCAATGCGCCACCTACCGGTTGGTCAAAAAACTATATAGTCAGAAAATTATAGTATTTTCAGAGAATTATTTTTAGGAGTCATCTAAGCAACTGCAATTTAAATTTGGGGGTAGTTTTTGAGCATCGCATCGAGACTAATGCAGTTACATACTGTTTCTAAAATAACTGGGCATCGTAAGCTTTTTTGCAATCACTGCAGTTTTTTTAAATTTCCTGTTGTGTGAGGGGTAGTTTTCACCCACTCATGGGAGTGATTTTCAATGAAAAGTAGTATTAACTCTGTATATATGCGTTATATACTTGAATGTTTACATTTAATTCGATTTATTGAGATTCAAGACTATTCGTGGAGCGTTAAGTCATTTTTACCCTGTTTAAGGAGTGTTTTTTAACGCTAGGGGTTGATTTTTTTGACCTCGGATTCGGATTCAGCGTCGAAAATTACATAGGGATACAGTTGTCTCGATAGCGATTCCAATTTTTTTTTTTTTTGTGGGGCTTTTTTGGAACTGCTATCGAGACAACTATATCCCTATGTAATTTTCGACGCTGAATCCGAATCCGAGGTCAAAAAAATCGTACACCCCCAAAATCAACCTTTAGTGCTAAAAAACACTCCCTAAACAGGGTAAAAATGACTTAACGCTCCACGAATAGTCTTGAATCTCAATAAATCGAATTAAATATAAACATTCAAGTATATAACACATAAATACAGAGTTAACACTACTTTTCATTGAAAATCACCCCCATGAGTGGGTGAAAACTACCCCTCACACAACAGGAAATTTAAAAAAACTGCAGTGATTGCAAAAAAGCTTACGATGCCCAGTTATTTTAGAAACAGTATGTAACTGCATTAGTCTCGATGCGATGCTCAAAAACTACTCCCATAGAGTGGCGGAAACCTAAATTGAAATGGCAGTTGCATAGATGACTCCTAAAAAGAATTCACTTACTTATTTATATGGCGCATTGACAACCGCATACGAGTGTTGAATGCGGATTAAGTATACGTCAAGTTGGGCTCTTTATTGGGGCGTTCATTGTTTCTGTTATTACCTTTTTTTTCCCCGATTTTCCTTGAAATTTTAATATAGGGGTGGTTTCCGCCACTCTATGGGGGTAGATTTTGAGCATCGCATCGGAACTAATGCAGTTACTCACTCTTTCCAAAAAAACTGGGCATCGTAAGTTTTTTTACAATCACTGCATTCTTTTAAGTTTCATGGGGGTGATTTTCAATGGAAAGTAGTGTTAACTCTGTGTTTATGCTTTATATACTTGAATGTTTATATTTAATTCGATTTATTGAGTGTTAAAACTATTCGTGGAGCGTTATTTTTACCATGTTTAGGGAGTGTTTTTTAGCGCTAGGGGTTTATTTTGGGGGTGTACGATTTTCTTTTACCTCGAATTCGGATTCAGCGTCGAAAATTACATAGGGATACAGTTGTCTCGATAGCAGTTCCAAGATTTTTATTTGTGGGGCTGGGTTATTTTTGAAAAGAATGCTTTAAAATGCTACTATTTCATACCAATACCTTGAACGAAGAATAAACCAGTCATCGATAAAAGTATAAGCATATACGAATTAAGCATTTCTGATAGGAAAAAATTAAGACAAAACACAGGGTTATGCTCCATCCACGTAGAGTTGTAGAATTCCAATTTTTTATCTAAAAACGCCACCGGTTCAACTGACGTAAGGTGGGAAAGGTCAACCTGATACGTCTTTTTATTAGTGGAGTGCAATTTAATTTCGATCTTTCAGCCCGTTGGCACTTTTAGAGAAAAATATATGACCTTGCCAGATATGTACCTGACACCCTGTAGATTAGGAATCCACTTGTCGTAAAAAAATCGTAATGAATATAAGGGCACAAATCAAAATTTTTTAACTAACCACACCACGTGATAGAGCCAATCATGAAGCATATCTTATTCAAAAATCATTAAATTCTCTGTAGAATTTCTATTTTTAAAATAAATAAAGAAACGAACTTTTACATTGGCTTATATGGCAGTAAAAAACAAAAATCCTCATTTTCTCCGTTCGACTACAGCTAAAAATTAATTATTTTTCGAACAATTTTTCTCTCCCACGACGATATCTCCCAAACTATTATATTTATTTAAAAAAATAATTCTTTACAAAATGTTTGTTATATTTTTCAGATTACAATGGTTCTTAAATCAGATTTTTTTGAGTATCTAATAACCAAGATATTTAATAATGTCTAGCGTGATGTCAATTTTCGAAGCTTATCGGCGGATTGAAATTGTTTACGGCTTCGAGCCCCCACTCATTGTTATTCTGTTTCAACAACCCCCTCTAACTCCGAGAGCACCCAAGTTCCACTTGGGTGAATGAATACCTATACAGGACTGTGAACTTTTCAGTTAATTTATTTTACTTTTTCATCTATAGGTAAATTGACGTGTACAAATCCAAATTTCAGATTACGACGAAATGGACTTTTTGAAATTTTTGACATGAGATCTGGGAGGTTTAAGGTAAAACGTTGTTGAATATTATTGCAATCGGTGCACCAGGGCGGCTCCAGGGAGAGCCTCAAAACAATTGTCGGATCTAAAAATATTTCATATAAAAATTGTTTAGAATGAGAAGAATCACTTAAAAGCGTATCTTAGTGCACTCGGAAATGAATTTATAGTCGTATGTGATGAGGAAATAATGTCGAGGTGAATCTAACTGAACCTGATTTGTACCTATCTTGTACCAATTATTAATTTATATAATGGGTTTAATAACATAAATGCATAAGTACATATTTCAATTGATTTTCAAATTTTATTAATTTTAAAATACAATTTTGACAGATAACAGAATCCATATCAAAATAAAAAAGTTATGAAAAATGAAAGATAATATAACAAAATTTAAATCTCAATTAAAGATTTACACTATACACTTTCTTCATCTAATTCAAATATATTTTTATTGATATAGTTGACTACACAATTCTTATGCGTGTAAAAAATGTCGGCGTCTTTTATCTTTACCACACCGCCAGAGAAACAGACATTTTTTACACGTATGGGAATAATTGTGTAGTCAACTTTAAGTAGTTTTTTATTTCTTCTGAACGAGGAGTTCTTGCAGGACTTTTTCCCCATGCAGGAGCATAAATAGATGCATGGCATGTTCTTTTTTTTACAAGAACAAACTTTACTGCCTCATTCTAAAAGAATAGAATTTTTAAAACATCAAATATCTAACGACTTGTATAAGTTCGTAATACTGAATTAAGTATGTATATTTTCCTTTCCTTTCCTCTCCTTTCCTTTCTTTTGTCAGTAAATGTATTTTTAAGTAGTCTACTGATCTGTCTCTTGGACTTACATCAGTCCAATTCTAAATACTTCTCATACCATACCCTTTTTGCTTTAAAAAACCTTTCTCAAGAATTTTACATATTTTGGTAAATAATCTCTTCAGATTTTACGTTTTCCACTTTTATTTTTATTGTTAGATAGCATTTTCTATTACGACTTAAGAAACATGAAACATGATATTTAGTTTCCATAGATATTAAATCGTTAGCACCCATTCTTTCGAAAATTATTGGATTTTATTGAGCTGTTATTAGTTTTATTTTTCTTTCTATATTCGTGGTTATTACTTGAGAGACCTTATTTACTGTTGATGCCTTTTGACAAAAAATACATTTCTCAAAAAATTAGTTTTACGCAAGGGCACACCTGAAGAAATTGATGGACAGGCACTGGATCCATCTGAACTGTTTTCAATTTCTTTCTCTTTTACTATTTTTTTTTCCTTAAATGTTCTATATATATCTCGTCTTCTCTTTGGTTGCTTATTATTATTTTTTTTTTTGGAATTTTAAACAATCAATAAATGTTGCAAATGATTTCTCAGAACCTTTGATTACAGAGGTCGGTTTCCTACAAAATTTCTTACTACACTAAACTTTATTTTTGTCTCTACCTCACTTTTAGAACTTGTGACGTCAGTAGTACTTTCCATTTTAATTTTTTCTGAAAGGCACATACATCATAAGGTCGAAAATTTTACTGAAAAAATACATACCAGCTGAAAATATCTTGCAAACAGTAAACTAAGGAGTTTCTTATAACGTGTTAATCTATTACATACAAATTTTATGTAGGTCAATATAACACTGAATTAATATAATCAACAAATACTTATATTTATTCCATATTAATCATTTTCAAGACAAAAAAATTAAAAATATCACAAACCACAAGGTACAATGCGCGTGTCTATTTAAAGTCATACCTTTGCGGGAAGCAGCGCGGGTTGTTGAAACAGCTTTAAAGAAGTGGGGCAGCGAATATCTCCAGCGAACGTGACGCTGCCGATATACTACGAAAATTGACATCACACTACATATTATTAAATATCTCGGTTATTAGATCCTCAAAAAATCTTATTTAAGAACCTTAGTAATCTGAAAAATATAGCGAATATTTTATAAAGAATAATTTTTTTTGATAAATATAATAGTTTGGGAGATATCGTCGTGGGAAAGAAAAAGTTTTCGAAAAATAATTAATTTTCTGCTGTAGTCGAAGGGAGAAAATGAGGATTTTTGTTTTTTACTGCCATATAAGCCAACGTAAAAGATCATTTATTTATTTATTTTAAAAATAGAAATTCTACAGAGAATTTAATGATTTTTGGATAAAATATGCTTCATGATTGGCTCTATCACGTAGTATGATTAGTAAGAAAATTTTGATTTGTGACCTTATATTCAATACGATTTTTTTACGACAAGTAGATTCCTAATCTACAGGGTGTCAGCTACATATCTGGCAAGGTTATACATTTTTCTCTAAAAGTGCCAACGGGAACAAAAACTAAGCGACTTTTGTCAACGCGAGCACTCCACTATATATATTTGTTAACAAAAATTCAAACACAAAGGACCCCCGCACATTTCTTATGTAAATTGGGGTACAGTCAAATTGGCTGAATTTTTAATATGTTGTAGATTTCGACTTTCTGATCAAAAACTCTCATGAGGCCCAACTCGATCCCATGTTTAGTTTCCGAGGTACAACTATAAATTCTTGTAAAATTTTGTCTTGTCTAACTTTTAATTTATTAATGGGGTATTAGAGCTCAAAGGAGCAATTTCCGAAAGTTTTTCAATTGAAGTTTTTTGATCACGAAGACACATACTTTATCTAAAAAATGTTTTAGCCAACTTGACCGAATATTTTTTTTCACTTGTTATTTTTATATCAATTTCCCGGCGCCTTCGCCAACATCTTTCAAACTTTAATATTTTTCTGCGCTAATTTTATTAAAACAACAAATGTTTTTAGTGCAAAGTATTATAAATGGATATTCTTCTTCTTCTTTTAGCGGGGTGACGAAGGGTCGCCGCACTCGGGCCTTGTGGCACATTGTGCTACCGCTACGAATTTATTGAATTCCCCCATTCAGGCCGGATTCTAACCTAAAGGCCAAAATCCTTCCTATAGGGGCCTTCTTTATTTCCTGTAGCACCGGAAAACCAATGCCGAAGTGTTTGTGCCTCAAGTTCCTGAGACTAGGGCAGGAAGTAAGGACGTGAATGGAAGTCTCCTTCCTCGTCCCCGCAGAACCTGCAGTCGGGGTTATCAACCACCCCTATAGTGTGCAGGTGTTTTCTGAAAGAGCCGTGTCTATTCAAAAGACCTACCACGATTCTGGCCTGCTTCCTGCTTAGTCGCAGAGAAGCTTGACTGAGTTGAACGAGCCAAGTTCACAGAGAGCCTGTTTATAGTTTTGAACTAGGATTGGCTTGGTCCGGACTGATGCAAGGGCCTTGAGTGCCGCTTGACTATCGCTACATATATATAGGTGCTTGTTGGAATATTTCCTTTGGACATTCTCCTGTGTGCAGACCAAAATAGCAAAGATCTCGGTCTGGGATACCGTGACGAATTTGCCCAAGGCATAAGAAACTTCAGCCCTGGGCCTTTCACCCAGACGATATCGGCAGGTCTGAGTATGTCCTCGAGTGGGTTCCAATCTTCTCTTTTGGGGATGACAACCTCAGAGGTTTCTGAGAAGGAGAAGGAAGGCACCATATCATGACTCCTGGTCTCCAGAAGTGAGTGAGTCCCTGTCACGTTGGAAAGGGACCTTGTGTATCCTAATTGTTATCCTCCGGCCTTCCACTGACCACCGCACCTCAGCCTGTAGGCCGCTTTCCGAGCCTCGGCCTCAGTCACCAAGTGAGGGGGCACGAGGTCCAGAAGGACCTACAGAGCTACTGTGGGGTCGTGCGTATTGCTCCTGTGACTCCCAAACAGGCGAGTCTTTGGAATTGTGTTAGCTTCTGTTGAATGTATAGCCTGGTTACAGCAGGCCACCACACAACAGAAGCATAAGTCTTACCAAAGGGATATTATAACGTATCACAATATAAAATGTATGAAGAAAATCATGAATTCGAAATTTTTTAAATTTTACAAGAGGTCATTCTAGTACATTTCTTTAGCTGTATATCGGAAACTAGACATAGGATCGAGTTGGGCCCATGACAGCTTTTGATCAGAAAGTCGAAATCTACAACATATTAAAAATTCAGCCAACTTGACTGTACCCGCGGGGTCCTTTAAATACATATTGCCACACTATTTAAGAAAACTCATCCATTGGGTCAATTTCTGCCAACTTTTAAGCCCTTAACTGAGCAAAAATAGACATGTCAATAAAAATAGTTCACAATTTCATTATTAGAGCATGGCATTTAGCTATTTACAAAATTTCGTTGTATTCCTTAGAGCAATGGAAAGTATCCGAAACTATTTTAAAGATTATACCATTTATGATTTTTTAAATATTTATAATAAATCGAAAATAAATGCATATTTCCCTCTGAATCTGCAAAATCCTATCCTTAATTATTTTTTCTTCTCAACAGAATGTACTCATAAAATGTAGTTACATATTTATTGAAAACCAAAGTAATATAATAGATAACCAAATAATTTTAGACCTCCTGTAAAATACTTTCGACTTATTTTAATCTAAAGTTTTAGCTTTGCAAATAAATAATAAAAAAAAGATGTGACACAGCAAATCCAAGCGTTTTTCTTCTCAACCATTTGTAAAAATGCCATTTGATTTAAATGATTACAACTTCTATATAAAATGTGTGTTAAATTTATTTACTAGCGATGGTAAATGACAGATATTTTTTCTGGTTGGTCACTTAAGAACTTTGGAGTTAATCCAACTGGAGTCCATGATCAAACTTACTGTCTCGATGCCAACCAAGCAAGATATTGATTGTTCTTTCGATGTGTTTATTGAGATGAGAGGAATTGAAGTACTACGACTGGGAAAAGGATCACTCTGGTAGATAGATGGATCCAAAAGCAGCAATAGCTGGAGCTCGATAGAAATATATGTTAGAAAAGTAATGAGAACAAAAGAAGAATAGGAGACAGACATGCAGTGGAGGCAGGATAATTAGGACAGATCTTTCCACATTCAAAGATATGCTGTGAAGAGGTGGTTGAAAAAAGTTGCTTAAGAAAAAAGTATCCTTATGCCCGAAGATGCATTAACAAGGTCGGATACTTTCAAACATGCTCAAAACTTTAAAGAGGGTTAGCCTACAACTTTGAACCTAAAGTTAACTGAAAGTGTCTACACTCACAGAAACAACATGGTTACCTTATTGCGGATACCAGGGTATGAGAAATTAGAAGGTAACGAAATAGCGGATAGCCTTGCAAATGAGAGCTAGAGCTTCATTCTTCGCACCGTTTCGTTCCAAAAGACGACAATACCGAAAGTAAATACAGGAAAACAGGAATACAACACAGAGAAAAAACGAACAAGTTCTTAGCTAAGAATGCTACCCCAAAAGCCTGACCTTAGGCCGATAACACGCCTTTCAACGTGCCACTGCCGTTAAAATATTGGCCTAACAAAATGGCCAAAACGGAAAACGATAATTACACGCTCTGAGAATTCTGGATATCACAAAATATCTTTAGATCGACGTGAAGTACGGTTAAATTGCGTAGCAAACTACTATAATAATCTACAATCTACAACTGAATTACTTTGAGTAAAAAAACAGTTACGAGTCAGAAAGGGTTTAAATGTCTACATTTTTGTATTTGTAAAAGGAACAGCGTCCTTGGGAGAGGCGATATTATTCGTTGGCGAAGAAATTATAGTTGGGCAATTAGAGCTACTCGTAAACGCGGAAGAAAATGTTATTATTAGGACATACTGTAACGCGAAGTAGGAAAAAATGGGCAAAGTGTTCGTCAAGTTCATATGAAAAACTAGTTAACCGGATTAAAAAGACCAACAACAAAAGAAAGTGCTTAATTATAGCGCACAAAGAAAGTCAGGATTCGTGGGTGTCCAAAAAAATTGACGATTATCATGAGGACATGAACGCGGATGTTTTGAGGAATGGTTTGCAAAAATTCTTACAAAGATGGAACCCGGATTTGTTCGTTACAAATTATGGATAATGCACCATACCACAGCCGATAAATGGAAAAGTTACCAACCAGCGCATGACGAGAAGCGCAAATCCAAACCGGGACAACCAGGTTAGATGGTAAAGGTATCCCATTGGATCGTGCTTTGGTTAAATCCGAATTGCTAACCCTAGAGAAACAGCATTTGCTAATATATTAAGAAATATATCGTGGATGAAATGGCTAGAGCTAGAGGTATTGACGTATTACTATTGCCGTCTTACCATTGTGAACTGAACTCCAGTGAGCTAATTTGGGCTGAAGTAATGGGTTGCACGAGAAAATAGAACCTTTAAATTATTTTATGAAATACGAATTAGTATCCATATTCGATGTATAAAATCATAGTGGAACTTGTTGTCCGACGTTACCGAGCACGAATATCTGTTTGATAAATATTATACGCGAACACGTCACAATTCACGGAATGTAATGCAACTGAAATTAAGTAGACAGTCAATATCGTCTATTGTTTAAATAGGTATTTGCAGTCGGCAACTTCCAACTGCCACTTTCATTCTCATTAAACATAAAGATCACCTAATCTACAGTGTGGCCATCTCAGATGGACACACCTTTGTAGCTCAATGATTGGGAATCCAATATCAACCAAATTTGGATCGGTATCAAAGACCTTTACTACATGCTTTTTGAGTAAAACAGAAATTATTTCAATCATTGGCGTACATTTTTATTATGAAAAAACTGTCGATTTGTCGATAAGTCATATGAGACATTTTTTAATTGAAAAACGAATGCAATATTATTGATCAACATGCTTTAGAACGCCCATATCCAAAATTTAACGACTAAAATAAGTGTTGTTTTACTCAAAAAGGACATAGAAAAGGTCTTTGATACAGATCCAGGTTTAGTTGAAATTGGACAATCAATAACTGAGCTACGAAGGTGTACCCACTTGAGATCGGTCACACTATATGTGCGGTTTTTTCAAATGCAGGATATACTGGTTGTGATTATTAGTTTCGATACTTTGTACATCTCCGTATTTTTATATGCCTTATAAAAAACCTGTATGCTCTCAATGTATAATAAAACGTTATTTATATAAAACAACATAGTTTGCACACCTCTGATGATGACCCTGTATAAAGGATATGCTGCAATTTCAAAAGGACAAGTCCTGCGGTGCACGACGGCGCCACGTAACTAAGGGCGCCGTAAAGCGCCACGAGTTTTGAAATTGAAAATTAAACAAATATATGTATAAACGTTTAGTTACAATATAGTATGATCCAGTGCCGAATTATTCAATAGACAAACTAGGCAATTGCCTAGAGGCCCCAACGTGCGAGGAGGCGCCCCAGCAGTTCAAAACTAACTAACTTTATCTCCTAACGGCCGACGGGCGACGTTTATCGTTTACCATTGATTTGTTGAAAAATAAAATGTACAGGGAAATTATGTATTTGTTATTTGATTATTTTATTTTGATAGAATTGTCACATTTATTACTTCTGTTCTGTAGCAACATTTTACAGACTTATTTATAGGATTATATTATAGTGGAGTTCGCAAGCAAGAAGTCACGAAAAAGTATATGTTTTTCAATATACTATTTTTATATTTAATGTTCATATTTAATTTTAGTTCAGGGGAAAATATAAATTCCGCAATTGTTTTTATAATAAAACATTTTTTATTGGTATTTTATATTTTTATGACTTGCGCTCAGGAAACCTACTGTTCGAAGACAATATAATTTTAAGTCAAATTTTTAACTTTTAATTTGAGGCTGTTTGACCTTGATAAATTCGAAAATTTAGCCTGCGGTGCATTTTGCAATTCCGTATCCCGCCTGTAATAAGATGACGCAAATACTTCATTTGCCTGAAGGCGCGCCGCCAATCCTTAATCCGGCTCTGGCATGAACTGAAAAATTTTGAATTTTTGATTGATTTTCAGGTGAATTTTTCTCATGTTGTGGACACATCCTTTGAACTAAAAGGATGAAAAGAGAAAAATTTCCCTGAAAATCAATCAATCGTGCTAACACTTTGTTACTGATTTATGTTATGTGTTATTAAGAGATTAAAATATTTAAATATGAAAGTGTATCAACTTTGCGCTCATAGTTAAACCATGACGTCGATTTCTCGTTATTTTTCGTTATTCTCGTCAAGTTTTAACTATGAGCGCGACACTGATACACTTTTATATTTAGATATGTTATTAATCTCTTAATAACACATAACATATATCAGTAACAAAGGTTGGTACGTTCAGGGGAATTTTTTTATGTTGTGGACACTCTTTTGCATTTAAATAAAATTATACATGCGAATGTGTGATTAGGGCAATCTTCACAAACCCGGTATAAACGAATCGACAAGAATATAAACAATACATTGATACCAATTCAAAATACTCCATGAGATAGAGGCTATTTTTTTTAAACATTTTTTGTAGGACTCGCAGTTTTCAAGACAATCGCATGCGAGTTTATGATTTCCTCTTTGATGATTAGTGATCCGGTACTGCAATGAATTGCTACTAGATTTTCATATTAGACAAGTTTTGCATATATTCCCTCCACCGTTTCACCTTGTCATCAATCTTCAATAAAAATTAACCACAAATTTAAATAATAATAATAATGATTTGCCCATTAAATTAACGTTATGCGCATGGCACTTATTGAATAAAACAACTTGCAGTGTGCACTTATGGCTTGGTTTTTTGACTAATTAGATACAAACTTCTCGACATAATTTGTAAAAATCAATTAGGTGTTACAAAAAGTTAATTGTAGTTGTCCAGTTCAGTTCTGGGCACACCACTGTACTCATTGTTTTACATTGTGCAATATATTTACAAAATATTTAGGAACTTCTTTAATTTACTTCGTGAAACAAACGATCAAAACTAATAAATTCAATATCTAAAAGTTTGATTAATCTAAAACATGGCATTAAATTGAATAAGATTTGTTCTATCTAATGAGATAATTAATTAAATGAACAGTTAAGTTCTCAGAACACCCATCGCGTTCGTAACAAATATACAATAAAAAATACGGCCTTATTAGGATAAGTACATACATTTTATTTGTTAATGTAAATACCTTTTGCCGAGATTGTTACAATTCAAGGCAAACTAATAACTAAGGCTTCACCGAGGTACACTTCCAACCAGTATCTAGATTAAATACCGCCTCCCATGCCGTTCTTTACTCAATTGCGGAATGCTTGGGACCATTTCGAAGCGCTCTAATATTACTTTCTCTCCTACGCTAAGGAGATGGAGATCATAAAGCTCAACGGTTATTATAACGATTGATGTATTTATCCGTTAACAATTCGTTTGTTCCCAGCATGTATTTTCGTCTCATTTTTATATCTTTTCCTTTACACCCATCCTAAAATTAATTAGACCAATGTGATTTGTGATTTAGAAACACTACAGCGTTCAGTGATGTAGAACCGAGAGTAGAACCTATAACCAAATTAACCAAAATAATAAAAATGGTAATTTTTCAAACGACCGAAAAGTCTCACACGACGTTTGTCGCCCGACGAATTAAAATTTTGAAAACTACAAACATTTGACTTTCTGAAACTTAATCTCGCCCGACGACATATCTCTCGATAACACGAAATTTGGAAACTGAAATTTGACTTTTGATTTTTTTATTTCGGAACTACACTAAAACTGACTACAATCATTATCATGGGATATAAAATATAAATATAAATAATTGTTTAAAAACTTTGATGATAAAATACATTTAAAAATAAATATCTTGTATTTCTGCTTGCATTATTGTTAATAAATATTATTTTAGGTATTCAAAGAAACCATTTGTTCCTTTCATATTCCATTGGTCTAAGTCTGACTAATATATCAACAAGAAGTTCCCCTACGAAACGACTTGCCAACTTTTTTATACACTTACTGTTATCTAACATTCAGTATGAAAAACAAGAAAATAGCCATTCTTCTCATATATTGATGATCTAAAATATTACTAATAATAAGAAAATATTTATCATGTATCATATAAAAAACTGACAGGAAAGCATTTATTTACTTAACGGACGTAACAAAAAAAAGAATGACTCTTTAGAGCCCCAGAGCTCATCTAGTATTTAAAAATAAATATCTTGTATTTCTGCTTACATTTTTGTTGAAAAATATTATTTATCTAAGGTGATCAGATTTAGACCATCAGCATATAGAAAGAATGGTTATTTTTTTGTTTTTCATACGGACTGTTAGATATAGTAAGTGTATGAAGGAAGTTGGCAAGTCGTTTCGTAGGATATATTAGCATGGTCAGACTTAGACCAATGGTATATGAAAAGAACGAGTGGTTTTTGAAAGTTATCTGCTGAATACCCAAAATAATATTTTTTAACAATAATGTAAGCAGAAATACAAGATATTCATTTTTAAATACTAAACGAGCTATGGGGCTCTAAAAGAGTGATTCTTTTTTTTTGTTATATCTGTCAAGTACATAAATACTTTCCTGTCAGTTTTTTACATGAAGATATTTTTTTATTATTTTTTAATGGTAGTTTTGCTTCGAATTGAATATATATATCTCCTGATAAATACTAAAGAGAATGAAAAAAGTTTCACAATCTTTATTATTAGAAGACGCGAGCAAATCCGAAGATCCGCAGTACTCAGGCCTGTCGGCCCATTGTACATTCGTGACATTTAGGATCCCCTAGAAAAGACCAGTGCTCTCCACGAAGGAGAGCAGCCCTTTCCAGGGTAGATCCCGTAGTTCCTCCGGCTGTAGAAACTGCCTACCTATACCTTGACACTCCTATTAATGCACAATAGCATAGGATATGAGTGAGGGTTTCATCCTCCACTTCCCACATTCTACAAGTAGGATCATCTTTCAACTGCATTGTATGCAGGTGCTTGTTCAGAGGACAGTGTCCTGTTATCAGGCCTACCATCCGTCTCAATCGCTCTCTATCGAGCCCAATCAGCCACTTTACGGTGGAGTCAGTGGAGGGCCTCTTTATATGGAGCCTCGACTGTCTCATTCCAGGGGCCTGAGACCAATAGTTGTTAAACTGTGCCGTAGCCCAGTCTTACAGCTCTGATTGTATCAGACTTCTTGGGAGACCGAAGGCTGGCTCGGGGCCAGAGAAAGGAGTTTCTGCTACTTCACCCGCCAAACGGTCTGCTTTTTCGTTGCCCTCGACTCCACTGTGTCCGGGCATCATAGGTTTAACTGAGTTGCGTTCACACATGCACACAGTAAAATGGCATATATATCAGCCTGAAATACACTAGAATACTTACCAAGTGGCGCCGATATACGAGCCCTTGGCTTGCATCCGTGTACACCAGCACCGGTTCCCTCCTTAGTCTTCGATCCGTCTGTGTACCATTCCAGAGACTCAAAAGATTCATTTTATCGCGTTTCCAGTCATCTCGACTAGGGAACACGACTGTATATGGAATAGTGAACTTATAGACGGGGAGACACCGGTCGTCCTCTGACTGAGCAACGACCAGGTCGCTTATAGGTAGAGCTAAAACCTTTGGGTGCCCCAACCCTTGTCCCATCGCATTCCACATTCCACCTTTAAACAGTCTATTTGCTGCTTTCCTAGCTTCCAGTTCCACTTCGACATGCAAGGTAGTCCAAGGATGGTCTCCATTGCAGCCGTTGAGGTGGTCCTGATTGCTCCTGTTATTCCTAGACAAGCTAGCCTTTGAACTTGACATAGGTGATCCCTAATTGTGGAGCGCTCCTGGGAGCGCCATCACACAAGAGCCGTATATGTTATGATGTTATGTAACGGTGTACATCCAGAGGGTGGTACTTAGATTTATTCCCCACTTAAGACCGAAGATACGCTTGCACATCCATAGGGATGCGCAGGTTTTCCTCGCTTGAGCTTCCACGGTTTAGAGGGGTTTAATCAGTCAAAAGTGGAAGGAAATATTTTATTTATTAAGACATACATGCGGTGAGTGAAATTTTTTACCTATTTTCTTTGTGCTTTTTAGTAGTTCTTGGCTTTAAAATGTAACAATGTTTGTTTATAATGGAGTATTTTCTAGGTAGGGCTAGATATACTAGAAAGAATGCCTCCTAAAGGAGGCTTCTTATAACCTACTAGCATGATTAAACTTAAATCTTCAGTATATGGAAAGGATGGTTATTTTCTTGTTTTTCGTACTGAATGTTAGATGTAGTAAGTGTATGTAAGAAGTTGGCAAGTCGTTTCGTAGGGGGAACTTTTTGTTGATATATTAGCGTGGTCAGTCTTAGACCAATGGTATATGAAAGGAAGGAATGGATTCTTCGAAAGTTATCTTCTGAATATCCAAAATAATATTTTTTAATAGAATACATTTTTAAAATGTAACTTAATTTAATTGTTATAGAAGCTATGTCAGCAGGTTCTCTGTTTCCCTCGTACTTATAAAACTATGTATTCAGGCAACAGACGGGGAAACTGCTAATATAGCTTATCTCTCTATTGTTTCTGACAGTCCCACCTCCCCATGTGAGCACACTTCAGTACGTAATAAGGCTTAGTGATCATAGCGAATCACGTCACAGTTACTGGCGCCAAATAACTGCCGTTTTGAAATACCCAAATTTTTCATTGAAGAAATTATTTCTTTTCTCGCTGTATTAACATCAAAAACAAAAATCTTGAATTGTACCTTTTTATACATTTTCTTGATGCTTTATTGATTTTCATTGTGAAAAAAAAAATGCAACTTCCCCATTGTTATTCAACCTGGTAACGATTCTATATCTAAATATTGTGATGATCTATCTCTTAATCGAATATGTCTAGGCAAAGATTGCTAGAATGACACTTTTTCTTATTTCCCGGATAAATCTTCAGTTACCTATCCAAGAGGCTTGGGATGAGATATTACAAGCTGGCATTAGTCATTTCATTGATAGCATGCTTAATAAAGTGAATAAGCACGTTTGGAATCACACTGTATACTGGAAGTAAGATCAATTTTCCCATAAGGTATAGAGGTTTGTCGCTGACATTTCCAAGTGGAGAATTTTTACACAAAAGTTAAGAAATCTGTCAATTTTGCGACTTAAAATATTTGTTATAGTTAGTCAAAATACATGTTAAAATAAGCTGTACACTGTACAGCTGGTAAGATCATTTTACTCTGTAGATACAAAAGTTCGTCGTCTAACTTATCATTAAAATCTCTCAGTAGAGAATTTTGTGTATTGGCATGATTCTACGAAATGTTACGTACTTCTTCAATTTTATGATGTTTATAGAAATGAGTGCATTTGATATCACGTTTCATGATTGCCATTTTTTACATAATTTTTGATATTGAATAAAAATAAAACAAGCTAAAAACGTACTCTTCGCCTGTTCACTGAACTTTTTATATAATTGCTACACATTCTATAGGATACCCTTCGCAGTTTTTTGTAAATAATGTTAGTTTTAGACATCTTTAATTTTATAGTACGAACTTGGTAACATACTCAGTGAAAAATAATGTAAAAATAAAAAAACTAAACCATACCCAATTTGGGTTTCGAACCCGGGACCCTTGGATTCCGAGTCAAAAGCATAAGAACTACACCACCACCTAATGCGTAAAAATAAAACGTACATTTTTACATTATAAGAGACGAGCTAAAATCATATTTCCGCGGTTGTATGTTACATTATGAAATGTATATTTGTAAAACATACAAATATTTAAATATTAAAGTAAAATATCATTCACCAGATTTCTATTCAATTACAAAAACATAAAAATCAAAAAAAAATTTTCAAATTTAAATCATTAATAACATTTTTATTTACTGATAGATTTTGTTCAAAAACAATAGGGTTCTTCCTCTAGCTAACACTAACTTACTGTCCAAAAAAAATCTTTATTTTAAAAATACAGAAGGTCCAAAATTCAAAATTTTAAAAATGCGAGTTTACGTATTTTTTTATCGAAACGGAATTATGTATTGATTTATATGAAGCAGTTACATGAATAATATATTGTGTACTTATGTAAATAAATACATAATTACTTTTGCCTTGATTTATATACCAGTAGGATATAATAGGCGCAAAAGTTATTAGTATGCAAAAGCTTACTTTTACTTTTACTTCCACATCCAGTGGAAGTATAGTAACGACAAAAAATTTTTTTTAAATTTTTATTGCTCAAATAGGCTTAAAATGTCATGAAACGTCGAGATTTTAAGTTTGAAAAAAAAAATTCTGTCTGTCTGTCGGTCTGTCTGTAACTTTTTTGTGCACACGTTTACTCTGAAACCTTAAAATATTTTTTACCTTCATCCACCCCCACTACCACCTCCCTATCACCCCCCCCCCCACTACCGATGTGGGGTATCATTTTATGGGTTTTTGGGGTAGAGGATTTTAGATGTTATATTATTAAAGTTCCCTAAACAATTATTTCCACATACAAAGTTTTTCGTTGTGAGCGACTTGGACAGAGAATTTGGATGTGGAAGTAGTGATTCCTTGGGCAGCGGTTTTATTATTTAGTTTACATTAAGAATGAAATACTTACTGATAGTTAGGGCAATACAGGGAAAAACTAATAATCTATTTAGAGAAATAAATATATAAATTAAATAATATTATTATCCTTTGTTTTTATTACTAGAGCAACGTGATGTGAATAATTTTTCCGGTGTTTTTTAAATATTATGCAATAAATATGTCAATTTTACTTTAAAATGCCGAAATCACATTTTTTAAGCTAAAGAACTTTTGTGGGAAAAAGGGATATTTATTTTCTGAAGTTCAAGAAAAATCTTTTTTCTATTATGCACGCAAACTTTTTAATTTTTAGTAATTTTTATAAATATATTATAAGGAAAACGAACCATACGATCTCGTTTGTATTTTGTTTGTTTTGCTGGTTTCCATTGAAATAAAAATAGGATTCTTCTTATTTTCGTAAATTTGTTTATATGAATATTAGAATAATGTATTTTCCTATGTTACACTGTACATCAGTATTATATTCTTAAAGCAAATTAAATATTAAAAGTATTTAGCATTTCGATAAAATATACGTAAAATCGCGTTTTTAAAATTTTGAATTTTGAAGCTTCGACCTGCTGTATTTTTAAAATTTGACATTTTGGAACTTTATCCATAAAAGTTTTCATTAAGAATTAACTAAAGATTCCTATGCCTTGAATTTGTAACGATTCCGTCGACAACAAATTACCCATGCATTTGGTTGTCTGTTGTCTTGTTGTCTGAAATTACTAAGATGCTTAAAATTTATTTTAATTTCAAAATAAAATATTTAACAATTTAAAGTATTTAATGATCACATAGAATTCTATGCGAAAAAGTTTTAAGTAAAATTAATTCTTATTAATATTCTTTATCTGTTGCCCGTTTATTATGCATTCTTTAAAATATATGATGTGGAGATTATCGTTTGTATACAAGTCAAAATGGTGCTTTGAGAAATTGTCAATTAAGATTTCTGGTCCCGCCTCCTCTAAAACATTTTTGTAGTATCTGTGGATAAACATAAGAATGTTGTTCAGCTAGCACTTTAATTTTATACCCGTTTAAATATGGATTTCGCGTTTATGGAGCGTAATTACTAGAATTATATAATGAACTTTGTTTGCAAGAAATCAGTTTTGTTTTGGTAAAAGGGCATCGATGTGGGAAACTTCAATTATATACGTACTATGCAAAATAGCGGTGTGCAATTTTAAACAACCATATACGTAAGAGAGACGAGTATAAGTAAATGGTATTACCGTTATCCAATAGCAAATTTATTAGTTGAGGCAAAAGTCTTAAGTAGAAATTTAAATTAAAATGCCAAGATTTAGTCTTCCAAAACCATGAATTATTATCTATTGACGTAAGAAAATACACTCAATTAAATTTGTATGTGATTATAATCAATAAAGGAGAGAACAAAAAAATATGTAGCATTAGTGTGTTATCTATCAGGTGGTCTAATAAGTTATGAATTCAGTTCGTTTATAAATTGTATTTTCTCCACATTCTTGCTTACTTCCTTTATTATCTACCAATTAAGTCAACTAAAATCGTTCTGGGAGCTCAAGAAATTAGAAATTAATGTTTTATTTGCTCTATTACCAATTATACGTACTCTGCGCCAACAAGACACATCGTTTTTATTTTTAACAATAAAAAAATAGTAATGGCCTGAGTATTTATACTGTCAGTAAGAAGAAGTAAAGTTTTCTGTATGAGAGTAATAAATTAACCGATAAATATTATGTTTTCGGAAAACAATTCCCAATTAATACATTTGGTTGAAACACAAAAATATTCTACAACAGATTTTTTTATCCATGTTTTTTCCAAATCGGTGTTTCCTCAAAGGACAATGTTAAAAATAGCTGATTTTTGGCCCCCATCGCGGAACGCATAAGACCCAGAGAAAATGGTTGGGAAAAGCTCAAAATTAATAAAAATACGCGGGGCGAGCGTAGAGGCGACTTCAATGTGAATATCAGTCGATATTCCGTTGAAGCAACGTCGAGCGCGGTTAGTACTTGGATGGGCGACCCACCTATCTTGGGAAATACAGCGTTCTCGCCCCACCATCTAGAGGCTTGTATATCAGTGTATACTCGGAAGTTACGTAATTTAAGACGAAGATTACGTAGTGGATATACCATCCTTCGGAGGGAATGTAAAGCAGGCGGTCCCTTGTCTATTAAATGTTAGGCAAGTAAAAGATCCCTACTCTTCTTGAGGGAAGAGGTTCGGCAAAATTTCCAGGTTGGAGGTAGCTCGTCTCCTGGCGTCGGTGATGGGCCTTGGTAGCGGAAATAGGCCGACGTTAAATAGTTAAAAAAAAAATAAAATAAAATAAAAATATGTATTCGTGGTAACAATCGGCTGGGGAAAATTCTATTTCACCCCTAAAAACATAAAAGCATCATAAAATTGCTTTGAATAATAGCTTGTACTGAATGTGAAAATTATATTTATTTTATGATAACTAATAGGTATTGGTTCAATGGAAATAACAAAAGGATAAAAACTACGCCTATTCACACCCTACTCAGGGGGTGGAACGCTATACACAGCACCTAATATTAAAAAAATAGGTACCAAGGTGACTAAAAAATCTCTACTTAAACTAAAAAGGATCGCCTCCTTGTGGTGGATTCTGGAAAACACAATAAGTGGCCAAATGATCATCCTTTTCAAGTATTTACTGTACCCTTTTCTCCAACAAATGAAGTTCTATAGCTTACTCAGAAGTACCTTTACATGGAATAATATAACAGAGAATAAACTAATTTCATTTTCAACCCCCTTACAGTGATTAGCCATCTTTAATATCTATTAAATGCAGACATAAGAACCAACAGAAACCTTCCATTTTATTTTAATTTGCTCTGTAACAGGGTTTGCAATACCGGTTAGCGGTTAACCGGTTAACCAGTTAACCGGACAAAACACACATAAGGATAATTACCGGTTATTCTAATTTTTTACAGGTTATTTCGGTAAATTCTGAACTTACGATATGTCACGTATTCAACGTTTCTATTTATGTCAGTGACTAGTATTCACTAAATACATAGTGACTGTATAACAATTATGTTGGGGTCACCAATTATATAGCAATAATGGTATAAATAATACTTTTTAGAATCAGATTTAAAAGGATTTATTTAAATGTTAACATTTTTGTAAAATATCAAAATAATAATAATTTGTTATTTTTGTTTCTTCTGCTCCATTCCTTGGTTACTTCGAAATTTTAAGAAGCAGGCAACTGAACTGCTACAGACTGTCCCAACACGGAGCCCTTTTAACAATAAATAAATAATATTATAAAAAGTAAAACCCAAACACCAAGCCTAAGAAATACAAGTAAGAGGGATATTGACAATATCTTGCGACAGGAAATTGAATATTTCACTGCCGCAAATATCCGTGGAAATCATTTAGAAGTATGTTATTACCAATTCTTAATAACTTATCGATCTACCAATATCGATTGAGGAAGGGCTTCTTCAGCTGGTGGTATTCTATGCACAAATATCAGAGACTAACAGATGCAGCTTTGAGAAACTGACCCTTTTAACGGGCTATTTTTTAAAATTATTGTATTTTTAGTATTCAGTAAATGCCCTATTTGAGTTTATGTTTCTAATTTTTGTTATTTACAAAATGTTTATTTATTTAAATTTATTTCATTTGTATTTTATCCTTTTGATAAAAAATCTTTTGTTTGTTCATTATATTAATTATACATATATAAAAATGTTCTTTGTTAAATTTAGATAATTTTGCACATGACAAAAGAAACAATTGCCATTTTCGCGAACCTAATCATTCATTCTAAAAATACCGGTTAACCGGTTATTTATATTTTTATTTACCGATTTACCGGTTATTAAAACTTTCGGTAAATTGCAAATTACTCTGTAAATGTAAATTTTTCTGTTCTAGCATCTCTAAATAATGGCATTTCTTTATAGGCATACTATTAAGTAGTCAGTACAAGTGTTGATATAATATTTTGTTATGATTCTATATGTCATAAAATGAAAATATATATTTTTCTAATATTACATTATCTAAAGTGCAAACATAAACTGGAGTAGATTTTGATTCATTTTAGTGACCTTGTTCCTGTTTTTTAGTATTTGAAGCGGTGAATACGATTCTACCATCTGAACAGGGTAGTTTGGTTGCCTTCGTGGTGCTAGGTAACTCGCTATTTGTTGACGTGTTGACTAAAACCATACAGATCTATTGCAATATTACGTGCTGTAAATATTTTTCATATTCATATAGAGGTAGTTTTTCATAATAAGGATTCTCACGTCAAGACAAAGTGGATATCTGTCCCTTTTACTAGTAGAAAATATTTTGGTGCATTACTAAGTGCCGTGGCATCTTTTTAGTATTCGAGTTTCAGAATAGAATTGCACCCCGAATAGGGTAGTTTGGTGGTTTCCAGGGTCGCTAACTAAAGTGCTTTTTTGTAATAATACTTGCTGCGAATATTATTTCATACCCTTATAGAGCTTGTTTTTGAAAACGGGGATGCTGAGGTCAGGATCAATTGAAGGTCTGACTCAACTATAGTATTAAAAAATCATTTTGTACAGTTTTAATCACCTTGGTACTTATATTTTTAATATTAGGTGCTGTGTATGGCGTTCCTCCCCTTGAATAGAGTGCGAATAGGGGTGGTTTTTACCCTTTCGTTATCTCCATTGAATTGATACTTAATAGTTATCATAAAACAAATATAATTTTCACATTTAGTATAAGCTCTTATTCAAAGCAATTTTAAGGGTTGTCTTTATATTTTTAGGAGTGAAATAGAATTTTTCCCAGCCTTTTGATACCAAGAAGACGTATTTTTATTAAGTTTAAGCTTTCTCCAATCATTTTCTCTAGGTCTTATGCGTTCCGCGATGGGCACCTAAAATCAGCTATTTTTAATATCATCCTTTCTGATTAGTAGTTCGGCTTTGAATCCACCCATCACTATGTGTATGTTCCCTCGAATGTAAATCCGGATGCCAAAATGCGGTTACCTTATAGTGGCAAATCTGTCATTAGGCGACAAGTATAAAATTTTCGCTCATCCTCTGGATGAGCATTTCATCGTGGTTGGTCTCCAAATTACACAATATAAAAAGTGGTCTTTTTCTGATACTCCATTGGTGCCCAATGGAGTCCCAGAAACGGACCTTTTTTTTGTGTGTCTGTGTAATATATGAATATCTCCGGATCCTCCGCCATTTTCTAGAAAATCGCATATGCAAATATATTACACACAAAAAGAACCGCTGCCCAAGGAATCACTACTTCCACATCCAGAATCTCTATCCAAGTCACTCACAACGAAAAAACTTTGTATGTGGAAATAATTGTTTATGGAACTTTAATAATATAATATTTGAAATCCTCTACCCCCAAAAACCCATAAAACGATACCCCACATCGGTAGTGAGGTGGTAGTGGGGGTGGATGAAGTAAAAAATATTTTGAGGTTTCTGGTTCTTGTACATACACCTCGATGATTCCTTATAAAAATCTCTCTATAAAAAACGTCTCTACACTTTTTTTCCTAAAATTAATAGTACCGTGGGAAATAAGGCGCACAATAAATTGTAATCTTTACTATAATCTACTTTAAAGTTCAATGCTTAACGCTAAAGCAATAGCTATTAAACTCCACCTAAAATTATAGTAAATGTACCACTTCTACCCTCTCACCTCTATAAAATAACGCGATTTTTAAAGAAGCGAGAATATTGTATATTGTACTTGTTTCCACGACACCCTAGAGGTAAAGTACTTGGCGTGTGGTGTCCCCTGTAGGCCGAATCCACTAATTATCAAAAGTTTACCTACTTTAATTAATCTTCATCGTCTTCCATAGATTCGGCATTTATGCATGCTTGTCCGTGGTAATGGTAACACATTGTGGAGCAACGTAAGCCTGCTCTTCTGCAACTGCACCTGTTTTCGCACCCTAATTTGCACGAACAAGAAATTAGTGTTGTAACAGATTCGGGAGCCGGTTCTTTTGTTGCCATAGTTTGGATTAATACACCGCCAACTTTTTTCCATCCCCAATCAGTAGCTTCTAGCGCAACGTTTTTCCATGTTTGAATTTGGTAAAAAACGCGATATTATGAGTGTTGCCGAGCAGCAGCAGAAGTTGTTGGTAGTTTTGATAATATTACAGTATTGTTCGCTTCACCAACAAGTTTGTTAAAAGTCATGAATCTATATACACCATGACTTTCTTCTGCGGAGGTAGAGTTGTATAAAGCTAGAACCAATCCCTCTCCTACGTCTACAATTTCTCCATGACTAGCTTTTTCATTATTAAAACTTTGCAGGATGTCTTGTAATACTTCAGTAACATAACAGTTAAAATTGTAATATATTGAACAAAATTCATAAAGTTTCAAAAATTGCGTGCTTCATCCCCAAGAGGACGTCGTTTCTACCCCCATTTTGAGGTTTTCTAGATTATTTCTGGAACGGTGCATTTTTCCATAAAAATACCTATATACAGAATTATTCCTTATAAAATTCTCTATAAAAAACTTCTCTAAACTTTTTTCCTAAAATTAATAGTACTTTGGTAAATGAGGCGCAAATGTAATCAGCGCAGGTCATATAATTCGCTGAATATCCGTATAGCTATTTTCAAAGCTGTCTTTACGCGAAAAAAGTATAAATATCTATACACCACCACAATGTAAAAAATTTCAATTTCTCCCACTACATCTCAGATGACCCAAGATTACTGCATTATTTTAGAGCTTGCTGTAAACGCTGTTACTGTTCAGGGCTGCCAATGTGCGGGACTTACGCAAAAACCGGGTATTTTAAACACACTTTCGGGTAAAATCGAAACCGGAAGTCGGCCATTTTGGTTCTTTACATTATATAATTGGAAATTACATTCCATATCACTACACCAAATTTGAAAAAAATCCATTCGCCTATTCAAAAGTTACAACAGTGTTCCTATCGGCTGAGCGACCCGGTATACAATATTCTCGCTTCATCAAAAATCGCGTTATTTTATAGGGGTGAGAGGAATTTATTATAATTTTAGGCGGACTTTGGTAGCTACTGCTTTAGCGTTAAGTATTGAACTTTAAAGTAGATTATAGTAAAGATTACAATTTATTGTGTTGGCCGGAACCAACCCTTATGTGTGCGCCTTATTTCCCACGGTACTATTAATTTTAGGAAAAAAGTATAGAGACATTTTTGATAGAGAATTTTATAAGGAACAATTTTTTATATAGGTATTTTTATCAAAAAGTGCACCGTTCCCGAGATAATCTAGAAAATATTAAGGTATTAGGAGGAAATAAAGGTATTTGAGGAATTAGGGGAATTACAAGGAATTAAAGGGGAAATAAAGGGTATTTTTCTAGAATAGGTATTAGGTGTACACAATTTCGCCAGCGCTTGCCCCCTCGGGAATCATTGATCAAAAAGTGCACCGTTCCCGAGATAATCTAGAAAACCTCAAAATGGGGGTGGAAACGGCGTCCTAGGGAATCAATCACACTATTTGGGGGTGGGAACTTTTCGGTTTAGTAATTCTTATGCTATCCTTAACATTTCTACCAATTTTCAAAACTTTATGAATTTTGTCCGATATAAATCGTAATATTACTGAACTAGAAGTCCATAGTATCATCGGTAGTTTAATTAAATTAAATATATTTTCTTTACTAGATATTTTTAGCGCTAATCTCTGCGCTAATGTTTTTACAACACTGACGTCCCTTATATAAGAATTGGTATGTAATTCTTCAAGATAAACATTCCATTTCAATATTTTTACGCTCTAATTCCCTCCTAATACCTTTTATTTCCTCTTAATTCCCTTCTAATACCTCGTAATAATATTTATTTCCTCCAAATTCCCCTGTAGTTCCCTTAATACCTAATAATTCCTTCCGAAATACCTTCAATTCCTTCCTAATTCCTTCCTAATTCCTCCGATTTGTACACTATTTCCCCTCAGCGGTTGCCCCCTCGACATACACTAAATCACATTTTTTTTCATCCCCTTTAATAATGGGGTTGGGGTGGCGGTAATGGGGGTGGTTAATGCCAAAAAATTTTTTGAGACCATAGCTTCTCTTGTATATACAAAATACCAATTTTATGGACTCTTACCTGCTTGATTTGCCCATTTACCCCAAATTTACCCCAATTTACCCCCCAACCCTTCGACGGAACAAGATGAAAATATAATCTAGTTCCAGATCTCGTTAAAGTACATATGGGTACCAAATTTCAAGTCAATATCTTAAACGGTTCCAGAGTAAACGTGCGCACAAAAAAGTTACAGACAGACCGACAGACAGAAATTTTTTTTCGCTCAAACTTAAGATCTCGACGTTTCATGACATTTTAAGCCTATTTGAACAATAAAAATTTTTTAAAAATTATTTGTCGTTACTATACTTCCACTGGATGTGGAAGTAAAAAGTGAAAAGTGATTTGTATTTCGACATGCTGAATACGAATCAGATATCCGTTTAGCTCCGTTACCCACCAATTTATAGTAAATCGCGAAAATTACCTAAATTATGAGTTTTTTAGGTTATTTTCTCGATTTACAAAAAAATTGTGGCTAATGGAGCTAAACAGACACCTAATTCGTGTTCAACACGTCGAAATACATATGGGTTACCCAATGGACTACAAGAAAAGACCACTTTTTTATTTTGTGTGCCTGTGTTAGCGATTCAATTGTTTTCTTCTTGTATTTATAATCAGTTCCAACACTATAACTATATTTTCAAGATTATAATATCGGTATCGTCTGCGCAAGATAATATTAAAGTAGTACATATCAATTTTTGTATTTTTTATATGTTCGTATAACAATTATTATATAAAAATTTTAATAATACTCTTAGTTTCTTATGAGTTAACATTTAAGAATTTGGATAGAATCGGATATAACTGTTTTCCTTTAATAAGGATTCTTTTAAAGAACAAACGGTTAACACCATTTTCTCGTTAGATTTAGAGGTTCGGCGTCTGACTTGTCGTTGAAACCTCCTAGTCTAATATTTTTAATATTGTCATGAAGATTTTATGTAGAAGAAATGTTACATAATTTTCCAATTGCATGACTTAAATATATCTCAAAGTAACCTATGCAGGCGGTAAAGTCAGTTTTATCGCTAGATACAGAGATTCGCCATCTAAATTATATAGAGAATCCAGTAGGGAATTTTGTGTACTGGCATGATGATGCTATGAAAATTAACGTACTTGTTCAATTTTATAGCTTGAAATACATATTAAAACTATTTAACTATTTTTAAATAGTGAAATTTAAAATTAATACATTTTCCTAAAAATGGAAAACGGTCAATGTACTTCATTTACAAGATACAAAATTACCACATTTATGCTTACCATGTTTCTATCTTAAGGCATAGAGAACATTTTCTAACCCACCCGTCGTAATGAACAAGAAATGAATAGAAAGACATTGCAAAAGAAAAAATATTTGCATCATTAATGTGTCATCCGTTGCCATAACTTCTAAAGAGTTTAAACGAGGTACAAGCCATTTAATACATCACATCTGTAAAAAGGATTATTATTTGTATGTTTCTATGCGACCTTATCTGTCATAGATTTTATCTAAACAAATCTATTTTAGGACAATTCCAATCTGTTGAATTGTTATATAAAACCATGGGCGTGCCGTACAACAATTTCTGTTTATTTAGAATTGTGAATACCTTTTAATTTGTGATATAAACAAATCTTGCCGTGTGGCTAAACTATTTATCCTGCGGTTCTGTCTTCCCATCTTCTCTATACATATGAACCTAATGACGGATTTTTTTGTCACGTTCTTCTAGGAAAACGGTGCATCAAATATGGATGATTTTGATACCGTCCGATTTATTTTACTAAGTAGAGCAATCAGACCAGTTCTCATTCAAAAATTTATTCCTGAAAAGTAAAACTGAAATTTTTATTTTTCTTTCGACGCTTCACGCCATCTGCACTGTTTTGGAGGTCGATTTTTTAACTACTAGAACCACCTTAGAGTGATTTGTTCATCATAATGCTTTCATAATGGCGAAGCTGCGGCATATATTTTGTGGGGGGGGAGGGATATAAGCGAAATTGTAGACTGAACAGTACTGTTAAATTATATTTTAAAGGGGAAGTTTAAAATAAGAGTTCTTTTTGCCAAATTGAGTAGTAAAATTTTTCAGACACCCTATAAGTTGCCAAAACATTATCCTTAACATTATTCAGGTATGAAACGGTTGACCAAATTTATAACAATCTAACAATCACAGTTCTCACATAAACACCGACGAAGAATTTTTTATGCCCGCAATGAAGCTATGATCTAGATTCTCAGAACAATATCAAAAACTATTATTCTTGTTGAAGTCGCGTATCAACACAAATATTCAGATATAGTATGTCGATAAATAAATAAATAAATAAATAAATAATGTCTTTATTTGCGTTTTCACAATGGCGGAGTTCAGCTCTCTAGAGCTGCTCTTACACACAACCAAAATTTTTTTAGAAAAACTAGATAAACAAAGATTTTTTTTTATTAAGTACATAATAAGAAATTCAAGAGACTTAACACTTATTTGAGAGATGGTAGCTATTTACTGGTTTAATATATATTTTTTATATTTGAGGTTAAACAATGGGATAGAGAGCTTCTTTATGTCAGTAGGGATAGAGTTGTAGAGAGATGCTGCCGAATAAATAAAAGATCTACGAAAGAGAGTAAGCCGATATCGGGGAATTGACAACAAATCAATAAACTTCAGATTTCTTGGATGAAGTAAAGATCGTGGAGTTAGGAGTTTGTAAAGGTAGTGAGGGGTATAAGTGGCTAGTAAATTATGTGTAAAAGATGCTAGATGATGTTGTCGTCTTTGCGTCATATTTAGCCAATTTAATGTTTTTAATTTTTCACTAACGTGCTGTGCTGCCTCCTTGTTAAATTAAAAATAAACCGAATACCCGAATTCTGCACTTTCTGTATCCTGGTTACCGTCGTTTGATCCAGACAAGGACCGTAGACTATATCACAGTAATTAAAACAGGACAGTACAAGTGCATCACATAACAAAACTTTAAGTCTTCGACTTAGAATGTGTCGATTTGAATATAGTTCCTTTAGCGAACAATATGTTTTTTTTAAGTCCTAGATTCTTAACAGTAGTTTGAAAATACAGTTTAAGGTCTTCTACGAAGATATTAATATTATCATATATAAATTCTTTATTGTTACCGAATACTATGATTTCTGATTTTTGTGCATTTATATTTAAGCAATGTCGGCTGGAAAACTGCACTAGACGTTCAATATCATCATTAATATCTACCTCTGCGTTAAAGATCATGTCAGGTTTAAAGGTGCGGTAGATCTGGGTATCATCGGCATAAAAATGATATTGACAAGATTTCAGCTGTTTAGCAAAATCGGAGGTATACTACTTTTTAAGTAGCGGTCCTAAAATTGATCCTTGCGGAACACCAGATCCCAACCTCCCAAAGCCTGAGACAGAACCATTTAAAACAACTTTTTGCATTCTGGAGGAGAAATATGACCACATGAGGTTAAGTGCATTTTCAGCAAACCCATAGAATTTTAGCTTTGATAACATTAATCTGTGATTAATGGTATCGAACGCCCTAGAGTAATCCAAGATTACTAAGATCGAGTTTTCACCTTTATCTATTCCACTAATTATGTCATTTGTAACTTTTAAAAGGGCACTGGTTGTACGGTGCCCTGGTCTAAAACCTGACTGATTTTCAGGAAGAATGTCATCTTTTTTAACAAAGGTTATAATCTGATTATGCATTAAACGTTCTAACACTTTAAAAAAAATCGGCAAGAGGCTTATCGGTCGTAGATCTGAAAGACTTAATGGAATACTATATTTTTTTCAATTGTTTAACTACTGACATTTTCCACGAGTCTGGAAATACATCTTTTAGTATGCATCAATTAAATAAGAAAGTAAAATATACATTTAACTGTGGCATGCATATTTGAAGCATTTTTTTAGAGATACAGTCGTGCCCTGATGCATTAGACTTAATACCATTAATTGCTTTGGAGACATCTTCATCTGTAAAGTTTTGAAATTCAAATGAGGAACCGTTTTTAAAATTTTCATTTTCATAGTAATTTATAAGTTCCATGTCAACATTTAAATTTGTATTATTTGATGCCACAAAAAAGTTATTAATTAAATCGGGGCTGGAAAGATGAGCCGGTATATCAGAATCACGAGATTTAGTTACGCCTAAAGTTTGAAGTGTTTTCCACAGCTCTTTATTACTTTGAGAATTTTGAATATGCCGAAGATATGCCCTTTTTTCACTTCTTATTGCTGAGGTTACATAATTACGAATTGTTTTATAATATGTCCAATCGTCTCTAGATCTAGTTTGCTTAGCTTTTGCTAGAGCTTTGTCTCTGTTCTTAATCATAAGTTTAATTGTATTAGTCATCCAAGGGGCTCTTGGCTTGGAAATTCTTACAGTTTTTAACGGAGCATGAACGTCAAACAATTGTAGGATATTATTATTGAGAAAAGTGACCATATCATTAACACCTTCCAAATCATAAATTAATTCCCAAGGTACCTGAGATAAATCCTGTAAAAAATTGCCGTAATTGAAATATCTAAATTCCCTGTACGTGTAAAAAAATTGATTTTGATTTTCAACGAGAAATGAAAGATTACATATTATTAGTCTGTGATCTGATATATTATGTACATCTACCACTTTAATATTTGATATAAGTGCCTCTGTAGTAGTTAATACAATGTCTGTCAATGTTTCGCTAAAGCTCGTAATTCTTGTGGGTTCATCAACAACTTGTAATAATCCACAGGCATCTAGCAAAGAACTAAATTTTTTCATATCACAACTATTAATATTGTACTGGTTAATATTTATGTCCCCCATGCAAATTAACTCATCAACCTGAGGTAATAAATAAGTTACACTGCTCTCTAATGTTTGCATTGCATCATTAATATTAAGCGTAGGTGATCTATATACCACCCCAAATCCATATATCTTGCCCCTATATTTAAATTTTGTGAGTCTTTCTGTATATCAATCGATTCCTAGAACTAAGATGATGTGCAGATGCGGAATTTTCAGGAAAATTAAAAAAATGCCAAGTGTTAAGTTCGCAACTATCCTTACTACATTTTAAAGAATTGTGTTTAATTAGTCAGTACTTATTAGACTTTTCACAAGATATTTTAAATTAAAAAGTGATTAAAAAACGCTAAATTTATTAATACAAAGGAATATTCAGTAAGTGTTTATTGTCCATATCGTAAGTTTACGAAATAGAAAATACATCGAGAAAACTCTCGCTGATTTAAAAGTATTCTGTAGCATTTATATTACAACTAAAAATAGTTACTATTATCACCGAATTAACTTTATAGAAAGATATTGTATGTTTAACACCAAAAATGTTAACACACACGACAACCGAAAAGGAGTCATTAAAAATGCAGTTCAATTTTTTAGAGTAGAGTTTTCGATAATAATTTACATTAGTTAATTCAATCTGAATGTCAGAACTGGTTTTTACATTATAATAGATTTAATATGTATATAAGGAACTTGATGATTTATTTTTTAATAAGAATATCACAGTTAAAGGAACACTTAAGACATTTTTTGGATCAATCTATTATTTATAATATTTGTATACAGAACAACTCTATTAGGTAATATTTAAATATGTTTCATGAATGTACACATCAAGTACTATCGTAAACCGTAAAAGATTAACGTGGATGGCTCTTTGATTTATTATATATCTATTTATATTGACATTTAGTATCTCAAATACGCCACTAAATATGCCTAATACATTATCTGAAAAGCATATAAATGAGTTTATAGAGAGAGCATTATGATGATGCATTTTTAAGATTTTCTAAATTCCAACAAAGCTAGTCAATGATTAAAGATGTTGGTACTCATTAAATAGCTTGCAAGAATTTTTAGCCATTATCTTGTCATTTTGCGCATTGTTTGCTTTACACACCTTCAGATATCTATACTTCTATTAACAGAGGGCCATTCAATGGTGACTGATCACATCATGATCACCGTTTCAACATTTTATATCCAAATATTTGTATTTAATTTCACAGACATATAAATCTAAAAAAAATAAGTAAACCCGGAAAAAATACAGCAACTAGAGTGTACACAAAAGTGGATTTTTGCATTCGATTCACTTTTGTTTCATTTTTTTTATGAAGAATAGATCCACAATAACTGAAATGATGAAGATACCTTTTTTTCTACCTTACACTGGAGGAAGACTTCCATTCTTAACACTAAATTATTGAAAAAAGAAGATGTTAATTTTGATAAATATCAAGCAAACATTTGCGATATTTGAATTCAAATATATAAAGAGCTCAATTTTCATAATGGCCTACACTGTACTTCTTATGCATGCACCGCTTTAGTTTGGCATTTGGTTTTTCCCGAACCATACTATCTCTGCCCAGGCAATTTGCAATAAACGTCTCCAGATTTGAATGCGCCGATGGTCTGCCTCTATAACGACACATGTCTCAGACATGTAAAGGAAGATGAAGAAAATTATTCCGATGCACGAGTGATTCGTGATATTTCTGTCACGCCAATTTGGTTATCTGTATTCTCAGTCGACAGTCGAATAATAAATTCCCAGTTACCATTGTCAACAAAGGCTTTATGATCCTGTTTATTACCTCACACCCACATATCCTTAATGTGTTTGGATTACATTGATTTTCGTAAGGATTGGTGATAAAACTCAGCCCTTTAACAACGCCTTTGCCAACTTTACATTTCTATAGTTATTTACTTCCCCTAAAGCAGAATTGTCTTCGAACCATCGCGTTCGTAGTGCTGGTGTCAGCACTTTTGTCAAACTTTTCGCAGTACTAGCGCCAAACCTCAATCATCTGATTGCTGTCGGTGGAGTCCTTAAATGGCCATACGTTTCATTTACGTGTAATTATCCTTACTATTCGGAAGAGGTTCTTGGTATTATTGTGGTCAGTATGTGGCTTGAGTTCTCTACAGACGTACGGCCTTGATACAAGTTCCTTAATTAGAGAATATTATTTAGGTATTATGCAAATCACAACTTACACACTTTTTTATTTATTATGAAAATACCTACTTTCTATATACAGAAAGTAGGTATTTTCATAATAAATAAAAAAGTGTGTAAGTTGTGATTTGCATAATACCTAAATAATATTCTCTAATCATGATAAAAGCAAATAAATAAAAATAATTACAAGTTCCTTACCATCGGTTAGTTGGTGACACATAGCCTCACGTTTTGGAGAACGTCCCCTTCATCTCTTACCGTCTGGTATTCCCCGAACCATTTTAAATGAACTTCAGTTAGAATCAATAACCAAATCCACCGACCTACAGGTTTGACTTCAAGCGAACCTTTGAAATGGAGATTTCTGACCGCCTAGTATGGAGGACCGCAACTTGAAAGAGGGTCTCTCATCTCGTACACAGATGGATCTAAGATGGATAAGAGAGAGTAAGTGACGGTACATATGATCCAAAATATAGGCAGTCAAAGGTTTTAGATTGCGTTCCCACCATCTTTCGGGCGGATATTTACGCCATAGATCTTTGTGATCGAGAATGTATAAAGAAAGGTACAAGAGGAGCAAAAATTTATATATTTTCAGACAGCACTTAAGGCTCTAAGTTTATTTATTTTTTAGTAAAAAATAAAGGAAATAAAGGAGCTAAATTGTAATTCATCCGATCGGTATCGTTCTTGCAAAATATCACACAACGGAGAACGTAAGAAAATGTGAGGATAAAAAAATCCTCCTACTGGAGTTTAACTCCAGGTTAAACACCAGCGAAAGATTTAATAAGCTATTCGGAAGAAAAACCAGAAATAAGGCATTTTCATAGACACTACCCATGGGACATTGGCCATTGCCCTCAGGAAGATTGACAAAGCTGAGGATGAAATGTGCTGCTTTTGTATGGAAGCAACTGAGATTGTCAAACATATACTTTACTTATGCAAGGTGCTGCATAAAGCCCAAAGCTACACCGCTAGGACAAGTAGTTTTGACACCTGCCAAAGTGGAAAAGATGACCCTCACGAAAATCCTAGAAGACGTAAGAAACCTAGTCTGGAATAGGTAATTTTAAAGTTTAGTATTGCTGCTGTGGGCGGTGATTACTGACGGCTGGGTAGTCTGCGTGTGGTGATCCTGCAGAATCGTTGTGCGCTGGCTTCTGGCGGTCAGGGGCTACTATTTGACACTGCGAGATCGATCCTATAGATTAAAAGGTATTCATAAAGGATCTATTTATGTCTAAGTAAAGAGAAGTGCTTCATGCCTAAACGATCCACTTTCAATCTACACACACACACACGCACTTAAGCCTGGTACGGAGGCTTATAGGTAGCGCTCGACTTACGAGTGTTCGGCAATACCTTCAGAAACACCGAATTTACCCGAACCATAAATTATGCTATATAAAACGTAGATGATCTCATTTACAATAACAAACAACTAATATTCTTTAGGTTACATCCTCTTGCCTTATTTAGATAGCCTAAATATACACTTACCGGCAGAAAAAACCGGCCACATGAATAGTGCGAAACATTCGTTGTTCAATAACTTTTGTAATATTTCACCGATTTTAATTATCTTTTCGGCACGTTTTAAAGAAATTCATCAAAAATATCTCATGCCCTTTCAATTTTGAAAAAATAATTTTTTACAACTTATTACACCTGCAGAACCAAAATTATGTTTTGGTGATCTAATTTCTAAACATCATGTGAAGTAATTAGGAAACTTGGTTAGGTTCTCTTGTGGTCTGTTCCAAAGCTCAATCCATTCTCAAAAATTTATTTTTTGATTAATCCCAATATCTGAATTTTTGTAAAAGATACACACTTTTAAGTAAAATTTTGCAATTTTTATTTCTATTTAACTTAACAAATATTTGTCTTTTCTTTATGACTTTATTATTCCAAATACGCGATTTATCAATATGTTGACCTCGCTTATTGAAAAATATCTAAGTGGGCATGTATCTGATTTCTGTTGAAAGTCATTTCACAATAACTGCCAAATAATTTTCAATCTGTCAACATGGTACTTAGAACTGGGGACACGTGTAAAGTTGTCGCCTTAATCGAAGATGGTCGAAGTCAGCGTTACGTGTCTAATGTGTTGGGAATACCCCGAACAACCATCCAAGATGCTTAGAATCGTTATGTTTAAAGAGGCAATTGTACCCGGCGACCAGGATCAGGTAGAAGAAGAGCAACAACTTCAGTTGATGACCGTTGTATTTTCCTTAATACGTTAAGAAATCGAAGATCTACTGCTCCTTATCTTCAACATCGCTTAGAAATGGTGCGTAGAGTTATTATAAGTGAAAGAACTGTCCGAAGAAGGCTTGTGGAATTTGGAATTTATTCACGTAGACCAGCGACACGACCGCAGCTACTGCCACGACATCGACAAGACCGGCTTAGATTTGCACGAGAACATGTGAACTGGAATCTACAACAGTAGGGTAAAGTTCTATTCACTGATGAATCCTGAGTTTGCCTGCGGTCACCTGATGGTCGTAAAAGAGTGTACAGACGACGAAATGAAAGGTTTGCCGAATGTGCTACTTCTGGCGAGTCTCATATCAAGGAGGTATTGTTATGGTGTGGGCGGGTATTTCAACTGAAGCACGTACTGAACTTTTATTTGTAGAAAACGAAGCTCTAAACGCTCACCGTTACGTGCAAGATATCCTTCAAGAAGCTGTAGTTCCATATGCTTCTTTTATTGAAGATTAATTCATCTTAATGCACGACGGTGCAAGGCCGTATGCTGTAAACATTGTGAACCAGTATTTGAACGATCTTGGTATCCAACGATTAGAATGGCCTGCATATAGTCCTGACCTGAACTCCATCGAACATTTTTGGGATGAACTTAAAACATGTATTCGTCGCCGTCAAGTATTACCGGAAACACTGGCGGAGCTGCGTTTTGCTTTGCAGGATACATATGCCGCAATCCCTCAGGATCGAATTTTGAAACTTATCCTTTCGATGCCAGGTAGATTGCGTGATGTTATTTCAGCAAGAGGTGAACATACACGTTACTGAATTAATGATTTATTAAGATTAGTATATGTGCACTATTGTTCAAATTAATATTCATTGTTAATATCACTTATTAAAATTTAATTTTCTACTCATCGTTTTATTATTTCATATTGCAAAATTTTACTTGAAACTGTGTATTTTCTATAAACATTCAGATATTGGAATTAATCAAAAAATAAATTTTTGAGAATGGATTGGGTTTTGGAACAGGGCACAAGAGAACCTGACCGAGTTTCCTAATTACTCCACAGGGTGTTTATAAATTAGATCACCAAAACATAATTTTGGTTCTCCGGGTGTAATAAGCTGTTAAAATTATTTTTTCAAAATTGAAAGGGCATGAGATATTTTCGATGAATTTCTTTAAAACATGACGAAAAAAATAATTAAAATCGGTGAAATATTAAAAAAAAAATTTGAACGACAAATGTTTCGCAATATTCAGGTGGCCAGTTTTTTTGCCGTTGAGTGTATATGACAATTTTTTCGTCATTCGATTTACTGTAACTAGGATAATAAATCTCTACAAACTAAATAAGCTGATTACATCCATTTCCATTTTTCAAAATTAATAACCACGTGCGTGGCAGAATGGCTAGTTTTCTTATCTATTAAATATTAGTACAGTCTTGTGAATAGTCCAGTCTACATGTTCTGTTAGTAACAAATGCCTAAGACAAAAGCAAAAAAAACGTCACGCAGGGACACCCGCCACTAGTATTTACGGTATCAAATCGTTGGAATAGCTAAGTTCCCAGATAATACTGAGGTCTGAAAAAGAAACACCCTGTATGTGGCCGATGTAAGAAATGAAGATATCGATTTACAAACAAAAACATTCTGTTTGGATAATTCAGATTCCGCATTTCTCAAAACGCATACTTACATTTTAACCGTGGTGGAGATGAATAAATCCTCTTTTGGTATGTACTATACTGCATTATGGAGCATGACTGGTTAAATGTTATTGAATTGTTGCCGTTCACACATACCATTAACATATTAGAATATTCATCGTTTACTATACTAAGCTGCTAATAATTTTAAACGTTGCCAAACTTTTGAAACTATCTGCATGAAAAGTGATTTGACCCTAATTAATTCTGCTTTTGCTAATTAGAAACCTCAATTGAGAAGTTCAGGTAATTGCAAAATTGGAATATCAGGCCAAATTATAGTTTTGAATGGTAAAATTATGTTTTTTATACACCTTTTCACATTGATATGAAAGTGGATATACTTAGCAAACCAGTAAAATAATATAAAATGAGAGATTACTCCAAGCAATAGCTAGTTTGCCTGGAAAAAATGGGAACTTTTTAAACTACCCTAAATAACATGTGAAGTTTGCGGATCTATTTAAGGGACATTAACAGAAAATTGGGTTTCAAACTTTTGTAAAAATATACAGTTTATATCTATTATGTGATTTATGTTAACTTTGTAAATAAAATCAACACAATTTAAACTTAAGCGGTGGTGGTGTGAATGTAGTTGACATAATTTTATATTTTATTATCGAACGTCTACAATTATATAAATTTACATGTTTATGTTGTGGTAGATAAATTTTATGTTTAGCTCCTGATAATAAATAATGACGACCATTAAAATTAAATAACATCTGCAATAAAACGTTTATTCATGCACCCATGAATTTTCCTTTGAAATAATAAATATGTTTATATCCAGATAACACAAGTGATTGCACAGTAGGTCTTTCAAGATTATATACAGGGCGTTACGAAATTTTATGCCAGAGTGAAAACAAGAAAACAAGTTCCTGTAAAATATGCGTTCGGAAATGCTTGGTTTCCGAGAAACGGGATATAAATTAATTAAATAATACATATTTTTAATATCACTAAATCCAAATGCATCTTCCGAAAACTGTAAAAGTTCTATAGAATAGAACAAAATAAAACATTTTTACAAAATATACTTGTAATTATTTTAACTGTCAAAGAACCACTTTCCCGGTTATATACCACAACGAATTATGGATGACGGAAGACAATATGAACATTAAGTACAGTTATGGAAGAAATAAAGATACTCAATTTTATAATATGATTCTAGACTTCGAGGCTCGACAATTCTAGTTAGCCGGTCTCGTGGTGTGGCGCCGTTTACTTTTGATATAATAATAAAAACCCCACACCACAACCAGTAATAAAATCATGCATTTCATCCGAATGTATATCGCGGTCCTTTAATTCATCCGCAACTGTACAAACAAACCGGCAACAATAATATTACTTTTTAATTTAAGCCATTCTGTTCGATAAAACTAAAAACAAATGAAACAAAATCATTTACCATTATGGCAGTTAATGTTAAAAATAGTGGTGTTGACAATGGTACTGTACATAATGTGCTTATTTTCTTTCTTATAACTAAATATTCATCGTGGTATATGGCCGAAAAAGTAGTTGTTCAGAAAGATACATGTTTATACTTATTTGTTATAAGTTTGATATAGTCAAATAATGTTATAACTGTCTGAGAATTATTAATCGTCGCAGAGAAAAAAATTGCATAGAAATCTGTCTAGTAGCACAAGTACTAAAATATCGAATAAAAAAATGTTTCCTAGAAACACGATAACTTCTGTTTGACTTAAACTTTGTATTTCTTTTGTACAAGTGTAAAACAGCACTATAGAATACCCCTTATTGAAATTGATCATCTAGGCTGATCATCAAAGGCGTGTAAACTGTCATGTTTCATATAAACCATGTTTTTTGAGTTTACATGAAAATATTGACAACATGTGATAATTCTGACCTCGGATCCGGTTTCAGCGCCCTAAAATACATATAGATATTTTTTGTGTGCCTGTGTATTTAATTAAGCTAAACCTAGTTTCGGAATAAACCTTATTTTTGGGTGTTAACGATAATATATATTTATTATTGTTATTATTTTTGAGTATGAAAATGACAAATAAAAAAAAATAAATTCATGAATATAAAAGAAACAAAAGAAAGAGAGATAGGTATAAAATGATTTAAATGTAATCTGAAATAGCACTGGAATTCACTGTTAAAACAAAAATATTATATCGATGGTCTTTTCATTATTTAGTTATGATTAAAGACCAATAACTAATATATTATAAATGAGAGAATAAATAATTATAGATTTTACTCTATATCTAATTACATCATATATAATTAACAACATTCTAGTTTAAAAAAAATTAGATTTTCCCATAATATCAATATAAATAAGTAAATAACAGACATTATATAAAAAACAACAAAACAAGCAATTATACTAAATTATAATTTTAAAGATTTAAAAGATAAAATGCATATACTATATAATTATGCATTGTAAATACTTTGTTCGTCAACAACGGTGACTTCAACCTTTAATTTTTTTTAAAACAACTTTTTAAATGTTGACACTATGACACTATTCTAAAAGTCAATAGTTATACAATTTTTCTGATATAATCACTTCACAAAATATTTCCTAAATCCTGTGGTAGAGCACACAAAACGTAATTTTTGTACATGACATAAAAATTCAAAATTCCATTTTTCGAAATAGTTTTTTTCCTTACTATTTCACAGAAAGTTTCACAGAGAGAAATACAGGGAATTTCATTCTTCGTAAATGTAATTAAAGTTTATTTTTATTTTTCTTTCTTTATGCAATTATAAAAATCACTACTTCCACATCCAGGTTTTCTATTAAAAACTCTCACAACGAAAAAAATTTGTATGTGGAAATAATTGTTTATAGAACTTTAATAATATAATATTTGAACTCGTCTACCCCAAAAACCCATAAAACAATATCCCACATCGGTAGTGGGAGTGGATGAAGTAAAAAAATATTTTGAGGTTTTTGGTTCTTGTACTCACGCTAAATCACAATTTTTTTCACCCCCTTTAACAATGGGGGGTGGTAATGAGGGTGACTAATGCCAAAAAATTTTTTGAGACCTTAGCTTCACTTGTATAACTAAATACCAATTGTATGGACTCTTACTTGCTTAATTTACCTATTTACCCCCCATTTACCCCAAATTACCCCCCAACCCTTCGACGGAATAAGATGAAAATATAATATAGTTCTAGATCCCGTTAAATTACATAAATGTACCAAATGTCAAGTCAATATCTTAAACGGTTCCAGAGTAATCGTGCTCACAAAAAAGTGACAGACACATACAGAATTTTTTTTTTTTCTCTCAAACTTAAAATCTCGACGTTTTATGACATTCTAAGCCTATATGAACAATAAAAATTTTCATTTTTTTGTCGTTACTATACTTCCACTGGATGTGAAAGTAATTAAGTATGACCGCTAGATGGTGACTGAAAAAATTCAAAGGTTTTCACGTTTCAGCTTATGTAGATTACGAAAAAGGTCAGTTCCGTTAGTCTATCTGTCTGTCTATCCTCTGTCGGTTAACGCTATATCAAAACATTGTTTAGCTCAGAAATATAATATTTGGCCTGTAGTTGACGTTAGCGCCTAGGAAGAATCTTTTATTTAAAAATATACAGAGCGGGCACCTTAAAAAAATAATTAGTGAAAAAAAAGATGTGATGAAGGACAGTAATATTCGGCATGTAGTTAACACAACTGCCAAGGACGAAATCTGCTATACTTTCAATCAAAAGTATATAAGGTGGTTACCCTAAAAAATTAATTAATCAAGAAACGACGGTATTTGAAACGGTGTTAACACTATTGGCGAGGAAGAAAACCTGATATAAATTTAGTGAAAAAAATGTACAAGATGGTCATCTAAATGAAAGAAATAATCAATAAATTAAAGGTGGCAAATAGTGAAGGAGGTTTTGTGTAAAGGTCTTTACCGAGATTTTTATTTGAGAGGACATTTATTCTATTTAAAATCAGCGTATTTAGTTCAAGAGCTGATGTGATCCGTCATGTAAAAAAACTAGAGTAAGAATTACACTCTTCGCCGATTTGTTAAACTTTTTATATAACTGTTGGACAATCTATAGAATACTCTATGCTCTTTTTTGTAAATAGTATTAGTTTTTGGACATATAACTTTTGTTTATGATAACAACTTAGCTGGTGAAACACTCGTCAATATAAAAAAAGAAAAAAAGACAGCTGCACCCAACCTATTTGTGGTGACCAAGGCTACTCAAGTAACAGCAGCCAACAGGCCAAACCAAGTTTGAGAACTGGCCTGCCTGGGAATCACAGGTGCTATGAAAAGCTCCCATAGCTAGCAGCCATGGAGACCTTATCAGACATTCCTCCAATAAACTTGGTGATTCAGGGGTAGGTCAAAATGGGAGCATACAGGCTACAAAATCCTCAGAACCCGACTCCTCTCGGAGGAAATTCGGGACATATGAGAATAATTAACATTTTAGTAGATCCTTTATTAAGCATGAGGTCAGGCTACAAATTACCAAAAATTACATTCAACAAACCCGTCACTATCACAATTGGAAATAGGAAGGACTGGTCAACAGAAGCTCATGATACACTACGTAAAGGTCTGACCTGCTACACTGACCGATCTAGGATGGAAACAGGAACTGGAGCAGTAATACATTGTGAATGGCCAAGGGCGAGTATAAGTTTCTCTCTTGGATAGCACTCCACTGTTTGTTTGAGACCGAAATTCTGACTATACTCGAATGTATGCGCGAGAATACTGAACGAATGTGAATCAACAGATCTCTAGTGTATAAAGCAGTCAGGCGGTACTAAAGGCACTAGACTCTAATAAGGCGCCTTCCAGACTGGTATGAACTGCCACGAAGAGATCAAAATTGTAGGTGAGTGGAACAGAGTCAGACTACTCTGGATGCCGGGAAATACCAGTATAGATGGCAACGAAAAAACTGATCTATACAAGGAGCAGCCAATATATTCTATGGTCCAGAACTCGCGCTGGGCATGACTAAAGGCTCAGCCGGAAGGGTGATCAAGGACTGGGCCAAGAATAAACATAACATCACTGGAGAGACATTCCAGGAAATCAACATGGAAAAACACTTATTAAAGGACCATGCCCAAAACAAACTGAAGAATTGCTCACAAAGAATAGGATGCAGCTGAGAATTATAACAGGTCTTCTAACCTATTAAGAAGCACCTGTACGCAATCGGAAATATTGCTGGCGACCTTAACTGCAGAATGTGCGTCAAGGTAGCAGAAACTGTGGAGCATATTATGTACGACTGCGAGGCGTTGGACAGCAGAAGATCTACGAGCAAACACAGACCGAGAAACTATCAAAACTAGCTCATTCTCAGACCTGTATCACCTTGTCAGCGGCACATGAGTACTAAAATGGGCAGAGTAAATTAAGACATGGAGCGCACAATAAGCCCAGGAGGCTGCAGTGCCCTCGGAATACTTTACAGGCGACCTTTGGGAGGAGGGGTTTTTGTCAGTAAGAGTCTGAGCCCATGAGGATTTCCTCACGACGATAATAAAAAGTCTTGTTTGTGCCTGGAACCTGCGACGTTTGGATTTGAAGTCAAAAAGCCTAACTACAACATTACTGTTTGCTATTTCTGAAGGTATTGATATCAGAATTGTAATATATTTATTTGAAAATCATATTCTGACAGTAGTATACTATATTATTATGAAATGTAAATTAGTAAGATATATAAATAAATAATAGGAAATAGCATTTCGCAAGACTTCTGTTCAATTACGGAACATTAAATGGTTAATAACTTTTTTATTTACCGATTGGTTTTGTTAAAAGACAATATGGTTCTTCCTCTAGCAATTGCTAACTTACAGTCCAAGTTTCAATATAGTCGGACTTTCTTTCTTAGTTATCGTGCTTCCAATAAAAGGTGACGGACGGACAGACAGAAATTTTGAAAGTTGTTCAGAATTCGTTCGCTAACAGTGCCGATTAAATGCAATATACTTTTCATATTGGCGAAGAATATAATTAAGTGCAACTATGCTCAATTTGACTATTTCAAAACTTTACCTAAAATTTCAACTATCATCAGGGTTTATCATGGTAGACATTTTTTATGAGGGGGCGAGCGTAGAGGCGACTTCAATGTGAATATCAGTCGATATTCCGTTGAAGCAACGTCGAGCGCGGTTAGTACTTGAATGGGGGTCCTATCTTGGGAAATACAGCGTTCTCGTCCCACCTTCTAGAGGCTTGTATATCAGTGTATACTCGGAAGCTACGTAATTTCAGACGAGGATTACGTAGTGGATATACCATCCTTCGGAGGGGATGTAAAGCAGGCGGTCCCTTGTCTATTAAATGTTAGGCAAGTAAAAGATCCCTACTCTTCTTAAGGGAAGAGGTTCGGCAAAATTTCCAGGTTGGGGGTAGCTCGTCTCCTGGCGTCGGTGATAGGCCCTGGTAGCGGAAATAGGCCGACGATAAATAGTTTAAAAAAAAAAACATTTTTCATGAATATGATAGAAAATATGGCCCTGTAAAAGACTTAAAAAAGGAGTTACACGTTTTGAAAAAAAATAGGTCGAAATATGAAGGTTACGCCTCATAATACTTTGAAGAAGAATTGTGAATATGTCGGCTTAGAAATAATTACTAATAATTAATATTGGAGTCTTTAAAATTAACCATTATTGTGATTAAAACTGAAAATGAATAATAAAGAAAGTTCATTTCTTTTACTAGTTCATTTCAGGTCATTTTCTATTGACTGAAATGAGAAGAAATGTGAATTGATGAACGCACACATCTTGAAAAGTTAGACATATTTGACATACAAACATTTATGAAATTATATTTTTCGTTACCACTTCTATGTGACAATCTCTCTCGGTTATCCTCACCCAAGAGAGATATCATAGCCATTTGGTGACAACCACCCATAGGATCTTCCCAAATTAATAAATGGTTACATCAGTTTTGATTTTACTATGGCTTTACGGACGCAGGTTGCGATTTTTTAAAATTATTTAGTTTCCTCAATTAATAAAAAAAAACACGAAAAATTTTACAGTGTTATTAAGCAACACTATGTTGCTTTCTTATGCTGATTTAGAACAGTGACAAACGTCAAATTGGTTTATAATTTTTGCTCTAGAAAGACGAGCCATACACATAACATCTGGCTTAAATTATAAGGATAACTGTAGAGAAGAATTTCATAAGCTAAGTACTTACATTACCATCAATATATTATATCTATGAGTTGCTTTTGTATTCTAGAAAGTTTGTATGCTCAAAGTTCAAACATAGAATTATTTTCAAAATATTCTTAGTTGTCACACCAACACACTGTGTCCGCTCAAAAATGTATTTATAAATATATTTTACGCAGCGGAGAGTCCCTACTTCGTCCGCCCCTTTCCGTTGAGAAAAGAACGTGGTGTATCGCATCGATATCAATCGAGAACGGCTATTGTTAGCGTCGTTATGTCATGTCGTGCGTGTGTCATCGAATAACAACAAATCGACGACGACGACGACGACTATGACTACTATAATAACGGAGTCTCGTCTCACCGACAAGACGAATTCCCAAGCTAAGGGCTGAATCTCAACAGATATTAGCGTGGAAACTGCTCTACCGAGCACAGCACCCTGCCAAGTATGTAAGTCGTCTGCAGACAATTCCGAGTTCCAACATCGAAACGTTTGTGCGACCCATGATCGGCCGTCAACAAGTGTGAGATCAGGTCGGACACGGCAAGGGTCGATTCCACCGCCGACCGTCGATCTTGATGGCGAATAGGGCTAGTGCGACGATCGCGGCGAACTGCGACCGCCTAGTAATGTCACATTGTTTTGAGCCTTTCGACTCTCGGAACTCCAAGAGATATCGTTGCCACCTTCCTCTTGAAATGATACGGCCTTAGAGGCATAATCCCACAGGTAATAATCTCACGGATGTTAGCTTCGCACCATCGCCCGCTCGAGCGAGTGCGTAAACCAAATGTCCGAACCTGCGTTTCCTCACGTACTGAGCAGGATTACTATCGCAACGACGAGTCATCAGTAGGGTAAAACTAACCTGTCTCACGACGGTCTAAACCCAGCTCACGTTCCCTATTAGCGAGTAAATTTCTGGACTATTGCAAAAGTTTCCGTATCTATGAGTATTTTTTGATTCTGAACAATTTTTCTTTAAAAAAATTTGCTGTGTCTATGACGCTAAGTAAAATATAGAAAAATTTCATTTAAGAGTGGACAGAGTGTTGGTGTGACGATTGAAAATATATTGAAAATTTTGAAAAGGTGCACCTTGAAGAGTTTCATAGCTGAGAAAAATTTGAAATCAATCTGTCCAATAATAACCGAAATATCACTTGAGGCGGGACACACTGTATATGCTCCAAATTTCACATGCTTTTATCAACAAAAAAAATAGTTACATTTTCTTTTTGGCATTTGGCCACTAACCATACAGCCAACTACTACCCTAAAACATACAGCTGACCATTGCACTAAAAAATATTTCCTATAACTAACCTGTGTTTGATTTAGTTTTGATTATTGAGACGGGAAAGTCCTATTTGCCACACAGCTCGCCTTTTATGAATATTTCTTCACACTTTAAACTCAAACATGCATACATATAATATTACCAGAAGGAAGCTCTTTGAGTGCAGATATGCTTTTCATTATTTACTATCTGCATTTAAAAATATTCTACATTTAATTTTTAAAACACAAGTGAAAACTGTTCTAAAAGATAAGTGTACTATATTTTTCTGTAGAGGAAAAAAAATATATATGTATTAGGTATCCCTAAATTACAAGCCTTTGTATTATTTAAATGTGGCAATTTACGACGTCCCTAGCAAAAATTATCTCGAATTTATCATCACCAGTATCACAATAACCTTTTGACTTTCATCGGAAAGGTTAAGAATATTGACTTCATATAAGGCAAAGCCCAAACAAATTTTTACAAGATAGTACACTTATTTTTAACATTTAATTTATTGAAGAATATTATCTAATCGACCATCAGCTATTATGACTATCTAAAAGTTATAATGCTTATTGATACATATAAATAAAAAATAAAATGCTTATTCAGACAATTTAATTACACGTTTATAGAATTTAATTATAGTTTTGTGTATCCTCACAGACTATTCTCTATGGCTTGTCACATACTGTGATTTTATTTAAGTGTTTTGTGTTTTTACTTAACACATTAGCCAGGTAATCATTATAATTATTACTTATGCAGTATACTCATCATTACATTGTATGATATGTATATAAAATATGTATTTTGATGTTTACTTATAGTATTTACCGATTTGACAACTTTGAAGAGCTAATTGTTTGGGTATTTTTTTCTCCCACAAAAAGTATGAGATATGGGAAGAGATCATTAAAGATGTTAAATATTCTTCCCCGACACGGTTATTTCAAAAAATGGCGATAACCGAATCGGGCGTACTTATTCGCGTTGCACAGATATTGTTTGATATACCGAGTATAACAGGATCATGGTACACCCCCCCTTTTCTCCTTTAATTTTGAAATTTGGGATGTCGTATATACATAATAAGCGGCACTTTCTGACATACAAGTGATTTTTTTTTCACTTCCGGTTTCGCCAAAAGTGACACTAACTTTCGATTTTTAAATGGAACACCCTGTATATTATTGCATTTTTGAATTTTGCATAATTTTTTAAATCCAACGATATCAAATATGTGACATTTCAAACGTCAATATTTTTCATAATATAATTTTAAGTTTTCCATTTAAGTGTACCATGACGGTTCCAATTTATTCTAAATGACCCGTGTAATGCTAGAAAAATCGAAATCCCGTCAAAAATACTAAATTACGTGATTTATGAGCAAATAAAGTTCATCAAAATGGTTTTTGGGTCAAAACTCAATTTTTTCAAATGGAACCATATTGGTACCATGGCACCATTTATTAGTACTATTAATAAGGAATTTATTCATATGTCGTCTTAAAATGTGCGATAAATACAAACAAAATTACATCTGAAAGAAAATAAGAAAATACAATTTTGTTCTAATTAAATGTTAAGAAGTAACTAACTAAGGTAGCTTTGAAAACAATTAAATATTTAGCTTGTCAAACATTTGTTGATTTACCGGTGTTTTCATTGTGTCTTTAAAAATTGTTTAAAATTCTTGTTAATTGTGTTCAAAACGCCTCAAAGTTATACAAGAGATGAAAAAGTGGACATGTTAATTATTTATGGGGAATGTAGAAAAAATGCCGTAGCGGCTAGACACCTGTATGCCGAACGATATCCTGACAATGTCCAGCGAAAAATTATTTTAAACGTCTTAAAAATCAGTTCCGAAAAGAGCCCAACAATGATCCCGAAGAAAATTTCATTCTTGACGAAGGAACGGAAATTAATGTTTTGGCTTGAATAGAAGTTGATAAGACTATTTCTTTAAGGCCAATTGGGTTTGAACTGAAAATCAGTCACCAAACAGTAAGCCGAATTTTGCACAAATACCACTATAAATCTTTTAAATACCAATTGCACCAGCACTTGTACGAGAATGATTACGAACGTAGGATGGAATATTGCAATTGAATTTTGCAGAATAACGTGCAGCCAAACAATGATTTTTTGGGAATGATTTTATTTTCGAACGAGTCTAGGTTTACAAATTTGGGATTATTTGACCGACAAAATACAAAATATTGGTCACAAGAAAATCAACATTTATTACGGGAGGGTAACCTTCAAGTGCGGTTCAATTTCAATGTTTGACTTGGAATAATCAGTAGTAGAATCATTGGTCCAATAATATTTGACTGGTGCCAGATACTTGAGATTCCTGCAAAATGAGATTGAGGACACTTTAGATGAGTTACCTTTGGATTTAAGACAGGGAATGTATTTCCAACAAGATGGCGCTCGTCCCCATAATTCAAGGATAGTAACTGATTACCTTCAACGGAGATTCGGAGAAAAAATAATTTCGACGAATGGTCCTGTGAGGTGGCCTCCAAGGTCACCTGATTTAACAACCCTTGATTTCTTTGTTTGGAGTCATTTAAAAAATATTGTCTACAAAACCGCCGTTACAACTCGTGAAGATCCGGAGCTACGAGTAAGACGCGCAATTAATAGCATAACGGCTCAGCAATTGGCGAACGTTTTTCGAGAAACAGCATTGACGTTAATGGAGCATTTTGAACAATTGTAATGTTTTGTGTTCATTTTTTACATTCCAAAGCCACCTTATGTATAACAAGATAATTAGAACAAAATTGTATTTTCTTATTTTCTCCTTATTTTCTTTTAACTGTAATTTTATTTGTATTTATCGCACATTTTAATACGGCATATGAATAAATTCCTTATTAATAGTACTAATAAATGGTACCACGGTACCAATATGATTCCGTTTGAAAAAATTCAGTTTTGCCCTAAAAACCTTTTTGATGAACTTTATTTGCTCACAAATCACGTAATTTAGTATTTCTGACGGGATTTCGATTTTTCTTGCATTACACAGATCATTTAGAATAAATCGGAACCGTCATGGCACACTTAAATGGAAAATTAAAAATTATACTATAAAAAATATTGACGTTTGAAATGTCACTTATTTAGTATCATTGGATTCAGAAAATTATGCAGAATTCAGAAATGCAATAATATATAGGGTGTTCCATTTAAAAATCGAAAGTTAGTGTCACTTTCGGCGAAACTGGAAGTGAAAAAAACATCACTTGTATGTCAAAAAGTGCCGCTTATTATATATATACGATACACCAAATTTAAATCAGTTGTCTTCAAAACTAAAGGAGATAAGGGGGGTGTACCATTATCCTGATACAACCGACATTGTGGTTTTTAACATTTTAAATAATTTAAAGACGTCCAAATAATTAGATTAGGTAGTTCAACCAAAGGTCGCACCACGCAAGTTGTATACAATAAGTGCTGTGCGTATAATATTAGTTCATTGATCATATTATTATTTTTGAATTTGTGCAAAATTTTTTCTTAGTGACAATTTACCAACAGTAAACGAGTGATATTATTGAAGATTAAAGCTATTAGAAAATTACATAATAATAAAAAATGTTGATGAAAATCATTCATCAGATTAATATTGGTATATCATATACAGTGTGTCCCGCTTTTCATAAATCCACCGTAATATCTCAGTTATTAATAATGCGATTTTCTTTAAATTTGAGTGGTAATTATATGTTGGAATAATTAATTATTTGGCATAATAAACATTTTCATTTTTCATTGGCGTGCGGGTTTAGGGGGTAAAAAGAGGTCGATTTTTCGGCAAAAGGATATTAGGGCTTATTTCAGATAAATTTTTCTATCATATTTGGATTCAGCATGTCCAAAAACCCCTCAATCCATATTCTTCATGATCTCAAAAACGGATTATGGCAGAAACGAAATATTAACAATTTCTTAAAAAACACTTTTTAATTTTTTGCTATAACAAACCTAAAAACAATTTTTTTTTACAAATTCTGATCTCTTCAACATAACCACCTTCCAATGATACCACACTGTTTGTCGTAAATGTTGCCTCGTCACTAAACATTATGTTCTTTAAAAAAATCTGTCGTTAAGATTGTTACCTTGCAACCTTAGGCATTAATCAAAAGTGCTTTGAAAAATAAGTTTTTATTTGATATTTGGCGATTCATAAGAATTGTCAAAAGTTAAATAGTGTTATTTAATTTATCAATCTTACTGATAATGACAGAAAATCGGAAGTAGTTCTTACAATTGAAGAAAAAGTTGAAATTATCCGCTTAATTGGTGATAATGAAAGATCTACGCGTCAGGTTGCTCGAATATTTAATCAACGTCATTGTGATCGAGCACCAATTTGGCACAAAACCGTTGGTAACATCAAGAAACTGTTTGCAAGAACCGGAGCCATTTTCAAGACAAGACGAAGAAGGTACAATTTAAATTTACGACAATATCTAGACGACGAACGCATTTTAACAGAATTTCGTATCAATCCAAATGGTAGTATAAGGGCAGTTGCGAGAACACTAAATTTAACCAAAAATAAAATATGGAGATGAAACGGATTTAGGGCATTTAAAATTTTTGCATACTCTCTTGGAAGGTGATTTTGAACGGCGGTTTGAATTTTGCCTATGGTTGCAAGGTAACTATCTTAACGACAGTTTTTTTTTAAAGAACATACTGTCCTGGATAACCTCAACGCAGAAAATTTTCTAAATTTTTTACAAAATGATTTAGATGATTTTTTTATGGAAATTTTTTAAATGCAAATTTCCCTGTGAAGTGGATAGATAGAAATAGCCCTTTGGAACCGTGGCCCCCTAGATCGCCTGATATTACCCCTCGTAACTTCTTTCTATGGGGGTACTTGAAAAATAAAGTGTATACTACTCGGCCACGTAACAGACAAGAGCTTTGCCGTAGGATTAGGCAAGCGTGTCATGACATTACTCACCAAACTTTAAGGAAAGTGATTGAACGGTTAAGAAGGGTTGTTGAAAAGTGTATTTTATTGGAAGGTGGTTATGTTGAAGAGACCAGAATTTAAAAAAAGTTGTTTTTAGGTTTGTTATAGCACTTAAATAAAGTTATAAAAAATTAAAAATGTGTTTTTTAAAAAATTAATTAATATTTTGTTTCTGCCATAATCCGTTTTTGAGATCATGGAGAATATGGATTAAGGGGTTTTTGGACATGCTGAATCCAAATATGATAGAAAAATTTGTCTAAAATAAGCCCTAATATCCTTTTGCCAAAAAACCTACCCTATTTTACCCCCTAAAACCACACGCCAATGAAGAATGAAAATTTTTACTATGCCAAATAATTAATTTTTCCTACATATAATTACCACCCAAATTTGAAGAAAATCGCATTATTAATAACTGAGATATTAAGGTGGATTTATGAAAAGCGGGACACACATACTGGGTGACTCAGCCGATAGGGACACTATTGTAACTTTTGAATGGGAGAATGGATTTTTTTTCAAATTTGGTGTAGTGATATGGGATGAAATTTCCAATTATATGACGTAAAGGTCCAAAATAGCTCACTTCCGGTTTCGATGCAATTAGCATGAAAATCGAATTTTTAAAGGGGTATATTTTTGCATATTTGGATCCTGCTGGTCAAGACACATATGGTCTAACCCTCAAATATTATTTTGATTTTCAAAAAAATATAGATTTTTTAATTTTTAGTTTTAATCATGGAAGGCCGCGATTTTACCAAAATTGTTAAAAATCGGTCTGTAAGTACCTTTAAAATATTATCTCTTCAGATACCAAGATTAAACACGATTTATTCTTCATAAAGTTCATCGATATTGGTTTTTCAACAAAAACTAAAATTACGAAAAAAATGATATGCATAATGTTCTCTTTGTACTATAATTAAAAAAAGAAATGCTTCGATAATTGATTTTTTACAATAATAAACTAAAAATTAAAAATCTATATTTTTTGATAATCAAAATAATATTTGAGGGTCAGATCATAGGTATATGTTGGCCAGCAGGATCCAAATATGCAAAAATATACAGGTTGTCCCTTTTAAAAATTTAATTTTCATGTAAATTGCATCGAAACCAGAAGTAGGCCATTTTGGTTCTTTAAATCATATAATTGGAAATTTTATCCCATATCTCTACACCAAATTTGAAAAAAATTCATTTACCCATTCAAAAGTTACAAGAGTGTCCCTATCGGCTGATCCGCCCGGTGTACCAAAAAAGTGTTCAATATAATGGCTGCAAATTATTGAATTATTTACCCCAAGAAATAACAGAATAGCCAAACTAATATATTATCAAAAAAAATTAAAAAGTACGTGTTAGAAAAAACTGCTATACATTGAATTAATTTTTTTTCAATTTGGTATGTTATTTGTAATGTCTGTTTTAATATGTTATTTGTATTATCTGTTTTAGTATATAATTTGTACTGCCAATTTTATATCGACCTTTTTTATTTTGTACTTTCTATTTGATTGACGTACTTCTTCAAATATGTATGTATAATATTTTTATAATGTATCTGTATATCTGTTGAAAATAAATATATCTATCTATCTATGAAAAATAAATTATTATGTAAAGCAGATTTAAACATGAATTAATGATCTACTTACATCATTATATGATTACAGTGCTGCTACCTATAAGATAACGTGTCAAAGCGAGTAAAAGTTTACGTCAAATGTCTATTTTACACCGTTCTCTGCGTCGTTTATTGGCGAAGGCCTTCCGTATTTTACATGTGATTTTCTGGAAAACTGGAGTCCGATCGTATTGATATTTGGACAGCAAGTTAGTGTTGGACGAATTTATTGGCAGTAGTTATAAAAGAAAGTAAACATTTTAAGAGATAAATCTACCTGAAGACATTTACAGCAATCAAAATGGCGTCATCCGACGATGATTGAAATTAAAAATATAGCAATAATTCCTAGAAAATTAATTTATTTTCAAAAACTGCCAATAGTATTCTCTAAAATGTCCAACAGTTACATAGAAACCGGTGAAGAATAGAATGTTTGTGTCTTGAGCTTGGGGGGGGTAACACTGAACCCAAAATTTTTCGATGAGCGGAGGGGGGGGGGAGAAATCCGAAAAAAAAATTTTTTCATCCTAAAAAATAAAATTTTAAAATGAAAGTTTCTTGTTTTTTTCTTCCCAAAATTAACAAAAATCATAGCATTTTAAAACAAAAGTTGATGATTTACAGAATCTTGAAGGGGGTAATTACCCCCCCCCCCCCCCACCTCCCCCATAAATCCGCGCCTGAGTATAATTTTGAGTCTAGAGATTTAACAGCAAAAATATGTTAAAAACCATATCTCTGCCCGATCCTTTTAGTGTACAGGTTTCATTTTTATAATAGTTTTTCTTTAGAATTAATGTATTATCATTATAGCATCAAAAGATGAACTTGGTAAAAATAACGACGTTAAATAGCTAATACAGTATTTAAAATTATATCAGAAGACGGAGAACGTATCAAAGTCTTGTGTAAAAGTTATAAAACAGAATTGAAGGAATATAAATAAAACACATCTACTTGAAACTAAGAGATTTGTTAAATAAATTCAGGTTATTCTAAATCATGGTGAATATTTGCACCACTTGTAAATCATGAGATAATAACATTTACGATTTGTCATATGAAGTCTGTCTGAAAAAACCGCTGCCCAAGGAATCACTACTTCCACATCCAGATTCTCTATCCAAGTCACTCACAACGAAAAAACTTTGTATGTGAAAATAATTGTTTATGGAACTTTAATAATATAATATTTGAAATCCTCTACCCCAGAAACCCATAAAACGATACCCCATATCGGTAGTGGGGTGGGGGGTGGATGAATTAAAAAAATATTTTGAGGTTTCTGGTTCCTGTACATACACTAAATCACAATTTTTTTTAATCCCCTTTAATAAGGGGGTGGGGGTGGTAATGGGGGTGGCTAATGCCAAAATTTTTTTTGAGACCTTAGCTTCTCTTGTATATACTAAATACCAATTTTATGGACTCTTACCTGCTTGATTGACCTATTTACCCCAAATTTACCCCAATTTACCCCCCAACCCTTCGACGGAACAAGATGAAAATATAATCTAGTTCTAGATCTCGTTAAAGTACATATGTGTACCAAATTTCAAGTCAATATCTTAAACGGTTCCAGAGTAAACGTGCGCACAAAAAAGTTACAGACAGACAGACCGACAGACAGACAGAAATTTTTTTTTCGCTCAAACTTAAAATCTCGACGTTTCATGACATTTTAAGCCTATTTGGACAATAAAAATTTTTTAAAATTTTTTTGTCGTTACTATACTTCCACTGGACGTGGAAGTAAAATACCTTGTAAGAGGCAGTCAGCAGGAAAATGTTTAACTTTCCACTCCTGGAAAGATTCAAAGAGAAAATGTTTGGTAATAATTAGATTGGCAGAAACTAATTCGAGGAGGCACAACATTCAAAATTGCAAAACAGGTCATTTCCGTTTTTTTTTTCGCTTATTTTCAATAGCTTGCCATAATTTTATCCAACTTTTATGAACAAAATATTTTTATATACTCGAGTAATGTGTAAATATATAATATATATATTATGTACGTATATGAGTCTCTTGCTCTATACAAAAAAGAAAGTCCTATTGGACTAGGTAAGTTACAAGAAATGTTACAAACAGAAATATCTAGTGCTTAGGTAATTTCTTGACTTTAATATTAAAAAAAAGTATGAACTTTTTATTTAATAATTTTTTTATGTATTTTCTTAAATTTACTTATCTCTTTTACACTTGTTAATGTCACACAGTTATACCTATAGTATCTAAAATGAACAATCAAATTTATATTTATTTATTTTGTTCACCTTTGTGTTATAACTTAAAAACCATCTAATATTTTGTAAATAGTGTAGAATACTTATTCCTCTATTTTATAACAAAAATATATTGTAGTTCAAAGTTTAGGTAAAAACACACAAAAAATACCAAGAAAATTCTACTTTTTACTATTGTCTCTGCAAGCTTAAGGAAATTGCGATAGAGAATATAACCAAGGGACACCGCTACATCATATAACGAAAAAATTAGCCCGCCGTAGAAGTTTGTAAGATCAAATGGACCGGAGATATTAGATTCTCAAGTAGGCTGTCTTCTTACTTTTCGGTAATCTCTCATTTGTTTAAAAATCTACAAGATAACAATACATTATTGCAAAAATGATTCTTTCATTCTTAATTATAAGTACATATGGCCTTTAATGTTTACATCATTAAAATGCTAGATATATAATGAAATATTTTTGGTTTCTTCAAATTTAGGTACACTTTAATTACTTTAAATTTGCCTAAACTTGCAGAGAAACCCCAGTTATCAAACATTTCCTATTTAATTCGATTTTAAACTTAATTACTTCCACGTCCAGGGGTAGTATAGTAACGCAAAAAATAAAATAAAAATTTGTACTGTTCAGATAGGCATAGAATGTCATGAAACATCGAGATTTTAGGTTTGAGCAAAAAAAATATTCTGCCCCTCGGTCTGCCTGTCTGTTTGTAACTTTTTTGTGCGCACGATTACTCTGGAACAATTTAAGATATTGACTTGAAATTTGGTACACGTATGTATTTTAACGAGATCTGGAACTAGATTATATTTTGATCTTATTCCGTTGAAGGGTTGGGGATAAATTGGGGCAAATGGGGGTAAATAGGTGAATCAAGCAAGTAAAAGTCCATAAAATTGGTATTTAGTATATATCAGAGAAGCCAAGGTCTCAAAAAATTGTTTTGCATTAGCCACCCCCATTACCACCACCACCTCACTATTAAAGGGGGAGAAAAAAAATAAAATTGTGATTTAGCGTGTGTACATGGTTATTCATTATATATTGACCCCCCTTTATTTCTGCTATTGTTGGAAATGTAAAAAAAAGTTTCGTATAAAAGTTGAAGAGTTGTATCACGTGATATAACAATGAAGGTTGTTTTTTAAATGGAAAATCCTGTATGTTTTTAAAAAATTAAAATAATAATAGTGAAATAACTGAAAATTCACCAAACAGCCCTGATTTAACACCTTAGGATGCATTTTTGTGGGGGTATTTAAAGGACAAAGTGAATTATAACCATAAAACTATAAAATATTGTTCATCTCAGGATCTTATTTTTATTTTCTTTTTATTCTTATATATCAAACTTTTAATGTCCGATATGTCAAGAAATATTACAGCTGGACCTATCAACCCTTATATATTTGAAATCGGGGGAAAAATATCTAAAAGGATATGGAAAAACATACAGGATTTTTCATTTAAAAAACAACCTTCAGTTTTATTTATGACCCATGCAAGCAATTTTTTTTTAATTGCATTTAAAAAATATATATAAATACAGCCCTACAACTTTTTTACGAAACAGAAATAAAGGGGAGGGTCAATACATAATGAATAACCCTGTGCAAGAACCAAGGGCCTCAATTCTTTTTTTGCATTATCCACCCCCCACTACCGATGTGATATATCGTTTTATGGATTTTTGAGGTAATCGACTTCAAATATCATATTATTAAAATTCCATAAATAATTATTTCCACATACAAATTTTTTTTAGTTGTGGGAGACTTGGATAGAAAATCTGGATATGGAAGTAGTGATTCCGTGGGCAGCGGTTTTTTTTACAATAAAAATTTGATTTATTAAATTAATATCCTATGTTGTTTTAAGTATCTATATTGACTCAATATTAAGTCAGTGTACAGAAAACATTATGTTCTGATATGAAACTTTTGAGATTGACAGCAAGTTTGAACAACCATTGCAATTACGATTTTAGCAACAGACCATTAACTAATGTAGTCTATGAACTTAAAATTGTTAAATTCAACTTCCAGGATAACCACAACAGGCGAAATAAAACGTTCCCCTGGCCAGTAAGAGTTCCTTTGGACTCGCGCTTCAAATTTGAGAAGATATTTTGAAAGAAATATAGATAATAAATAAAATTTACAGATCCACTGAAGAAATTGAGACCAGGAGAAAATAGGTAAAACTTTGGAAAGAGTACAACCTGATACTTAACTATCAAACATGGTCATATTAATGAATGCAGATGATCCCACCAGGAAGGTCTTACTTAACAAACCCGCGGGGCATTGCAGAACAGAAAAACCATGAATTCGATTCCTCGGTGGTACATATATTAACATAAACTATGTAAAGGTATATAGAAGACAGAGGCGTTTGACAAGGATGACTGAAAATAAATTATGGAAAGATTAAGACCTGCGAGGAGCTGTGATGATAATGAGATTTTGAAGTAAAAGAGGTAAGTATATTCAATTTTAAAATGTGATTAAACAATTGATTCCCTCATAAACAAGAGACTTATAATAAACATATTCTATAAAAAATAAATCTCAAGAATAATAATAATATATACATGCCATAAAAGTTTTTTGACGCGGTCAATTTTCTGTAGTTTCGATAAATGTACTTATTTTCCTAATATCTAACGTCTGGTTTAATTCATTTAACTACATGAGAATCAAGAGCTTCGAGCTAGAAAATTCATAACATATTCTAATACAAAATTTCAAATTATTACCTTGCATATCCCCGCTGAGGAGCAATGTCTTCATTACTAGTTTTTTCCGGCAAATTATTCCCTTCAATACCTACCGGTGAATTTATAATCTCCCTGTATATAGAGACAATTATAAAATATAGTGCGGAGAGTCTGGATATTTTTTAATAGCAAGAAATGTTTGTCAAAACATTCTCATTACATCAGGCCAATACACATATCTGATGAGTGATGATGAGATAAATACGAAACGTGGGTGAAATGATATATGATCGTTTTGGAAGAAACTTCCAGCAAATAAAACTGTGCAATGCAATTTGCAGCAAAAAGCTGCTAAAAGACAATACATATTATTTTAAATACCCGGATCGGGGCTAGGAAGAATTTTTATTCCTGGTATATTTTTTTCCTGCAGCGCCCGTAGGAATTTTCAATGCGGTACTCTCACTTAATGTTTTCGCATTTTTATAAATGCCCTGATTGGTGTTTGGGAGGATTTTTATTCCCGCTGAATTTTTTTCCTGCAGTAGCAGTATACGCAGGAAATTTTAAATGTGTGCTGGATGTTTTTCGCTTCACTAAGTCATATTAGTAATTATATGAAAAGTTTTATAGCACAAATATTAACCATGGATGGTAGCTTATTCAAAGACGAGTGATTTTGTATAAAATTCTTGCCGATGGTTATTTGCAACATTGTAAAGTTTATTTGCTTATTTAGCAACAACTAATTTAGTTTTATAATAACTCGAAAAATAAGTAAAATTTAAAAAATGTTGAAATAACGAAAGAAGCAATTTTAAAACTCATGTGATAAATAGCAGCCTTTAGTGATTTTAGTTGGCTTTCATATGGATTTTTTTAAACTGTTCCCTGCTAAATGTCCATTCGGTTTACAATGAGTTATGTAATTTCATTATATTCTTCGTTATATTCTTAAAAATATATAATATATAGTTTATTGCCGTACAAGTTTCGACTACTTGCTTGAGCATCGTCAGGGATAAAATCTCAATTTCTATTAAGCGTTTATTTTTGAATTTTTACTTACAGAAAGTATCAAACGGTGGAGAAGTAATAGAAAGGTTTTACTTTTGCGCAGGGCACCCACAAGGGGGAGGAACTTTAGGTGCCCGGTTAGGCTAATAAACGCAACCTTCGCTAATTAGTTATGAGATCTGGACATTTTTTTTTTACATTTATCCCCCGACTCATCAATCATAAAGTGCGGGGGCCCGACAGAGATCTCGACAATTTTTTTTTTTCAAATTTCTAACTCCCCCCCCTCCCGCTCATCAATTATTAAGCGCGGGGGACTGCTAGAGATTTTGACAAAACATTTTTTTTCAAATTTCTCCCCCCTCCCCCGTTCTCAATTATTAGGCGCCAGTGAATTTGGTACCGGGGCCCATGATTTGATGTGGCTTTTGCGAACAAAAATGACAACAAGATAGTTTACAGAGAAATATTTTTTATTACTGCTGTTCGAAAAATTGATATAGATTACGTTTCTGAGATTCTATATATTTTATTAATTCCTTATTAATGCTAAATATTGTGAATCATTAATTAGCGAAAATATTGCATCTAATCTAAATTACCATGGATAAAAGTCATACCTGGTATTTCATGACTAGGTACATTACGTATGATTCAAACGTCTTTCCTATTAATCTCTTACTACTTTTAAGTAAATGCATTAGTATTATATAATTATGGGAAATACTAAATTTTCTAATTGCAACTTATAAATGTGACAGCACACATTTTGATTCGTCTTTTTATTACTGGCATTCCTAATATAGAGTTAGGGATAGGATTTTGCAAAGTGAGAGGAAAGTATGCCTTTAGTTTCGGTTTATTATAAATAATTAAGAAACCAAACATAGTATAATCTTTAAAACTGTTTTAAATAATTGCTATTATTCTAACGAATACAACTATACATATTTTTTATTGTAAATTTCTATTGAGCTTGAATATCGTAGCTTGTCAATGAAAATAGTTCCTAATTTCATTATTAGAGTATGGCATTTAACTATATACAAAATTTATGGTAAAAACTGTATAAGGTTGTATTCCTTAGAGCAATGGGAAGTACCTGAAACTATTTTAAAGATTATACCATTTATGATTTTTTTAAAATTTATAATAAACCGAAAATAAACGCATGTTTCCCTCTCACTCTGCAAAACCTTCTCCTTAAGTCAAGAATTTTGAAGATAATGTGTAAATAATATTTTTTACAAAACCTTTTTTTTTTTTTACAAAAACTAATATATATTTATGCATATATGTATATAATTATAAGTGTAATCAGTATTTCTATAAAACTACTGTTACCGGCGAAATGAAATTCATCGCATGGACTTGTTTGAGTTGAATTACTTCCTGAAATCTAGACATATTTTCGCTTAATTTTTAACTGAGTGTTATTCTGACTAACTAATAAAGCAGCTTCTAATTGCTCAACTATTCTAAATATTGTGATATAAGTATATCACCGCATTCAATTCCTATGGGGTCCGCGCCGCTCGGTTGGTGACTTACCGTCGCATTGAAATTCCCGCGACAGAAATCTTGAAGGAAATTTATCGAATTCTTTTACTCGGTCATTTCACGAAATCTTTGAGAAAGTGACAACTACGAATAGGAATTGCTATTTCTGGAACCTAAAAAAATGGGGTAATTTTTTTTTCTGTTAGTTGCCGATCAAATTTTTAAAATAGAAAAATAACTTTTGCTTAGTGCGTAGTTTTAAACATCCCTTCAGTTAAAACCCCCGAATATTTGAAAGTCACTAATAAAGTCATTGACTTGGGCATCCCCTATGTTTTGGAACTTATATAATACTTCTCTTTACGGGGTCTCCTAAGAACATTGTATATATATAACTATGTATATATTGAGCATATCTAACAAATACATTTGAGAAAGGGCGCAAAAAATTAAAGCCAAAAAAAATCGAATTTTACGCGAATTGTTTTTGCAAATATTGTACAAATTGCGAGCCGCCACCAGTATTTAGTAGGCTTAGAGAGGATTTAACATTGAAGTGTTAACTAACGAATAAAACTAAAGATATTCTTTCAAGTTACCGTGTAAACATTTTGATAAATTCAATTGTCACTTTTATAATAAGTTACACTATTACACACACATTGTTGTCGAAAAAAATAAACGGCGCGCTGCACGCTTAACACGTGAGTTTCCAAACGGAAGAGATGCTTTCGTAGTCGGAGTACCGATACTTCGAAAGATGCACGCCAACTAACGTTCTATAGCGCCCTTCCTCTTATTCCGTGGTAGACCCCTTCTATATCTACTGGATAGATATGATACACTATAGGTACTATGTTGCATTGTGTGCGATATTATAAATTAATAATAAAGATAGCTCTATTTTAAATAGTCTTTGTCTTTAGGCGAATCGCGAGATTCCTGCGTTCGAACATTTCTCAGCATAAGCCAAAGGCCCTGCAGGAAACTTCACAGTCGAGCAGGCCTTTCAATGCGCGTTTATAAACCTAATTTAAAACATTGTCACTAATTACGAGGATATAAATTTAAAAAATAAGAAGATACTTTTATGCATGGTACCCAAAATCAGTTGCCTTCTCTATTTACTAACCATATTTTTTTAGAATCAAATAACAGAATCTTTTTCGTGTGTTAAACTATTCCTCGCGTAGAACGGACTTTCTACACAACATATAATAGATAAAAAAAATTGAGAAGGTATTTATTTTTCTGACATTAAATACCCAGGACAGAATCACGACTATACACAAAAAAAAATTCTTTGAATTAGTGACATTTTCTTTGAAATAAAATAAATTATTCGATTAATAGCTCCTAGTAAATAGTTTGTTTCAAAAGTGTGCACATAAAATCTTTATATGATAGAAAGAAAATAATTATTTCTATCGACGAATTATTTAATTAACGAAAAATGTTTTATTAGAAGAGTTATAATAAACAGACAACACCCTAAATATTTGATACATTTTTTAAAAATATTGATAATAGACCTATCATCAATCTGATAGGGCAAAAACCTGATTATTCCTTATTGGAAAACATTAATTCGTTCTTTATGCACACGAACGTCACATCTTATGAGGGATAAATTTGATGTTAGGTCCTAGGTCGGTACGAACTAAGTTTTACAAAAACAAACCGGTGAACCATAGTCAAAATTCGAAAAACTGTATTTATAACATTTCGTGTAAGTGTAACAAATATTTTGTGAGTGCGTTTCCAGGTCTTTCACAGTAACACTGGGGTAAACTCAGGAAGAATAAAATTGGGAAATCATATGACAATACCAGACAGAGTAAACTGGGATTTGGTAAAAGTTTTAAAAAAGACCCTTCTATCAAATCTCATCAAAATTAGTTCGCTAATTTCGTGCTATCGTGCCCACCTATATAAACACACCACACACAGTAGATAACTCCCAAATCTAAAGCAAAGGCTGTCCGGAAGGAAGTTACACATTTGAAAAAACACAGACATCTATTACACAGCCACACAAAAAAAATTTCTTCCTGATCTGAGATCAGACTTTCATATTCCATAGTATTTTGAACCGCTGAATCTAAATCTGCCATCAGATTTGAGCCAGTTTTTTGCATTTTCTGCAAAACTGAAACGGCTAGAATATGAAAAAAAAAAATGTGTGGCTCTGTGCACAGCCAAAATTTTTATTTTTTTTATCTGGGGATTAGACTTTCATATCCTATGGTATTTTGCCCTATCTGCTATCAGATCTGAGCCAGCGCGGCTCAGTTTTGAATAAAATGCAAAAAACCTTAGGCTTGTAGCACTGATTTTCACGGTTTCTTGCATTTTTGCAAAACTGAGACGTGCTGGCTCAAATCTGATGACAGATTTGGATTCAGCGGTTCAAAATACTATAGGATATGAAAGTCTAATCCCCATATCAGAAAAAAAAATTGTGTGGCTCTGTGCACAGCCAAAATTTTTTTTTTCCATCTGGGGATTAGGGTTTCATATCCTATGGTATTTTGACCAGGCGCGGATCCAGATCTCTATTTTGGGGGGGTCATCCCATGAATTAATGAATTATAACATCAAAAGGGGATAATATTTAAAAATGCGCCGCAGGCGAAAATTCGGTATATTTGAAGGTCAAACGCTCTAAAATCTAAAACAAACATGATTTGCAAAAACAGTTTCTTCGAAAAATAGGTTTCATCAATCGAATTTTCCTTTTCCTCTTTTCATGTAATTGCAAAAATTATTATTATTTTTTTTTGTCATGAACAGAGTTCTGCCTCCACAGGAAAAGTGTATCACAGGCGAAAATTGGAAAGTGTTTCGTCAAAACAAATTTAATTTTTCAGATCAATAGCAGGATTTTGTTAAAGTAAAACAAAAACAAAATAAATGTACTTTTTTAATTAAGAAAAAATCATTCAATAAAACAAAATAATAGAATACAAAAAAATATATAAAAAACATACACCGAATAACAAATAAAAAAATTCATATTGTCATTTAAGAAAACAACAGAAAACAATACAAAAAAATATAAAAAAATATAAAACAATAACAAATTCATTAATTCATATTGCACATAGGTTAGTGCCGTAGCAGAATAGTAGAAAATTAAATTTAAAACCTGCCCGATGGCCTGGCCCTGCCCCCTGGCCCCTGGCCCCTGGTCCTGGTCTGACAACTGCACAGTGCAGTGGCAAACCAGGCCATCCAGCAGATTTTATCTATAATTTTCTTAAAGATAATACAAATTACAAATTATTATATACACTTTATACGTTAACGTTATTTTTTACAGTTTGCTTTTATATTTTATTAGTTTCGCTGGTTAATCAGCAATAAAAGACTATAATATTTTATATACTCTTGATGTTTTTGGGGGGGGGGGGGCATGACCCCCATGGCCCCCCCCTGGATCCGCGCTTGATTTTGACCCGCTGAATCCAAATCTGCCATCAGATTTGAGCCTGCACGTCTCAGTTTTGCAGGAAATGCAAGAAATCGTGAAAATAAGTGTTACAAGCCCAGGGTTTTTTGAATTTTATGCAAAATTGAGACGTGCTGGCTCAAATCTGATGGCAGATTTGGATTCAGTGGATCAAAATACTATAGGATATGAAAATCTGATCCCCAGATCAGAAAGAAATTTTTTTGTTTGTGGCTGTGTTATCCATCGATATTGCTAGTGTCGGGGTTGAGGATCGAACCCCGTACACGATAGTATGACAAAGCGTGCTCGTCACTAACAGGCTTTAGTCAGTCCGCTGTGCGACAATGCCGGATAAATACATACATACACACAGAAATTTTTTAAGGTCCCCTCTTTCGCGCTCCCGGAACCTTAAAACGTAAAGATCTGGTTTTATCTCAATTTTCGATTTTGGGTCAATTGTAATAACCTCTTCATAGATAGAGCTACAATCCGCGACCTTTGGATTTCGAATCTAAAGCACTTTCTTTACTTTCACAATCATTGTCATAATATAATGTGTCTAGTTAATAACTTTATTTCAATGGTGGATCTTATGTTATTATGATATGTAAATTAGTAAAATATATAAATAAATAGAAAATAACATTTCACAAAATTTCTGTTCAATTGCCAAACATAAAAATGACAAAGTTATTTTTTTTAAATTTAAATGATAACTTTTTAATTTTTTTTCTAAACAATTTCGTGAAATTTACAAAATAATACAATTAACCAGTATTTTACTGGAAAATAACCTCTACGCCTGTGACTTTTACGTCAACGGATCAGTTAGAGGGTAGTTTTTGACAAATAATGAATAAGAACAAAAGTATAAAAATGACGTATTTTGCTGACATTTCGGAAAACGAATCATCCTTTCTCAAAGCGTCGTATAAACGGCTCGGTGGTGCAATGCTTAAGGTGTTAGGCTTGCGACCACGGGGTCCCGGGTTCGAATCCTGGCTAGGGTATGGATGTGTAGTGGCGTTTTTCACGTGTTACCGAGACGGTAGCAGTGGGCTAGACTGCGGTTGTGTGAGAGACAACACGTCTTCCCGGGTTCGAATCCTGGCTAGGGTATGGATGTGTAGTGGCGTTTTTCACGTGTTACCGAGACGGATAGCAGTGGGCTAATCTGCGGTTGTGTGAGAGACAACACGTCTAGCTGCTCTTCTCTCAGTTCGAGTCTCAGCTGCGGCAGATGGCAATGTCGCAGGGAATGTGATGTTGTCTATGTGTGTGTCCGTCCTGGTTGAGTGGTAGAATTAGCCATTGGCTAAACTCCGCCAGGACATTAAAATAAATAAGACGATTAAAAAAAAATGTTTGTGTGCTGTGTATATTAAATACACAGCTTTAAGAATATATTTGTTATATTCAGTATACTATGGAATACTATAAATGCAGTTCTTTGAATTTTGCTTATGAACTACCCTTTTTAGATGTTTAAATTAAAAGAGTAAATAATACAGTTGAAACAAGCGTTTATAGAAAACCAACACACACCAACAGGTATTTGAATTTTAACTCAAATCAGTCGATGCATGTTAAACGGGTGTCATAAAATACTCATATGATAGGGCCAAAATAATTTTTTCTAATGCTGAAATATTAGACAATGAGAAACGCTTTATAAAAGAGGTTCTTATAACCAATCAATACCCTGAAGCTTTTGCTGATAGAACTTTCACATATATAGAAAATAATAATCGTGTACGACAAAAACCTGAGCAACGGTACACAACGTTAATTCCTTATGTATACGGATTATCTGAAAAACTACGCCGTATAAGCAATAGATTTGATATTAGGACGATATTTCAAACGGGCAATACATTGAGATCTATTTTAACAAAAACAAAACTGCTAAATTATGGGCAAAATTAATAAAAACTGCATTTATAGTATTCCGTGTGAGTAATAAACATTATGTGGGTGAGTCATCCAGACCGTTCAGTGTTAGATAGGGTGAGCACAGGGGTTACATTAGGAAGAATGAGATTCAGAAATCGAATATTTGCGAACACGCTTGGGAGAACGGACATAGAATAAATTGGGACTCGGCAAAAATGTTAACAAAAGAGACAGATAGCAAGAAAAGAAAAATTAAAGAAGCAGCTATAATACTATTGAATGAGGATAAATGCGTGTCGAATTGTTCCGTAGATGTTTGCAGCACCTGGCTGCCGATGTTAAAAGAAGAACTTAACAAACTCAACATTGTTTAAAATAAAACTATCAACTAGATATATCATCAATTCTGTGTAAGCAGTAAGTATCTACTATGGATACTGAATATAACAAATATATTCTTAAAGCTGTGTATTTAATATACACAGTACACAAACATTTATAATACGCTTTGAGAAAGGAAACAGATTCATTTTCCGAAACGTCAGCAAAATACGTCATTTTTATATTTTTGTTCTTATTTATTATTTGTCAAAAACCACCCTCTAACTGATCCTTTGATGTAAAAATCACAGGCGTAGAGGTTATTTTCCAGTAAAATACTGGTTAATTGTATTATTTTGTAGATTTCACGACATTGTTTAGAAAAAAAATACATGTGGCAGAGCATCCCAATAAGAAACCGAGAGAAATTAATAAAATGCCACAACCAACATTTAGACAACTGTTTTATTTACTGATCAATTTTGTTAAAAAACAACAGGATTATTCCGCCAGATAACACTAACTTACTATTGAAATTTTAATACTGTCGTTCTTCATTATCGTGCTTCCAAAAAACATGACAAACGAACGGACAGACGGACGGGCGGAGGGGAATATACGGAGCACATACGGAATATATTGAAAGTTGTTCAGAATTTTTTCTCTACGAGCGGTATTTACTGTTTTTAGAAACGTTCCGATCAAATGTAATATACCCTTTGTTTTCTTCTTTGCGAAGAGTATAATGAAGTTAATATAATATCTATTTTTTTCTGCAGATTTTCGTAACAAATAATGGTTTTTAAAACTGTAAAAGGAAATCAGATTGCGCTTCCTAAACGACAAAAAATACAATATTATTTTTATCTTTGTTCATATGTAAAAAAACATCATCTAACTTTCCTTCGGCGAAAAACTCATAAGGCTAGAGGTTATTTTTAAGTAATTATTTTGTTGATTCATTGGATATTATTAGATAAAAATACACGTGGTAAAAAATTTCAGGGGTCGGCAAATTGGAAAAATACCAAAAGCACATAAAATAAATAATAAATAAAAATGTTACCCAATTTAAAAATAAAAATAACATGTTTTAAGGACGTTGTATGAAATTATAAGAAATCACTTTATGTCTAAATAAATAACATTTTAAATGTATACTAAAGTTTATTTCAAATTTTATCTTGTTCTCGTTCTCATATGATATGAAATTAAATGTAAAAAAGCTTTTTTTAAAACAAGCTTTATTATTTAGGTGTACTAAAATGAAAAAAAATTAATTGTCTTAAAAGCTTATCGCGGGCGAGAAGTTCATACAGGCATTAATTTTTTTGACAGAGATTGTAGGTACCTAAGTAAGTTTTTTTTATTTCTATTCACGTGACAAGCTTTTAAGCCAATTAATTTTTTTTATTTTCATTTTTTTCGTTTTAGTACACCTAAATAATAAAAGCTTGTTTTTAAAAAAGTTTTTTTTACATTTAATTTTATATTTAAATTTTTAGCTACGCCTCAATTAGTTTTATATATTCATTGCGTCGTTCCTATCCGATATAACTTATAGTTTAAACCGGATCCTTCACCATTTCTTAAAATGCAACGTATGAGCGAATACACTATACGATCAAATTATAGTGTTAAAACTAAAAAATGTTGTCCGCCATCTTATTATTCTCAGCAAACCCTATCATTTGATACCCATATCATGGGGGTGCATAAAAAATAACTGGTTCGCCATCTTTGGGGGTCCGCCATATTGGATTTAGACTTAGCTAACCATGCATTGTCATCTAAACTAAACGTGTATGCAAAATTTCAGCTCAATCGGTTGGGGATAACTATTTTAAAATTGACTTAATTGGTTTCAGCGGGTTCAAATACATAAGAAACCCCTGATCTGGTCCGCTGGCCAGACCACTTTTTTTTGTTTTGGGGGTGTTTTTGGGGTTGGAGGTGAAAAACGAGCGAATCTGACAATTCTGACTTCTGATTCGGTTTCAGAGGGTCAAAATACATAAGGATGCACTGCTATGGTCCCCAGGCCAGACCACTTTATGGGGGCTGTTTTCTTGGGGTTGGGGGTGAAAAAAGAACCAATCTGACAATTCTGACTTCGGATTCGGTTTCAGCGGGTCCAAAGACATGAGGATACACCGATCTGGTCCGCAGGTTAGACCACTTTTTTTTTGTTTTGGGGGCGTTTTTGGGGTTAGAGATGAATAACGAGCGAATCTGACAGTTCTGACTTCGGATTTGGTTTCAGAGGGTCAAAATACATAAGGACACACTGCTATGGTTCGCAGACCAGACCACTTTTTTGGGGGGTGAACGAAGAACCAATCTGATAATTCTGACTTCGAATTCGGTTTCAGCGGGTCCAAATACATAAGGATACACTGGTCTGGTCCGCAGGTCAGACCACTTTTTTTGTGTCGCTGTGATAATTGAAATGATAGAGAGAAATGCACAAAGATTAGGTTTACTTTAACGCTCTAGTTCTCTCCATCTTTCTTTACGCCTCCCCTGCATCATTTATTAGGAAGGTAGACAGACAGGTGTATCGATCCTTTCAAGATTTGGATCAGGAAGCACATGTTACGAATTTCTTGGACAGTCCATCACACCACCAACTGCAAAAAATACGTACCCCCACCACTACTCTCCACCATTATATTTTTCCATATTCCATTATTTTTTGACTGCATTAACCGGAAAGAAGACAACGGTTATTGGTTTAGGGAAAACTAGATGTAAGTGGCGAAGTATTCAAGACACTGAATCAACTGGGAAAGAACATGATGCGACCGTACGCCTAACAGACAACCACGACATATGACTTGATGCTGAATGATACCATAGAGCAAAGGGAAGCAAACGAGAATAATAACTAGAATAATGCACAAAACGCGTGTCGAGACAATGTGAATAAAAATAAGTTATATTTGAGATTGTTGAGACTTAGACAAAATTTAGAAGACCAAGTGAGTTGGCGGTCCATCTTCAAAGGAAACCTCAAGATAATTGAATGGCGCCCTTTATAAATAAAAACAAAAATGTTAATATATTACTGTTTACTAAAAACAAAAGATTGCAACTGCAACAATGTATCATCAAGCTTTCTATATTATTACTCATTTTAAGCGACTCTAATAATAATAATTCACCTTTCCTTACATTTATATAGCCGTAAATCGAAGATTATCCTAGCAATTTTGACATATTTACTTAATAGAAGACGGCAAACCGAAACTAATTCAAGTTTGTTCTGTACGATGACAATTCACTTAACAATGCCTAAAGCTTGTCTACACATTCATTTTTAAATATAGTTAAATAAACGTATATGTGTACAGGGTACAAGTGCCACAATGGTCAACTAAGCAGGATGACGATGTTCTATGTATAAGATTTGAGAAAGTTTTTAAAGGGACCGCTAATATGTTTTTAACAAATACAATTAATTGTTCACATTGGAATAGAAAATGCGACGTAGTTACAAATGAGTGAGTTTTCCAGTATTCGAAATGTGTTTAAAATGTCGTCATTACATATCATTTTTGTCGGCTTAGATTCCTATGGATTCTGCGTCGAACTCTACTCAAGTGAATTATTTGAAGAGACATATTCTACTTTGCGGAATCGATTTGAAAGTTGATATTATAGTTCTTGTTAGCGAACTTCATATAATCATTTATGAAACACGGATTGCAATAAATAAACTATGGCGATGTAACGTTTAGAAACCCATCAGCTGTGTGGGAATTAAAGTTAAGGATAGGGTTTTGTAGAGTGAGAGGGAGATATGCGTTTATTTTCGGATTATTATAAATATTTAAAAAAGCATAAATGGTTTAATCTTCAAAATGGTCTCAGGTACTTCCCATTGCTCTAAGGAATACAATCATATACAGTTCTTATCATAAATTTTGTATATAGTTAAATGTCATCCTCTAATAATGAAATTAGGAACGGAACTATTTTCATTGACAGACTACAATATTCAAGTATAACAGAAATTTACAATAAAAAATGTTTATAATTGTATTCATTAGAACAATAGCAAGCATCTAAAACCGTTTTAAAGATTATACTTTGTTTTAGTGCAGGCAAATCCAGTTTTGAGTATGAACTATCTGGGGACAGCTATATCTTTATCGAAATGGATAGCTGTATTAATGTAGAATGAGCATATAAAAGTCCCGAAAAATCCTAATATGAGCTAAAGCCACCATTTAGATAAAATGGGGCACATCTCAGTAACCATTGCTCCGATTTTAAATTTCTTTTATTCTTTTATTCTTTTATTTAGTTATAAGTTCTTTTATTAATGTGTATTTTTGTGTATTTGTGTGTTTAATTTTAGGTTTTATTGCCATAACGAGACAGACAAATTGTTTATTTTAATTTGTGTGAATTATTTAAGTATATATTGTTATTTAGACGTGCCAAATGTACATAATCTATGTATCAAAAGAATAGCAAAATAAATTCTATTCTATTCTTTTCTATTCTATTTTCTATTATTTTCTTGTTCTCTTCCCCTTTTTATGTACAGTCGAAAGTATTATTACATCTTTGTCCATAAAATAGAGGATAACTGAGGAAAATAAGACTTAAGTTAATATACAAGGTGTCCAGTTAGTGCTTCCTCGGAAGATTGTGCAGAAACGGCTAACTTTATAAAAAAACTTTTTTTAACAAAACTTTCAATGTCTCATCTCTACTACAACGTAAAATTATTTTCAATTATACAAGGTGTCACAAAGAGGAGTTACACAAGAAAGTATAATTTTTTTTTAAATGGAATACCCTCTATTTTTTTAGCGCTAGTTAAGCCTCTAAGGGTTCTCTATTACACCCTAAAATTTTGTGCCAGTCGGATGCAGCGTTGCCAAGTTATGATTTTCTCCCTGTTTTTTTGGCAATTTACAAACATTTTTTTGACTGCCATATCTCCGCGATTTATTAATTGTTTTTCTAAAAATGTAGGATGTTATTTGATAATGATGCATTTACTGAAAAACATTTTTGAAATAAATTATGATTATACCGGGTTTCCAAAATATTTGTTTACATTTCTTAATTATTATTTTTCTCAATTTTTTTAAATATTTCGTTACATGGATGAATAAAGCATACAATTCCCCACATTCTAATATTATACACTTAATTTTTATTTCAAACGGTTTTTGAGATATGATTATTTCAAATAAGTTTTGCGTAAATTGAGATGCTTTTGTTTTAGCATTAAAATCTAGTATAGCTTTGGTTTTTTGTTTCGTGTTTGTTTTTCACTTTATGACAGTACTGTGAGATGTGTTTAAGATGATCGTGCTTCCGATAGATGTCCTGATGTAAGGTCTCTAGAAAATTTGAAAGAACGTTTTGAACGTACTGGAAATGTTGCATATGGAAAGAAGACGAGACGACGAAATGTATTAAGTGAAGAAAATGAGCTAACTTTAGCGGTAATAGAAAATCCTACGGCAAGTCTTTGGGAGTTAAGTAGGGATTTAGAGGTCAGTGAAGGTTTACCTATGTCTTCGTAAAAATAAGTTTCACCCCTATCGAGTACAGCTGCATCAAGAGCTTTTGGATGTGGATTTAAATTTTTGCCAGTAGGCTCAAAACCAAATTGGAGAAAATGAAGAATTTTTCAAATGTGTGTTGTTCACGGATGAATCAACGTTTCATCGCAATGGATTTGTTAATAGGCACAATTTCCATTATTATGACAGAGAAAACTCTCATTCTGTACAAAAAAAAATCATTACCAGCACAACTGGAGTTTAAATGTTTGGGGAGGAATTATACATGATTATGTTATTGATCCTCACTTTTTTGAGGGAAATGTGAATGGAGCAGTCTTCTTAGATTTTACGCAAAATACGTTTCCACAAATAATCGAGCATATTCCTGATTACATTACAAATAATAACATTTTAGTAGAAATGTTCGACAGGCCATTAGTAACCAGTTTCAGTTGGATAGGAAGAGGAGGTCCAATCTTTTAATAAACTGTTAAATATCTAATTTATTGTTTTATTAAATTATGTTAGATCCCATTGCATGGCCGCTTAAGTCACCCGACCTGACTTCAATGGGTTTTTTCCTTTGGGAATTTGTGAAGTGATATGTTTATAAAGTAGAACCAACGACTCGAGAAGGAAAGGATTCATCAGTGTTTCAATTGTATAAATGTTGATATGTTCGTTTATCAAGAGACTTCAGTGTTACGTGAATCAAAATGAGCAATTGTTAGGCTAGTTTCAATATCGTGAAAAAAATTATTGCTCAAAAACCGTTCATAATTATTAAAAGAAAGTGTACGATATCAAAATGTGAGAAATTGTATGAGTTACTCATCCATTTAAACAAATTATAGGGATTCCATTTAAAAAAATTGAGAAAAATGAGAATTAAATATCAAGAAATGTAAACAAACATTTTGGACACCCCATATACTAAAGATTTATTTCAAAAATGTTTTTCAGTAAATACTTCGTTATCAAATAACATCCCATATTTTTAAAAATAACGATTAATAAATCGCGGAGATATGGCAGTCAAAAACTGTGTGTAAATTGCCAAAAAAAAAAACAGAAAAAAATCATAACTTAGCAACGCTGCATCCGATTGGCAAAATATTTTAGGGTGTAATACCAGGACCCTTGGAGGCTTAACTGGTGCTAAGGAAATGCAGGCTGCTTTATTTTAAAAAAAATATATACTTTCTTGTGTGACTCGTTTTTGTGACACCTTGTATAAATGAAAATAATTTTAAGTTGTAGTGGAGACGAAACATTGAAAGATTTGTTAAGAAAGTTTTTTTTATAAAGTTAGCCGTTTTGCACAATCTTCAGAACACTAACTGGACACCCATTATACCTTAATGTACATTATTAAAAATGATTGCAATTTTATATATAAATAACTATTACTCCGTTAATATTTGAGTTAGTAACATCGGTCAAAAAACAAATGAAGCTAATTGTGTGCTCTAGAACTTTTATTTAAAATTATTTTTTCCAAAATTGACTAGAAATTTCAGTACAAACATCTCGAATTTACAAAAGTTTAACTTTCCGTAATATTTAAATTATTATTTAATTTCCTAAGTTTATCGTTTAATTTATCGTAAAATATGTAATCATACTTTCTGTAAAATGTGAAGTGAGGAATGAAACAAAAAAAAGAAATCTAAAATCGGAGCAAAGGTTACTGAGAAATTTGGTTTAAAAGAAAATGTCTCTGTCGGTCATTTTCTCTAAATGGCGGATTTAGCTCACTTCGGGATTTTTTGGGACTGTATGTACTTATCCTACATTAATAGAGCTATCCATTGCGATAAACAAATAACTGTCCCCAAATAGTTCACGCCAAACCCATTTTACACTGAGATTTGCCTGGTCTATTTGGTTTTTTCAATATTTATAATAAATCGACTCTACACTCTACCTCGCACTCTACAAAATCCTATCCTTAAGAGTGAATTTACTTCAAATGCCGAAAAGTTTCGTTTCACTTTATTCGACATCTCTATTCCAATTTTTGAATGGGCAGAATGTTGATACAAATGAAACACACGCAAATAATATCTAATGAACTTGAATACTATCACTCAACATGTGTTTCACCAACCATGTTGGCATCATCTGGAGATAATTAAAACTAAATTATCTCCCGATGATGGCAACATGGTTGACGAAATATGCGTCGAGTTGTAGTATGCGAGTGCAATATTGGTGTTTGCGAAACTACTTTAGAAGCAGCATCACACCGAAGGTTCCAGCCCCTCCAGGACAAACTATTATTTGAACTGAACGGCTATTATTAATCTCTTGCCAAGTTTAAGCAGAATACTTGAAAAAGTTGATTACATTCATAGGTTCGAAGGATATTTTGCTCGCACATTTTATGTCCAAAATATAAACCTGGCTTCAGAGCTGGCTGTAGGCCATGGCACCACAGATGGCTTTGCACTCAAATAATTACTTCCACGTCCAGTGGAAGTATAGTAACGACAAAAAAAATTTTAAAAATTTTTATTGTCCAAATAGGCTTAAAATGTCATGAAACGTCGAGATTTTAAGTTTGAGCGAAAAAATTTCTGTCTGTCCGTCGGTCTGTCTGTAACTTTTTTTTGTGCGCACGTTTACTCTGGAACCGTTTAAGATATTGACTTGAAATTTGGTACACATATGTACTTTAACGAGATCTACAACTAGATTATTTTCATTTTGTTCCGTCAAAGGGTTGGGGGGTAAATTGGGGTAAATTTGGGGTAAATGGGTAAATCAAGCAGGTAAGAGTTCATGAAATTGGTATTTAGTATATACAAGAGAAGCTAAGGTCTCAAAAAAATTTTTGGCATTAGCCACCCCCATTACCACCCCCACCTCCTTATTAAAGGGGATGAAAAAAAATTGTGATTTAGTATATGTACAGGAACCAGAAACCTCAAAATATTTTTTTACTTCATATTACAATGATACCAGTCTATGATCGTTCTTTCTCTCTATTTTTTTTTATTGCCGTAACTTACGTGTATTTCTTATGTATAGGTGTTATTGTTATAGAACCTCCCAAAATCGACCTAAGTCGAAGGCAAAATAAAATTTCGACTTAGGTAAAAATTCATTTAAAGGCATTTTTGAACATAACGTACAAGTCTGGAAGGTATCAGAACCGAAAACTAACAAAACAGGACTTGTATACGTTCGTTTAAACGTAAGGTACAATCAGGTGAAGATTCGAAGGAACACCGAATTTTCACTTAAGAAAATATGTTTTTCTCCAGGCTATGGGAGTGAAAGTATATTGTGGTCATGGAAAAACTAAACATAAAAGTATAATTTTTGGTCAGGAAAAAAGAAACAATATACTTTTACGAAAATATTTACGAATATTTTTAACTTTTTAATTTCTTCATAAAAGGCCATGAAGGGGAAGATACAGTCACTCTGAGTACCATTCAAATAATAATAATATATAATAATAAAACTTTATTGGTGTGTTATACACAAAGTCTTTTCAACAGAATGAATATAAAGTTTTAAGTATGCGACATACAAAAAGGGCTAAAAAATCGACAAATGTGGCGAAGGCGCGTAGCGAAAAGGCAAATATTAGCAAAAAATAGAAAAATGGACAAGGCCTCTCACATAAAATAAGTTTGGATTCATCCAGCGGCTCATAATTTCGACGAGTGCGTTGGATAATCGATAGTACGCGATGGTAGCAAAGCCAGATGCAGGGCTTTCCAAATAACAAAGTTATAGAGAAAATCGCCTTGTGCATAAATAGTCAAAAAACGGTTTTGCCAGGAAGTCGCTCGAAAGCGAAGTGATGTCATTTTCCCTTTATTGAACCTGCATAGAGACCAGTAAGTCGTGAGACTGACCAAAAGTTATCTAACTTATGTATTAGTCGGACGCACTTTTGAACTCCGTTTTTGTTGATGATATAATCAAATACGAGAACCTTGTAGCTAATCACAAGCGAACTCAAATTTTGTAATTAAAATATTTTTATATCATTTTCAGTCAGCCATAATAACTTAAATGCTTGCATTAAATTTTGGGGAAGTTGCATGGATCTTTTCTACAAAATCGATTGTTAGCGCACGCTCTCATCTGTATGGTAAAATTTACCTTGTCTTAATTGGGGAGGCCATTCTTTCAAATTATATAATTTATTGGATAGAATATTGCACAATTTTATTGTAGTTATTTTAAACCTGGTGAATAAATGGTATTCTTCGAACTTTTTGTATTTTATTGATAATATGACTTGTTGATAGTGTTAACTACTTCAGGGTTTTCGTTTGGAAGACCGGAAATTGAGTTAATTGGAAGTCTCATGACTTCCACAAGTTTGAAACTCAATATTCTGGTCACCTTACGGGAGCTCGATACAGTTTTATGAAAATATTTCAGAAATCTTTAGGTGTAAAATCCATTATTATTACGTCAATATGTAAAATCCCGTCAGAGATAAAAATTAATTATTACTAAAACAGAGAGCGTCGTTAATAATCTGAGGCAGTGCAGCCTTTAGTTGTATCTTATCTCGAACCTGCTTGGGAGTGGAACAACAAGGGGAGAACGCGACTGGCGCCCTTAATAAATAAATTGATGTCGCGTCACTCAGGCGCAGAACATTATCATTTTCACATTTGTTATTTTACCCGTTACCTTCATAGGTATTTTATACTTATATGTATAGTTTTATAAATTTTTTATTACTTAAATTACCTAGTTTATTTGTGTATATATTTGTTATATTCTGTTTACAGATAAACTATGATATGTACTATTTGACTTATCCTATATCATGTATTTATGATCGATATAATTAATAAATTATTATTATTATTATTATTATTAATAAGAACAGATTTCAAAAAGTTCAAAATACATGTTGTAAATACGACTATGTAAAAATTCTAGAACTTCGTTGGCTGAAAATTGATAGTAATTTTCGGAACAGTTTTTTCCGTAATTTTTTGCTGTTTGTCCACCGTTATTATTACACCTACACTGAGATACTTGAGATACAAGTTGATATTTCGTAATGAGTTGTATTTGCATAATATCTAATATCGTTAAATGTTAATAATTTAACAATGTCTCAGCACTCAAATGCATTTTTTCAAAAGTCGTTCACTTATAATGCCATTAAACACTACAGTAATATGGATAGCAACATAAGACATTTTTAGTTAGCTAAATACCTAAGTACTGCTATTTGTTAAAAATGTATTTAATCTCTTTTCATAGCTATTTTGGCTCTATTTTTCTATTGCTAAATTTATTAGTTTTCTTTTCTTTTTACTTCACTTTGGTATTTTATTTTTAAGTATTATTATCACTACTTTAATAATTTTTATTTTAGTGGTGATTTTTTTAACAATATACTTCGGGGGCGAATATTAACTCGTGGCCACCTGGGCCACAAGTCAATGTTCGCTCCCAATTTTTTGGTTGTTTTTTCATTTTTGGTACAGAAAACTTAGACAAAATAGGAACGAAAATATAACTTCCGGTTGAACCGGAAGAGGCATCAACTTTTTTTTCTTAAATAGAATGACCATATTTTTTTATTGTTTTTTATTAAACAAAAAATTCTTAGTGCAACAATGTTTTCCATTTAAAAAATACTGTAACGTGTTTCCACCCCTAGGAAACCACCCTTGCAAATTCCGTGGCTTCCAAAAATTATGAGATTGTCCACTAACACACTTCATTAAATAATTTACTGGATACTTCACAATACTGATTATTAACTTGAATGAACTTTACTGACTAAAAATAACAATGTTTATCACTTTATTTTCACTTTGTACTCTTAACCTCACTTGTCAATCAAACTTCAAAACTACTTCAATACTTTCTGAACTACCCGCCGAGAATGCGGTCTTTTATACCTAAAAATGACAGATCTCGATTTTTCTGTGATGACGCCACCATTCTCTAGATAATTCCGGATGTCATCACTCTAAAACTACTACTGGTAGGTTCTTTCTCGAGTAGGTGCAAATACATCTGAATTAATTGAAGGGGCTGCAACACATCACATTGCCCCCTCCTTAAGCCTGAACGTCCCGGTCAGGCAATTTGGAATCATCGGTGTATTTTGCCAGTCTATCCAAATGTACGATCTTCATTTTGGACTTTTTGCTTCGTTGAATCCGATAAACGACATCATTAATTCGGGTAATAACAGTATACGGTCCATCCCAAGGAGGTTGAAGTTTCTGGGGTCTCCATTCCTTCCGCTGTGGGTTGTACAGCCAAACCAGATCTCCCACCTTCAATCCCCCTGTACTGGCATTCTGATCATAACGAGCCTTCAATCGGTTACTAGTTTTGTTCATCTGCTCTCGGTCATTCTTCGGCTGTTCTCGACTTCCATTTCTGTAGTTGCTCATGGAAAATGGTTCCCCACGGGCAGCACAATTCTCACACTTGCGACACCAGGCCTCCTTATCCTGGCGACTATTAACCCAATAGAACTGTTCCCGTGCTCTACTCAATGTCTTGTTTATGCCGAAGTGTCTGCTGGACGTTTCATTATGCGCTTCCTGGAGTACTTCTGGTACACGACACCTGGGAATCACTAGACGTATGGCAACCTGCTTCCCATCTGGGCTTTCCCATGCTCTCCTCAAAAGCCCGCCTACGACCGTAAGTGAATCCCATTGTGACCATAAAGCCTTCAGCCCCATTTCTTTGTCGGAAACATTCTCCCATGCTGGACGCGTTCCCTCTTCTTTTGCTCTCAACATAGGTCCGATTTCTACATCGCGCAATTGCTATTGCCTCAGAGTTTTCTTTGACCAACTGTCTGGAAGATCGACCTTGACAGTGTTGACTTCAACCATGTTCGGCAATTTTCTCACCTGTGGGTAGCGCTTGCAATCTTCCTTATCTGATTTTCTGTATAATGCAGGAGTCTTGACTGCCTGCGTTGTCAGTAGCCTTCTTGTTTTCTGGCATTGGTCGTTCACTTTTGACAGAATAAATTGTTCGTTCCCAATCCTTAAGACTCGCTTTCCTACGTCAACAATAAATTCATACTGTTCCATAATGTCCAGTCCCAAAATGAAGTCATCCGTGGTGTCAGCCACGATGACCCTGTGGTCGAACCTTAATTGTCCAATCTGCAAACCCAGGTCTACTTCTCCATGAACCGTAGCCCTGTCCCCCGTAGCTGTCCGGACGATCACTTCATTTTGCCTCTTGGTAATCTTTATACCCGATATAAATCCTGGCCGTACTATTGATGACGTAGTACCTGTGTCGATGGTAAACAAACATTTTCTTCCATTCACATATCCTTGTAACAGTAGACTATTCGAAATTCCTCGGAGCTGGGAAATCTTTATTTCTCTGGGGGCACTGCATTCCCTAGCCAGCACAACCCCTCTAGTACTATTTTCCAGCTCCTCTTCAAGATTCACAGCATTTACTCGATTCTCCGAGTTCTGCTGTTGACAGTCTCGTTTCATATGTCCCACCCTGCCGCAGTTGTAACATTTAATACCTCAACTCAGCTTTCCTTTATTTTGTTGTTTTTTCTGCTTTCCGAGGTCGTCCAGTTTATCGAATAACTTGGTAAACATTTTCTGCATCTCGGTCAACATTCTGGTTCGTCTCTGGTTGCGATTCTTCGAGAGTCACAGCTCGCACTCTCGACCTTGGAGTATCTCTGTAGGCGGCTTCTACTTCAAGTGCACGCACCAAAGCTTCGCTACTACTTTGGTGTCTCGTCAGCCTCAGAACTCGCCTGACCTCTTCGTCCCTTATACTATCTAAAAAGGCCCCCACAGCTAATTGTTCCTGGAATTCTTTAGGTGCACTCGGATACGCCAGGTGTGCCAGTCTCTCTATCGCAGCTTCGAATTCTTGTAAACTTTCCCCAGCTTTTTGCATCCGGGATTTCAGCTGAGCCTGGTATAATTGGGCAAGGTGTTGGTCGCCATACCTCAAGTCTAATGCAGCTTCCAAGACTTTGAAGTCCCTTTGTTTCTCAACTGGGATGGTTTGGAGTAACTGTGAAGCTTGGCTCCTTAGCGCTAGAACTAATGCCATGGCCTTTTCCTCATTATCCCAGTTATTTGCAGATGCCGCTGCCTCGAATTGTCTTTTGTACGTTGTCCATGAGCTTTGGTCATCAAACGAGGGAGGTTTTAGTCGAGGACCCGATGATGCTACCAGCTGTCCTCCTTTCTCTCTCAGCTGTCTTTTAAGGCGCTCTACTTCTACTTCAAACTCATTTAGTTTTTCTTCTACCTTATCTACTTTTCCTTCAACCTTATCTACTTTTTCTTCGACCTTGTTTATCTCTTCTTTAACTTCTTCCTTGACAGAAATGATTGCGTCCTGTTGTATTTGTATTTGATCGCTCAGGATTTTCCTTAATTCCTCCTGGCGTCTTTCTCCCAAGTCTTCCATTATTTTTCTGAGTTCGTCTTTTTCCTCCTGACGTTGTCTTTCTTGCTCCTCTTTCTACTTTTCATGATCTTCGTTTTCTTCTTGGCGCCCTATTTTCAGATTTTCCATCATTTTCTTTAATTCGTCCCTTTCTTCTTGACGTCTTCTTTCTTCCTATTGACGTCTTCTTTCTTGCTCTTCTTTTTCTACTTGACGTCGCTTTTCTTGTTCTTCTTTTTCCTCTTGCTGTCGTATTTTCAGGTCTTCCATAATTTTTCTTAATTCGTCTTTCTCTTCTTGACGTCTTCTTTCTTCATCCTCTTTTTCTTTCTGGCGTCGCTTTTCTTGTTCGTCTCTTTCTTCTTGACGCCGTTTTCCCTCCTCCTGGTGCTGCTGTGCCATCATCCTCGTAAATTCTGCAAGTAGGTCCTTCATTTGTTTCTCCGTAGCCATGCTTCTTGTTTCTATGGGCATAAGATTGTGTTAAAATAAATTTAACTGTTACGTCAATAACGGTAATGGGAGAAATGAGAAAAATCTCGAAACAGCACGAAAAAGTCTTATCCAGAGTCTTTTGTCACTATCCAGTTCAGAGAATTTAATAATCTCCACTAATGTCCAAATAGAAAAGTTCTAGAAATTTTCACGCACTAAATGAGTCTTTTTCAGTGTCTCTATCACTTAGAGACACTAATGTCCTAATAAAATGTTCTACAATGTCTCAAAAATGCACTTAACCCTATTTTCCTGTTCGAAAATAACCCTCGAACAATGTCCAGTAAATTAGTCCTCCGTGTTAGCACTAACCCTCGAGAATACTTCTCGAACACTCCAGCACAACTTCAGAGCTCCTCTTGTCATAAAATTCCGCTTTCTGACACCAATTTGTAACGTTTTTCCACCCCTAGGAAACCACCCTTGCAAATTCCGTGGGTTCCAAAAATTATAACAAGAGATTGTCCACTAACACACTTTATTTAATAACTTACTGGATACTTCACAATACTGATATTAACTCAATTGTACTTTACTGACTAAAAATAACAGTGTTTATCACTTTGTAGTCTTAACCTCACTTGTCAATCAAACTTCTAAACTTTCTTTACTTTCTGAACTACTCGCCGATAATGCGGTCTTTTATATCTAAAAATGACAGATCTCGATTTTTCTGTGATGACGCCACCATTCTCTAGATAATTCCGGGTGTCATCACTCTAGAACTACTACTGGTAGGTTCTTTCTCTAGTAGGTGCAAATACATCTGAATTAATTGAAGGGGTTGCAACACATCACAATACCAAAAACTAAGTGACATTCGAACAATTTTTTTTTCCAAAATGGCCGTGTCAGATAAACGCGACGTAAGAAAATTACTAAGTAGGCTATGGACATTATTGGTGCGATTGTAGACTTGTCTGTAAAGAACAAAGTAGTTATTTGAATTACTGATAGGTAAGACTATTTTTTTTTATTAATCAGAAATAATGATTCATAAACTTTAATTTTTTCGCCATTAATCATTTCTTAACGATACCCTTCGTAATAATAAAAGCATTTTTAAAAGGTAAGCGCCAACCGATGATTTTAATAAGGTACACCTTTCTACATTTAAATCCAAAATTGTAGATAGCCATGAAAATGATATACATTCGCAACAATTGAATTATTCTTGACATTACTCACTGATTGTCTGAAGTAAGCGTATTGAATTTGTTATAAACAAGTAATTTAATATAAAACTGCTGAAAGATATTCAAGAGATGAAAAAGTTGACATTGATTATTTATGGAAAGACTCAACGTAATGCCACTAGAGCACAGACTCTGTATGGCCAGAGATATCCAAAAATAAGACAACCTCGAGAACCCATAGAAATTGAAGACAAATTTATTGTGGATGAAGAAACGGAAATTAATGTATTAGCTTTAGTGCATGTTGACTCAAAACCATTTCGATGAGACAAATTAAACATGATTACCAGCTTCCAAAGAATCAACAAGGAAAATTTTAAAGAAATACGGCTATCGCTCTTATAAATATCAATTGCATCAATTTTTGCAAAAGAATGATTATTATCAACGAAGAATAATATTTTGTAATGGAGAAATGAGAACTTTATCAAAAACATTCAGTTCTCCGATGAATCGAAATTTACAAACCTTGGGTTATTTAATCGGAACAACGTTCGATATTGGGCAATTGAAAATCCTCATATTAATAGACAGGGGCAGTTTCAGGAGCGGTTTGCCTTCAATGTTTGGTTAGGCGTACTGGGTGACCATATAACAGGCCCAATAATATTTGACGAAAATCTAACTGGACTAAGATATCTATTCCCCATACCAATTCGGAATAGATATCTTACTTTCAATTGACGAAGTTTACTTCCAGCAAGACGGAGCTGGACCAGACAACGCTATTGTCGTTAGCTATTACCTACATGAATTGTTTCCAGATCGTTGGATTGGGACCCATGGCCCAGTCAAATGGCCTGCAAGGTCTCCTGACAATCCCGATTTTATTTGGGCGCATTTGAAAAACAAAGGCTACGCGACTGCTCCAATCAAAATTTTCAGAAGAAAGTATTTTCTATTAAAGAAATTCGCATTTTTGGGTTAATCAGAATCCTTATGTCATACGACCGAGAAATGTTCAGAATAAATTCAGTTTTAATGCATTTTGTTTGTTCATGGACAATAAATTGCGTTACTTACCACATTTACGACGAAAATTTAAATGGACCAAGATATTTAGAGATTTGAAAAACGAACTTTTTAGGCAATTTACCTGTTAATCCAATATTGCTCATGCTGGTACCAACCCAATGGAGCCCCAGGAATTAGATTCGTTAGTATCGAATTGGATCAAATGTTTGAAGACAGGTGGATGAGGCGTTTGGGTCCATGAATTTTGCTTGACAGATCTCCTGACTTGACCCCCATGGATTTTTATCTGTGGAGCAGTATAAAAAATGGAATCCCGGAAAATAACAGAGGAACTGTTGGATAAAGTTAGGAGAGCATTTGAAACTTTGTAACCAAATAGAATTCGGAATGTTACTACACATTATGTGAATAGAAAGATTCCAAAATGTTTAGAGATTAATGGACAACATACTCAACAGTTTAATTGATATTTCGTTATAAAATTTTCATTTTTATTTCATTGATAAAATTTGAAAATAGCAAGTATCTAAAGAATCATTCTTTTGGGTATAGAAACATGACACATGGTTTGATGCACAATTTATTTTCTCTATCAAATGGTGTATTTAGTTAGGTATGGTGCTATTCGAAAGCAAAATGATGTTTTGCTGTTTTTGTGTTGACATAATTTGAAAAACGTTTTAGTGGATATTTCTATAATTTTTTTTACATTATTATTAAATACTAAGTTTAGGTATAGGAAACTTTTTAACGAAATGTCCTTTAAATTTTCTGTAGAATCTAAAAAAAATTAAACGTGGCATTCTAATTAAACAACACATATTTTTTTATTTTAACGTCTTATTTATATTTCGGTACAATCAAAAATGCCACTATTTTGATAATAACTTCGTTAAATAGATGCTACCCAGCTAGAACTATAGCCAAACACAATGTTAAAAACTGGGTTAAAAATGATCGAATTTTTGCCCTTCAGATAAAAATAAATCGATAGCATAAAATAGTTGTTTTAGTGCCAAAATAACTTAAAGAAATACTTATGTCACCGAACGCTAAAAATTCACTAAACAATTAATTTCTAGCTTATCGCTGAGAAATCTAAAAAACAAATTAACTAAAAAGAAGCACATACTCAAGACCTACCGAATGGCCAAAAAACATTTCAAATTTTCCTTAAACTAAAAAAGTTTTTCATCCATTTCCAATGAAATTTTGAAGGAAAGTGTCACCGAGTGCGCAAAAGATTCAGTTAATAATCGCGTCGCTGAGATAATCAATCAGGAAAATATCCAGAGCTAAGCATGCCATTAAGGACTATTAATTGGAATTAAAAAACAAATTAACCAAAAAAAAAACACATCATAGAGGACTAACAAATAGCCGCAAAATATTTCAAATCCTTCAAAAACTAAAAAGAGTGGTTGTACCACTCTTTAATAAAATTTTGGACGGAAATTAATTCCTAGGGGGCCGCTCTTTTGAACAACCTCTACAAATCTGAAATTGTTTACAACCCTAGAGAGTATAAAAGAAAAAAATATTCATCACGGTCAGTTCCAGATAGTTCGTCATATTCTCGGGCAACAAGTCAACTACAGCTAATCTGCACTTAGGCTTGTCTATACAACTAGACACTGCCGCCACAAGACGTTCCCAAACTCGCTTCGCCGACGACTAAGTTCCACTGCGGACGAAACGAAATTACCTGTGCCAACAACGGTTATTAGATGACTTACCCTCAAACAGAGATTGAACATAGAAGATTTTCAGATAGTGCTACAGTGAATTAAATCAAAGTTTTCGTGTTTTGAAGCTGAACATAGCCGAAATAAGAATTTTTTAAAGGTATTTTGGGACCAAAACAACTATTTTATGCTATCGAGTTACTTTTAGCAAAGGTACAAAAATTCGATAATTTTTAACACTGTTCTTTGAGATCAATATTATTCTTCTTCCTCCATATACTTCTAATAGACGGCCAAGATAAATCATCTTGCATCGGTAAGCAGAAGGTTAAATGTTAGAGTAGCCGCTAGCTAAACTTCGACTATGTAAATTGAAATGTATGTTCATGCATTTTCTTGAATAAAGTCGTTTATTATTCAGTTACAGAAAAACTGAAAAACTTAAGGTAATTTTTCATAATTACCTCCATTTTAATATTTCTAAACGTTTTTGAGTTACAGCCGATAAACCGTATTGGAGGACTAGTCCTGCATTTAATGGTGTTAAGAAGAGAAGAGAACTTGTAGGAAGAGAATTATTAACTGCCATCATCAGTACTAATAATGGATTCTGTTAAACATACTATACAGCAAAGGGAAACCAACTAGAACAATTCATGAGTCACAAAACGTCTGTCAAAACATCGTGAATGAATACAATAAATATTGGTCTAACTTTTGTCTTGTATAGACGAACGTTGTGTATATCTTTAATCAATTTAAAACAAAGGCACTAGTAGTTATCTAATTTTAAAAAGTTTAAAGTGTTCATAGGCATACTTAAATAGGACACAAATCCTGCCTCAATACCACATGACCACTAAGGTGTCCAGACCTAAATTATCTAGACCTTTTTTAAATATTAAAGAATTACATTGTGGATGTCAATATAGGAAGGGTGGATATTGTTGATATGGAATTATGGCATCTAAGCATTTTTATGACTCAGTACCGAAGAATTACAAGCAGTAACTTCTTTGGGTTGAAAAACGGTAATTATTGATAAAAAAAACAGCTGAGCTTAGCCCTGAGGAATCACCACGTAGTTAGAAAATGTCTAAAATTCCATCACCAACAATTCCTGCCCTTACAATATTTTTTACGCTAAAATTAAGATACCAGTTGTTGTTTAAAGAAAAGTCGACGACATCACAATTCGCAAAGATTTCATAATATTGCTAAAATGCAATATTTTTCTGCATCACTGTGTATGGGTATGGGTATTTAATGTATCTCTTCTAACGAGGAATCTAAATTTATAAAAAAGTATCCCAAATAATTAAAATCAAGTCGTATTATTTTTATATTTCATGGTTGAGTGCTCTTTTTACTGGTGATGAATTTACTTCATTGGAACACACTTAATATGATTGATGCTAAGAATATATTAAAACCTCGAGCCATAGTAAAAAACCGTTGGTTGTCATCTGTCTTAAAAGATAAAATGTAGTTGTCACATTTTTAAACCAAAGTTTATAAAATCACATAAAGTACATCAGCATGTCATTTAAATATTCCATATAGTATTAAAATAAAGAAAAAAGTAAAACTAATTTAGAAATATTTTTAACTAGCATACATAATCAATTAACGTTTATAATATCTGAGAAGAAATATGCTTCTTTAATTAATAAATATTTATTATAGTGGGTTTCTTCAATTTCAACAGTACCCTTCAACTTTTTGAAAGCCGTTTGAAAAGACCTGATTTTTAGCTCCAATCTCATACATAATAAATCATCGTGTTTTGGTATTTTTTAACTTAAATAATTTTTTTTAGGTAATCAAATATTCCCTTATAGTAGAGCGGTAACCCAGAAAGAAACGGTTATTAGTGAAACAATCTTGTAATTTGGTATTCTGATTTTTGTCATTAAAACGACTATTTTTCCGAGCAGCGCCAAATCAAAATGGCTTCAAGATGGCGACCGATTTAGAACATTTAAAATAACGAGTTTTCTATCTAAACTTGATGTTACAAAAAAAAAGGTTTTTAAGAAAAATTGTTGCAGATTAATTTCTCAATAAAAAATTTAATACAGCTTTTTACCTAAAGCTAAAAATAAAGGCGATACATAGAAAAATATAAAAAAGTTACTTCTTATTTATAATTTAAAAGTTTATAAGTTTTTCAATTAAATAATTACTGTTATAGAAAAAAATTGTTAATAAAAATATTCTACATTAAAATTTGAATAAAAAAACTTTATACAATATGTTTACCTAACACTAAAAATAAAGCCGCTACACGGAGAAATACTAGAAAATGATTTTATGTATATTTTACAATCTAAAGCAATAATTATGTTCTTGCTGAGTATTCCTTTACGACAAATTAAAGACATTATTTTTCAACCTAAAAATAATTTAATAAAAATAGATAAAGATTTTTTTAGTTAGACTTACATACCTTTTTTTAAGTTAGTTGCATTCTCTTTTACAATTTGTGCAAAGTAACGTGCATTACAAGCCGGCTTTTTTACAAGCACATTTGGTTTTAATTCATCCTTTTTTGAAACTACATTAAATTCATTGTCTGAGGGCTTCGGAAATGTTGACCATTTTGGCACCCAAACATTTTCGGATAGGCACCATTTTTCAAGATTAGGCAAAATAAAATTTGATGTCAGAGACTGTCCCCAAATGTGCCCACTTTGGAAGCTAGCCAGTAAAATGTGTTGCTCCAAACCATCTTTTTTTGAAGGGGGGATGTTACACGTTGTCCTGTTCTTGGAAGTAAACAGTTCCTGATTTATTTCATTGCAGGCATAAGTATTGCAGTACATTAAAGCAACAATGAGTTTAAAATTTTATCAGGAGTATCTTCTTGAGGTTTAGAAATGAACGTGAAAGCTTGTGTTACTTCTGGATATATCGTCCATGTCTTCCAAGCAGCAGTCCCTTTTCCCTTTCTAGAAACAAAGGAAACGGTATTACATCCCGTTAGGGAGTGGAAACCTCGCAATGCATCACACTTGCTTTCTCCTAGTTTTTGTGCTATCTCATGCACCTTTAATACTCTAAAATGTTGATTAGCACTAAACTGCATATTTAAACTATTAAGCCCTTCTTTATACAAACAGTAAAAATATGAAGCCGCCAGTACTACTACGTCAGTGTCGAGAATTCTAATGCAAATGTCCTTCCAACCTTGTTGAATACAATCTTTAATATGCAATAACCATTTTTCGCAATTTCTTCGCCAACGGTTGACACAATTTCGGCAGAATTAAAGTTATTAGATGTTGTTATATCATTTGCCAACAAACAAAATAATTCTGTTTTATTTTCAGCGTTTTTCCGAAATTCTGACCAATTCTTTGGTAGTATATTGTTACTACGAACTTGCCTTCTTATTCCGACTCCTCTAGTTTCTCTCGTATGATTTTTTAAACTTGTACCTTTTTGTACACGTCCCATACTGTGGCGACACGTTTAGCTTTTAATTTAACAATATTATGTTTAATATGTACCTGAAAAACTTTTTCTGAATATTCTTCAGATTTCGAAACTCCGTTAGGCAAAAGTAAATGGACTAAAACGAGGCCGTCGTAAATTAGTCAGCCGTAGTTACTTTCCGCTGTAATATTTGCCTCATTTTCAGTTAATAATGGTATATTTTGTATATTTTGTCTACGCAATTCGTTTATAGGGCCGAGATTTAAAATATTATGCCTCCTAGTCTTTTAATTTATTCTATAATTCAACTCTGATTGTTATTTTATGGTCAAAGGATAATTATTATATGACAAATATGGAACATTACTTTGCTTATTTTGTAAAATATCAGAAGAAACTAACTTTGTGATAGTCTAATTCTTGGTTTTAGAAAAAAAGTTATGAGAACTTTCTTATTCAAAATTTAATGCGGAACAATTTTTCTTAACTTATTTCATGAAATCAATAGTTTAGCTATAAACGTCAATCTTTTAAATTTTCTAAAACAGCCGCCATCTTGAAACCGGAAGCCATTTTGATTTGGCGCTGCTCGGAAAAATAGTCGTTTTAATGACAGAAACCAGTATGCCAAATTACAAAATAGTTTCAATAAAACCCGTTTTCTAAGGGTTTTTACTGTCTTTGCCGCCATACTATTACCTTGTTTATTTGTATGTTTTGCCGCCTTCCAGCCTAAGGAACTATAAATCGTTTGGGTTCTAATAAATATTTATCAGGGTTAGGAAATAGTCTTGTGGTTTATTGATTAAGGCCCTTTAGGCTCAAGTGTACTTACACTTATAAGGTAAGTGTTCTGTAATACCTAATTATAAAGCTAATTTGCTTCTAGGATTATTTGTATTTATAATAGGTTTATCATACCTTCATAGAACTATGCATAAAGCTAATTGGTTTTATTAGCTTCTTAAAATCCATTAAGATTTAAAGAGATTTTAATTATGATTTTAACATGTATGCCATAAATATATTTTAAAATATTTTTCAAAACCAGCACAGTAGGCTAGAACCACCTTTAAATGAAATATGCATGCACTCTCTCAATTCTTACGGGAAATGGTAGCTTTATCTGTCCCGAAACAATTCCCGTAAAATCTGAAATCATTCCATTGGCCGTTTTCTAGAAAATTCACTTTTAATTTTTTTTTTTTAACTGATTTCTTGCATGGATAAAAACAAGAATCTACTACATTTTTGAAGTCTCTGAATACCCAGACATGTTTCAGTTAAATATCAGTTATCTTCTTCAATCCCCGATTCTTACGTTTATGCAATAGACAAAGACAATATTTATTTTCATCGTGCGTTTTTGCATGATTGCTTTGATTTTAAGAAGAAAATTTTCACTCTTGGGTTCTTGGATTGTTTGCCTAGTGAATTCTAAAGAGTAACTGACCGAGCGACGCCAATATTCTTTGGCAATGATGGTCTCAGATATCTAAGGTCGAGCAGGACTACTGCTCTTTACCCTAGTACATCGCTGTAGGCCTGGACTGGCCTCGTGCGGGGTGGGCGAGCTTACTTTACATTAACCCCACTCACAAATGTGAGCGGTGTGGATGATTTCGGCCCACCTCCCCGGGTCCCGGCTTGATGGACCTTGCTGGCTAAGTTTATCTTCTGGCGCTCTTCTGTCTTGATGATCTTTCTTCGCCAGCTTGTCACCCCCCTGGGTAGTCATCTGTCTGTTCAGAAATTTTGGGGTATTTTTGACTGGGATTGACTGCCGGTACGCAGAATGTCAATTGACATCCTGCCATCCGGATCATCAGGTGAAGGATGAGCTATGTAGCTCGAGGAAGTGCAGACCTAAGTGCTTTGGTAGCACTTTCGGTCTGCACGGAGCTGGGTGACTACGGGTACTGGACGGCGTTTCGTCCGGTATTTGCAGGGTAGTGGGTGGGTGGTTGGGTTATCGTCATGTCTCTTCTGTGGATTATCTTCATTGGCGGTGGTATGGTTCTCATACTCACCCGTTATCTGACTGAGCGAATGGAAAGTCTACTCAGACGGCCAGTAGAGGCGCTCGGATTTCCCTAGCAAATCCAGTTACGCAAATAAATAGTAATGTTATTCATTGGTTACGGATATATTGGTAGACAAAAATTGCTGTCCTTCAAAATAACATAGGAATAGATCTAATGATTTTATCTAAATTGTCTACTTGGAAGGTTTATATAACCCGATTATTATCAAAACGTCTGGAGTTGTCCAGCATGAAGGTTTCTTGTATGTTATTTCCCCAAACTTACCTTAAGTTTAAATTTGTATTGGAATGTTTAATTTTACTTTCTTGATTGACATTTTAACTACCTTATCAATTAAAAAAATCAATTTTCAAAAAAAAAAAATTAAAATTGCCGGCCAAGGGAATGATTTCAGATTTTACGGGAATTGTTTCAGGACATTTCCCGTAGGAATTGAGAGAGTGCATGCATATTTCATTTAAAGGTGTTTCTAGCCTACTGTGCCAGACTCTTAAAGCATCCTTTAAAAATGTTTTTGATGAAACCGTTATAAATAAAAAAGAAACGCTTCTAGAAATATAAGAGGCAAAATTAATTCTAACGAAAATTTGTATGTTAAGTTTAAACGTTTCAAGCGGATTAGTCTTAGCAACGAGTGCTATAAATCCTGAAGGTTTTATTACGGTTTTATTATAGTTTTATTAAGTTTTGTCAAGCCCATGTGATCTTTGCTAAGTGTATTTGTATGTAAGGAAATTTTTATTTGTAATAGTCTACACAAAACTATAAAATATTTCAGGGCATTAGCATTATTAGATTATATAGTTTAATCACAGGACTGTGAATAACAATTAGCTTTTATTTAGTTTACCGCCCATATTTTGTTATAAAAATATTCAAGGTCCATTTCACAATCGTCACTATTAATAATTTTCTATTTTTCTGCAACAAATTAAGTTACATTGACAAATAACTGAAAATGGCCCTGGGAGTCACCAAGAAGCCCGTTTTTTGTCTAAATTTTGTATGGATATAAGTAAGTCTGAGGCGCGGTACTATCTTTTGTAATGTTAACGATAAACTGCCGTTGCCTTAAATTTATTGTCATAACCGATGTCTTTTTTGCTTTTTTGTATCAGCCTTAGAGTCGTAGGTATACTGTGTGCCTCCTACTTTTATAATTTTATAAGTTTCATTTTACCTTCGTATCTGTCTGATGTTTGCTTAAATCAGTTTAGAAAAAATAAATGCAACAATAAAATTATTTGCATTCCTCTGTGGACTTTCTTATAGCTTCTTACTCCTGATGTGGACTTATAAGGGTTTTTAAAACCAGTTTTAAGATAGCCTTCTAGAAATGTAGGAAGCTCATAAAAAGTCTATCTGGCTTTAAAATAGGTGTTCAAGAGTGTTACTACGCCACTCTTAAAAAAGTTTTATAGATTTCTAAACAACCTTTATAAGCGGTGGGCTTTTTTTGCTCTAGAAGCTGCTTTATGATGTTTCTAAGGAAGGTGTTACTGCAAAATAGATTTTCAAGGCATTTTATGCCTAGTCTTATAGCACTCTTGTAGATATTTAAGAAACCAAAAATAAATGGAGGTTTATTCCATGCCACATATTATCGTCCTTCGTCGCATTTTATTTTCATTAATTATTTTTGTGCGGTATCACCACTAAAATGTGTATGTCAAGTTTCTTCCCTGGCCACAACGTCAACTGCTTCCCAATCATTTTTTTTTCATCAAATATTTTTTAGCTATATTATGTCGATAGACAGACCATAGAGAGAAAGTCAGGCGTAATTGAGAGACTAATTTTCGTAACCTGGCATAGATTGAAACGTCCGAAGAAATCTCGGAGACTGATTTTTTCACGATACTTCCCTTCGATAGTCGAGGAGAGTAAAAATATTTGTCAATATCATACAGTTTAGAGAATGCTATTTAGGTATTAAGTAAATCACAACTTACACACTTTTTTATTTAATATAAAATTATCTACTTTCTGTATATTGTTGCCCTAATCTGGGCACGCTAATATACTAGTTAGTTAAATACTTTAAAATACTCATTATTGGAGAACTAATCAAAACAACTACTCTTCTAGCTAATACTGACGAAGTATTGAATTACATGATAGAATTCTTAGCATTTTAAAGCAAAAAAATATATTAAAAATAATTAAATCAATTATTTAAATTCAGTCATTCACACTATTTAATATGAAATTATCTACTTTCTGTATATTGGTATCTTAATCTGGTCACGCTAATATGCTGCTTAGGAAAATACTTTAAAACATTCATCATTGGAGAACCAAACAAAACAACTACTCTTCTGGCTAATAGTGACGAAGTATTGAATTACATGATAGGATTCCTAGCATTTTAAGGCATAAAATTATATTGAAAATACTGAAATCATTTATTGAAATTCAGACATTAGCAGCAATTATTGAACCTTACATTCTATTTCAACTCTAGAAAAGTTGTACACACTTTTTCGAACTCGTTAGTTCTCGTCAGTAGAGTATAGAAACTTGCATCTATTATTTATAAACCTATTCTTGATTTATTTTTACAATTAATTATTTTTTATTTATTTGCTTTTGTCATGATTAGAGAATATTATTTAGGTATTAAGTAAATCATAACTTACACACTTTTTTGTTTAATATGGATGGTGTTTTCTCGAGGTGGGTCTGTTCGAAAATCTACTTATTTGAACTTATTCTATGCATGATTAATAGGATTTGCTTTTACTCAAAAGTGGAAGTATCAAACATCTAAGTCACTAAGCTATATTGCATATTATTATTCACACATTCACTTTTATTTATAATGAAATTAAATTATTCAAATATATATTGCCTTATTAGTATAACGCATTTTAACTTATGACAGCAGTGAAATGGGTCTCAACAAAGGAAACGCATTTTTACACCTTCATCATTTTTATAGAATCAGATTTAACGGGGCGCGACTCAGGTGTAATACGTGTTAAATTAATGTCACACACGGTCATAACTATATCTTACATATTGTAACACCAAAACATAATATAGTCATAAAATAAAGCCATAAATTTCGTTGCTTAATAAAGTTCGAGCAGAAACATTTATGTGTATTTAATAGTGCGCGCTTTAAAGCTGCATAGATATTTTTAATTGATAATTGGCCGTAATTCGCTTGATTATTACTTACAAAAACAATGTTAATTAAATTGTATTCCAATGTAAAACGTCTATTAATTTTTATCTAAGGTGTTAACTCTGCCAGTCACCAGTAAAACTTAATGGAAATGCAGATTAGTTAACATATAAGCAGAACTATGCAACGAAATAAAAGAATGTGTATTATACAGGGTGTTTTTGAAATATATCTAGGGTGTGTTCCATTTTGCTTGAAACCACCCCCATAAAAAGTTTATTTTATGTCCGATTTAGGTCGGGTTTTTTTAAAACGTAGATCTCTGAAAAGTGCATTCTTGGGGAACATTACATTTTATAAAACGTAAAAGATCCTCCTACTTCGGTCTTTTTTCGGAGCGGAAAATGAAAAAATCTTATTAGCGATTTTTTTATTTCAAATTTGATGACGCGACTAGATTCGGCAACCTCATAGATGGGTTTGTACCAAATTTTGTGAAAAAATACCTATTTTTAAATTATTCTTGAGTGACATCAGTGTGTCCCATTTTGCTTGGAACCACCCCCATAAAAAGTTAATTTTAAGTCCGATTTTTTTTTGAACGTACATTACATTTTATAAAACATAAAAGCTCGGCCTACTGTGGTCTTTTTTCGGGGCGGAACATGAAGAAATCTTATTGATTTATTTATTTCAAATTTGAGGGCGCCACGGGATTCAGCAACCTCTCAAATAGGTTTGTACCAAATTTCGTGAAAAATTACCTTTTTGATTTTTCTTGAATGACACCCAACTAGCAATTCGGTATTTTATAAAAGCTGAAATGTTTCCGACACAAATTTTATAAAACAACGTTAGTCTCAGAAACACTTTAAAAACGTTATTACGACAGCTATAAATGTAAAATTGGCACCATCTTATAAAATAGTTTAGTCATTGTTGATATTTTGTAAAGTCTATTGCAACCATTATAAAATAATTGTATAAACAATTCCGCAGGCTCTAAGAAAATTCGGTACCGCCACTATAAAACAGTTGAAGCTTCGTTTAATTGCGTTATAAAGCACATACTTCAGTGTTATTATTGCTATAAAACGCCAAAAAAATAAAACAATTTCTTAAATGTATTCAAAAAGTCGCATACATATACTTACAAATATATAATATGCTGATCTCTATAATACCAAGCTTTCAGTGATTTTACTGGATAATGGAGAAGAATTTAATAATTATTTTAGAGACGTGTTAACCCATACGCTTGCAGTTTTTGATGCCAGGAAAATTTTACTGTGAATTATGCCATGAGTTTTTGATGAATTTTAAGTGCCCCTCATGTTTACTGAAGATTTCTAATAATTTTTGGAATTTTATAAAAATCGATTTAACATTTAAAAATTTTTTTGTAAGGAAATTTAATGCCAATTTATTTTAATCATCATAATTTTATAATTAGCACTTATTAATTGCCATAAATATTAATAAAAATGTGATTTTTAAACTTCTCATGTCTTGTCGTATTTGCGACCTCGAACGCTGGTTTCATGAAATGGCTTCCTTCTATAAAATAGTTTTGTGTTAAATACGAGTATTTTAAGATAATTATACTACAGGCGATTCTTACAAAACATCTATAAAATAACGTGTTTTAGAGGTGACGGTCTTATGACACGGCCGTATCTTAAATGAAAAATATAACAATTTTTTATTTCACAAATGTCTTATTTTGCATTTTTGTTATAACTTATGAGCGAAGAAAAATAACTGTGAAAATAACCGGAACAAACATTTTGATAAAAACTGTAATTTATTGTGTTACCATTAAATTGCGTATTAAGTTTTCATTTTAACACCCTTGCTCATTTTATGAAAATTTTCACTAGTAATCTCCCTAGTGCTTAAAAAATGTCTGGTAATTAATTAAAGCATATGGGGGATTCGGTCACTCCTAAATTAAATGAAAAAATAAATAATATAAGAATGACACCTAGATTAGGTTAGGTTATGTTAGTTAGTAGGCTGTGTACTGTATAGAAATGTTGGGTTGATCCTTTGAATATAGAGGTAAGGAAGGAGGACAGTTCAAATAAGAAGCAACGGAAGTGCATGCAGAATTTTGATTAATGGTTCGGTAACGTTTTTTATAGTATTGGAATTAGTTTTTCTTCATGCAGAACATTTTATAAAGTATATAATTTTCTGATAACTCACTAACGAAAAAAGTTTCTCATGTGGTGCACACTTTCTGCCAGGCAGGCAAATATATTTACTGTTAGATATTACAGAGGTAAAAACGAAATTTAAAATTTGAAAAATTATATGCGTAAAGTAAAATCTTCCAATACGTTTCTGCCCATTTAGTTAGAGCCCACTTCTTCTCAGAAAAGAGCTGTTTGTTGTTTTTCATGAATATGACCGTTGCTTCAAATATATTTTATTGCATAGTTAGCAGCAGCATCTTTAGGTTCACATAAACAGTTTTATTGTGTAACAACTTTATTGCCGTTGCCATATTGCAGTAGATTGCAACGCTATATAATAATTATGTAGCAAACTCTGGAACAACAATTTACTTTCAATAGCAAAACTGCCCCAAATAGTGCTTTAATATAATTGTTTTATAAGATAATAGGAAACAACTATAAAATAATTTTAATATATATTTATAACAGTGCTGAAAATACTGCCGAACGTTACTAAAAGAGCACTATCAAATTATTTAGTTTTATAAGTTGAAATGTTTTATAGCTTAGTCACGGAAACGTTTCTAAAATAATTTTTTAACTGCTTTATAAGATATTTTATAATTTTGCTGTAAAAACGGTTTAATGATAAATTTATAAAACAGTCCAGTTGCAGACAACCAAATAGTGTTTTCTGCAACTCTAATATAATCAATTAGCCTTTTAAAAGCATTAATAAAATAACCATAATACAAAATGGTCGTATAATATTTAAATTATAAAACTTTGCTGGTTGGGCACCATCAGTGTGTCCCATTTTGCTTGAAACCATCCCCATAAAAAATTTATTTTGAGACCGATTTAGATCGGGGTTTTTTAAAACGTGGAGCTATGAAAAGTGCATTCTTATGATACAATAAATTTTATAAAACATAAAAGTTCGGCCGACTTTGGTCTTCTATCGGGGTGGAAAATGAAGAAATCTTATTAGATTTAGATTAGATAGATTTTGCAACTAAAACCTTAGCTAAATGTAAACTTAAAAGTATTTTAGGTACATATGGTATGACTTCTGCTGTGAGCGAGTTCACTAGAGTTAATTCTCAGTCTCAGACAATGATAGATTATATTATTACAAATATGGAACAAGAACACTCGATGGAGGTGAGAGATTCTCAAATATCAGACCAAAAAGCTCAAATACTTAGCTTCGCAGCTCAGTATTGCCTTTTACTTATGGTAGATCATTCTCTGAGACAAATGTGAAACATTTTATAAATTACTTGCCCCATGAAAACTGGCAGACTGTTTATGAGGCAAAAGCATGTGACGAAAAAATAAAAGTATATTTGAATACATTGCAAGAAACCTTTAATAAAAGTTTTCCACTTCGTAAACACAAATCGAACCATAAATTAAATACCAAAGTCAAATGGGTCACTCCTGAATTGATTTCCTTAAGAAATCAATTAAAACATTTCAAAATACAATACAGACTGTTAGCCAGCTGTTACACAGATGCGAAATCGGTATAGTGAAAAACTACAGGAATCGAAGGTTAACTATTATAGCAACCTAATAAACATATCAGACTACAAATCCAAAAATGTATGTGGAATCTTGTAAATCTTACACAAATAACTTATTACCCAAAACAGTTGACATATCACTCACCCCTAAATAAATTCAATAACTTTTTTGTAACTAACGTCTCTAATCTAGTATCAAATATTCAAAATTCATACGAATTATAATGAATTTATAAAAGCCAATACACAATCAATATGTTTATATCACTAACATCGCCAGAAGAAATCTGTGATATTGTTGATAATTTGAAACCAAAATCATCTAGCGAATTCAATAGTATTTCATCAAAACTATTAAAGAGATGCATTGTTGCCCTTGCTTCCCCGCTTGAAAACATTTACTAGTCAACTATCGTAGGTTGGCCTCTGAAATTTGAATGCGCAGTAGACAAGATTAGCTACCCAAGTCTTTCACAACGAAAAAATTTTGTATGTGGAAATAATTGTTTATGGAACTTTTAATAATAAAATATTTGAAATCGTCTACCCCAAAAAACCCATAAAACGATATCCCACATCGGTAGTGGGGTGGGGGGTAGTGATAGGGGGTGGTAGTGGGGATGAGTGAAGTAAAAAAAATATTTTGAAGCCCTTGGTTCTGTACACACAATAAAAAAAAATTCCACCCCCTTTTGTAATAGGGTGGGGGTAGTAATGTGGGTAGCTAATTGAGACATTAGCTTCTCTTGTATATACTAAATACCAATTTTATGAACTCTTACCTGCTTGATTTACCTATTGACCCCCATTTACCCCCCAACCCTTCAGCGGAATAAGACGAAAATCCAGTTCCAGATCTCGTTAAAATACATACGTGTACCAAATTTCAAATCGATATCTTGAACGGTTCCAGAGTAATCGTGCGCACAAAAAAGTTACAGACAGACCGACAAATAGACAGAATTTTTTTTTGCTCAAACTTAAAATCCCCACGTTTCATGACACTCTAAGCCTATATGAACAATAAAAATTAAAAAAAAAAATTGTCGTTACTTACTATATTTCCACCGGATGTGGAAGTAATTACTAATTTGAGTTAAGCAAAATATTAAAAATTTTGTAGGTAGAAGCCTAATCTATAGTTATCTAACATTCTTCATTTACTAGAAAGGTAAAAAGTATATTTTATTTTACAGTAAAAAAAAACGCTATATAACGGTGAATGATTTTCTTCAATAAAACACTTCTCGGGGCGCATTTTTACTTCCACATCCAGTGGAAGTACAGTAACGACAAAAAATTTTTTGAAAATTTTTATTGTTCAAATAGGCTTAGAATGTCATGATTTTAAATTTAAGCGAAACAAAATTTCTGTCTGCCTGTCTGTCGGTTTGTCGGTCCGTAACTTTTTTTGTGCGCACGTTTACTCTGGAACCGTTTAAGATATTGGCTTGAAATTTGGTACACGTATGTATTTTAACGAGATCTGGAACTGGATTATATTTTCATCTCATTCTGTCGAAGGGTTGGGGGGTAAATAGGTGAATCAAGCAGGTAAGAGTCCATAAAATTGGTATTTAGTGCATACCAGAGAAGCTAAGATTTCAAAAATTTTTTTGGCAATAGCCACCCCCTACAACCCCTACCCCATTATTAAAGGGAACGAAAAAAAAATTTGTGATTTAGTGTGTGTACAAGAACCAAAAGCATCAAAATATTTTTTTACTTCATCCACCCCCACTACCACCCCCACTACCACCCCACTATCACCACCCCCACCCTACTACCGTGTGGGATATCGTTTTATGGGTTTTTGGGGTAGCCGATATGGATGTGGAAGTAGTGATTCCTTGGGCAGCGGTTTTCAGTTTGTACATTTCCTACAGAATTTAGTGATATTAATAGTTGTCATCGTCATTTAACGTTCTTAACCGACTTACTTCGTAATTGTACTTTAGAAGCGGATGATAAAATTCAAGAGGCTCTTTTAGTCAAATTTCAGTACCTCTAACAAGAGGAAACATCGAATTGTCTCAGGGTATTATATACATTATATGAAACATAAACATTTGATGGTCGACGATTTTCATCCCATATATTCACCATTAAGTAGAGAAGTTCTGAAAGAGCATATGAAAATAGTGTTACCTGATAAATAATTGTTGTAGTTAGTTTAAAAATAAACTTTTCATGTATTAAATAAATGCATTGGAACTGTATATTTAAATATTTTATTCCTTATATTTTTAAGTGAAAAAATGATTAGTCAAAACTAAAAAATAATTGCTTACTGAGAACAATAATATGATAATGTTGCTAGGTAACACATTACAGTATCAGATACTGTAATGTCCGATTTACCGGCCGCAAATATTATTATTATTATTAATATTATTATAAATGAGTCCGGGAAATAGTCATTCACCGGACAGTATGAAACAAAATATATTGTTATATATATTTTGGCTATTATTGTCTTTATTATAAGATAATAGTTGTGATTGATTATTATTATTATTAAAAATATATAATACCATTTTTGTTTTCCCTTTGATCTTTGGCAAAGTGTCCACTGATATCCACACCAGTATACTATGTATAACGTGTTCTGTCACGTAAGTTACCAAACGTCACTAGATTTAAAATTTTTTATAAGAACCACACAACACAAACTGTGTTTTTCATATCACATATGCGTTTAAAATAGTTTAAGTAGTTTTTTTTTTTTTTTCGGCCGACCAGAGACTAGAGAAATTAACGTTTTCCCATGCGAGACCGAAAAGCGACATTAGAGATCGGAAAAAGCCTTTCCGATGCCTGTTATTCTCGTTATGGAAACGAATTTGTGTTAATTGAGATTAACGAGTTTTCAAATGTCAATTCACAAGTTATAGAAAATATGGATTCAGATTTTGAAGCGTTAAAAGCAGAAATTGAAGTTGAATAATAGTGTCAGTTGTAAAAATATTTTATTTAATTAGTTATTATTGTTTGTCGTTGTATTTGTTAGAAAATTTATTAGAAAAATAATACAAAATTGATTTTGTATGACAGTCGGCTGAAAAAAAAAATATTGTACGTTACCCGACCGAAAAACAGTGTTTTGCATGCCTCCCCAAGCTTGGGTCGACCTGCAAAACACCTTTTTCCGGTCTCGTAACGTAAATCACAATTTATGGTGGGAGACAATTAGACAGACACCTACTTGATTTTGTTTCCATCGCTGTGTATTCCTATACGCTAACCGGGTGAGAAAAGTCACGTGGTATTTTGTTTTGCACACATATGCAATTTGCAATTGTTACGGGACAGCAGGGTTGTATTCAAAAAAATTTGCATACATATATTTTTAGTAAATATATCTTTTGTTTTTAGCGTTTTCATTAAGGATTTGTCATAACGTAGAGAAGTATTTTAATGCATTTAAATTGATTATATCTAATTTAGTTTGTGGTCGCATATAATAGATGTATTTATAATAACTTATAGACCTATTTTGTACCTAAATATTTTCACGATCTGCAAAATATAGGTAAGAACATCGTAAAAAATAAATTACCAAAAAGTTTAAAAATAGTAGAGCAACAACCACGACCAGAATTAGTTGCTAATGTTACAATTACTGCAATGTTAAAATGGCGAAATTTAGTTTTTTTTTAATTATAACCATATCTGATTTAATTTATATAGATTTAAAAGAAACACGCAAAGGGTAGACAAAAATTTCAAAACTGAATTAAATCAATTAAAAATTGGAAATCGCGTTAGGCTATTATATAACTATATACGTATTGTAAGTGTTAAGTAAATTAAATGTAACACGGAGGAAAGAAAACCGACTGATTCGAAATATGTGCATCATCTATATATAAAAGAAATAAATCGATTCATTGTCCTGTTGAGAATAGCAAAGCAGAGCAGAGAGCAAAGTTAAAAGTGAAAAGGCAAAGCCTTTGTGATCTGTAGTTTGGGTGTGCTCCATTTAGGTCATACAGAGCAAGTAAAGTCCGCGGACAATGACCAAGCGCTGTAATAACAGGTTTGTTCTAGTGCGGGTGGATGCTGGCTATGGACCACGTTGAAATGCGGTTACACCGTCCAAGATATTACGATCGACTCATCCACTTCTCTTGCTGCTTTGACTTTACGTGCGCACTTAGAGAGCAGAGGACTTTCTTACTTTCCACCAAAACTGGATCACCGAAGTGATTGAATCTTAACGTCTTTACCTCTGACTCTTCTAATTTATAAAGTTAAGGTATGTGTTCGAATAATAATGCACACAATATAGAAATAGATCATCTCTCTAGTTTTGCTCGTTGTCGGTTTTATTTTCCCATGGCTCAACTGTGAGTCAGATGAAATGTTAAAAATATAATTTATTATTGCCGACAATCCACTAGTTGAAAGTTTATTGCTGTGTAATTAAGTGGGTTTTATTTTTAGCATGTTTTTATGTATACAATTATTATAATAACAAACAGAACAGAATAAACGACTATTAATTTTTTTCTCTCAATAAAATTGCAATTTTGTTTTTTCCAACTTTCAACTGATTTTCTTAATCATTATGACCAAAAGAATAACGTAAATTTCTGATAGTGTTGCATCCAATCCTCTTTTTAACAGACAAATCTAAAAAAGGAGAAGGTTCTCAATTCCACCCCATGTACCAGCAAACACAAAAATTGCGGCCCCTAAATGGCCTTTTCAATTCAATTTAATCTAATCTCTTTTAAATACCACAATGGTGCAATTACAATTGTTGTACCATGATAAGGTATGTGAGTTTGAACAAAAATTCATAAGACGCGCAAAAAAATCTAAAAAATATAAATTGATTCTATTTTATATAACAGTTTTATATATCAATAGGTATATTTCGTTATTAACAAATGTAGATAAATGAACATATAAACAAATAAACGAGAAATATGATACAGATAACAGCTCCAAAAAACCGCTGCCCAAGGAATCACTACTTCCACATCCAGATTCTTTTCCAAGTCACTCACAACGAAAAAATTTTTGTATGTGGAAATAATTGTTTATGGAACTTTAATAATATAATATTTGAAATCCTCTACCCCAAAAACCCATAAAACGATACCCCACATCGGTAGCGAGGTGGGGGTGGTGATAAGGGGTGGTAGTGGGTGTGGATGAAGTAAAAAAACATTTTGAGGTTTCTGGTTCTTGTACACATACTAAATCACATTTTTTTTCATCCCCTTTAATAATGGGGTGGGGGTGGTAAGGGGGGTGGCTAATGCCAAAATTTTTTTTGAGACCTTAGCTTCTCTTGTATATACTAAATACCAATTTTATGGACTCTTACCTGCTTGATTTACCTATTTTCCCCAAAGTTACCCCAATTTACCCCCCAACCCTTCGACGGAACAAGATGAAAATATAATCTAGTTCTAGATCTCGTGTACCAAATTTCAAGTCAATATCTCAAACGGTTCCATAGTAAACGTGCGCACAAAAAAAGTTACAGACAGACAGACCGACAGACAGACCGACAGACAGACCGACAGACAGACCGACAGACAGACCGACAGACAGACAGACAGAAATTTTTTTCGCTCAAACTTAAAATCTCGACGTTTCGTGACATTCTAAGCCTATTTGAACAATAAAAATTTTTAAAAATTTTTTTGTCGTTACTATACTTCCACTGGATGTGGAAGTAAAATAAGAAAAGTGGTATGTTTCTGAAACTCCGTTGGGTGACCCCCATGTATTTCGACGTGCTGAACACGAATCAGGTGTCAGTTTAGCTCCATCATCCACCATTTTTTGTAAATCGCGAAAATAACCTAAAAAAACCCTCATAATTTAGGTTATTTTCGGGATTTACTAAGAATTGGTGGGTGATGGAGCCAAACGGACACCTGATTCGCATTCATCATATCGAAATAGATAGGGCTTACCCAATAGAGGCCCACAAACAACTCACTTTTCACTTTTTTTGTGTGTGTTTTTGTAAGATATTTACATACGCGGTTTTCTATAAAATGGCGGAGGATCCGGTGATATTCATATATTACACAGACACACACACACACACACACAAAATTGAATGTTTCTGGGATTCCATTGGGCAACCCCCATGACGTCCATTTAGCTCCATCACCCACCAATTTTTAGTAAATCCCGAAAATAACCTAAATTATGAGGTTTTTTTAACAATTTCACCCAATGGAGTTCCAGGAACAGAACACTTTTTTTATTTTGTGGAGCTGCGTTATCGATTAACTGTAGCTAGGCATTATAATAACATTTAAAAGCTGTAAGGAATCAAAAAATCTCATGTTCCTGCAATTTAATATGTTGTTCAAATTCACTGATATAGTAAAAAATATTATCTGTTACCATGTTTTTAATTTTATTTTTGAATTATTTTAGTGATTTCAAATTTTTTGTTTCGTGTTGTAACATATTATAATAGTAGCAACCAGAGCAACCTTCATAATATAGAGTTTTTTTGTATGCTTAACTGCTGCATTTTTTTAATGTAAAAATTATTATTGTTTCTTGTGCTGTATGTGTCTTGTGTAATACACGTTAATTTGAGCCTTTTCATCAAGAGTACCTTTTAGGGAGAATATGGCATAGTAGGCCTTGTTAAGTTTACCACAGACATATTCAATTCGCTCATCCGACGATAGCTTGGAGTCGATGCGTGAAGCGTTTTATATAAAAGTTTGTACAAAATCCTGCATCTCAACATCAAGCCTAATATTGAGGAAAGATTTTTGTTTGAGAAATATATATTATTATATTTAGTTCTGTTGTCATATAAATTTTATTGTTTATTATTTTATTGTTTCAACTTTCTTATTTATAACAAAATTTTATTGTTAGCTTACAACTTATTTTGCTTTTATTGATACCTGACATTTACAAACTTCTCAATTCACAAAATATCAATAATGACGGCATTATTTGGCCTGGTATCTAACATATTTTTCAGTATTGGATCGGGCATGCTTTTATAACGTAGGTATTTATTTTGCTAACTTATTGGGTTCTTCTATGTAAACTTCACATAAAAAAATTATATACTAAAACTAGTAGGTTCTGCAAAATATACCGCTACTTGTTCCTATAATCCAATATATAGAAAAATGTGTGAGATTACAGCCAAAAACGTGCTGGCCAAAGGGTGGCATCAGTGGTCCTTTGATGGCCCATTATTGTACACTGTTGGCAAATTGAAGGATGGCCAGCTGCTGGCCACCAAAAGTACCAATTATGATAATGGTGGCAATGGCGCGCGTGACCATTTATGTGTTAATTATGATCTTTGCTGGGTAGGTTTTTTTTAAGTGTTCAAACAATACTCTGGGATGATTGGCTTACGCTATGTACATAGTCACAGTAGTTAAAGTGTGACAATATAAGAAAATCGCACAAAATTGATTTTAACTTAAGGCTTAATATATGTCTGCTTGAAAACATTTAGTTTACCATAAGCTTTTTGTAGTAGATGTCATACATGGTCCGTAAGTCGTATTATAGATCATAATCTCTACATTTTTCGCTTTCTTGATCACCTCTAATTGTTCATGCCCCATTTTTATATTGATTTATTCTTGAGATACAGCACCAGATAACACAACCGATAATTTAGATATGTTTAATTTCAGAATACTTGACAAATCAACCTGACTTTTCAAATTACTAATGACTGCTTGAGCCTCTCCGATATTGCTTTTATAAAAAGATTTGTACAGCTGACTATAATCTGCATCTTACATGACTTTAAAGCCAAGGAAAATGTAGGCCTATATATACTATAAATCAGGGGCCCTAGTATAGAACCTTGTGCGATTCCTTTATACAAATTTCGTGAATCAGATAATTCATCAGACACCGACACTTTCTGACAATGATTTGTTAGATAACTCCTGAGCAGATTAATAGCAGAGTTTCCCAAGCTAATATTTTTTTTTCTCTCTATATATGGCCTTACAAGCTCAGTGTTTTGGCCACGAACATATTAAAAAACTAATAGGTATATAATATTTTAAGTAAAATGTAATTGACAAATAATACGATAATAGATGATAAAGTTATTATTATGACAGATTATTATAAAATATGGAAAAAAAAATTATGACTACACCTACACACAACTGAAACGTCATTCATACTCACTCATTCAGGATTGGAAATAGGGAAATAGACGAGGAGGGTACGCTACTCGCCCAGGGGTATTTCAGGGCATTTTTTTATAAACATACAAGGCAGGGCCGCCGACAGTTTTACCGGGCCCCGGGTCTGCATATTATTGAGGGCCCCTTTCCGCTTTCAATGCCCCCGCGCGCTTAATAACCGATGAGAGGTGGGGAGAAATTTGAAAAAAAAATTTGTCAATGTCTCTGGCGGGCCCCTCGAAAGCCAATGGACCTCCGCGCGTAATAATTGATGAGCGAAGGGGAGAAATTTGAAAAAAATGTTTTTGTCAAGATCTCTGGCGGGGATTTAGCCCCCCCCTGCCCTCTCCTGTCGGCGGCCCTGATACATGGTGAACCACGGTTCAGAGGGATTAATAAACAGTAGTAGAAGGTTAACTAGATGTCTATATTGCAATTAATAAAAAAGGGAGGAAAGATGTTTCATACAGTTAAGTTTAGAGAGGCTTAAGAGATATGGTGGCCATATAGGTGACGGAAACCCATTTTCGTTTAGATATTTGATAAAGATTTTAGAGTTTATATCCGTTAAAGGGCAATTGAAAAAACCGCTGACTAAGGAATCACTACTTCCACATCCAGATTTTCTATCCAAGTCACTCACAACGAAAAAATTTTATATGTGGAAATAATTGTTTATGGAACTTTAATAATATAATATTTGAAATCCTCTACCCCAAAAACCCATAAAACAATACCCCACATCGGTAGTGGGGTGGGGGTGGTAGTGGGGGTGGATGAAGTAAAAAAAAAATTTTGAGGTTTCTGGTTCTTGTATACACACTAAATCACATTTTTTTTTCATCCCCTTTAATAATGGGGTGGGGGTGGTTAATTCCATTCCTTAGCTTCTCTTGTATATACTAAATACCAATTTTATGAACTCTTACCTGCTTGATTTACGTGTTTACCCCAAATTTACCCCAATTTACCCCCCCCCTCAACCCTTCGACGGAACAAGATGAAAATATAATCTAGTTCTAGATCTCGTTAAAGTATATATGTGTACCAAATTTCAAGTCAATATCTTAAACGATTCCAGAGTAAACGTGCACACAATAAAAGTTACAGACAGGCCGACAGACATTTTTTTTCGCTCAAACTTGAAATCTCGATGTTTCATGACTTTTAAGCCTATTTGAACAATAAAAAAAATTTTTTAAATTTTTTTGTCGTTTCTATACTTCCACTGGAGGTGGAAGTAATTAAGTGGTTGATGTCTCCAATTTCGTCGCAGAGGCAGAGTGGATCTTCTCGTATTCCGATATTATGCAAGTGGGCGGGGAATCTGCCATGGTTTAATTCTGCTAATAGTGGAGATAGTTTTTCTACTAAGGTGACAATTTTTAAACCATTGCATTGTGACGACGGGATACTTGGATGGATATTAAAATAATACGTATTGGATAGTTTTCCATATTCTTGCGATTGGAGGTTCCATTTTTCTAAAAGAGTTTTTTTTTTTTTGACGACAGGGTAAAAATCAGAGAAGAGAAGAAGAGAAGTGTCCTTTTCATCCATGGTAACGTTGGTGTGCCTTGCTATATTATCAGCTTTGTTAATTCCTGCTATATTTGAATGGGCTTTTACACACAAAAAATGAAATTTGATATTTTGAGTCGATGCCATAGCCAATTTTTCCATGATATTTATAATAAAATGGTTGAGGTAAATGCAGTTAACTCCAGGAAAATTATTTAACTGTTTTAAAACTGATTGAGAATCGGTGCTAATGACGACTTGGTTATATTGTTTAGAGATTGACCATTCTACAGCACGAGAAATAGCTGCTGCCTCTGCCAAAACAATACTGAGTGAGGGATTTAGAATGAAGGAATATTCGAATTGAATGGAAGGAACATAGAAAGCTCCACTTAACATATCTGTAGTTTCCGAGCCGTCAGTATAAATTTGATAGAGTTAGTTGGAAAGTTTGACAGAATCTCACATAAAGTTTTATAAACAGGTATCATCTTTACGGTAGGTTGGTATATGAATATTTGGATTAAAGGAGGGTATTATATTTCATTTCAAAAATACTTTTTTCTTTGGTGGAGTTTACAGCCAGAAGATCGAGATCGCGACAAAGCCCATATGCATTGCATAATGGTGGGGAGTTTTTTTTCTCCCAGTAGGGGTCAATAAGACTTTTAACAAAAATATTATGAATTTTTTCCATAATAAGCTTATTACATTTATTTTTTAAAATATATTTTGACGCTAAATATTCTCTCCGGTACGTTAGAGGCTGCTCCAATGCTTCCAGTAAAACCGCTTGGTTAAGGGATGAACTCATCAGTCCCAGACTTGTTTTAATCGCTCTAAACTGAATTCTATCGATTTTTTTGCGATGTGAGTTACAGGAGGAGCCATATAATATACTACCATAGATTACAGATCTTAAAAAGGATCTGTAAAAAATCCTGATTTGCTCCCCAGGAAAAACTACAAACCTGTTTCAAGATGTTGATTCCTTTTTCACATCTATCCATAACATTTTCTATTTGATTTTTCCACAGCAGTTTAGTATAATTCCTAAGTATTTAAAAGATTTAGATACAGGAAATGTAGTATTATTTAACCTAATAGTGTCTTGAAAACTAATAGGTACGTTTTCGGGTGAAGAACATCACAATTGCTTTGTTTGTGGATATGGTAAAACCATTTATAAAGCACCACTCAAGCAATAAGTAATGTGAGATAATTCATTAATACAGACTTGATGATTTTTCCCAGTAGAATATAATGCGATATCATCGATTGAATGCATGTGATATTATTTAACCATATATCATGTATATCACGAGTATATACCTACATTAAACAACAACGGACTTAAAACTGAGCCCTGTGATAATCCTTGAGATGTAACCCTGTGGCCTAATATTTTATTGTTATATTTCACGTAACAAAAAAAGATTTATTATTGTTTTGACTATGTGAAGAGATATTTTTAAGTATAGCATTTTTTGGGACAGGATAAAAAGATTTACATTTTCATAAGCATTTTTAATATCAACGAAAAGCGCACCCGTACATTTATTATCTGTAAGGGCTAACTGAATATCAGTTACCAAATGTACCATAGTATCTGTTGAGCCATAGCCGAGCTTAAAGCCGTATTGATTATGAGGTGACATGTTATTATTTAAAATCCAGTATTCGAGTCTAAATTTAATAAGTCGCTCAAAGGTCTTGATAAGACAAGACATGAGGGTAATGGGCTTAAAAGATTCGCCTGTAGAAGGGTCCTTACCAAATTTGTGGAAAAGAATGACATTGGTCTGCTTTAGACAGTTTGGTACATAAGAATTGAGCCACATATCGTTAAAAATGTTTAGCAAAAAATGTTGGCAAGTATTCCCACATTTCTTAGCATAGGATAGGAAATATCATTTGGGTCAGGAGAGGTATTAGCGCGATTTTTTATTGCTTTTTCTAGTTTCTGTAAGGAGAATTTTCTTGATAGAAATGTGTTATTGTCGTGATTATCGGAAAAGTCAAAGTTATAATTATATTACACGCTAGGTGGTGTAAGTTTATTTAATACTTCCGTCGCCACATCATCAGATATAAAGGTTTTGCTAGTGTTTATTTTTACTTCCACATCCAGTGGAAGTATAGTAACGACAAAAAATTTTTTTAAAATTTTTATTGTTCAAATAGGCTTAGAATGTCACGAAACGTCGAGATTTTAAGTTTGAGAGAAAAAAAATGTCTATCTGTCGGTCTGTCTGTCTGTCGGTCTGTCTGTCTGTCGGTCTGTCGGTCTGTAACTTTTTTGTGCGCACGTTTACTCTGGAACCGTTTGAGATATTGACTTGAAATTTGGTACACGAATGTACTTTAACGGGATCTAGAACTAGATTATATTTTCATCTTGTTCCGTCGAAGGGTTGGGGGGTAAATTGGGGTAAATTTGGGGAAAATAGGTAAATCAAGCAGGTAAGAGTCCATAAAATTGGTATTTAGTATATACAAGAGAAGCTAAGGTCTCAAAAAAAATTTTGGCATTAGCCACCCCCACCCCATTATTAAAGGGGATGAAAAAAAATTGTGATTTAGTGTGTGTACAAGAACCAGAAACCTCAAAATGTTTTTTTTCTTCATCTACCCCCACTATCATCCCCTATCACCACCCCCACTCCGCTACCGATGTGGAGTATCGTTTTATAGGTTTTTGGGGTAGAAGATTTCAAATATTATATTATTAAAGTTCCATAAACTATTATTTCCACATACAAAATTTTTTCGTTGTGAGTGAGTTGAATAAAAATCTGAATGTGGAAGTAGTGATTCCTTGGGCAGCGGTTTTTAAAACGCTTTACCTTTTTCCATATTTGGCCAGTTGGAGTATTTTTATTTAGGTTGTTACAAAAACCCTCCCAGTGTTTTTTGACTTTATTTTTAAATAATATTTTGGCTTGCGCAATAGTTTTGTTACATCCTATAAAATTACTCTCATTGGCTAGAGATTTATATCCCCTAAGTGCTTAAGCTAATAATTTAAAATAAAGTCTCGTGATTGTTCGTAGCAAATGCTTTTGTGTAATCTAATAATACCAACGCAACGCATTTCTGTTCCATCTCTTTCTCTAAAAATATCGTCTGTTAGGTCTAGCACTCTACTACTATACCCAGGACGAGATCCAAATTTTATTGCATAATTTTTAGCGACCTTTTTTGAAAGCAGTCCAGTTTTTTCAAAAAAATTTTTACCTACTGTCTTCATTTGAGCACTTTTGGCAATATTCTGTTTTGTAATTGGTATGTTTTATGTTCATTCTAAAATTCTTAAGATGAGAAAATTCTCCAACTGGTTGTGAATAGGAAAACAATCATTCAGTCTACGCATCGGCCCTCCAATCCGGATTTTTTTCTTTCATGATACGCTTTAGGGGCAAAAAGAAGCTGGAACGTAATCATGAACTAGAAAATCAACTAATAGGTTATGTATAACTCTCGATGTATCTGTAAAAAGTTTAAGCCACATCTTATATATCGTATTATTCTAGTTGGCCTCCCTTTGCTGTATGGCATGTTTGACAGCATCATGCCATCTGTCCTAGTTGTCTGTTAGGAGTATGGCCTCACTTTCTTATCACTTAGTTGGTAACATTAACCTAATATTTTGCAAGACATCCTCTTTTACCTGTTTTTTCCTGAACCATTAATCATTCTATATTGTCTTTTGTCCGGTTGACGTGGCTAAAAAATGATAGAATTCAGGAGGATACAATTCTGGAGAGATATTTTGATGAAGGAATTGAGCTGCTAGTGCGATAGACTGTCGAAGCAATTCGTAATAAACATCACCAGACCCACATTTCGAAAATATCAATACACCGTCTGTCTACCTACTTAATAGTCCATGTCTCAGAAGCATAAATAAAGATGGAGAGAACTAGAATATTGGCAAGTTTGATCTTTGTATGTTTCGTAATATTTCTGTCACGCTAAATTTTGCGGAAAGTTTTTGCTATCTGTATCTTATGTTTTATGTTGAATCTCGCAGAGGCCATCCACAAACGATGTCACACTCAAAGGGGAAGGAGTGAGCCTACAATGACATGACAAGCAGGTAAGGGGTGATGTTGATCCAGTCTGACGTCAATGTATAAAAAAATAATAGAATAATATTATTTACCCAGGACTATCGTGTAATCAGTGCATTCTACATTTAACAATTGACAAATAATGATAGTTATTATTCCCACCAGGCCTGTAGCTAGGGGGGGGGGGGCAGGACGGGCACTGCCCGTCCTGGAATAAGTTTCGCCCGACCTACGGTGATCGTAATGGGGGCAATTTTAACTGTCTTTTTAATATTTTGAAAGAGATTGGGTAAAAATTGTCTTCAAAAAATTTTTCGGACTTTTTTTACGGGCCCGTCCTGAAAAATTGTTTGCCCGCCCTGAAAGCACTTTCTAGCTACAGGCCTGATTCCAACCTAACGTATAATAAACATAATCTCATTCTAACACACCTTTGACCAATCAGGAACTAACAATTTTCATAAAGAACAGGCGAGTCCATTTTTGCCAAGGGAGAGTTCATGTTTTCGTGCTAGTTTTCATATTTAACGTTTAAAACGTCAAGAAAAATTTTACTGTAAACTAACTTCATTTTTCATTTTTAAACGATTAAAACTGCTACAATTGATATAGTTGATAGTCGTGGATAAAGTATAGTATTCAGCTCGCGTATAATGGTTATTACTCGCGAGGGTGATGTTTACGTCACAAGCCTAAGGCAAATGTCTTAAATCATGATCATTAAACGCTCGCTGAATAATCTACTATTATTTGATTTTTGAATTTTTTTTATTTATACAAGGTGATTTACCATGACATGTGGAAAATTGTACTAGTCTTCTATGTGGGAAAGTCCCTGCAAAATTTTAGAGTGATCTGAGGTAATTTAATAATTTTTGTTGCATTAAAACTTGCAAAGATACACTACTGCTACTTGTCTGTGGTTAGTAATAGGGCGATGAACTTACTTGTGAAAGAACATATCGAAGATGTTTACATTTGCTTAATTGGCATAAAAAGTTAAGCTGGCGGGTGTGGTCAAAGTGCCACGTTTTTTGCTTTCGGTTGAACAATCAGGACACTGGCAGGTACAAATCACCGCCGAAGTTTGGTGTTTTTGTGTTATTGACGGGTTTAAGTAAATATGTCTTATATCTACTTGTTGTTGTAGAGTTCACTAGCATAGGGTCAATGTCTTTTCGCCTTGTTTCGCTATTTTTGTAGTGTGATTTGATTAAAACCAAAACGTCACTTCTACCCTCAGCTTTGCTGACAATAGTGTCAATCCCAAGACTGGGGGGGAAGTGATATGGTTGTACCGCGTTACGTCAGATTGGTTAAATTATTCTTATAAATTTCCAAAATTCTGTGAGCTAATTTAGGTAGAAGTAGATAAGCACATTATTCAAGCCTAGGTAGATTAACAGTTCGCAATGGAGCCACTCTAGATTTAGAGCAAATTAAATGACACGATACCAAATTGTTTTCATACAATACGCGTAAATACAGACATACCGGAATGGGGCATCTGCACGTGACGTCACAACTAACCTCAAAAATATATATTTCTTAAGATTGACATGTATTACGTAGCTATTATTAAAATTTCTGCCTGGTTCCCGTACTTTCAACCAAAATCTAGCTCAACGTAATGTTTATGAAGTTTTAAATAGTTTGTCACAATAAAATAAAACGCATTTTGCATGTTAGGAATCTAACCTATAATTAGCAGTCTTTTTTTTTTATTAATCAACAATATTGAAAAAATATTTGCGTGAATTTTCAAATATTTGCTTTAAGCCAGTATGGCTCCATGCTAAAATGCGTATACAAAAATTAAAAATGAGAATAAACTTAAAGAAACTTAAAATTTGAGGTTATGTTAGTTATATGATGCACATGCCCTATAAAGGAAAAATATTTTGGTTGTTACCACAGACTCAGGCTGGGATAAATGTTTCGAAAAATTTTCATGTTTCGTTAAATTGCAACGTACAATTGCATTTTGTTTAATATTTAATAATAATGCTAAGTCAAGGTTAGAAGAAATATCAGGACCTCTTAAGGTTTTTGAATTACAAAATGCTCTGAATGTAATATTAAAATATCGACAAAAAAATATTTCTCCAATGAAATTTCTCTCCTGAAAGGTAACAAGGCAATTTCAGATAAATTAGTGTTATCTCTTAGTCCCTTTCTGGATCAGTCAGAAGTCCTACGTGTAGGTGGCAGACTGTCAAATGCAGAAGTTCCTTACTCGCAAAAATACCCAATTTTACTGCCGTCAAAAAGTCATATCGTAATCTTGATGTTAAAACGGGAACATACTAAGTTGTATCATGCTGGGACAGTTCTCTCAAATTTCCGACTTAGATTTTGGCCATTGAACGGACTCAGATTAGTAAAAAGAATAATTCAGAATTGTATAATTTGCCATCGGTTTACGGCTCAAACGGCGCGACAAATTATGGCTGATCTTCCTAAGGATAGAGTAGTCGCAGCGCGTCTCTTCCTTAAAACATAACTGGATTTTGGAGGATCTTATTTAATAAAATCTTCTAGATTGAGGCGTGCACCGTTGATTAATATATGCATTTTTGTTTGCATAGTTACCAAATGTGTGCACATTGAAATTGTGTCTAGCTTGACAACGGAAGCTTTTCTTCTTACCTTAAGAAGGTTTATTGCCAGGCGTGCTGATCCATCTATTATCTGTAGCGATGACACGACCAATTTCTTGGGAGCACGCAATCAATTGAAGGTGTTTACTATAGGGGTTGTAAAGCCCTTAGTCAATGCTCCGAAAGCTCTCCAATAAAACTGTCAGCAGCGGCTAGTATATTCCAATAGGAACAGGGAAATCTTCTAATAAAACTTGGTCTTTTATTAATAACAATTTATTAAATTTTTTTGACAGTTTTTACAATAATAATTATTTCCTAACTGACATTTTTTTTCTGACATCGCACACTCAATTATATTTTCTACTAAAAATAAGAGAGTTGGGGTTTCCCCAACAAAAGGAATTATATGAATTATATGATATTTTAAAAATAGGACAAATTCGGATTCAATTGAAAATTACCTAGCCACTAATGAGATTCAATGGAAATTAATTCCGCCAAGAAGTCCTCACTGGGGAAGTATATGGGAGGCTGCTATAAAAAGCTCCAAATACGATTTATATCGAGTGATGGGTGACAGTCGATTGACTTTTGAGGAATTCAGCACCGTGCTCGCTACTGTGGAAAGTATTTTAAATTCTCGGCCACTGACTGCCCTGTCCACCGATCCCGCAGACTTAGCATGTCTTACGCCTGGTCATTTTTTGATAGGAGACAATCTGACTGCTTATCCTAACAAAGACTTGTCAGAAATACCTGATAAGCGTCTGTTTATTTGACAGAAATGTGTGAAAATTCAGCAAGCATTTTGGAAAAGGTGGCCAGTTGAATATCTGAATAGACTTCAAAACAAGCTTAAATTGTTAAGTCCTTCAAAAAACTTAACTGTAAATCAGGTTGTTTTATTAAAGGAAGATAATACTCCACCACTTAGTTGGCCATTAGCACGCATTATTGAAATAATTCCGGGGGCTGATGGGAAGGTTAGAGTTGTAAAACTACGCGCTAAAGACGGAATTTTTACTAGATCCATAATTAAAATATGTCCTTTGCCCGACGAGGCTAATCTTGTAGAAATTCCTAGGATCGTAAGTAATGATTGTACTTAATTATATGTAGTGTTAAATACTTTTCTTAAAGACAATGTAATGTCAGTTTAGTTTAGGTTTTTTAGTTTATGTTCATTAAACTAGGGAAACTTTTAGTTAACGGAAGTGTTTTGTTAGAATTTATTTGTGTTCCATTGAAGTTTCTTGGATTTATTTTTGGAGTTTCTTGGAAACTTCAAGGGGGGGGGAGTTAAACTTATTTTTTTTGTAGAAATGCGTCTCCAATGACTTTAACCAATCTGACATAACGCGGTACAACCACTTTCGGGACTTTCACGCCCAATGAAACATTTGATCAGGACGCTGAGATACACAACATATTAAAAATTCATCCAATTTATCGGAAACAACTTTTACATAAAAAAAATGCGAAGTCCTTTAGCAATAATAAATAATCAAAATATCTATGAATTGTAAACGTGCATATAGATGGTATTATAATAAAAACGCAACCGTAACATATTGCTTCACATCGTGGAAGTATAAAAACATATTTCTGTCTGTCTTTTTGTGGGCATGTTTACTCTGGTTTATGATATTGACTTGAAATTTGGCACACCTAAGTGCTAATTATAACGAGACCTGGACCTAGATTATACTTTAATCTTATTCCACTGAAAGATTGGGAGGATAAATAGGTAAAGCAGCAAGTCCATCAAATTGGGATTTAGTATATGCATGAGAAGTTAAGGTCTCAATTTTTTTTTTGTTTCAACCGCCCCCACTTCTTCATTATAGGGTATAAAAAAATTTAAAAAAACGAAATTACGAATTAATTAGTGAACAAGAAGAACCAAAGGCCTCATTTTTTTTTTTTTACATCGGCCACCCCTCACTACCGACGTGGCATATCGTTTTATGACGGGGTAGACGATTTCAAATATATTATTAAAGTTTTATTATTTCCACATAGTGGAGTGCAAATATAGTATCAATTTTTTTCTCGTTGTAAGGAAATCTGGATGTGGATGAAGGTATGAGATAGTGATTCCTTAGGCAGCGGATTTATTATATGTTTATTATTTTCTTCTGAACATCTTTTTACATAACAAACAAGTTAATTTTTATTTATAAATGTATTGTAAACTTTTCATATTGAAACATGATATTAAAGCTACCCATTATCCAAGTATATACCTTTTATTAAATTTATTTTTGACAATTACTAAACTAAAGGAATAAGCTAAAAACGTTGGTACTCTTCGCCAATTTACTGATCTTTTATATAATTCACATTCTATAGGATACTCTTCGCAGTTTTCTTGCAAATAATGTTAGTTTTTGGACATCCTACATTTTGTGATACTGACTTTGTTGTGAAAAAAAATATATGAAAAAAAAACATCCAACCTGTGTGAGATCTTTGGATTGGCTGGCCACTGGACCACCACAGATTACTGTAAAAAGTGAATGTCTGTGGTATATATCTTTCGTGAATCATATTTTAACGCATTAGATATATCGTTATGAAATATATATTAGTAAAATGTATAAACAAAAAAATATATTATAGAGATAACATTTCGCAAGATTTCTATTTAAGTACACGCGACAAAAATGAAGAAAATATATTTTTTTTAAATTAATTGACTAATAACTTTCTTATTTACTAATTGATATTCTTCAAAAACAATAGGGTTCTTCCTCTAGCTAACACTAACTTACTTTCCAAATTTCAATACAATAGGACTTTTTTTTCTTAAGTTATCGTGCTTACAAGAAATGTGATGGACAGACGGACGAACAGACAGACGGACATTTTGAAAGTTGTTCAGAATTCGTTCACCAACACAATGATATCAAAATTTTTTGTCTGCGAGCGATATTTCCGGTTTTAGAAATATGCCGATCAAATACAATATACTCTTCGTTTTCATATTTGCGAAGAGTATAAAAATAGATAGAGGCCTACATTTTATTATATAGTTAGTTAACTTCATAGTCAAGCAAATATACACGTAGCCGTATAGGATGTTGCCTATAGAGACCAAAAGCTCATTTATGTAGTAAAGCTGACAACCATATGTATAGAATACTAGTCTCTTTTACAAATTGCAAGCATTCCAATACTTTCTTTTGTGAATAGTTGACAATGAGGCGTTTGGCTCATTTTTTCTTCCGCTACAGAGGTTTTACTAGCTTTGTACAGCTTTTTGATTGGTATATTTCTTCAGCAGGTGTTTACTAGTGCTTTCTTCTTTCTTTACGAAATTACTATGTAAATATCCTGATATCTGTGGCAACCAGTTATACAGCTTTGAATGCGGTTGGGTGTGGATCATGTGTGGATTGACCCATTGAATAAATTTTTGTAATATTTTATTTTTATGATGGACAAAATTAAAAATCATTTGGTACCTTCATAATCATATTATATGAGTTACTCCAAATTTGTATGTGTTTTACACAGTTCTTCTAATTTATTAAATTAATTAAATCGATGTAGGAATTAATCCAAGTCTCAAACCAAAACTGGCAGTGGTTCAAAGTTGTCAAAACAGGGGGTAGTTGCAAGTCAACATGGAGTTTCAGGTTACAAGAAAATAATAATAAATTATAAATAAGTCAATGTTAAACATGAAATGTTTGTGTAGTTTGTTTTATTATAGCTGTAATCTCTCATAATATAAAATGTCTTCCAAAAGGTAAGTAAAAATGTATATTTCACTGTGTTTTCTAGGTTTACCTCTCTGCAAAAATGACCAGGAAGATAACCTATTTTTATTCTTTTTAGAATATTATTATTTCGGTATTTTACTTCGATAATTAAAGTATTATTATTCAACCTCATTGCGGGTAATCTATTTCGGTTCTATAAATATTTAGTCTTAAAATTAAATTCAGGATATATCTAATCAAAATAATGTACATAGTTAATTCATGAAGTAATTTTTAAGGAACAACCTTGTTTTCAATTGTATATTTATTGGTATTTTGTCAAATGAAAATTGTCTTAAGTATTTTCTGGCATTAATTTGTTACTGTGATTTACTCACAAATAAAATATTAGAAAACACTTTAAATAAAGATATATTCTATCTTATAAAATTTTAGCGAGTTAAAAAAGTTATCCGAGGAAAGTTTAACACGTCAGCCTGAAGAAGTTTTCGATATAATATGCAAACTTGGCGAGGGGTCGTATGGAAGTGTTTACAAAGCACTTCACAAGGAGTCTGGTCAAGTGCTAGCAATAAAACAAGTACCTGTAGATACAGATCTTCAAGAAATTATAAAAGAAATCTCAATTATGCAACAATGTGACAGCCCATATGTAGTCAAATACTACGGAAGTTACTTCAAAAATACTGATCTTTGGATTGTTATGGAGTATTGTGGAGCAGGATCTGTGTCAGATATTATGAGACTACGTAAAAAGACTTTAACTGAGGATGAAATTGCTACAATTTTAGCCGATACTCTAAAAGGATTAGAATATTTACATTTACGGAGAAAAATACATAGAGATATTAAAGCAGGGAATATTTTATTAAACTCAGAGGGGCATGCCAAATTAGCTGACTTTGGAGTAGCAGGTCAGCTGACAGACACCATGGCCAAACGAAATACTGTGATCGGTATGTATTTAAATTGATAAAATGGAATGAACTTCCTATTATTTAAGTTATGCCCATCTGTGTTTGATTTTTCTGCTTGAGGCTTGTATTTGTACAGTAATTTGCCAGATCAGCTGAATTTATTGAGAGTGCAGTTTAATAGCTTTAGTTTGACAGTAGTTATCTAAATTGACCATTTTGAAGAATTAAGATAAAACTTATGGACTGTATTTACTGACAAGTATTATTATTAATCTTTTTTATTTAGATTATAAATTTAAGCATCTCATCTCATATTTCTGCTAAAATCACGAATTATATCTGAAATAATCTTATCACAGGAACTCCATTTTGGATGGCTCCGGAAGTAATCCAAGAAATAGGTTATGATTGTGTGGCTGACATATGGAGTTTGGGAATAACTGCCTTAGAAATGGCTGAAGGAAAACCTCCATACGGTGACATTCATCCAATGAGAGCCATTTTTATGATACCAACAAAACCTCCACCTTCCTTTAGGGAGCCTGACAAATGGAGTGCCGAATTCATAGATCTTGTTAGTGTTTGCCTTGTTAAGAACCCGGAAGAAAGGGCAACAGCGACTGATCTTTTGAACCATGTATTTATAGGTATATTTGTAATTCAAATAATTTATGTGTCGTTATAAAGTAATATATTTTACTGTAGGAAATGCCAAAGCTCCAAATATTTTGAGCAATATGATTCAAGATGCTCATGAAATTAGAGAAAATCAAAGTTATAGAAATATTAATTCAGCGGCCAATGTGCCAGGGTTGAAGCAAAACATTACAGAAGAATCTGTAAGTACACTAATGTTTTTTGGAACTATTGCAAAATGTACATTGTATTAAATTTTTAGGATGATGAAGTAGTTTTAGGAAACCAAACTATGGTCCAATGCACAGATGATGGTACTTTAGTGCCTAATAAAGATGGCACTTTAGTGTCCATGTCACCTAGTGGTACATTAGTAGAATTAGTATCCGAGTTAGGCACTATGGTTATAAATAGTGATGTAGATGATCAGACAATGAAAAGTACGAATACATAAAGATTTTTTTAAAGTAATGATTGAGCAAATTATTGTACCGTTTGTTTTCTAGGACATGACACAGGCTCAGCGCAAGGCGGCAAAAAATACAGACCAATGTTCTTAGAGCACTTCGATAAAAAGGAGGCAGAAATTAAGGTATATTTAAGCTAAGAAATTTTCTATGTACTTAAAAAATGGCATGAATTCATAGTTAGTCCAAGGATCAAAATGTTTCTGAACCAGGGCACAGTATATGGAGAGTATGCATGGGTCAACACATGCAATACACTTTGAGTCGGGATGAAACCATGTTCAAGTAGTAGGGCTCGACTGATGGCAGAATTTTGCCGATGGGCCGATGCCGATGCAGATGTTTTTACTTGGGCATCGGCCAATGTTTGAATTATGAACTTAGACAATAGACATCAATCAACATGTTCAAAAATAAAAATTAATATTTATTGCACAAAAACAGAAGCAAAGGTATACATTATAAAAAAATGGAATTCCAGCGTCTTCAGGGCATACCGACAATGTTGGCTCCAGCAGACCAGCTTTTACGAGTTCACATGCCAATCTTCAAAGTGTACTGAGGTCAATTGGTTGCTTAACTCGTCTGTAGACCCCCTCAACGCACACTTGATTCATTATAAATTTAAAGAATAAACATTTCATTCCCAACACAGACTTTAAGTATGTAACCCATAAGAAAATCCATCGGCACCATCGGCCTCCTTATATTTTGCAGATGGCCGTTGCCGATGCTGATGGGTGAAATTTTGTACCATCGGGGCCGATGCCGATGCCGATCCATCGGTCGAGCCCTACCAAGTAGTAATATTTTGTGGGCCATGTGTTGACACAAAAATAAAATAATATTTTATTAAAATAGACACTGCTCCCAAATTGCAACATTTTAGTTTTTTGTGCATGCAACGTTTTTATGTTGAGCCTATTCTGGAACATTAAATACATCGTGTCGACACTGCTTAGACATGGTGTATCTAGAATGTATCTAAAAGGTGTGTATCTACTTTGTTACTGAAACTTAACCTTATGTTTTCATTTCCGGCACAGATTTTCCCTTTTCTACCTTAAATATGCCGAGATATACAAATGTATCCATAAGGTTGAATTTTCTACACGTTTTTTTCTGTTTTGTGTGTCTGAGTACTTACAGCTGTGTGTAATTTTTGACTTATGTGCCTAAACACATTTCTGATACATTTTGGAACTAAGTCTCTGAATTAAATAAAATAAATAAATGCATGAATATCTGATGTCTTAACAAGAAGTTTAAGCAAATAAAAAGGCGTTTTGCTTTTTAATAATTTATATAAAAAGATGGAATAAAAGTAATAAATTCTATTTTTGATATTTAATTCATTTAGAGCCACGAGATAAGGTGTTATATATATACTCCCTAAACTGTAGGCAGCAAACAAATCGCATACAGACATTTTGTATGCACTGAAGTCTTCATTGATTATGCTGAGTAAGAAAATTGTAATACACTGCGCAACAATATTCTATATGCAGACAAATCAATGTTTTGACTAATTTTAATTTTACGATGATATTTAAATTTGTTCATTGATTTTAGTTTGAAAATGTGATTTGAAAAATGATCGAAATGCTTCTCAAAAGATAGATGATTATCTAAAATTACTTCTAAATTTTTCACAGATTGTACCCAGTTTACATTTGTTCCATTAATATTTATTGTATGATCCCTCGTAATGTTATTTATCTGCCTTTCGGACCCTATACATAGTGCCACTGTTTTATTCGGGTTAATATGCCAGCCATGTCTTCAGAATATTTTGCTGTATTGTATAAGTCTATGTTTATTTATCTGGTTCTTCGTGTTAGGTTAGATTGATTCGTAGGTTAGAGTAATATTTAGTTAGGTTAGCGGTTACAAATTCAACAAATGGTTGAATTTTTGTTATTATTATTATAAAAATCATCGTGGCTGAATGGAGACATCCAAAGCCAACAAAGAAAAAAAGATACTGCCCTGTGGGACACTCCATAATGTTTCTCTTATGGACGAATATAAACTATCATCAATTAAAGCTCTTTGTGATCGACCTCTGACATAGCTACTTGATACAATTTATAGCACTATTTTCAAACCCAATGTATTTTAATTTTACAAGAAGTAAATCAAAATGTACTAAATCAAAGGCTTTACTCTGATCCAGTAAACTAATATTGATGGCAATGATTTGTCCATTGCACTGCTAATGTCATTTATAACTTTCAATAGTGCCATTTGTGTTCCATGTTTTTGGCAAAAACTTGACTGTATGCAATTTTTTCACGTTTCATTGCCTCATTTACATAATTACGTATTGTGATGTAGTACTCTCAGCTGTTCTGATTTTTATATATTTTCTGTGTGGCTTTTATCATTAATTTTAAGTTATATGTAATATATGGCTGGTGTTTATGGTTTATAATTATGGTACATACTGGAGCATGCTGATCAAAAAGTGACACTGCAGTTATTAAGTAATTTCACTTTTGAATTTATATCGTGTTGATTAAATATATTTTCTCAAGGCACATCGTAAGTGGCATCAATAGAAAAGTTGTTCAAATCGAATTTTTTATAATTTCTGTAAATAATAGTGGCGGTTTTACCACTAGGCACACTGGGTGCCCAGGGGCGGCAAAATTTCAAGGGTAGCAACATTTTTTTTCTTTTGAATATTTCTTTAGTCGTTTTTATGAATTCACTTCCTTTGAAGCCAAAACAACGCAACGCATCGAGCGATATGGATGGCAGCCAGAAGCGGCTTTCTTTCATACCTAATTTATATTGATAGTCCTTAGAAGACTAATACTTTTTTATTCATTGTTTCATTTAAGCAAGTAAACCGTAAACCGTTAAAGAAATACAAAATAAATTATTTCGGGTTTGATAATTGATAAATAATAGTATAACTCGCTCAATTTCTTATCATCTAAATGAACTAAAGAAAATTGTAATAAATAAGCCATTAAACAAAATAAGTAAAAAATCTGTGTACAGTACAGTCTCGCTAATCCGGACACATGTGGTTCCAACAACTGCCGGATTAGCGAGGTATCCGGACTAGTGGAGATGGATTATTTTTACATATAAAATTTTTTTTATTTGTCATAGCAACTAAAAATAAGCTTAAATAATAAAAACAACTCAAAATGTTTAACAGAAATTAAAAAGATTTTATTCAAACCAGTGGCGCAGCCAGAAAATTCATCTGGGGGGGCAATAGTACCGGCCTCTCCAGAGGATGAGGAAAACTTTTCAGAAAATTGTTGTAAATGGATGTGTATAGATTCCTCTACTAGATAATACTGCTATACTACTACTTTGAATACTGCTTTGTACTGATAGAGATTATGCGTCATTATTTTTGGTTCATAGAGGACGGCTTGGGGGGGGGCATGGCTCCCCCCCTGGCTGCGCCCCTGATTCAAACTAAAATAAGTACATACATATTACATAAGTACATTTAATAAAAACTTGATAGATGGTAGTTAGGTACATTTACATATGTACATACATCTAATTTCATGCCTTCTTAAAAAAGGCGTCCAATTTTGTTTGCATCACTTTGCTTTTAAGCACTTCAGAAGCACTTTCTTTTAGTCTTTTTAAGAGCAGTACATCTTGCGTTGGGAAATCATTTTCTTCAGCCCACTGAATACATAAAGAAAACGATTTTACGGCATCGGAATGTTTTACTTTAGGCATAATAATTCCATCATCCATATCACTAGATTCCTTGTTCTCTTTGTTTGTATTTCCTACAGCTTCATTAATCAATTCTTCCGTTAAGTCCACTACAACTTATTTCTTTCCTAACGCCCATTCAGCAATTTCTTTGTCACTTAAAGTATTTTCTGGATCTACAATTCTCAAGGAATCTGCATTTGTTTTCAAATCTTCGTTATTTTTGAATATTTGTTTACAAATTTCCAAGCATAAAAAACTTATGTCTTTGTCCGAACTACAAAGGTAAAATTTTTAAAGTGTCCGGTGAATAGAAGGATCCGAATTACTGGAGTGTACGAGTTAGAGAGTGTCCGGATTACCGAGGCTCTACTGTAGTACTTAGTACAGTAGTTAGAATTTAGAACAGATATTATCGTTGAGTTAGAATATAAAGAGATGGCATCATGTACAAATTTCCTATACAGAAACGGCACCGGTAGGCATGGCTAAATGTAGGAACAAAATGGTGGACTATTTAAAATTATAAGAACTTTGTACCCGGACGAGACGGCCTAGAAGAGAAAAGGAATTAAAACAAACATATTCAAATAATACACAAAATAAACAAATTAATATATAATTATTGACCTCTAAATAATAAAATTTTATTACACTTAATTAGCTGTTTTTTTAATGCGGCTCTATTTGTTCTTTACACTACCTATGAAATGTTATTCCCGTTAATTTCTTCTTGTCAACACCATTTCTAAAAGAGCAACTTCTTTTGGCACACGACACCATAGTCCTTTTAATATTTATTGTCCAAAATATAAGAAACTATCAGTAAAAATCACAATAAATCGCACGGAAAACAAACTGTCACAATTTGACAGAAAAGTAGGAATGCCTTGATGAAGTGATGTCGTTTTTGATCACATGACTGCTTCTCCCTTCCTTCTAATATTATTTATTATGTCCTACTCGCCTGCTCCTGTGTTCAATGTTTTTATCAAAGGCGGCCTTTTGGCTTTGTTTTTTGACGAGAGCGACAATAGTGCGCAATTCACATTGTGCACATAAAAGTTGATGCGAACATTTTTTGGGTAGTATATATATGTTATATTTTTTAAGAGTAGGGGCGGCATCTTAAAATAGTGTCGGGGGCGGCAAGCATGTTAAAACCGCCCCTGATTACATACCTTTATATTTTAAATAAATATCTCACAGAAAACCATTATGTGATCCGTAATATTAAACATATCCAATGTATCACAATTTTTTACCACAATATCATTACTGGTGCATACAACATCTGTCAATGACTATAGTAGCAGTCATTTGGTTGGTTTTTTTCAGAGATGGGTCAAGGAAACTTGCCATATTTGATAAAAGTCTGTAAAAGTCCTGTAAATAATATAATTGTATGCACTTATTTGGTATCAAAATGAAGCTTGCATCATCACGAATCTGATTTCACCACAAAATATCATTATAGTTAGAAGAAAAACTTCCTGGAAAGTTTTCAAAACGGAAAGTTCTTCAAACGTCGATTAGCTGTAAAAAAAAATAAAGATAAAAATCTCGAATTTCACCACCTAAAACGCATTGTGTTAATATCGCATGGCCAGTGTAAAAAATAAAATACTTTTACCTCCATTGTTAATGGCAACGCACAGCCGTCTAAAAAGTGAAACTTTAATGTTGTGAAATGAGTAAAAAATATTGTTTTTCTGACGTTTGAAGAAAAAATATATTTTATTGAGTAATGTGATAGTGTAATAGACCAAATTTTATAAACTATAGACCATATTTTATAAAATGTTACTCATTTCTCATAAAAAATATCCTTTATAAAAAATAACTTTTTTAGTCTAATGCGGAGCTATGAGAGCTATGTGATGTTTGTCCAATTTTCAGGCCAATTTTTAGACAGTTCGAGTAAAGCCTCCATTAGACTATAAAATTTCTTTGATAAAGACCTTTTATAAAATAGCTATTTGTGCAACAAGTTAGGAAAAGTGTTTTTTTTTCAAATTAGGCGTAGTCAAAAATACGCCGCATATGGAAAAAAAAATTTTCTTACGTGTTGCACATATAATTTTTTCTACTGACCTACTGAAAATTATTCAGGTTTGACATTTAAATAATTATAACATTTCTTAATGCTACTTAAAATTATTTAAAAAGTAGCGTTGATTAATCTTAATTTCACAATTTCTGGATTTAAAAAAAAAATAATATGCACCTTGGCACTAAAGTTTCTTTTTATCACTTATTTGGTTTATTTGCCGAGGCCTGTAGGGTTAAATTCCAGATCTTGATAAAAAAATTTTACTTTAGCCGATCTTTGGTTTACCAGCACAACGCTTTAACACATTAGGCTATTGATACATTTTTACTTGTTTACAATATGATCTACGTATCTCCAGGCGAGAAATACACATCAGCTATTCCGGTAAATATGAAATACGCATGCCTCCCAATGTCCGCTGCATACTCCTTGTGGGTACGCGCAGTTCCTATGTATCGCCACTGAACTCTACTATATAAATGGAAGGCCGGTACAGGTACATGCGTGTGAACAAAATACGGTATTTACGGATTAAAAAAATGTAGGCCATGCGTCGACGCAATAGAGAAATTGATGTCTGTGTTTTATTTGTTTCCCATAGATCCCGTAGAGCAAGTCTTGGATTAGATGATATTTCCAGAATCGGTGTCACTCATTTTATTCTTTGTTTATTTCTTTCGCTTATTAAAGTTGTTATAAATTGATTATTTTGTGTAATATTTTGTGATTGGTATAAACAGTTAATTGAGACAATATGGTGCAGTCTTGTATGGTACTTGTTGCAAGAATCGGGCAAAGTCTCGGGTTTTAAACAGTTGAAGTAACAATAAGACCGTCTCTGGCATATTTTGTAGTGCTATTGCGCTTCCCCTGATGGTTGCCATACTTGCGCGAGGTTCAGTTTCAGGTAAAAATTGGTATGGATATTTAACCTTCCATTTATATAGTAGAGTTCAGTGTGTATCACTGGTCTATTTCTATATTATGATGTGTATGGTTTGAATGCTCCTTTGGAGTGCTTATATGTTTTGCTTTTTTAATAGCAGGGAAATGGTGTTCCGAGTCCTCCAACTCTAGATGGGTCAGAAATGACAGCCGAAGAACAGCAACGTTATCAGAGTCACTTCCAGTTGCAATTAAATCAAGTTCCTTCCCCACAACAAGCTCAACCTCAGGAACAGAAACCACAACAGTTTCATAGACCATTTTCAGATGGAGATTTTGAATTTGTAAGTATCCAACCTATGTTTTGTGCAACTTGATTTGTTTGGGTTTGTGTATGAGTACTTTAGGCATATTTTATTTTCAGTTAAAGTATTTGAGTTATGAGGAGTTGCAACAAAGGATGAATACTCTGGATTCAGATATGGAGAGAGAGATAGACGAACTTCGACGAAGGTACCAAGTTAAAAGACAACCCATTTTGGATGCGATGGACACCAAACGTAAAAGATCACAAAACTTTTAAAATCTACAATCTGCAATTTTATGGTGCTCAAAAAGGTTTTGTGTTATAGTTTGATTTCAACTTGCCATTTTATTTTCGCTTATTACAGGGTGTTTCAGCAAAATATGACTTAGTAAAAATTTAAGTATGTGAAAGTTGCTTATGTTGATCTCATGTACGTTTTAGTTTTTTCCACATTTGCAGTAAGGTATGGTTTCCTATTCTAGTCATTTGAGAGCTTATATTTAATCCAAATTTTAAAAGCTCAGTCGTATTCTAATCTCAAAGAGTAGTTTTTCTGTGAACATCTGAAGTACAATTTTCTGGTTGTCGGTCGTCAAATAACAAAGCTTTTAATTTTCTCAAATATTGTTGTTCCTCGAATATTTATCTATTTTGTTGTAATTTGCTAAAGTACTCTGTATAGTAACACTTTTTGGGCCATAATAATTTGGACATTATCATGTGTTCCTAATTTATTGTACTTAAATGGGTTGAATATAATTTTCTATTTGTTTTTAATTATTCTAATTTCTATCTAAGAAAATTGTGTCATTCAAGTAAGTATTTGTAGACACAGAGACAAGATGTTCAAAGTGATAATTTGATAATACATTTTTAATTATTACATAGTTAAAATATTTAAAAAATAATTTGATTTTAATATGAGCTTTTACCCATGTTATTTTGTACAGTCATTTCACTATAATTATTATATAACTCCTAGATTTAACCTCTGTACGATAAGTACGCTTGCTGTGCCTTTAGTAGACTAAGTAGTAGTAGATTTAAGTAGGAATGTAATCATATTTTTTGATGATCCCAAATAAAATTCTCAATTAACCATTTTCTTTTATTACAATTTACAATGGTAAAGAAAATGCCATTGTCTTAGTAATATACCATTCCATTTCTGATTTTTTCCTCTACCTACAGGTATATTGTTCTTATTGGACATTTTTTTGTTTTTGAAATTTATATAATTAATATATAATTATTTGTATTATTATTGAATTATCATTTATTAAAAGCAGTTTTATAGTTCCTTATTTAACATTTTCCATACCATGCTAAAGATATTACTCGGAATATATTTGTACCACACCATAAAAGAGAATCTGACATTTGATGCATCAGTTTTATTAAATGTAATTATACTATGTGCAACAAGTAAAATTGAAAATTTTAAAAACCCTCGATCAATGTATCTAAGTAGTTTCATATGACCGAATCAAAATGAGGCCTAAATCATGTTCGGCTACCATAATTGTCTGCACATTTTCAATTTTACTTCAATTGGACAATTTCTAGAGAAGTTCAACACGGCGAATTCAAGATGGCGACCAAACATCAAAATTTAATATGGCCTATAACCTTCTCGGCAAAATACTCTTTCAAATAAAAAAAAACTACATCAACATCGGATCACCCGTTGAAGTGATATGAAGCCACAGACAGACAGACAGACACAAACAAACATACGCGTCAAACTTATACCCCTCTTTTGGGGTTGGGGGTTAAAAAGAGTAGACAGCAGTTGGGGCTAACCGTGCCACTCCTCTTTTAAGGTCCCCATCCAACTCGCATTCCTCCTCTGTCTACTCTTTTTGCACTTAGTATAGTTATATTTATGTGGTGTCTTGGAGAAAAGATATATATTGTTTCATGCTTAACAACTTTATTATAACAGATCAAGCTTTATAATAGTGGTAACATGTCGACTTGTTGCAAAGACTTGCTTTCTTCTTAGCCTCGTAGGAACTGCCACAACTTTGCTCGTTCTCTTATTTTCCCTTGTCTTCTTGTGGTTACGGGACTTTCGTTTGTACGATGCGCATGTGGCTGTTGCTACTTGATTCAAACATACCCAACAGTTTAGAAAAAAAAATGAACAAAGATAGATAAGAAACTAAGTTTCTATCAAGGAAAATGTGAAACTTAAGTACTTATTAACTTCAGCATTATCATATTTCTCATTAATCCTTGGGTCTAAATAATAATAGTAAAAGATCTCTTAATGTCATCAGGAGAGTTGAGGACTCTCTAGAGCTCAGATCCTCTCCGGTTATTAGTGAATAATGAAATTGCAGTGGTGGGCTCAGAATTATTCAAGACAACAAAAAGAGCCTCAGATGAACTTGGTCAGACGAGGCCCGCACGGTGCTGCCCAGAGTCAACCACTGTGGTTCAGCCAAATCGTCTGAAGGCTTAAAGGAAAGCTGCCGAACAGGAACGTCTGTTTCAGCAGAATGTCGATAAACCCATACACAGTGTATACTATAAGACTTAATAACACTGGGTTTATCAGCTAGGCTGACAGTCACCCTATTAAAGCCAGCTTAAGTCAGAAACCGAGGGATTCATTGTGGCCTACACCCACACTTTAAAGGGGTGGAAGTGTTTTATCAGTACATATTTTTCTTCATATTGATGTACAGACTGTTGGCTGTACATTTTTTTTTCGTCTATTACTCCTACTGTATAAGTGATTTTTCATCCCCTTACAAGGGTTGAAAAGAGTGGAATGGAGTTTTATAATATGTATGGTATATACTCGTGTATATACAAGTTTCTCTTCATTTGCTGGCCTAGACTTTTGGCTGTCTACATTTTTTTCCTCAAGAGATTCTGTTTTAGATAGATAGTTTATTCATGTCAAAATACACAAAATGTTTACACACGTCAAATATACAAGTGGGTACTAAAGCAAGGGAAATACATATAGTAGAATAAGATGTATACTATAAGGATACGGCTGACAAATAAAATTAACTCAAAAACAGCTAAGTACAGAAACAAAAAATTTTATAGAAATATATATTCCCTATTAGCACACGATGTGCGCCGGGCGTTCGTTTTATGGTCATTTAATGTACTGACATTCGTGGACATAAATTGGACGTCTATCTTCGAATTTACTTTGAAATTGTATGGAATGGACGTCCTCTGAATGTCCATTTTATGTACGGGAAGTATGTACATTTTATGTCCTTATAGGGACAGGAGATGGACGTCCATTTCGTGTCCATTGATTTAAATATTTTATTTTTGTAATAAATAATAATATCTCCATACCGCTTTCTTCCAACATGTTTCCGAGATATGTATACATACCAGCGAATACCACACTGAACATCTAACATATGTGCCGCAACGGACGTCCTTATGTTCGTACACACATTTTAGGTCCCCATAGGGACAGCAGCAGGACGTCTATTTAATATAAAAACAAAAAAAAACGTTAACAAAACCGGTTTTTCAATTTTATAATGTTTTTGTTTATATTTGACCGTTATTTCTGTAAAATTTGTAGTTTATTTTTTATAGTAATTTGTAATTTGCCATTAATAATTTAATTTTAATCTTTTTTGTAAATTAGCCCAGGGCGACAAAATCAAGGGGAGGCAAATATTTTGAAAAATACCAAAGGCACATAAAAACAAAGTTATTATTATGTACTATCAGAACATTTTTAATTTATTTGAGAACGTGTTTTTTATTTTAACTACACTGTAAAAAATGAAGGTAAATTTACTGTCGTTGCATGTAAAATTTCAGTGTAATTTTAGCCACAAAGAGAGCGTAAAATTCCATCTACCAGGGAGGATTACTCAAAATATAAGGTAAATAGAAATTTTACACTCTCTGCGGATAAAATTCCATTACAATTGGGGATAATTTCACATGCAATGACGGTAAATTTACTATGAAAACAAAATCCTAGCCCTTCTTATAGTCAAATTAAACTTACATTGTATGTATCTCATAAATTGGTGAATGATGACTTGGGTCATATCGCCAACATTTTCAGTAATCGGGTATGGTGTTGCATTGTATTGTCGTATTTGGGCATAACCTGCTGCGTTTGATACTTCAGTAATTACGACAAACGAGAGTCAACGTCATGCAAAAGTTTTCTAAATTGCTTGCAGAACAATTCTGCAATGTTAATTGGTTTAACAGCGCACGTTCTACCGAAAACTGTAAAAGTAATATTCTTAGTTGATTTGTGTATAATTCTTGGGTTTCATTTGAGTCAAATCTACTCCACCTACTTGACCAGTATTCTAACCAGCCGAAATTATAAAGAAAAATATGGTTCGATAAGCGAAATTCGCAAGGGTAATTTGCATATTTATGTTAAGCACGTTGCTCAATGGTATTTAATAATTTTCGGATTCGGAAGTACATCTACTGGCGAACACAGTATTATATTTGACAAATTCAAAAATTCTGTGGAGTGTTTGAAGTTAGTATCTGTTTATGGGAACTCCTCAAGTAAACTACCATCTTAAAATTCGCACCATTGAAAAATATTCTGTATGTTGTATGGATTTTAATTTCATTAATTTTTCCTTGGCCAATACTCATGAGAAAGGAGTTACCCATTAGTCCGGGGTCCAAGCACTCCAAAATCAAAATGACCTGTCCCGACATGACGTACAAATATTGACATAAGTAATGAAGAGAGCATTACCTGAGGCCCTAGAAAACACTTGTCGGATTAGTTGTTGCTCTTGCGCAACTTTAGAAATCACAAAAAAGATGGGGGATTGAGAATTACAAAAATTATGTTTTACAACGATTATTCTTCGTTAAAAATGAAACTATGAAACTTACCGATCTGATTTTTGGTATGTATTCTCAAAAGATATATCCGATTCCAATTAAGCTACTGGTATTTTTAAAAACAATATTTTTTTGTAAAAAAAATAATTAAAATCAGAATGTTGATATTTACGTATTAAAAATTTCGATATGCAGACAAATTTGTTAAATCTATGAAATTTTTATATACAATTACATGCTAAATATAGTCTATATGTTGAAAAAGTTTTTTTAAAAAAGATCCTGTCGATAACTTGTGTAGTCTTTTATTTACGATTTTTTTATAAGGCGCGTAATTATGCAGCATTAAAGTAAAAATAGTCTATACTATACGATAGATCGGTAGAGTGCAACAGTACTGTACTGTTCAATTTAATTGCAAACTTAAATTACTTTATGTTAATAATACAGCAAACCAAATGAAAGTAGTAATCGGGCGTTGCCGATTGCGGCTACTCATTAAAAAAAATAATACAGCAAATATTGACCTTAATAATCGATACAAAGTGAACTGAGTGTTCGAGCAAAATGTTAATTAAATAGGTATTCGGAATCAGCCATACCCGAATACAACTTCTACTCGTTTTTATATTGTTTAACCAATAAAACATTAGTGAGAAATATTATTTTGGGTGTTTAGCAGATTTAACAGAAAGCAGAAAGAAATAAGAGATATTTTAAATAAAACATTAGTGTTGTTTGTATATTATGTAATTTTTATATATAATTATTCAAATACATTTTAATCAGAATCACTATCATTATAAAGTGGTGCGTATTGCTGTTTTCCCTTAAAACAGTTTTCAGGAAAAGCAGCACATTTCCCTCTTGGTTACACTGAAGAAATTCAAAGTTTTTTTTATGGGTGTACTCTTTCCAGCATTTACGATGGTAAACAGGATTTTTTTAAATAAAATTATCGTTTAGCACCTCCCGAAGTAATCGGTAAACTTTGTCCTTTCTAATTAGTAAAGCATTTTGTAACGTTACGCAGTTAATTTACTTTTGGCTTCATATGATACATCTTGACATATTATACTTTTATTAAAATCTAATTGTTCAGCCATTGTTGAATGTCCACTTACTAGTGAACCATCCTAGAAAGGCAGATGAGATTAGGATGCGCAGTGGTCGACACAGTCCGCCGCTACAAAGCTCATTTGTTTACGTTCCTTCTCTGTGTAAAGATCGGCACAATCTCAAGAAAAGTGTTTGCAGTATATAACTTAGATTTGATACATACTTAGGTACCCATTATAAGTATCCACTTATATGAGCATTAGTAGTAGTATTTATCATTAGTAGTATTTATAGCAAAGCAAAGTAAAAAATAAGGCTTTGTCTGGTCAAAGTCGAGAAATTAGTTCTATCTTAAAATATAATATATGAAGCAGGAATCTATAGCTAGAGCCTCTTATACTATTTTCAAAAGTAAGGGTACAAATCTATTATCAGTTTATAATTTTTATCGCCTTGTTTACTTGAAACTAAAACAATTAAAAATAATAATTAGTGTAAATAAATATATCAAATATAAAAACAAATAACTGTTCAAATGTTCATTCGAAAACACCAATTGGCCTATGACACGCCGGGATTCTCAGTGAATAGGGTGCGCAGTTCACGTTTTACTTCAACTTCTTCCTCCGACTGTACTTTCATTGCTTAAGAAGCTTGTTTGTCTCTGTCCAACAGTGACGATATTTCTTCTCTCTCTTCGCGGCTACTGGCCATCCTAGGATGGTTGACTAGTACACACAAACACTCAATAGCACCTAGTATATAAAATCCACACTTCAAATAATAAATGTGAACCAATTAATAATAATCAATCAATTTAAATACTCAAACACAAATAGCTTTTATAATGTTAAAATGTTAACATAAATACGCGTAGTAGACGTAAACATATCAAGTAATTCCACTGAAAACTGTTTTTATGCACTTTATGAATTTCGGGAGAGCTGTCGTCTTAGCGCGTATTACATGCGTCGCACCGTACACCCATTTTAAAAATTCATAACTCGAATGGTATATGTAATATCAACTTCGTTCTTGTCTTAAAAACATTTTCAATATATTGGGTATGTTTGTGAGCATAATTTATAAACGAAAAATTTAAAATGAAAGTACTTGCTTGTATGTTGCAATTCTTATTACAATATTTTATAGTTACAGGTTTCATATTTTTTTCCAAAAAAACTAAAAATATTTAAACAATCCCATCGAGTCTCATCCAAGCGCTTATGTTTTTAGTGAATACTGTAAAAAAATTAGATGAATAGCATGCACAGTTTTTTTCATAGGACGCGTTATGTATTAAAAAACTTTTTTTTTTGAATTACCATTTCCTCTCTTTTCTTATCAATTAAGAAGTTATGCAATAGCTGATAAGAATCCGACAAGTCATTTCTGGTGTCATATATAACCCTTTTTGCAAATTTGCAGTTGAAAAATGTACGTCATGTCGGGACAGGTTACTTGGAATTTAGAGCGATTTCGTGCTGTTGGACCCCAGACTACATAGATTAAAGACATATATTATATGAGTTACCTTTCGTTGAAGCATTTAATAATGTTACTGGCAGGATCATTAGTGCCGAATTTATTATAAAATGGACAAGGGAAGTTACCGAGGAAGCAAACACATATTTACGTCATAACGAGCAAAATTATATCAGATATGAAAATCTACAACTGATTCTACAAATCTTTACATGGACTTATGTCGTTTGCATTTTGGTGTTTATAATTGAGCTAATTGTGGGCAAAAGACAGAAAAGATACTCATTTTAGGTGTTAGTCTGTTAATGCTAATGTTTAAAAAGTATGTCTTTATAGCAATGATATGTAAAAGGTGGACCAAATTAGATGGGATTTGGGGTTTTCTCTAAAACTATGGCAGATAGACAAAAACCAATATAGGTGTCCTGAGCTCGATTTTCAAGAAACATGGCGCAAACAGCAATTGTCTATCTTTTTCGACTATCGAACTACAGTTTGGAAAATTGGCATTTTTGGATGACCTCTATATCTCAGTTACCAAGTGTCGAATCGAAAATCGAGTAACACATTCTTAAGTCACTCTTTTGTGTAGAATCCGTTGCTGATAAGAAGAAAATTATGCATGTCTCAGTTTTAGAGTTGTGTTTTTTTTTTAATGGAACATCCTGTAAATTATTTCATTAATCTATCACAAAATTAGCTATCCAATGATATATCATATGTCATATTTATCTCTAGAGATAGTGGTTAATTTTCGAAAAATTTAATATATTTGTGAGGAGGCCATGGAAAACTATTAACCACAACACTTCTTATAATAAAATAATTTTGCCAAAAATAGGGAAACTAAACTACAAAATGTTCGAATTGTCTTCCATTGACATCTATGCATATTTATCGCATTTCTAATATTTATTGAGAAGAGAAGGCCATGGTAAAAAAGAGAAAATCGAAATAATCCTAAATGTCAAAAACTAATTTGTGAGTGAGCATTGTTAAAACTGGTTCAATTTAGTGATGGTGACAAATATGATATGATTAAGTGTTTATTTGTGTTTGTGTGTGTTTATTATAGAATATGGAGAAGATTCAAATTTAGTTTCCAAGCTTTATTTTAATAGGTAAGTTATAGACAGCAAAACTTTGTGCCCATATGCCGCCTAAAAAATATTTTTAGAGAAAAGAGACAGCCAGATAACATAAAATATTTAAAAGGCTACAACAAAATCTAATACAGTTTGGATCATTTATAAAACCTCGAGTACAAATATATAATAAAGCAGGTAGAAGCTGTAGAAAATATTGTTTTAGAAACTGTAGGAGAAAATCCTAATATATCGTCTCGCGAAATACAAAAAAATTTAAGAATCCCAAAAACAACTGCTTAAAAAAAAAATTCAAATCCTTCAAAATTAGGATTAGTCACCATCTATACCCAAACGACTTTCAAAGGCGTCTCGATTTTTGCCAGTGGTTTTTAGAAATAGAAAGAGAATTTATTGGTGCTAAAACACTTTACAGCATGTACACAGGTCAATAGAAATAGAAAGTTAATGCAATATTACGAGATATAAAAAATAGTGCTTACGAAAAATTTGACTATATCTGAGTGTATTTAAATATGTAAATAAATAACATATAAAAATAAACTATAAACTATAAACTAAAATAAATATAAATAAACAACAGTAGCGAAAGCTGACAATGAAACAAGTTACGATACAATTATCGCAGTTAAATTAACAATTAAAAATATAGCAAACACAGTTCAAACAACATAATCAGAATATATACCAAGATTAGGAATTATTTCACGTTTTTAAGGGGCCTAATAATAATAATAATAATCGATGTTCTATAAAAAAATCAAACACACATCAAATTAAGTATAGTACAAACATAATTATAATACCAAGTAGGAACAAACATACAGATAAATAAAAGAGTTAGAGAACTAAAATTTGTAATTTAAAAACTCGGCAATCGAGTAAAATGCCTTAGTGGTTAGAAAATTGCAAAGCTTTCTTTTAAAATCTTTAGCAGATAAGTCTTTGTAATCGTTTGGTAAATTATTATAAATTTTTATTAATTGTGACTCAACATTTCTCTGAACACAAGAAGAGGTTGTTTTTGGCAATCGTAACATGCGTCAGTGTAATGAAGTCCAGGATTTGAAGGAACAATTATATGGATAGACCAGGACCGGATTAAGGATTGGCGCGCCCCTAGGCTAGTCATGTATTTGTTTGCGCCCCTTAAAAATTGATGAGCGGGGGAAGAAATCTAAAAAAAACATTTTTTGTCCAAATTCAAAATTGACGAGAGATGAGGGGGGGGGGGGGGGGATAATTTTGTGCTCGCGATGCCCCTCCACACATTGTCGCCCCTAGGCTATAGCCTAGTTAGCTGTGCCGAAATTTTTAATCGGAATAATAACCACCATTGGGCTCTGAAAATCCACACGTAACCGCTACAGTTAATCGTCAAGGACGATTTGGATTTGATGTATGGTGTGGTCTTATTGGATACCAAATAATAGGTCCTCATAGTCAGATTGTCATTTAGTGTGAGTACAAGATCCAAAAGCCTCAAAATTTTTTTTTACTTCATCCAGCCCCGCTACCACCTTCCACTACCCCCACCCCCATGTGGCATATCGATCTGTTAGTTTTTGGGGTAGACGATTTCAAATATTATATTATTAAAGTTCCATAAACAATTATTTCCACATACAAATTTTTTTCGTAAGAGACTGATAGAAAATCTGGATGTGGAAGTAGTGATTTCTTGGGCAGCGGTTTTTTTAGGACATAATGGTCCTATTTTGTGGCCAGCTAGATCTCCCTATATAACTCCAGTCGACTTTTTGGGGTTATTTAGAAAATATTACATATAGAGAACGTTCTAATAACAAAAGAATTGGAAAACAAAATGCTGTAAGGAGAAGGCGTCAAAAATGCATATATGCCAATGGAAGACAATTCGAACATTTATTGTAGTTTAGTTTTTCCTATTTTTGGCAAGATTATTTTATATTATAAGAAGTGTTGTTGTTAATAGTTTTCCATCGCCTCCTCACAAATATATTAAATTTTTCGAAAATTAACCATTTTTTCTAGATAAATATGATATATGATATATCGTTGGATAGCCAGTTTAAGTTGTGATCGAATAACGAAATAATTTACAGGGTGTTCCATTTAAAGAAACACAAGTTATGTCTATATCTCGAAAATTGAAGCATGCACAATTTTCTTCTTATCAGCAACGAATTCCACTTACAGAAGTGCCTTAAGAATGTGTTACTCAATTTTCGATTCGATACTTGGTAATTGAGATATAGAGGTTATCCAAAAATGCCAATTCTCCAAAAACGCTCTGTAGCTCGGTAGTTGAAAAAGATAGACGAGAGCGGTTTGCGTCACTGTTTGTTTCACGAAAATCGAGGGCGCCTATATTGGTTTTTGTCTATCTGCTATAGTTTTAGAGAAAACTTCAAAACCCATCCAATTTTTTCCACCCTGTACAATATGGTTTTAAGAAAAATAAAAATACATCCGATGGAAAATGTATATGAAGCTTTTGAAGAAAACCAAACATGCCACTCCACTTTTGTCGACCTTTCTAAGGCATTCGACTGTGTATCCCAACAAACACAAAAGATCGGCCCATCAGCGGGCCATCACTGGGCCAGAAATGAAACTTCTGGCCCTGTGATGGCCCACTGGAGGGCCGACCTTTTGTGTTTGTAGGGATCACACCCAATTTTGGAAGAAAAGCTTAAATATTATGATATTAGGGGACCAGTATTTCAATTATTTTAAATCTTACTTAGCCCTTTCACTGCGGACGGCCGAAATGCCGTGGCTGGTGCTGTGTGCAATTATTTTGCTGCTAGCGAGTATAGTCGTTTGGAGCAGTATAGTTCGAAGGAGTATTTTTTTAATTTCTTTTTTTCAGTTAAAAAAAATTTTTGTTGCCATAAAACATGTAATTTTGAAAAAAATCATAAATCATAACGTATACAAACTAAAAGAATTATTTTGATATGGTACTATGGTAAAAAAAAAAAAAATGCAGCACGATTGCAGTCGGCCGATTCCCAGTCAAAAACCTGAACACCGCGAGAAAATCCGGTCAGATCCTATTTAATTTTGAACCGCGTGTTATCTCGTCTGGAGCAGTTAACCCGTTGGCGAGTATACTCGTCTTGAGCAGTGAAAGGGTTAAAAGACAGACCACAAATAGTTCATTGTCAGACAAATAGCCATTTGACACGAGGAGTCCCCCAGGGCTCTATTCTGGGGCCTCTCCTGTTTGTTATCTACACCAACGACTTACTAGCAACAGCAGCTAATACCTCGATGTGAGGCGCTCATTATAAAATTTCTCTTTTATCTCACGGAACTTTCGATAACCAAAATTTTGTAAAAACTTTCCCCACGCCTTTATTTTTTAATCCTATAAGACTAAAAATTCTGTGATAGCCGAAAAAAAATTTTTTTGTTTGCATCTTCTATAAAAGCCTGTTTTCAACATCTTTATTTTATACTTTTTAGTCTTTGCGGTAGATTACTGTATTCATACAAACGATATATCTCTTTCAAAATCATATTCACTAATACAGCGGTTCCCAAAGTGTGGGTCGCGACCCCCTGGGAGTCGCGGTAAGGAGCTAGGGGGTCATGAGAAGATTCCAAAAATGAAACAAAAATGCATTAGTAAAACGTTTATTTTCATCTTTCGTAAATAAAAACATATCAACAGAAATAATACCTTAACCTTTATCATAACTATAGCCTTAACATTATTACTCTTCCACATTGCGGAACATAAACTAAAATATTAACAAAGTTAAAAAACAAACTACAAAGTAAAAAAATATTAATGTGACCCATGTACCTGTTTTTCAGAAACAAGCTTCCCAAATCTGGGCTCTGTATTTGATACACATACAATTATATCATTTTCAAGTTTGAGGCGATTTCTTACATTATTTGTTTTGAAGGCAGTCATAGACGAGAAACTTAACTCGCATAAATATGATATGCAAATGGAACCAAACACTTGACAGCTTCGTTCGTCAGCTCGGGGAACTCTTGCATCCTTTTGGTCCAAAACTGATCTGGGTTCTGGGAAAAAAAAGTCTAGTTTCAACATTCCACCACTTGATATTACAAAAGTTTTTCTTTCATGTATGTTGGAATCTCAGCATTTTGAGAGGAATTATTTAAAAACCGATTTAGTATCCATCTGTAATTATCATAACTGTTTTGAATTTTTTTGGGGAAATAGTTACAGAGGTTTTGTTTGAAATTGTTGCAAGCTACTATTCAAAATATTTAAATGTTCCAAAATATCAGCAAGGAAAACCAGCCTAAGAAGCCAAAAAGGACTGGAAAATAGGTTCTTGTATTCCGATTTCTCATCTTGCAAGCACATCAAAACTTCTGCTTTTAACTGGAAAACTCTTTTCAAGACATTGCCCCTTGAAAGATATCATTATACTTCTGTGTGATAAAGAAGATTTACATATAAAACACCCATGTTTTCACAATTTTTTCTAAAAATGCGAGTCTGCAATGTATTTTTCCTTTTGATGGAATTTACAACTTTAAGGACACTTTTCAAAACACAATTTCAGAAGGTAAAGATTTTGGCGCAAGAGCTTCTCTACGTAAACAGTATAGCCATGTAGTATTTGGCATTACTTCTTGTAATCTGATGATAAGACCAGGTGCCATCGGTGCATATAATGCATTTTGTCCAGCCAATATTGTACTTAGTACCTTTCATAAAAGTGTCATACAAACATTTTCCAGTCGTAATGGCCTCTAATAGCATATAAAATAAAACATCTTATGTAATACCATGCTTCGTATCATATCTTACGAATGCTATAAAATGAACACAGCTGGAAATATCTGTGAATTCATCCATCTGTAGTGAGAAGTACGTACGCTTAGTATTTTCAACAATTTGTGTCCGAATATGTTCTGGCATGTCACTTATTCTTCTTTGAATGGTATTTTTAACTTCATAGCCTCTTGTTCATCAACCATTATTTGTACCATTTCAACAGCTGCTAGTAAAATCAAATCTTCAGCAATTGTGAAATGCAAGTCGTTAACGTACTAGTAACGCTTTTTCATTAGTAGTGGTTGCTAATGTAAAAGTGGCTAGTTCTTTGTGGAGGGAGTATAGCTTTCTTTCAAAGAATCTCACAGGCCTGTTTTTTATCTGGATGCTTGCTGTTTAAATGCCGAAGTAGCTTTGGTGGCTTCATACTTCCTTTTGACAAGATTTCTTGACAAACGACACTGTCGTTTATTGAAAATAATGGTATAACCATATTTAAGATATCTGTTTTTCTTTTTCGTTACTTCCAGACATAGACTGCTTTAATGATCTTTTTAAAAATCTGTCCATATTGATCAAAATAATATGTAAAATAAAAATACATACAGTGTAGTGTGTTTCACTTCTCGTGATATATCTTTTTTATTTGTGACCCAATTCATTTCAAATTTTTATCAGCGATACAACTCCATAAGACGACTTTATTCAACACATCAATGGCGCCTAGATCTAAAACGCCAGCTTACTGTGATAAAAAGAAAATCGCTATTCTCGAGAAATCATAGTAGGCTTAGAGATAGACAAAAATTTTGTTAATAGATAGATAGATAGATAATCTTTATTTCTCCATTGAAAAAAATATACATATATGCATACCAGAAACAATGCAGAAAAGGTCAAAAAAAAGTACATGTAAATATAATATAATAGGTAATAAGCTTTAAAGGTAATTATAAAAAAAAACAGAAAGTTAACTAAACAAGAAGTAATTAACTATTTAAAAATTCAGTTGTATAGCAGTTCTTAATAAAAGTTGTTCGGAATCAACTGATATGCCCCCTGTCAAGTTTTTTTTAACTTTTATTAACAAAATTTTTGTCTAATCTCTAAGCCTACTATGATTTCTCGGAAATTGCGATTTTCTTTTTATCGCAGTAGGCCGGCGTTTTAGATCTAGGCGGCATTTATGTGTTGAATAAAGTCGTCTTATGGAGTTGTATGGCTGATAAAAATTTGAAATAAATTCGTCGCAAATAAAAAAGATACAGGGGTGTCTTCACAAGAAGTGAAACGAAAATTTTTCTTTTTTGAAAATATTCCGATTTTCACAAAATTTTACAGGGAGGCATATCAAGCGATTCTGAACAACTTTTATTATCAAAATTTTTGTCTATCGCTAAGCCTACTATGATTTATCGAAAATTGCAATTTTCTTTTCATTGCAGTAGGCCGGCGTTTTAGATCTAGGCGGCATTTATGTGTTGAATAAAGTCGCCTTATGGAGTTGTATGGCTGATAAAAATTTGAAATGAATTCGGCCACAAATAAAAAAGATACAGAGGTGTCTTCACGAGAAGTGAAACACACTGTAGATAAATACTAACTTATAACTCCTAACTTTTCGTTAAATATTCGGTCAGTAATCAACAGCACAATGCACAAAATGCAAATGAGCTCTCATCGTGTTTCTCTGTTTATATAAAGGCTAACTTAAATTTCTAAAAGCCTCCAGCTCCACCTAGCACTACCACTATCACGAATATGATGAAAAGGTGCAGATGCACGAAACAAATTTCACTGCTCGGTGATAAATTGCGCCAGTTACTTGGTTATAGATGTAGTAGCAAAATTGTGTACGAAGTGGGGCAAACAAGCATGGACTGACTAGGATTGACCATGCTTTCGTGCTAATTTTTTTTTTTAATTTAAACCAACCGAATAACAAATATTCTGGTAAAAAAACGTTTTTCGCAAAAAGTATATTTAACTAATTTTAAAATCAGAGCAACAATTTATTTCTATTTTGGAAAATTTTTAGAAAAGTTTGGGAACCACTGCACTAGAACACTTATTAACCTGTCCATTGCAACAGTCAGCAATTTCATCGATGACAGCGCCATCTGTTAATGAGAAGTATACAACATACATGAAAACTACTACGGTTCCCTTTGATCTACACAACCTGTTTCACTCCTAATTATATTTCACTCAGTAAGTTCAGCTTTTTTATAAAGCCGATAACCTTATTGGGCGAGAGCTTGTCCAGCTACTCTGGCAGCAGTTGCTCTTTGCCAAAGAGTGAGAACCTGATTCCTTCTGCAACGGAACAGGTACATAGAACACGCTATGCCATTTCATCCTCCAAACACAGTCAGCATTCAGCGTTATCTGCTATTCAAAATCTGTGTAGGTGATGTTTGGTCTGCAGTGCCTGGTATATAGGCCAATTAGAGTTCTTAGGTGTAACCTATTTAACTTTAATAGTGTTTTAGTTCTTGATTTCAAAGGATATGTAAAAACTCCGTTGAATGAACTAATCCTGATAGCTTTTGCCAGTACTGGAGTATTTTCCTCTCAGTCCAGGCCAAGTTGGTTGTTTTCGGAGTGCTTGACAATAAGTCAATTACTGATTCCGGTTCGATAAATTTCAGTTCCAGACCATTTTAGAATTGCAATGATCCGAACCAAGAGTTTTAAGAGCTGCTTGGCTACTGGAAAAGATTCTTATCAAGTCATTAAAGAGTGAAATTAGAGAAGATAACATGCGGCATGGCCTCATATATAGAGTATATTTCAAGTTTACTATTTTCGTTTATTAATATTGGACAGTTGCAATTGAAAAAATTTCAGTTCATCTGTTTTATTTGTAGAAACGGTTGAATATTCACTATAAATATATAATAAATACCAAACAAGAAGAACATTAGAAAATATATTCCTAGCAGCTATTTAACGCGACCGTGGGACACCACTGCAATTGCAAAAACGAGTTCGTCGCCTGGACAACCGGCACGCACTAGCGATATCGGTCTGTGAGCATTGTGACATATGTTATCTTCTCTAAGTAATTTCACTCTACCAACAGTTATCTTCTGTTCAACTTGAAGTGATAAAAAATTAAAGCTAATTAATATTAATATATTAATTGAATTAATGAAACGAATGATTTGATCATTGTATCATTTTGAATGTCATTGTATCAAATTTCAGAACTAGTTACACAGGAAGTGGGTGAAGAATTACAAGATTGACTCAAACAGATAAGTGAGGAAAATAAACATAATAGAATAAAAAGTATATTATAAAAAATAGAATTACTAACAAAAATTCGTACGGTGTACAGCTGCGAGATCTACTTTCAGGTTTCGAAAAAAGCGAGTAAAACAAAAAAGTGAGATTTTTTAATATATATTTACAATTAATCTAATACAAATTCACAATAAAACAAAATACAATACCAATCTCATTGTGTTTATTGGAAAAAACATACAAAATTATTATGGTTACAAAAAAGTATTACAATGTTTAATATACAGTTTTTAAATTGTATCATTGAAAAAAAAAATATGTACACGGATGTAAGGAAGTTATGTCAGTAATTTTAAACTTCATTGTACATAATATTACATTATGTAATGAGGAATATAATTAATTAATAAAGCATTTATTATATAGAAGAAACCTGTCTTTTAACATGGATACATTTGCATAAAAGTTTTTACGCTACAAACAAGATACCTATTTACTAGGTATTAAGTCTAGAATTGAAGTTTAAAATTCAGGAACATACCGCTCTAGATCTTAAGCGTAAAAAACAAAAGTGCTTAATAAATTTGTTTTGTACCAAGGCCGACAGAGTGTAAATACACGCTAAAAATATATTGGCACGCTTTTTTACGCTTAAAATGTTTAAATTTAGATGTTACATGGATAGAGGGGGAAATGCAGACAATTAATATTGCTACTACCAAAACGCGCCAAATTGGTAACAAATTTCTTCAAAAATTCCATATTTAGAATTGGACCGACCAATTTTTTTGTACTGTTTTGCATTCTAGGCTCCAAATTGCTTAACATGATTACATTTTTTCGGTTGGAATCAAGGTTATTCCTGGCCTTTGAGACTGTGTAGCACCAACTGCTCCAGAGACTAATAGTTAAGTGAGAAATCGGGCCTTGAAGACTAGTCGACAGACGTTTCAAAGACCAAAAATATGTGGTTCGTACATTTTGCCAGCAAAAGAACCGCAACATGTGATGACTATTCAAGCATCTATAGAAAGGTACAAATTTAATGCTACACTTTTAACACAGTTACGTCTCTGAAAGGCACTGTAAATATATGTTAGTGTATATTAAAGATTACATATTAAACTTACATTACAAAACGATTGTCGATTATATGTACAAATATTAATTAAAGGCACCAAAATGGATGGATTTGTTATATTTATGAGCATCGTGTTTTCGTGATAACGTGAAGTTATCAGAAACAGTAGTCAAAAAATTTGCACGCACCACTATTCACTTTATGAACAGGTAGTGCAAAACCCTACAAAATAACATTAAACATTAAATAGGCGTACGTTAAAGTACACCATTACTAAAATATTATAAAACTTAATAAATTGCAGTTGTAAAAGTTACGATATGATAAATCTTCATTATATATATCTAGGTAATTGTGGGGGATTGTTATAAAATTTTACATAAAAGTTTATAAAATTACGTGTCATCTTAATCGTATATGCTAGAACACAACAATAAATAAATATTTAGTAAAAATTTTATTTTCAGTTAGTTGTCTTCAGTACACACCAGGTGAACCAAAATTAAATTTCACCCACAACTTTTCTATACTTGTAATCAAAATATAAGTAATTCTTGATGTATAAAGTGTAAATATTTGAGCTCATAATAATGCAAAAAAAAGTTATAGATAAAATGAAAATTCTATACCTGGTCAAATCAAATGTAGACATAAAAATTTGATAGGATTATAAAGTAACAACTAACTTAAATGTATATTAAAAACTATATAATATGTATGAAAACATACCCAACAGTAACATAACGTTCCCATAAACTGTGACAAATTACAAATGCTAAAATTTTATACTTAACAATTTCACCTTATAAAATATATAAAGATTTTTTATTGCCATTTAAAGCGTATGCAAGTGGTATATTGCAAACAAAGAGCAGCTTATTAAGAAAAAAAAATGATCTGTTTTCAATAAATAAATATTATTTACTTACACAATATAAAGGTCAAAATACAACAATAAACTGCCTCTTTAATTTTAGAAAGACATGAGCAGATTTTAGGCACTTAAATTACAACCAGATGAGTACGTTATCAGGTTTCGTAGTGGGGGGGTTTATTAACGATTGTACATCATCTAATATAGGAAATTCCTCCCCCAATTGCAAGGTAGGCACTAAGTCATCTGTTGAATCGATATTATCACTTAACGTTGATATGTCAGGCGTGTCCATTGTGTGACTTTCACTACCAACATCCATATTGTCGTCCATATTTGCTAGAAAATCTTCGGGTGTGTGAGGCATCGAGTATGATGTTCCCATACCTAAAATTAAAATATAATCTTATAAACCCATCTACACAAATAAAGCAACATGCAGTATGGAGACCGAACATACAGGGAAATTCTATATACTATATAGCATCATCTAAAGCCTATTAGCGATTCAAATTAATATTCCCGCTTTGGTAACACGTGCTGTGTGACGTCGCTATTAACATTGTATTCCATAGTGGAGTTTTAAATAATTTTACATTACAATTCTTAGTGTTTTCCTGTTTGCTAATTAATAAGTAAATATTGTTGGTTTGCAGAAATGGGCATTTTTTTAGTAGACCAATCAATCATGACTAACGACTAATTAATATATATTATATATTAGTCGTTAGTCATGATTGATTAGTCGACTAAAAAATGTCCATCTCTGATGGTTTGTTAATTAAATAACATTGCCATATTAAAACATGAACACAATAATTTCTATTGCTCTTGGATTCAGTTTACCCTGGCTTAGAGATGGGTTATTACTGTGCCGCAGTATTTTTAGGCCGAGACTGTACGTCTTTTAAGAAAGTTAGAAATAAGCCTCTCTACCCACTCTGTGTACAGCATTCAGGCGTTGAAACTGAAGCCAATTGAGAAATTTCGATTGTCCCATTATTTTGTGGTGGTATTTTTCTGTAGCGATCGGGCTTGTAACGCTACATGAGTGGAACCTTCTTTCCCATTTCTAACCCCAGTGTGATGTCATTTTCGTAGTTGCAATGCTTAACGCCAGAGGGCTTACCGCTTAGCTGGAATAGCCAATTATATTAGGGTGATCCAAGGCACTAACCTCTATCTGTTGAATGATGATGTTATTTGTTATTTGCTTTGTAGAGCCGGTTAGTTACAGATAGGATTATAAAGTAACAACTAATAGTTATCCTCGTAAAATTTGTATTAATTTGTTAAAATTGATTAATTAACGAATAGAGGAAAAAGTACAAATAATTAAATAGTATTAATTAAATGGATTTCCCTATGCGTTATTTTGGTTCCCCGTACTGTATACAGGCAGTCCCACAAAGGTTGCACAATACTGGAAGTACAGAAATTGACAACCTTATTTTAAATACATACCACTTAGTAAAAAAAAGAACAAATAGGTGTTTTCTATCGCTATATTAGATACACCATAAAAACTTTTGCTTTGAGCATAGTAGCGGTTTTTATTCGAATCTCATGTAAAAACAAAGCTACCATGAGTTTTTTTAATGAGATACATATCAGTAATTTTAAAATATTCTCCGTTGGGATTTCGATTGGTCAGGTTTTGGAAAAAGATGCTTACCAAGCCCACTATCTCCGGATTCTTGGCGGGAGTGGTCAGTCAAACTAGATAAAAATGGGTCCATAACCGGTAAATCACTTGTACTTCTCATCATTATATCTTGTTGTCGCATAATTTCTTGCTGTCTTTGTTTAAGTCTTTCACGCTCCATCCGCAGCTGTTGTAGCCTTATTTGTTGTGCTTTTGAAGGTGAAGACGACAAAGTCGGCGAATGCCATGTTGGTCCAACTATAGTACCTCCCGACGACCTTTGCTGCAAATGTGTGGCTGCAAAAAATATAAATATTATTATCATTTGCATTATATAGCCCTGTACATTTAAATGTAGGAGCCAGAACTATCGGTTACGTTATGAGGATAGTATTCAAATTCAGAATCAAGTTTAATTTACGTTTGACTAAATTATCAGATTAGACAGATTTTAATTTTCAATTTTTAGTATACTACACAGTGTGTCAAAGAATAATTCGATACAGGTTTTTTTTTCTTGCCGATTATATGAAAATTGCGAATGAGGTTCACCCGGACACCAGATGATTTTTTTTCATTCAACTTCTTGTACTGTCACATTTTTTACATAAAATTTATGAAAACGATTGAGGGTGGTAATGAAAAAAAAACACGTGTGCCCGCAACACTGGTTAAGTAATGTTAATTATGTTACTTCATGTACTTTTGCTTAGGAGAAGCTATGTCAAAAATGAAATGAGTCTTTAGAATGTTACGGATGTTACTGCATTTTAATTTTTGTTTAAATAGTAATTAATGAAAACAAGAAAGTAAAACGTTACAAACACAATATATTTCAATTACTTGAAACATATTTTTTAAATCTTAAATTTTAAATAAAAACAAAAAAGACTGCAATAAAATCAGATTATTTTATAGCGCTACTTTAATAGGATAAAAAAATTATCGGCCAAAGAAGAATTGTTTAGCCCACGTTTGTAACATATTATTTTTCTGAATTCACTAACTGTTGTTTAAAAAAAAAAATAACTTCTGAGAATTCCTGAAAATTATTCACTTTTGGCACACCCACTTTTAATTGCATAACAGAATGGAGTGAAAATAGGCAAAAAGTATTTTTTCAAAAGCAGCTCTTTCCAATATGCGGAAAGTGGCTATGTGTAGAGTCCATTATGTTTTAAATTTTTTGCAGTAATTGTCGGGAAGCTATTCTAGGTACCAAAAATTTTTGAACTTCATCTGTGTCGGTACTGAATTTTAAAATGCGACCCAGAATCAATCCTAGATACAAAATAGGTCATCATCAAGCATGGAAATCAAGATATTTTCGGGATATAAGAAATATGCATTGACCTGAATTATTTTGTCCATTCTTAAATTGGACAGCAGGTATAGATTGAGACCGATTCTTTGTCTGACCTTAGCTTGTTAACATTTTTTTTAATGTTTCTAGATATTATATGGATGAACGGGTCCGTATTTAACTTAGTACTTCACCTTTATTTCAAATCACATTGGAACATAAACTTGTAAAATAAATTGTACCAAAATTTTAAAGTTTTCAGGACAATTTAAAGATCCCACATACTATCGCAATATTTTTGTTGCTGATCTCAACTACCTAGAATATGCCAATTCTACATGTAGGGTTTCTGTCTCGGTAATTCCGGGAACAGATTTCCCTGGAATTATGTCAGTTTTGATAGGTACCGTTCCCGGACACGCGAGAATAAAAAGAGGTTCTGAGAATATTAGAACGGGGCGAGCGTAGATGCGTCTTCACTGTGTGTATCTCGATACTCCAGTGAAGCAACATGCAGCGCGGTTAGTACTTGGATGGGTGAAATCTATATTGGGAAACACAGCAATCTCATCCCATCTTCTGGCGGCTTGTATATCAGTGTATACAGGGAAGCTATGTAATTTCATGATGAGGATTACGTAGTGGATATACCATCCTTCGGAGGGGATGTAAAGCAGGCGGTCCCTTGCCTATTAAATGTTAGGCAAGTAAAAGATCCCTACTTTTCTTACGAGAAGTGGTTCGGCAAAATTTCTACCCCTAACCTGCAAATTTTGCCGTCGGTCGCGGAAATAGGCCGACGTTAAATAAATAGATATATAAAAAAAAGGAATATTAAATTTCATGCTCTTATCATGTAAGCTGCATCTAGGTTTGTTTTGGTTCTAAATTTTCATATTTCTAGAATCGTTCCCATCTTGCGCAGTTTGATAAATTAAACATATTAATACACTGCACATGGCTGGGTTCTTTATTGCACATGAAGGACTTATTTCAGAACCGTTCTTACCAGAACCAAAACAGGCCTTCTGTAACGGAGACGTGGATAGTGAGAGGAACCAAATTTTATCGAGCTCACAGGGTGGACTTCTCTCACTCAGGAAATTTTACTACAAAAATACAAAGCGGCTATCTGACAAATCTGGACCAACTTTTTAAAAGCATATTTGCCAAAACCAATATATAATAACTATTATTTTTTTATTTTTGTAAAAATAAGAAAATGTTTTTACTTTTGTTTGTTATCGCATATTTTATTTATTGAAAAAATTGTTTTTAATATGAATATGTCTGAGTTCTATAAACTATAGAAGACAATATTTTTGGTTCGGAAGATTTTATACGTTCTTTGCTGTTGTTATTTTTAATTATGAATAAAATATGAAACAGTTCAAGATTATTTTTCTTTTGGCCAAAGAAAGAAAACACAAAAAATGTATAAAATGTATTATTTTTCGGGATTCCCGGGAACGTCAATTTTTATTTTCCGATTTCCGGAAATGAAAAAATGTCGGGAAATCGGAAATGTTAAGCTCTCTGTTAAACTGGAAAGTGCTCACAATTACTGAGCTCCCAATGACTAAAACATCTCTACTGAGAACTTAAAAAATGATTTTGCCAATAATGTCAATGTTCCTGAGCAGCTAGAGATTTATTTTGAAATTAGTGACCGAAGCATCATCATCAGTTTGTAGAACAGAAGCCAAAGATGGAATTATTAGATCTACAATAGCTCCTCATAATTATTGCAAAAACTTGAAATAAAATGTTTGTAAAAACTGTCAAATAAAATGTAATTAAGTGGTGGGTAAGTAGAACTCAATACACAGCTACCCCCTGGGTTGTTTTATTTTAAAAACACGCGAAGAGCTCCATAGTAAAAACACAAATAAATATTTAAAATTTTTTAGGGATGTGGAGGCACTGGAAGATGTAATCCTAGGACACCTAGTTTTCACATGGTGAATAGATTCTATACATAGCCAATTTTCCGTGTATTGGCGGAAATTCAACAATGACATTGTTTGCTCCACCACATTGCATAAAGAGTTCCTCCCTGTTTGCTTTTCTTTTGCTCTACACACTTGTATTATGATCAAGCTGCAATGGTGAAGACATCGTTTTATAACTCATTAATTATTATGTAACAGTTGTAAAACAGCATCCCACACAAGCATATCTGACCTTATACACTGCTCATAATAGAAGAAGCCCAACCATATTTTATTTTTTAAATTCCAACCATTCTCGGCAGCTTGTGTTGCTTTACCTCAACGTATGCATATAGTGGGTCAAATATATCAAGCATATTGCACTTCACTCCTAACTTGACTTCACAGTTTTACTATGTTTACTGGTTTCTATTACGTAAAATCTTTAATTATTATATAATTATACCAACGAATTAAAACAAAATCAATTAAACATACAACACAATGCTTGCTAAACCGAGTAATTCGCAGCAATACGTGGCAATACGTTATGTAAATAAAGTTGTAGAAGCAGCACTATAGCTTGAAGGTAGATTAGGTAAGGTTAGGCTGCTATGTGAATGAGCTTATATTCAGGCCCTCACTGAGACTATCTGGTCTATTATGGCTCACTCCTGAATTATACCCTGCGACTGTATACTCCGACTCCAGTTGCTTCAGGAGTTTTGTAGCCTTCTGTGAACCAACAATTCCAAGTAATTCCAATATATCAGGCGGTGCACGCCATCCCTAGTGATATTCTGACGTCATCAAGTACCAACTCAAAATTATATCAACGTGCAAATTTGACATGCACATATGGAATCTTTAAGTTGGTATTGGTACTTTAACTATGTAAACATGGTATATTACCATGCGCTGTTTAGTTAGTGTATTTTTCAATATTAATACTATTGTCAATAGTATAATTAAAGATTATATGTAATAACTTTGACTTCATGTACCCAAAGTAAACTGTGACGTCAGCTTAAGAGTGACATACACCGCTTGATATATTGGAATCACTTTATCTGCTCTTTGCAGATCATTTTTATTCCGATCAAATTCATCTCTTCCAGGAAGCAGGATGTTAAAAAGACAGTTTGTAGTTGGTCATGATAGGCATCACATTTGAAAGAATTCCCAGGATGTCGTGACTATCTATATCATCTGACAGCCTGCTGCACTTGCACGTGATGCTAACCTGCGGCATATTAATAACCGTTTGTTGGTCAGTATGTTGCCCACCTGGCCTCTCTCTTCAGATAGATGCGGAGAGAAGAAAAAATCCCAGAGCAGCTGACGCTGTTGCACTTATTGCACCAGTTATTGCCAGGCATGCTTGTTTCTGTACTTTGACTGCACTTTATACCCGTCTCACGAGCCTGACTGTTTTGCCCGAAAGCTCTTTCTACCGGCACATACTGACTTACTTTTTGTAACAATTAAGTAGACAAATCCTATATGACTCTCCAAGAATTGCCTTTTGCAAGTAAACACATCTCTTCTGAACTACCCTAAATTCGATGTAGTTTGAAAAAATGAAATGTTATTCAATTATTATGTGATGAATTGGCATGATATATATTTTTGAGACACTGTGTAGATACCATTAGGCTCTAATAAATGTATATGGCTAGTCGGAAGTTTTGGCTTAACTTACGAATTCGAGGGTCAAACCACGAAGTTGTACGGGTTTGATGATTAATGAAATAAATTTCCCCCTCAGGAGTTTGTGCCTGCTCCCATCCTTCAGGTAAAGGCCCTAAATCTACATCTGAACTAACTTTGGCAGCTGTAGAAAAAAAATTTTAATTAGAATTTTTTTGCCTATGAAATTCTACTGACAATTCCAGTAGTTATAGTTGAAGGATAGGGTAGATACTTGAGACCAAGAAACAACTAACTGATTTTTTTATTAGTCCAAAGTAGTAGCGCTTTATAATATACAGGCTGTTTGAAAATTTAGCGAGTAAATTTTGAGACATTTATTGTGTCAAAAGGTATGCACATAAAGGTTAAGTGGCAGAACAGCCTATGATAAGTTTAAATATCAAACATGCTACATCAACCCGAAAGTGATGCGTATTTAAACTAATCGAAATTGTTTCTAAAACTGTTATAAATCTTTTAGGAAAATTATATTACCAAAAATGGACAGAACACACCATTATCACACATAAACAATTTCTTTTCGAGTTGAGTAATCTTATGTGTGTGTATAGGGGAATTTTTCTGTAAACAAGCATAATAAACGAAGTATTATCTTTCAATTACGATGACATTTGAATTGGTTTCTTAAGGTTGCCTTCAAGAAAAAACCAATGAGGAACTATTTATTATATTTAGTCATTAAAATGTCTCTATCGTGAATGGAATTCTGAACTTTCATTCGATAACTAACTTTAATAAATTTAAAACTATAAAATTCAAAACGATTGCATGATTCTGAAGAACGAATAGTTATAACGGAGAGAAATAAATATTTTGTTATCGGATCCCTGGTTCTTGAATATGACAATTTTAATCTGTCCTTCCATTCTGTTTCCATATTGCTTGGGATATACTGAAATACACACTAAATTTAGAAAAATCCTGTATATCATATATCAATAATAATAATCACTGGCATATTCAAGAGTTTCTTGGTACAGAAAAAATCAATTAGTTAAATGAAAATGACTGTTTAGGGCTTAGAATATTAATTTCATTAATATGATGATACTAAAGTAAATCTTTGAGTACTTACTATTAGGGTTAGGTGACTGTGGATGTGGAAGTTGATGTGCTGTTAAGAGTTGTTCGGCACTTTGATGTTGCTGCGCTGCAGCTTGGGCGGCCAGAGACTTTCGTGGATCTTCCCACGTCGTAGTGCGAGTTGTGTGACTGCAAGAAAATACAAAAAATTACAAACGTGTAAAGTCTTTGACTAATTTATTTTTAATAATTTAATATAGGAAGTCATATTAGATCAATTATTTCGATATTACGTGAGGTCTAAGAATTTAGACAAAATATATTTATTAATTTTAACATGCCAAACTGGTGCAAATTCTTTCTATAAGAGAAGTGACAACAGAGCACCCTTCAAAGAGAGTCTGGGATAATGGTAAGGGCTTAGGATTTTGGTCTGAGCAGGCTGGCGAGTCTGCACACCGGGAATTTTTGAAATTCTGGGAGCTATAAGAATCTTATCCATCAAGTTTACTTAAAGCAGTAAGTAGTAGAATGCTCCTCACTTCATGTGATTTTTTAAAATTTTACATTCCAAGCTCATGGCATTTTTTTTTTTAACGCCTTATTTATATTTACGTGCTGGCGAAATTTAGCTACAGGCTATTCCACCACTCACAATGTACACACAGACAACATCACAACATCCATTCACTGCGACACTGCAAACTGCCGCAGCCGAGACTCGAACTCAGGAGAGGAGAGCGACTAACCGTGTTGTCTCTCACACAACCGCGGTCCAGCCCACTGCTATGTCTCGGCAACACGTGAAAAACGGCACTACACATCCATACCCCAGCCAGGATTCGAACCTGGGACCCTGTGGTCGCACTGAGTCTCTCAAGTTCTGAGTTTCTCAAATACAGAATAGAAAGAATAAATACAAAAATTATAAAATAATAAAATTTTAAAAAACCACAAAATTGTAAAATACAACAAAAACACTACAAAAAAAAAAAAGATAAAAATGGGACCATATAGCCCTAACGTCCCTGTCGCGTCGTTGGTCCTGGGTAAAACAAAAAATGGTTAATATATAGGTGGAAAAATAATTAAAAATCCCGCAAAGAGGATCAGCTAGGATTTTCTGCTTTGCATTTGTTTACCCTACAGATATGCTGAAAACATTCTGTAAATCCCGTTTTGGATCCATTCTGGTCAAACCATCTGCAGCTTGAAGACCACTGTGTATATACATATACTTGTCAAATGTTCAGTAACAGAAAGTTTTTTTTTTCATTTAAATATCAGATAACATTATAGCGATGTCCAGACTGTTAACCTTTCCTTGTATCCAGGGGCGGACTAAAGGGGGGGCTTTAGGGGCTTAAGCCCAGGGCCCCGGATACTGAAGGGGCCCCCGAATGATGAAAACCGACTTAAAAATCAAATACGATATGATTATGACTATGCTCTATGATTGACAGTATACATAATAAATCAGAGATGGGTCGAGAAAACTTTCCATATTTGATAAAAGTCTGTAAAAGTCATATAAATAATATAATTGTATGCACTTATTTGGTATCAAAATGAAGCTTGCACCATCACGAATCAGATTTCACCATAAAATAGCCTATCAATATACCCAATGGAAAGTTAGAAGGAAAACTTCCTGGAAACTTTCGCAGTTTTCAATTCCATTGGGTATATTGATAGGCTATTTTATGGTGAAATTTTATTCGTGATGATGCAAGACTCATTTTGATATCAAATAAGTGCATACAATTATATTATTTACATGACTTTTACAGACTTTATCATATATGGAATGTTTCCTCTCTGTAATAAATATAAAAATATAACATTTCTTGCTCTTGTCTGCTTCTGCATCGCAATCCACAGTCTCTGCGCCACTATGTGCATCTGGATTTGACTAGTCGCAACCAAGGCCCAGTGTAATGAAGCTACTGGCTGTTATTATTATTATTATTATTATAGTTTTGTTCAGTATTTAGCCAAAACAAAGTGACACGTGTCTTGGTGGTGCGTGATCTGGTCTGATCTCCAAAAAATGTTATGAGATGGGAAGGGCCCCAAAGCATTAATAGCCCAGGGCCCCGCACCCGGTTAGTCCGCCTCTGCTTGTATCTATAATATGAATTTACTTATTGTATCTAAGTACCTAATAAGTATTCACAAAATAGCAAAATTAGTAAAACCTTAAATAAAATCATCACAGATAATAAAATGAGCATAATATTGGATAAACAAATTAAAGCAAATCTTTTAAATTTACTTAAAACGTAATTAAACAAGGTTTAATGCTACACATCTGTTAAAAATACAAATAAATATTTGACCATGAGTTACACTTTTTGAAGATACAGAGTGTTTTAGCAACCAACCACAGAAATATGTTTAATTCGAAATAGCGCCAGTTCAGTGACAATTTATTTCGTTCAATAACAGAGCCCCACAAAAAAAAAAAAGGTCGTGGTCTGGATGACTGACCATGGTATTCCGATGTATTTTTCGACTCTGAATCTGAGGTCAAAAAAATTCGTATTCCCCTTAAATTTTTGTGCAGGGCCAAAAATATCCCTTAAAGGGTAAAATTATGAATATCAGTATCATTATGGAAAGGAGTATGAATGGGCACTGTGCAACTCTCGTGCTTTCATTCATTATTGCCAAGGGCGTAACATCCCCCGAAGGTGTAGAAGGGGTTGGTACCTCTTCTACACCCGTTCTATACCCTTGTGGACATAGATCTGCGTCATGAAAGCTTCTAGCTTACAAGGTCTTGAGAATGCAAGGGAGACATGGTGGAGGGTAAACACAGCCAAGCCAAAGAACCAACCCCCTAGAGGGGTGAAAACTACCCTCTGCTGGACGGGGCTGGAGGAAGATGTGGGAAAGCAAATTTTTTTTGTTTTTACTGCGCAATGGTCGCAGTGCACTGTGCAGAACAGCCCTCAACTGCTTTTCCCGTACCCGTCTAAGGGAAACCACCCCCAAATTCACAAGAAGTATTCGAAAAACTTTTAAGACCGGAGAGATGTACTCTGGAGTTTTTCAATCTGACAGAAGAGAAATCTGCCAACGGTATTGAGTTTGCACAGCAAGACCAACCCTTAAAGCAGGTAAAGAACATCCCTCGATGAGTGGGAAACAGTAAGGCCCAGAAGGATGTGGGAAGATTAATCTTTTTCAATGCGGAATTTATCGAGCTCTCATACACCTTCTGTTATCCCTTCTCCAACCCTCGAAAATTTGCTCTGCCTTGTCTGGCTTAACCTTTTACCCGACCTCTGCGTTCTATGCTTTAATTGAACGCACACTTTTTCTAATACACTCCTTCAAAATTTTCCTCACTTATTTTCTCTGCCTTCTTGTCTCCTCCGCATATTCTTGCATTCGCCAACACCCTGTCTCTCGGTCTCCATTATCCAGCCTCATACTCCTTCTATCCTTTGTTCTATTTCATGAATTCTCTCATGATATCACCAGTATATCATGTCTTTTTCGTCCATACAACCCATTTTATCTTGGTTCTCTAAAATTCTTGTTTCTCTTCAGGGCTTCCTCTTACACTCTATATACTCCGACACTTTCTTACAAACTTACGAATGTTCGAGGGTTGGAGAAGGAATAACAGAAGGCAAAAAAATAATCTTACCACATCCTTCTGTGCCTTCCTGTTTCCCACTCATCTAGGGATGTTCTTTGCCTGCTTTAAGGGTTGGTCTTGCTATGCAAACTCAATACCGTTGACAGATTTCTCTTCGCCACTGTTAATGTTTTGTCATAAACAATGTGTCATTGAATGTTGATCATATGATTATACGTTGTGTTGTGATGATCAATAAAAGCAATTGTTGGTTTCTTGTAGCTTAAGATGGTACTCGCAAAGGAAAACATTCTCTTAGTAATATTATTCATATACTATTAAAATTTGCACTGTATAAATATGTTCACACAATTTGTATGCTTTTTTAATTTCCATGTTTTTATGTTGGTTAAAACTAATGTCACTACTAAATCTCCAACCTGATTAACACAAGTCAGATCCACTCTGTTGATGTTCCAATTAAATAAAATTGGTTGCTTTTTAACTTTAATAAATATACTCCTAAATCCAAGCGCGGATTTATGGGGGGGGATAATTACCCCCCCCCCCCAAGATTCTGCAAACCATCAACTTTTGTTTTAAAATTTCATAATTTTTATATTTTTGAATATATGTATATTCTATTTAGTTGTTTATAATTTTTTTTTCTATGCTAGAAATTTTTTTTGTGATTTTCTCCCCCGGCTCATCAATTTTAATTTTCGATGAAAAACATTTTTGTTGCCCCGAGAAAAAATAAAAACGACGCAAACTTACTATTATTTATTTTTTTTTTTTTTTGGCCACGCTATATACGTTTAAAGTTGGGTTATATACCGGCGGAAGTTCAGTCTTCCTGAACTGTATCTCTTGAACTGTATCAAGCAACTATTGCCATCTATGAACTGTCCTCTAAACTAAGTTTCCACACTTAGTACGCTTCAGTGAACAGTGCGACAAGTTGAACTGAGGGGACATAGCAAGTTTTCAGGCTTTTCAGTTGTTGACATAAAACGTATTTTATCGGGGTCAAAAACAACGTGCATTTGTTATTTAAATATTGTTATGGAGCATCTTGGAGATGGATAGGAAAACATTTTTTTTAACGTATCAATTAAAATTAATGAGCAGGCCAGAAGCAAACGTTAGCAAACTAATTTTGCCTCTGTTAAATTTAGAACAGTAATCATTAGTAATTTTTTGGAGCTCGATGGAATAGATACGAGAATTACGTAGGTATGGTGTTTGCTTTATACATTTTGAAGAGTACGTCGAATAGATTACTCAAACATTCGTATTTGAACTTTCAAGTAAACATATTTCTTGAAACTTCGAGGACAATACACGTTTACATGATTTTTAAACGAAAATATATTTACCATTTGAAAATACAGAGAATGACAAAAACATAATTTAGGAGTAATTCTTGTAAACATAAAATATAAAATGGTGAAAATAGTAATATTCAATAGAAAATAGCACAGGTCAAGATTAACTATAATATGCAAGAAAAATGTTTCAATACCCTCAGTATCCAAACCACTGATAAAAACTAATATAGGTACATCTCAGCCTCTAACATCTTAATATTCTTAAGGTTTCGAAGAACAGGATATATATGGAGTTGCTAGAAACAAAAAAAAAGCTGATGTAACTTCCTTCAGTATCGCTTGTCATATATTATCTTACAAATTAGTTAGACTAGATGAATAAATTTACAAATTATAAACGAGTTAGGTTCAATTTTGAGCCGACATTTGAAGTAATAATAACAATTCGCCAGAAGTTCTGAACCACAACTGGAAAAAAGTTCACTCATCTGGTTACACACCGACCCAAGGTGAAGGTGAGACATATTTAGTCCAAATGTGGATTTTCAAAGCATCTTAGGTAACACTCTCGCTATCCCTTAAGAAATTCACGCCATAGCCTTTAGCGCAAGATCTCATCTGGGGATATCCATAAACGGTAAAGCAGCTGGCAAAAAACCACAAGATTACCTTGATGTGGAACCATGGAAGGAAAATGATAGAAAATCTTGCACTTGCACTTTCAATAGAAAAAAGTGCAAAATCATCGGACCGAAGTTCAGTTTCAGTCGATGCATCGAATGCATCAATTTGTAAAACAAACGACTGAAACTGCGGCCTGGACATCTAACTGCGTAGCATCTTCGGCAAGTTCGTCAAGTTCGTCGAACATGCCGAAGATGCTTATGCTTAGTAGTTCACCACCGCAGCCGCTAACTCGATGCCCTCAATTTGTAAAACAAACCTGTACATGTAAATGGGATCGCACATACCGAGGATGCTAGGAGGCAGCTAGCATCCTCAAACTGCTGGGCATCTTCGGCATGTTCGACGAACTTGCCCAAGATGCTACGCAGCTAGATGTCCAGGTTGCAGTTTCAGTCGTTTGTTTCACAAATTAATGGCTTCGATGCATCGACTGAAACTGAACTTCTAGGTGCATACCATTTTCAGCATGTTCGTACCCTTAACATTGTAAACTTTTTAATTTCTGGTTTATTTATACAAGTAATTCTTCATAAAAATTTCTGCTCGTGCTGAAAAGTCCTCAGGCGTTCTCAGAATTACGATTTACTATACAGAACTTTGTATTCGGATCGTACGTGGCATTACTTACAACTTTCTTCATAAGATTTGATTATATTCAATAAAAGAAGGTACTTGACTCTTTTCGGACACCCTGTATAGTAAATCGTAATATTAAGAATCGTTAAGGATTTTTCATCATTAGCAGAAGTCTTTATAAAGAATGACTTTTGTCAAGACACCAGAAATAAAAAAGTTTACAAAGTCCATCCGTGGATTCACTTTGTTAGAGAAAGGTCATATGTTTTATAATTAAGGATAACATTAATATCTTTGTAATGTATTGTTTAGTTGATTTTTTTACAAAATAACGAGAGGTTACCTAAAAAGTAAAAAAAACAGCGGTTATACCCTACTTCTGGTCCATCTACCTTGTAGATTCTCTTAATGGCTTCTAAGGGCGCTCATTTTTTTCGTTACATGATGTGGTAAGGGACACTTTGATTCCTTTTCTGTATCTTAATTTCCCTTATTTGCAGAGCCAATATGTAAAAAGTAGTTTTTTTTTTTGGTAATTTTTTTGTACATTTTTTCCTAACTTTGAACCGCAAGTTGTATTAGTCGTACATACATGGGTGGATCCAGGAGCTCCCTAGGGGGGGGGCACTTGCACAAATTGACAAATATTGAAAAGTACCTGATAAAAAAACCCAAGTAGCAAAATAAATAATTTATTTTATAGTAGTTTATACCACCTTTATAAAATTACTTTGCTACTTGGGAATGGTGTAAAAAAACATATGCCGGGTGACTTCGGCTCATTTTTTTTCCTTATAAGATAGAGAGAAGGAAAGTATGCTCCGCTTTCTACGAAATATTACAGTTTTCGAGCTATAACCCAAAAACTGACCTAGCTTGCTGTGTTGAATTGCTTTATTTGCCTTCCTCCTCGAATTGCAGAGATAAAGATAAATTAGTTTTTGTTTATAATTTTCTGTCAAAAGCAATAGCCTGAAGTAGTAGTACGTTTATAATTTTCTTGCATATTAAATCACTTATTACAAGATAAAGTATTAAACAGCTGATAAGTAAAAATGCCATAAATTAAGAGGTTGCCATGCTTTCAATATCTAGATCTATAAACATCTTTATTATATAAACAAATCATTTAAAAATCATGTATTACTTTAATAAAATATACGATTATTGATGTTTGGCACAAGGGAAGTATTGATACTGTAACACTGAGCTGAGCTGAAGTGTAGTATTCTGATTTCAACGATACATCACACTTTCCAGTTCATTTCCCATCAAAAAAGAGTTGTCCAAGTCCAGACCCCCCCCCCCCCAATCAAATCATGGGCCCCGATACCAAATTCACTGGCGTCCCCCCGCGCTTAATAATTGATAAGCGGAGGGGAGGAATTTGAAAAAAAAATTGTCAAGATCTCTGGCGGGCCCCCAGCTTAATAATTGTTGAGCGGGGGGCTGTAGAAATGTGAAAATGAAAATATTCATAAACAAAAACTATAAGTCCTAGATGAAAATTTTTTGTTTCAAAAACTTCTCAAAATATGAGTACATGTTTAGCGAAATAATAGTCGAGTAATAAGTTCATTGTTGTTTAAAGAAAATAGTAAACATTTATCGATAAAAACAAAAAGACCATTGTAAGCGCTTATTTATGTACTTGAATTTAAAAAAAAAATAGATCGAAGGTCAATTAGATTTGAAATGTTAAAAAACACGATTTTTATAATCAATCAATTTCTCAAGTTTTTCGGAATAAATAATATCTGTACCACAAAAAATCCTTAAAATGCTTTGTATTAAGTAAAGATTCTAAAAATGCTAAAATTATATTTTGTGCAAGAAGCCTATTATAAGGGTAGCGAGTAGGAGATCCCCTAAAAACTAACCTAGGAGACAATCCTACTTCAGGAAAATGAGCGTTCCTGCCCACGCGAGCTCCCCCTGGATAAACACCTATAAGGGTCCCTTTACCAAGGTCACGAAAAATGGTAGTAGGCAGCAGTGCTACCATTATTGAATTGAGACTACTGAAGAAATATTTCTTCAAAGGCTCGACGCCAAATCACGCAGATGCACCAAATTTAACGCGAACTAACCTCTGACCTAAAGTGGGCGGCCACAACCAGTATCCGACCCAAAGAGGTCAGTAAAATTGCAGAACGCCAGAAGAAACTACTACACTAAATTTTTTTCACAACCACAACCATCTAATAGCGAGGCCTCGGGCAGACTCCACGCTCCGACTGGCAACAGCCGCTGCCCTCTTTTCAGGGAAATTGGCTACTAGGCGCACGAATTTGGACCACTAGTCTCCTTGCGCAAAATTGGCTACTAGTATGGACAAAAAACTTGCAGACTCAAACGTCAAAATAAGTCTTTCCGAGATGCATTGTAGAGACTTCGGATGTTTTAGATCCACGACGCGCGGGAAGCCAGATATTCTTCTCTGGATTCGGGTCACTAAAGAAACTTGGTCCGTCCTCGGATATAGAGCTGTTAATGATCAGATAATCCCCCTAACTTAACTTAACTTAATAATAGTAAATTTCGTTGTCCCCTTCCGTTATAAATCATTAGCTACACCCATGGCAATATTAACACCTATGTCATTTAAATAATTAGCCGCCTAATGTAGTGGTAAGGTATCTTTTTAATTTGACTGGAATGGTAAGTATATTTTATTATAAAATTTTATTTATAAAATAGCTAAAAAATGCCTGCATATGATTAACCTTCTTAGTAAAAATATGTGATTTTTAATTTCATAATATAAAACTGGTATTGACTACGGTTCCACAACTAATATAGACATTTTATTTTCTCAATAAACCATAGTAGAACGGTTCTAAAATAAAACTTGTGGCGTATTAATATATTGAATGAATGAGGACATACATACGTCATCAAGATAGAGAAGTGACGCGTTAACTTCTAGTTCCATTACTCTCCTATTCTAAAAAATATGATACTATATAATACAGTGTAAGATGTTTATGTTTTCTTGCTATATCTGTATCTTTTAAAATAGAATACAAGTTATAGCGGTGGGATTAGCAGGCACGATCTATAGTTTACAATTTCGGCTTAAATGAAGAGATATATAGCTATTATACGGTTTCTCAGACGCATGTTACCACTCCTAGTTTTGATAATAAACGTAATACTAATTGCACTAGGTACTCATAACAACTTGATTAAATATCATGTTTTTCATGTACTTCTCAAAATACGAGTAAATAAATATTTTCCCATTACCAAACTGCTAGTTTCAATATAATCACTATTTTCAAGAATCCTTCGCCCACATGCATGCAAAAATCGGTTCTAGAATATCAATAATACAACAGTTAGTTGGACATCGCTTTAAGGATAGGATTTTGCAAAGTGAGAGGCAAATATCCCTTTATTTTTGGTTTATTATAAATATAAAAAAATCATAAGTGGCATAATATTTAAAATAGTTTCGGGTACTTCCTCTCCATTGCTCTAAGGAATACAGCAATATATACAGTTTTTATCATAAATTTTGTATATAGTTAAATGCCATGCTCTAATAATGAAATTAGGAACCATCTTCATTGACAAACTACAATATTCAAGTACAACAGAAACTTACAATAAAAAATATAGTTGTATTCGTTAGAACAATAGCCAGTATCTAAAACAGTTCTAAAGATTATACTTTGTTTGGTTTTTTAAATAGTTATAATAAATCGAAAATAAACGCATATTTCCCTCTCACTTGAATTAAACCTGAAATAATCAATGAGGCATTGTTAATGTACTGCGTCAGAACTGAGTTCTCACAGCACTTCAAGGGAGGTATGCGTGATGCAGGCTTCTTTCAAAAGAATGGTGTTTTCTAAAAAAAACATACACATACGCCGATGTTCTCCTAATCGCAGCAGGACTTATCTGGATTGAAAACAAACATCAAGAAAAGCCTAATAATGGAGTAAGACCCGTCAACAAAAGAGAGTTGGACCAGCGGCGAAGAACACAAAATAGATGAATACTCCCTAAGAACAACGAACAAATTGAAGTACCTAGGAACAGACATGACGAACCAACTGGAACGGAGAGAAACGATAAAGGATATAATCAAAACGGCATACAGAGTCACAAGGGCAATCATACCGTTCACTGAGAAAAATAAACCATCATGGGACCTTACCAAATGTACATAGCCGGCATACGACCAACGATGACATATGGAGTCAAAAAACGAGGCATCAACAAAAGCCAGTAGAAGAAGTTTTTGAGAAGAGCAGAAAGGGACATCGTCCAACTACTTGCAAAAACAACAAGACGAAAACAGCGACATAAAACATCAACACTACTAGAAGAAAAGACAATTCAAAAAAGGATAGAAGATAGAAATGCACGCAATGAAGTACTGGGGACATACCCAAGGAAGGGACCCAACACATCTACTGAAGAAAGCTAATTAGTTTTATTAACGTCTTAAATTCCATTTAGATTTAAAGAGGCTTTAAATTATTCTTATGGTTTTAACATATTTGCAATAAATGCATTTTAAATCCTTTTTAAAACTAGACATTTTTAATGCCTATTAGTAGTTATTAAAGGCCATTACAAAACTAGACTCTTAAAACATCCTTGACAAATGTTGTGATGAAACCGTTATGAAGAAAAAAAGGCCTCTATAAATCTAAAAGGCAAATTTTAATTCCATAAAACACTTTCTAAAACCTCAATAAAACATTTATTATAAAAATAATAAACAATATGTCTGCCTGAAGTGTCGTTGACGCATGTGTGTACACGTATATTTAGAACACATACGCGCGCGTCACACTGTTAAATTATTTTGAGGTTAAGTTTAAGTTGTTTGTATCAAATGTCAACGCGGTTCGTCTTGGAGGCGGTTCTTTTAAATCCCAAACGTTTTATTAAAGCTTTTATCAAGTCCATGTGATCTTCGCCAAGTGCATTTGCATTTATGTGAGGAAGGGATTATTTGTGATAGTATACAAAAAGATTAAAAGGACTTCATTTAGAGTAAATGTTCTAGGTCATTACCATTATTAGAATATATAGTTTAGTGAGAGGACAGTAAAATGACAATTAGGTTGTTAGTTGGCCGGCCATGTTTTTATATAAAAATATTCAAGGTCAATCTCAATTGTAATTATTAATAATTATCACTTTTTCTTTGGGAAATTAAGGTAGAATTACAAGAAACGACTGAAAATTACCGTGGGAACCGAAAAGCAGCCTACTTTTTTAAATTTGCTGATTACGCGTCTATGCAAATTTTGTATGGATATTAAAATCGTTAATATTTCTGAGGCGCCCTTGTTTTTTTGGGCCTTTCTTTTGTGGTTTTAACGATAAACTGCCGTTGGTTTTTAATTTTTTTGTCATACCTGATGTCTTTTTATTACCTTTTAAATAGGCTTAGATAGGTTATAGTGCCACTCTATGCTTTATAAATTTCAAGTTCCATTTTATCTTCAATAATTCTGATGGTGTTTGCTTAAATCAGTTTAGAAAAAATAAATGCAATAATAAAATTATTCGGATTCCTTCGTGGACATTCTAATAGCTTCTCAGTTCTAATATGGACTTATAAGAGTTTTAAAAACCAGTTTTAAGGTAGCCTTCTAGGTGTTTTCTAGAAATGCAGGAAGCTAATAAAAAAGCTTCCGACAGCTTTAAAATAGGCTTTAAGAAAGGTTTGAAAACGGCCCGAACAAGGTTTTCAAGAGCGGCACTATGCCTCACTAAGGAGTTTTATGATGGAATTTAAAAAGGCCTTAATAACCTTCATAAGGGTGGGCCCTTTTAGTCTACAAGTCGCTTTATGATGGTATTAAGGATATTGTTACAGCAAAATAGATTTTTCAAGGCATTTTATAAATAGTTTTATAGCACCCTTGTATATATTTAAGAAACCAAAATTGTTCCTTGGGATGTCTCCGATTTCCGTAAAAAACTTAAACTTCAATTCGTTAATTGGTCAAAACAAATATAGTGAATGGATAAAAAAAATACGCAAATAAAAATTGGATAATTAAGAAAAAAACAAATATTTGTTAAGATATTGTTTATAACAATTAATAATGATTAATAATACGCAATAACAATATGCTTTATTTATGATTATGAATTATGTTAATTCTATTATCAAAAGAAATCAATTGCTTCAAATATATTCGCAGGAAAACTAGATTTACAGATCAACTTAAGTCGGTGCTAGTGCGTCTATTATGAGTTTTGTAAAATAAATTGCTTACGACAATAGAACCGCTAGTCTGATCATACCACCAACCTGGAAAAATAAGATAGAACAAAAGGCGGTCCTGGAAAGCTCGAAAAGTCAGGAAATCCAAGGAATTTTAGTTAAATTAACTTTTATTAATGAAATTAAGCGCTGGCGCACTGAACCAGAATAGAGCACACACCCAGCGAGGTGTGCAATTATGATTGTTGATCGAGCAAATCGAAACCATGCATACCTACACATTAAGGATTGTTAAGTATATGCGACGGAAAATACGCTGTCCTTGAAGTGGTTTCCACAAACACTAAAGCACATGAACATTATACTCAAATGCTATCACTCGCTCCAGATGATGCCAACATGGTTGGTGAAAAGGGCGTCGAAAATACTTCAGAGGTAATTGGTTCCAGGTGGTACTGAGAAGAACTCACGACGAGCGTCACCAATTTATTTTTAGAAGGGCGCCAGCCGCCCCGTTCTTCTACTCCCAAGTGGGTTTGAGATAAGATATAACTCGATAGACAAGTAATAGGTCAAGGCTGCACTACCTCAAGTCATTAACGAAGCTCTCTCTGTCGGGATACTACTTATTTACTGGTAATAATGGGTTTTATGCCTAAGAAGTTTTATAATTTTTGCATAAAAAAAATCCCGAACAGAGATTTCTCTCTGACGGGATTAAAATTTACAATTATTTTATTACACAAAATATTCTTGTAAACAACAAAAAGTACTAAAAAAATTATTGCTGATCGTTTCCAAACAAAACTTATTCACATATTTTCTCGACAACCGTTGGTACTGCTTGCAATTATCAAAAAATAAAGGTGTCTGTACATGATCGAGTATAATTTTCTCGACGTGACCTTATCTTAAGTACGCCCCTGTCTAGACAGCCAACACATTCAATTAAACTACCTGCCAACAAAAGCTTTTATTCTTAATACACCAGAGTGGGCTCTGGCAAGGTATATTTTTTAATAATGCAAGTTGTTAACAACAAAAAGACCACGTCGTTCTAGAATTAATTACATCCTCCTTGGCATAGAAAACGACACAAAACTTCCATTGAGAAACGGATTACTATTTTATTTTCCAGTGAACAAGACACTAAATTGTTCTAAGAAGTACAAGAAATACTTAATGATATTGACTCATTCTGTGTTACCTGTTTTCAATGAAATAGTCGTCCTTTAAAGGCCAAACAACGGCTTTACCGGAAGTGACACAATGCATTGAGTTACACAGAAACTGTTTTACAAATAAAAACCAACGCCAACATATAAAATGTAGTGACTACGAAGCATACTTTCATGTAGACCTATTACGTTAAAATAATTAAATATTTGGCTTACTTTTTTTGTCTGAGGAAACCGGCCTCACAACATTTTTATAATTACCCGTACTTATTTCGCGAAAGGAACATGAGTAGTGCAAACAGACTAGAACGCTTTTGGTATTGGATATATTTTTTTACAGATCTACAACTCTACCAAAAATTAGCAGTAAAAATTGGTTTTTAGATTTAGAAAAAAATACTTCTATACAATACTGGAGGTAACAGGACGAAAATATTACTTTTTTAATATTACTTACTCTGTACGCCCTAGCTAAAGGGTCTGGAGACAAATTATTTATTTTGACCGCAAAACGGAAGTAATTTTTGTTTGAGTTTAAAAAATCCTTTATTTGTTGTTTCTGCTTTGCATTTTTTTTTAATATCTCAGGTTTTATTGGTCAAAAATGGTAAAACTGTTCTAGTTTTAATTCTTTAAGTGAATTACATATTACATAACCTCAAAAAAAAAATCAAAACAAGTGTTCAGTAATTTTTCGTTTATTTAAAATGACTTAACTTGCAGTATTTGGATGAAAGTTTCGAAAATGATAATTTTTATGATCATAAATTAAAAAAATTGAACGGCTAAAAATGCTCTTGAATCGAAAATTTGAATAGTCGATTATTTCTATATTATAATAAGAAATTTTTGTCGTTTTTAAAAAATGTGTTTCGTAGTTTTTCTTTTTTTTTCCAATACATAAGTAGACGGGCCAGCGCTCGGGCCAGCGTGTGTATCACCCATTGCAGTTGAAAACATCGAATCAATTTACGCTTACTTACGAAGCAATTCGAAGCAATAAATATCTATTATTTTTACTAAAAAGTTCCCATAACTCAAAGTTTCTCTAACTCGAGCTTATTTTAAATCCCCTTGGGGATTCGAGTTATGGAGGTTCGACTGTATCTCTTTTCATCATGGAACGATGTTATTCCCATTTTAAGTGACGGCAACTGTTTACTTGATGCTATTTCTCATCGTATATTTAATAATGATGAACATTCGAGTCGTTGAAAAAATTCAAATGAAAGGGAATATTATTGAAGGTTTTGTTTTTGTCTCTATATCTAAAAAAATATTTGACTATTTGGCGGGTAATTGAGGAGTATTGCGATAGAAGAAATCTGCTATATTTTGATCGGAAAATATAGAGGCTGAACACCCCAAAAAAATAATAAGGAAAAAATGTTACGGAAAACAATAATATTTGATACGTAGTTAACGCAACTGCTGTTTTAGTTTTAGTGAAAAAGATATACAGGGTGGTCCCTAGAAGAATAAAATAATTAACTAGACTAAACCCGTCAACATTCAACGGAGGATGTATAGTTATAGTAGGTACGAGAGTAGCTATTCCTTTGTTTTGGTCTCTTGAAAATATTACCTCATATACACCATTTCAACTCCCACAATATATTATAGTTTAAAACTAACCCAAGGTAACGAAAAAAATTATTTTTGAAAAATTAAAAAAGAATCAACTTCTCACTTTTAGACGCTAATAATGTAATAATTGTACATAAGAACATTCACACAATGAGCAAAATCCACAAAAAAAAGCGAAATCCGAGCGTTAGCCAGCAGCTAAAGCCTTTTCGCTCATTTGCCACCACTATTTATATGCTAAAAATTACAAAATGTTTCTTAACTAAGCTGTCTGCGCGCCAATGCCAGTAAATTATATTTGATATAAAAGTTAAAGAAGTAATTAGTATTAATGGATTATTATTATGAGGCTAATATACAGACTACAAATTATATTTTGGAATGGATTAAAAACCGCTGCCCAAGGAATCACTACTTCCACATCCAGATTGTACCCAAGTTTCTCAACTAAAAAAAATATTGACACTATATTTGCATTCCACTATGTAGAAATAATTGTTTATGGAACTTTAATAACATAAATTTGAAATCGCCTACCCTAGAAATCTATAAAACGATATGCCACATCGGTAGTGGTTGTGGTAGTGGGGATGGGTAAAGTAAAATTTTGAGGTCTTTGGGTCTTGTATACACACTAAATCACAATTTTATTTTTTCATCCGCTTTAATAATTGGGATGGTCGAGGGGATGGTAATGAAGGTGCCTAATGCCAAAAATTTTTTTGAGACCTTAGCTCCTTTTATATATAGTAAATACCAATTTTATGGACTCTTGCTTACTTGATTCACCTATTTACCCCCCAACCCTTCAACGGAATAAGATCAAAATATAATATAGTTCCAGATGTCGTTGAAATACATACTTTTACCAAATTTCAAGTCAAGATCTTAAACGGTTCCAGAGTAATCGTGCACAGAAAAAGTTACACCCACCGACAGACAGACAGAATTTTTTTTGCTCAAACTTGGAGGAAACGTCCATCCACGTCCTAACGTCCTGCCCTCGTCTTATGAATTTGAGGCACAAACACTTTGGCATTGGTTTTCCGGTGCTGGAGGAAAGAAGGAATGCCCTCATAGGAAGGATCTTGGCCTTTGGGTTAGAATCCGACCTGAATGTGGGAATTCACTAAATTAGTGGTAGCACAATGGACCACAAGGCCTGAGTGCGGCGACCTTTCGTCGCCCCGCTAAAGTAAGAAGAAGAAGAAGAAGATACTTCCACTGGATGTGGAAGTGAAATGAACATTTAGAACTCCGCTTGGTCACGAATATTTCGATGTCTCGTCAATATTCAAGAAATGACTTAGGCCTCATTTAACCGTAAAAAATGTTAGGTACTCTATAGTGCGACTCACTCTTCTGTATTTTTTGGTACGAGTTAATAAAATCAGTACCGTAAAAATCGTCGAATATATGCTCATAATTGAATAGTAAGTTATTATATACTATTTTAAATGCAAAATAATTGGTAGTTGTACCCACACAGTAAATGTTTCTCCACTCCCGAATATAGGTTGGGTTTGGAACACACGGAATGTCTTAGTTACGAAACCTATCAAGAAAAAATAAACTAAGCTGTTCGAAGATATGATTTTTTAAAGAGTAATGCCATGCTTGCAACCAGTTCAAGCTTCATAGGAACGTAACTTTGTATTAATGTAAACGGGAAATAGCGTTATTTATTATTTTAGAAAGTTATCACATGGCGATCGTGCCTGGTACCTCTATTTAAGTAAAATGCGAATGTACCCGGTGGTTCGGCGTATACCAACGCCTTGTGGTTTCCCCGATATGCCACTAATTGTATTAAATGGTAAATATTAATTATTCTTAGAATAAAAGTTTTAAAAAACACATTTCGAATTTAGCCGGTTACCTTGACAGTACGTGGAATATAAGTTAAGATCTATAAATAGGCCTCAAGAACTAGAGACCTAATTAGCGAATTGATAATAATAATAATAATAATAATTTATTGGTATCAATGTACAGAAGTACTTAGGTACACAAGTCAATTAAGTTAGATCATTTCATACATTATATAACAAAATAAATAGAAAAAGTTAACAAATAAAAAAAATATGCTGTTGACAATCGTAGGCATATAATAAAATTTTACAAACAAACACTAACACTAGATGCATTACTTGTCAAAATATCACATTCTAAAAATTTCCTCTAGTGGTAGAATAGGCATTCTATGAGAAAACTTTTTATTGCATTTCGAATTTTTTTTAGATAAATAGTATAATCTACAAAATAAAAAAGTGGTCTGTTCCTGGAACTCCATTGAGTGACCCTTATGTATTTCGACGTGCTGAAGACGCATCAGGTGTCCGTTTATCTCCATCACACTCCATTTTTTTGTAAATCGCGAAAATAAAAAAAAAAATAATAATTTAGGTTATTTTCGGGATTTACTAAAACTTGGTGGGTGATGGAGCTAAACGAACACCCGATTCATATTCAGCACGTCGAAATACATGGGGGTTGCCCAATGGAGCTGTGGAGCTGTGTAATCAATCGATGTTTTTTATGTTTGACGACGATTTATTAAACATTTGAATTGGTAGATAATTTGGTCCATTTTATGACTTACTTAGTGTATAATATGGGGTAATATTATTTTTAATTTTGGTATTATTGATGTTTAATAGGTAGGGTAGTTACTTAAAGGACCCCGCACACAATACATGGGTTTTGCGGCTCCGGTCAAATTTCGTGAAACTCTGGGAAATAGTAGTTTTCAGTGAGTAGAAAAAAAGTCTAAATGGGCGCGAAGCTCCAAACCCCATTGGTTCCGAGATAAGACCAGCTGAATTCGGACCAATCGATATGTATATTTTTTTCACAGAAGCCTTTAAAGTAGCAACTTTATGCCCGGGGCGGGTATAGAAAGTTGCTATTTTAAAGGCTACTGTAAAAAAAATAGTATACAACCCTCGGGAATAAAGAGAGACAGACTTTTGTATTACTATTCCGAGAGTCATGTGGATTAGCCTACTGGTGGTTTGGTAGGGGTGGTTTCTAGAGGTTAGGGGGTTGGTGGTTAGGTGGTTTAGCCCGCTTGTGGTGTGGAATTTAATTCTTTCAAGAAAAATAAGCGATTAAACTCACTGTTCCCAGGGTCAGGTGAGTTAGCCTTCTTGTGGTTTAGAAGGGTGGTTTCTAGATATTAGGTGGGTTAGGGTGTTGGTGATTAGGTGGGTTATGCCGCTTGTGGTATGAAATTCAATAATATCAATAAAAATAAGCGACTAAACTCTCTGTTCCCAGGATTAGCTCACTTTTAGTTTGGTAAGGGTTGTTTCTAGAGCTTCAGCTGGTCTTATTTCGGAACCAATGGGGTTTGGAGCTTCGCGCCCATTTAGACTTTTTTTCTACTCACTGAGAACTACCATTTCTAAGAGTTTCACGAAATTTGACCGGAGCCGCAAAACCCATGTAGTGTGCGGGGTCCTTTGATTAAAAAAAAAAACTCCTCCTAAGGTCAGTTGGAAAATCATAAAAAAGAAGCCGACAAAGTGCCGACGTTTGATCCGTACCGCTGTCACAGTACCGCCGAGGTAAAAATCAACGTCGCTTTCTCAATTGATATTAACAATAGTATAATATTTGCTAAACATTCGAAGACAGCGAAGGTAACGCCAATATATCAAATTCAATAAAAGCATTTTTGCAATCCTCAGTATATCCTAAACATGCTATAATTCTGATTATATTTCTCTGAATAGCAAATGGCATCCCCCTAGACTATTATAACAACTCATAATTGAATGACACAATGTAGTAGGCTAACCTCAATGTATCTGTTGAGGCAGTACCCGATAAGTTACGAATAACGAAAGTTCTACTACTTATTTTGGACAGATTTTATCAATTCCATCTCAATTGAGAATCCAAATAAATACCTAAAAATTTTACAGTAGATATTACATCAGTAGAAATTTCGAAATTTTGGTACATGAACATCATACCATGTGATTTGATATTACAAATCAAACTATTAGAACTAAACCATTGTTCAGTTATTGACGGTATTTTCTTTTTTTTTTTTCACTTCAACATCGTATAAATTATCAGATCTAAGGATAATTGTGGTATCGCCTGTGTACAAAATAAATGAGAGAATTCAAAGTACGCAGCATCCCCCAGACTATTGTAACATAACTCATAATTTAATGACACAATGTAGTAGGCTAACCTCAATGTATCTGTTGAGGCAGTACCCGATAAGTTACGAATAACGAAAGTTCTACTACTTATTTTCGACAGATTTTATCAATTCCATCTCAATTGAGAATCCACATAAATACCCAAAAATTTTACAGTAGATATTACATCAGTAGAAATTTCGAAATATTGTAACATGAACATCATACCATGTGATTTGATATTACAAATCAAACTATTAGAACTAAACCACTGTTCAGTTTTTGACGGTATTTTCTTTTTTTTTCACTTCAACATCGTATAAATTATCGGATCTAATGAAAATTGTGGTATCGCCTGCGTACAAAATAAATGAGAGAATTTTTTTTACCAAGTGCATATCGTTAATATAAATCAAAAAGAGTAAGGATCCTAATATGGAACCCTGAGGCATACCTGTCCCTAAAATTTGTTTTCATGTCGAAATAGATAGGGCTTACCCAATGGAATCCCAGAAACAGCCCACTTTTACCTTTTTTTTGTATGTGTTTGAGTAATATATTTGCATACGCGGTTTTCTATAAAATGGCGGAGGATCCAGTGATATTAATATATTACACAGGCACACACACAAAAATGTGTATGTTTCTGGGACTCCATTGACGTGCTGAATACAAATCAGGTGTCCGTTTAGCTCCATCACCCACCAATTTTCAGTAAATCCCGAAAACCTAAATTATGATGTTTTTTTTTAGGTTATTTTCGCGATATACGAAAAAATGGTGGGTGATGGAGCTAAACGGGCACCTTATTCGTGTTCAGCACGTCGAAATACATAGGAGTTCCAGGAACAGATCACTTTTTTTATTTTGTGGATCTGTGTAATCAAAAGCCTTACGCCTAAGCATAAGGTTTAGGAATATTGTATCACTGAATTCAAGATTTTCATATACGCCGAGGGCAAAGGTCAATATGGGACTATTAGTGCTGCGATTCTTTCAAAAACCATGTTCACATTCAAGAAAAGGATCAAAATATGTAATTAATCTCTTATACAAGCATTTTTCCAGTAGCTGTATCTGGGGTTATTAATTAATAACAAAGAATGCGAAGCATCCACTTGCTGTGGGGGCAAATAAATAATAAAAATGTTTCAGAATTGACCTTAAGTGATATTTATACATTTTGAGGTGAAATGAAGTAAAAAAAGATGAAAGGATATGGGGGGAAAGTACACAGGTAATTGTTACTCTACATTACAATGCATCAAGATAAATAACTCAGAAGTGGGATTTTTTCGCTTTGACCTTTCATTTGAGAATCCAAAAAAGACTCTTGAATTTGTGAAGCCTAACTCGATCGGGAACCAAGATTTTTTTTCTAAAAAGGTATAAAACACACGTAAAATCGTGGATTGAACATTTCCCGTTCATTATAGGTATGTTAAAAATTAAGAGAAAACAGCTGAAAATTGTGCGTAAAATAAAAAGAAAATGTTCTACTAATTCCCAAATTTTATTATCTCAAATAATCCCATTTTTTAAATACCTTTAGCCCGAAAATTGTACTGCTTCGCTTTAAACAAAATTTTATCAGCTTTTTCTTAGGAATAATCCACGACGTTGTAATTTTTTGCACCCTTTAAAAAAAACAGATTTAGGTTCCCGACTGAATTAGAATTCACAGCTTCGACGAAAAAAGTTGATATTTTCTTTTAGAATTTCAAAAAACTCGTTTCGTTCTGAAATAATATTTTATGAAATAATATACTTAACTCGAAAAATTTTCGTTATTTTGGTTTGAAAATATTCACTGAAAGGTTTCGAGCCCACAAGTTAAGAATCTGTACGTAAAAAATTAATAAATAAAATGGCGGCTCCAAAATGGATGAATTTAATACCAGAATCATGCAAAATTCTATAGCATTAATAAATATTTTATATCAAAGTTCAAATGTTGTGACTTTGATGCCCTTTCAATAAAGAGTATTCCACCGTATTATTTTACATATAATGTTCCAAATTTGAAATAAAAAGTAAAATAGAAGTTATTTTGTTAAATAGGTATTCGACAACGCCCGACTCACTCCGACTCACTTGTTTCGTAATAGTGTTATTATTAAAAATATTTTAATAACATTTTAAAGTTGGATTGATAATAGCCTAACCTACTTAAAGTTTGCTCGAATCTGAGACATACACTGTATGTTACAATTACGATATCTTCTAGATCTTCGCATTTTTGCATGCTCAGTCAAAAATTTTAGTAACATTTTGCTCTAAAACTATAATAAACATAGTTTATATAAAACATGATAATTTACACGCCCCTGGTGATCACTCTGTATTGTGGATATTACCCAATTTCAACAGGGAGTATTTTATCGTGCTATAGTGCTATGTTCTAAATTTGACAAAAAAATAGTTAGTCTACTAAATGGCATTCGCAGTCAGCAACGCCGATTAATTTTCAGTCGTTCTGTAAAATTCCGTTCGAACTTGAAAGACACACTGTATATTAGGGTGGGCCGAAAACACGAACATTTGAATTTGCAGATGAGACAGTTTCTAATTTGTGCTATGTATCTAAAACTAATTCGGGTAAATTTTTAGCCAAATCGGTTAATATCTAGCCGAGCCTCCTCGACCTTGAAAATGAAGGAAAAGGACAATTTTTTAATTTTCAACATTTTTCAAATTGACATTTGAAATTTGTTATGACTTTTTATTAATGTCTAAACGCGTGTGACAAAAAAAATCCAAATAAAATATTTTTCAGTTCCAAGGAAATTAGACATTTTATACAAAATACCTTATTTTCGTCAAATTCTATGTTTAGTTACAAATATCTAATTTTCCTGGAACTGAAAAATATTTTATTTGGAAAACTTTTGCCGCACGCGTTTAGACTTTAATAAAGTGTCATAAAAAAATTTCAAATGTCAATTTGAAAAATGTTAAAAATTAAAAAATTGGCCTTTTCCTTCATTTTCAAGGCCGTGGGGGACCGGCTAGATAATAACCGATTTGGCTAAAAATTTACCCGAATTAGTTTTAGATATATAGTAAATTAATTAGAAACTATCTCATCTACAAATTCAAATTTTCGTGTTTTTTGGCCCATTCTACAGTATATTGCAGTGTATCCCTTCGTATTTTTGTGTGCTTCATGAAAAAGTAAGTAGGAACATTCTGCTTTAAAATTATTATAAAATATGATATTTTACAAGCCTCTAGCGAACACCGTGTGTGACGGTAATTGCCCAATTTTAATGGGGAGTATTCTACGGTGCTGTTTTACATATACTTCAAAATATTTTAAGTCTAACAGAAGTTATCGTGTTTAAAAGAAACGATCTACACACAATACAGAAACACACACACATTCATATAAACTTTTTTATTTGATATTTCAGTTCAGCAGGCTATGACACGGATTTCTGTACAAATATTTTTTTACGATGATTATTAAAAATGTTTGTCCAGTTATAATATACCTATTTGATTAAATCGAATAGGTATAATAACATTGTTCTTGGTATCTGATTATTTTTTCTAGAAACGAAAACACGTAAAAAATTTAATAAACAATCTGGAACGTGTTCAAGTCTTTGTTTAAAAAATATTATCGCAAACATGAATTGGTACTAAACTTAACTTGTTGATTAAACTAAAAACGCTATAGAATAATCCGGAAAAATTTATAAGGTAAGTCCAATGACGAAATAACTGTAAATACCTATTGTTGTAAGCAGTAACTATTATTATTTATTTCTGAATACGATGACCTTAAGAAAAATCACACGCCGTCGAGAGATTACTTACGTACACAGTGAGCTTACTTTCTAATTAGTAAGGACAATAAGGTCCTTCAGACAGCAGGATTTATTAATTATCACGTATAATATCTGGGTATTCCACACCAGGTATTTGGCTGACCTCCATTCTTCAATTTCAAAATATTGTTAATATATTACTACCGAATAAACATTATACTACTACTCACTCTCCATACTGGAAGCGTCTAATCATAATTAGAAATACGAATGTTGTCCCCATTTTTCGGGGATTTATTTGCGTCAAGCTAAAATCATCAAAATAATCATTGATTTTTCAGATTAGGACTTTTGTCACAACTCGGAAAATATTCTAAACAGATCACAAAAAAAATTTAAACAAAATCGAAACAATCTGTAAAAGATCGACAAAGACAAAAAATGTGGTTATCCTGGGATAATTCTGAATCGATTAGATCGTTAATAAAATTCTGGAAAATTGTTTCCCATTCCCCCAAAATCCAATCTGCCAAATCTTCTTCATTATATTGTTTTTGAGTAGAATGTCTCGAGAAAACTTAACACTTGGTTTTTCGTACGAAATTGAAGGAAACGGATGCACGAGGCACTTGAAATTCTGTACAGAATCATTTAATTCCGCTACTTTTGCTTTTATGTACACACACCATGCCATAGTTGGTTTGTGATTAATTTATTCTTCGATTAGGGACATATCCATAGATAAATAGGTGCCTTCAAGTTAGGTGTTGATTATCACTTCACTACGGTTTGTATTGCTTTAATGTACATATACCATAGTTAGGTTGTGATTAATTACACAGGTCTTTTTTATTTACATTGATTAGGATTAGAGTATATTATGGACTTCATGTTTTTTGGTACGCTGAGTCCTGAAGTCCGTTTTGCTCTGACTCTAACAGATCTCAGATTTTTTGTAGCCCGTTTGTCAACCCCAGAATTATAAAAATATAGTGTGTCCCACTTTTCACGGTAATACCTACGTAGCTCAGTTATTGGTCATCCAATTTCAATCAAATTTGGATCAAAGATCTTTAATATTTCTTTTTTGAGTAAGACAAAACTTATTTCAGTCAGTGGCGTGCATTTTTATTAAAAAAAAAAAGGTCGATTTTTCGAGAAATTATATTTTTTTTGTTAAAGAACTAATGCAATATTATTGATCAGCATGTAGAACCACTATATCCAGAATTTAACAACATTTTGGTTTTTGGTTTTCGAATTACGATCCACTTAAAATTACTTATTTTAACCATTAAAAAATCAATAAATTGGTAACGAATTTTCTTTCGAAAAAAGTCATTCTTCATTTTCTCTTTAAATTCACTTTTTCCATTATTCCATATTATCGAAACTTTCAAATTTCGAAGGCCACGAATTTTCATTGAAAAATTTTGGGTAATCAGACCTGTAAATTATTCGGGCTATAAGGATTACCGAATTTGAAAGTATTGATGATATAGGGTGGTAGAAAAAATGAATTTAAAGAGAAAATAAAGAATGACTTTCTTTCGAAAAAAGATTCGTTACCAATTTATTGATTATTTAATGTTTAAAATAGTCAATTTTAAGTGGGCCGTAATTCGCAAACCAAAAATCAAAATGTTGTTAAATTCTGAATATAGGGCTTCCACAGCATGCCGATCAATAATATTGCGTTAGTTTTTCAACAAAAAAGTGCCTAATATGATTTCTCGAAAAATCGACCCTTTTCTTCTTAATAAAAATGCACACCAATGACTGAAATAAGTTTTGTCTTACTCAAAAAGGATATTTGATACCGATCCAAATTTGGTTGAAATTGGATGACTAATAACTGAGCTACGTAGGTGTTACCGTGAAAAGTGTGACACACTGTATATAATTAAATGCAATTGGCACAACAGAAAATTTATATCTTAAAAGCCAGTTTTTACGTCATTATTAGGCTTTAAAGTCAACTAAAAGATATTAGATATCAACCTTACCACAAACCACCCTCTCACTCCACTCAGTCACTCACTCCTGTTCAGAGGGTGATAAAATCATTTTTTACTATACAACAGGACATGCTGGCGAAAAAAATGTATGCAACCAATAATCTGGGCCCTCGTGTGAAGAAAAAATACCCATACGCTGTGCACCACACTTATCACAAAATAACCCGTCATCTTTTTTAACTCCTTTCAGGTAAAATTTTTCTCGTCTATGAAACTCTTCAAGTAGCATATCTTCATGATTTTCAATATATTTTAAATTTTCACACTAACACACCGTGTCTACACAAAAATAAGATTTGTCCATATTTTACTTAGCATTAGAGATATAGCAAAAGAAAAATATTAAGATAACTTGTTCAGAATCAAAAATACCCCTAGATACCGCGTTTCATCAAAATATGCAAATATTGATTATTTTTAAAATGTCTGCGATAGTCTAGAAAATTTTTAAATTGTACAAAGACTTTAACAAAGACTGTCATGGAAACAGAAAGTACTCAAAGTCAGTTTATTGTGGAATAATTCAAAATCATAACCCCAAATGCAACAAATTTTAATACATGTACCATTTTACAATGAAACCACCATAACAGTAATCCATTTCTCAATGGGTTTTTCATTATTCCTTGATACTTGTCGAAGTTCTTGAACGTTCATTCCTTAACAGGCTTGACCAATTCTATTCTTCGTTTTGTAAATTTTATTTTTAATTGTGAACCAAATATAAAAACCGCTGTCCAAGGAATCACTAGGTACTTCCACATCCAGATTTTCTATCCAAGTCACTCACAACGAAACAAAATTGTATGTGAAAATAATTGTTCCTGAAATCCTCTACCCCAAAACCCATAAAACGATACCCCACATCGGTAGTGGGGAGGGGGTGGTAGTGGGGGTGGATGAAGTAAAAAAATATTTTGAGGTTTCTAGTTCTTGTACACACACTAAATCACAATTTTTTTTCATCCCCTTTAATAATGGGGTGGGGGTGGTAATGGGGGTGGCTAATACCAAAATTTGTTTTGAGACCGTGGCTTCTCTTGTATATACTAAATACCAATTTTATGGACTCTTACCCGCTTGATTTACCTGTTTACTCCAAATTTACCCCAATCCCCCCAACCCTTCGACGGAACAAGATGAAAATATAATCTAGTTCTAGATCACGTTAAAGTACATATGTGTACCAAATTTCAAGTCAATATCTCAAACGGTTCCAGAGTAAACGTGCGCACAAAAAAAGTTACAGACCGACAGACAGAAATTTTTTTTCCGCTCAAATTTAAAATTTCGACGTTTCATGACATTCTAAGCCTATTTGAACAATAAAAATTAAAAAAAAAAATTTTGTCGTTACTACACTTTCACTGGATGTGGAAGTAAAACCAAGCGGGGTAACATCCGGGAGATCTAGGAGGCCAAGCAAAGTCCCTTAAACTAGCACCCGGGAAAGCGGAAGCGGTTATTCTAAGCAGAAAGCGCAGATTAGGCCCCATTACGTTGAGGGTACAGGATGTGGAAATTCGTCCAAGCGCATCAAATATCTAGGGGTGTGGCTCGATACGCGGATGACTTTTGCTGGGCACGTGGAGAAGACAATGCAAAAGACACTAAGAACTGTGAAAGCATTGGGAAGGATCATGCCAAATGTGAGAGGTCCACAAGCCAACAGGAGGCGAGTACTGTGTGCTGTGGCGCAATCCATCATGCTATATGCTGCGCCAGTATGGGAAGGCGCGATGAAGGTGGCAAAGCTGAGACAAAAACTGGCTAGTGTACAGAGAAAGATGGCCATTAGAACATGTAGTGCCTATAGGACGATTTCTGGGGAAGCGGCGTTGGTTATAGCCGGCATACTACCAATAGCCTTGCTAGCTGCGGAGCGGAAATACGGAGCTACTAGGGAAGAGGCCAGAAGAAACCTTATGACTAAGTGGAAGGAACGCTGGAGGACAACAAAGAAACAGAGCACCCTATCTTCCATTGTCCAAGGTCGGCACAAGTAATAATTAGATGCAACGAGGAGTTACGTAGAACTCTTACCATTAAAAATCTGATACCACAAATGCTGGAAGGGGAAGAGAAGTGGAACATAATAAAGGGAATGTTCTACAATATACTTCACGTAAGAGAAACTGAAGAGAGTGAGCTCAGGAACTTCAAGGCAAATTGTATACAAGTGGCCCAACAAGGAGGATATACAGGATGAGCAATAGGACAACCCCGTCCTCAAGTGATGCGAAAGCGATTCCGGGATTGATGGCGCAGAGTCATGAGGAGAAGGGGTTTTAGTGAGTGCAAATTCCACCGCACACCATCAGGTGAAGTGTCTTTGAAAGATTCCCCCTCCCTCGCAAAAAAAAGGAGGCCAAAGGACTGTCTCGCTCTCTCCATTTTTGAGAAAAATTAACATTCAACCATCGTCGGGCAATTATAGAGTTGTGAATCGATGCTCCATCCAGTTGAAAAACATATCTCTTAGCAATGCCAGTGAAAAATCATTAATTACCTCCATTAATGTATTACACAGCTCCACAAAATAAAAAGAGTGGTCTGTTCCTGGAACTCCATTGGGTGACCTCTATGTATTTCGACGTGCTGAACACTAATCAGGTGTCCGTTTAGCTCCATCACCCACCATTTTTTTGTAAATCGCGAAAATAACCTTAAAAAAACTTATAATTTAGGTTACTTTCGCGATTTACTAAAAACGATCGTATTCAGCATGTCGAAATACATAGGCCTTACCCAATGAAGTCCCAGAAATAGCCCACTTTTCACATTTTTTGTGTGTGTTTGGTTTTCTATAAAATAGCGGAGGATATTCATATATTACACAGGCACACAAGAAAAAAATTGTATGTGTCTGGGACTCCATTGGGCAACCTCTATGTATTTCGACGTGCTGAATGCGAATCAGGTGTCCGTTTAGCTCCATCACCTACCAATTTATAGTAAATCCCGAAAATAACCCAAATTATAAGGTTCTTTTTTACGTTATTTTCGCGATTTACAGAAAAATGGTGGGTGATGGAGCTAAATTTTATTCGAAAAAAAAAAGCGACATATTACGCTCGCGCCTTATATCAAGCTCGTGGCGCCCCCTAGGATACTGCGCCCTCGTGCGCGCCCCACACAAAGGCCAGCCCTGACTATTATAGATTTAGATCTTATGTTGCTCTCTCTATTTGAGAATATATTGTTTTCGTTTTTTTTTGTGTTTATATCGCCTACATAACATCAATAAATAAGTACCTAGAGGTGTAAAAAAAAACATTGTTATGTACTTAATTATCTAGGTGCACATATTTATATATTATGAATAATATTTTACTATGTATTTATTATTTTACAATTCTGTGGATTGATGGTATTTTGCCAAAGACACCTTTGGTTCCTAAATTTAATTGGCAAATATATATATTCTCGGATATGTAATTTTTTGAAATAAATAATATTATTATTAATATATTACTATATTAATATGAACTCCTTATTTCATAATAAGCCAAGGAATCGGGCTTTTATAACCACCCTGTATATTTATGAAGAAATATCCCATAATTGGTCTACAACAGAAAATTTTCGCGTAATAAAATATCTAAAATTTACCGTAGCAAGTTGGAAAGCTATAATTGCATTAGCTTTCCAAAAGCGTAATTACAAAATGAATCGCAATTCTTTTTATAAACATGTAATTATCATATTCATAAATTTCATATTGGGATAACGCGAATTCTAAAAAGAAAAAGAAGAGTAAGGTCAAACATATCGAAATAAATGTAATAAAAATCCGAAAACGGAAAAATACATAGAGTCAAAATGGAAACGCCAGCTCGATTATACAGGCCAACAAAAAAAGTTCAGACCAGCGCACCAGACCCATGTATCCCTATGTATTTTCGATCGCTGAATCCGAATCCGAGATCAAAAAAATTCGTACACCCCCAAAATCTTTAACTAGAGCCAAAAAACACCCATATGGGGTAAAAAAATATTAAGCTACGAGAATAGTTGTTAAATCCTAATCGATCGAATTATACAAATTAAGGTTAAACAGCAGCGTACATACAATAGATATGAAACACACCCCCCAGTGAGGGGCGAAAACTAGCCCCCATTTATAAAAAAATCGATCCAGAACAGTAATGACCGCTGAAAAAGCTCGAAATGTCTAAGTTTTGTTAAAGTGATAAGAAACTGCATCAGATCCGACGTAATCTTCATAAACTGCCCCTATAGGGTTGAGAACAACCACCAAGTGTAAAGGACACAAAACAAAAGAAAACGTAAAATCCAACAGGATTTCTATTTTGCGTAGTAAATAAATAAATAAATAAATTGCTTTATTTAGCACAAAGGCTATTCGTATACAAAAAGAAAGATACATACATAGAATACAGCTTTAAATACTAACGTATACAAAGGAAAAGCATACAACATTTACAACTTATAAGCTTACACATTTAATCTAGATATAAATTCGTTACTAATTTTGTAAATAACCCAACACTACGAACATCTTTCATTTCATCCGGCAAAGCGTTGAAAAGTCTGAGACCGTCACCAAAGAGAGTTTTCTGCAAATTACTAGATCTTACGAATTCAATATTATAATTATCTTTTGACCTTATATCATTTTCCCTATTTTCTTACAAAGATAATCAACATTATGTGAAGAGGTAAGTTGCTGATCCAAAATAACTCCCAGATACTTTATCTCAGATACTACTTCAATTTTATTATTTTTTATAGATAATATTGAATTCGTAAGATCCAGTAATTTGCAGAAAACTCTCTTTGGTGACGGTCTCAGACTTTTCAACGCTTTGCCGGATGAAATGAAAGATGTTCGTAGTGTTGGGTTATTTACAAAATTAGTAACGAATTTATATCTCGATTAAATGTGTAAGCTTATAAGTTGTAAACGTTGTATTCTTTTCCTTTGTATACGTTAGTATTTAAAGCTGTGTTCTATGTATTCTATGTATGTATCTTTCTTTTTGTATACGAATAGCCTTTGTGCTAAATAAAGCAATTTATTTATTTATTTATTTACTACGCAAAATAGAAATCCTGTTGGATTTTACGTTTTCTTTTGTTTTGTGTCCTTTAAACTTGGGGGTGGGTAGTTGTTCTCAACCCTATAGGGGCAGTTTATGAAGATTACGTCGGACCTGATGCAGTTTTTTATCACTTTAACAAAACTTAGACATCTTGAGCTTTTTCAGCAGTCATTACTGTTTTGGATCGATTTTTATAAATGGGGGCTAGTTTTCGCCCCTTACTGGGGGTGTGTTTCATATCTATTGTAGGTACGCTGCTGTTATTTGTATAATTCGATCGATTAGGATGTAACAACTATTCTCGTAGCTTAATATTCTTTTTACTCCAGTCCAGAGGTGTTTTTTGCCTCTAGCTAAAGATTTTGGGGGTGTACGAATTTTTTGACCTCGGATTCGGATTTAGCGACCGAAAATACATAGGGATACATGGGTCTGGTTCGCTGGTCTGAACTTTTTTTTTTGTGGGGCTATTTATACGTTTGATCAACGTAGGCCAACACAGCAGCTACTCCGAAGAAGAACACAGTAACGAACATTTTTTTTAGAATTGAGATTTTCACTCGCGTGCAGATACTATGCTGTGTTGCGTCTTTTTACCAACAGTAGTTGTTCTATCTGCAAAGAATATGAAAATATAAAATGCAGCAACGCAACACAATGATTGTCTCGGTAATATGCTGTTTTCCAAAATCTTTTAAGCCAAAAGCAATTAGCAAGGAAAACGAAAATAAAATGTAATGATTATTTCTGTATGCGGGCTTTTAGTGATAATTTATAAAACTATTCTTTTAATTGGCATACTGTGTGAAAAACAATACTAAATATTTTATGAAAACCCATTTACAAACACATGAACTGCCTAAAATAGTAAATATTGAATAATAAGTCATTTTTGGTATTGTGACAAGGGAAGTACTTATTTATGTCAGTTAACTGTAAAGGTTTAAGCAAAATATTTTCGTCTGTCTCCTAGAGGCAATAAGCTAAAGTAAATTGCTCTTCCTGGGCACTTTCTAATTTTACACATACTCAGATTTTCCGTGGAGCAGCCGGACAAGTCTAGAGCGTATCCTGAACTGTGTACGTGACAATTAAAAGCACCGGAAACTGAAGAAACTAAGAACGAAAATAATCTGATACAAATTCTGCTGCAAATATGCTTGCTTTTCAAAACACGAAAGTCTAAGTATAGACTCGTGTCCAAAATTAAGCTCCTTGAAAAACAGAAATTCATCAAATGGGTGTGATTAGCCGTATAACTAGATTCATACACAAAAATCGGCTCGTTAAGAGTCCAAAAGTAATTTTCTCTTAGTTTTATATCCGTAAACACAAAATAGCTCTACGAAGTTATTACCAAGTAAAATCAACTATAAATCTTTATTACAGCCACTATAGTTATGCAAGTACCCGCATATATTACTGATTTAATTGATATTTAGAATTTTATAGTTCAACAGTTAAATGTCACTTAAAACCCTTTACTGCACAATGCGACTGATGATTAACAACTATTTTCAAATACAAATTCAAGACAATTATTCTACAGCTAGGTATGTACATACGTACGATGCATGTTCATATACAAGTAAGGAGACGACCAATACCTTTGATTTGGTTAAAAATTTAAAAATACGTTCGATATTAGGTAATAAAGGTCAGGGGCGTAGCGAAAGGGGGGTATGGGGAGTACGCTACCCCCAACTTTGTCAGACTTGGCAAAAGTTGAAAGTTTGAGACGCAAGTTGGCAATTTGTATGGAACATTTTTTTTTTAGAATTTCTCCCCCTCGCTCATCAATTTTTTTTGGTGGAATTATTATTTAATTACTTACAGAGTTGGCTTTTTAAGTCTTATGAGGTTGGCAAATTTGAAAAATAACCTCCCAAAAAAGGTGGCTTGCTACGCCTCTAATAAAGGTAAACAAGGTTCAATTAACTGGGCGACGATGAAATTTTATTTCATACTTTTTATCTTTTTTGAAATCTCTACAAGTGTTTTCTTGACAACCCTGCTAATAGGTAAATAAGCACATCTGAATTTAGTCAACAGGAGTTCCACTTCTTATAAATTCAGAAAAAAATTCACGACTGTGATGTGTAAAGACGGAGAAGAAATCTTTTACTTGAGGCAAAAATCTCTACATATAAACTACACATATGCAGACGATTCAACCAACCGGCCGACCTTCGCGGTACACTTTGAAGATTGCCATGCGAACTCGTAAAACTGCTGGAGCCAACATTGTCGGTACGCTTTGAAGACGCTGGAATTCCAGCAAACCAGCTCACTTTTACGAGTTGTCATGGCTATTTTCAAAGTGTACCGAGAAGGTTGGCTGGTTAGTTGGTTGGGTCGCCTTAAGCGAACATAGGGTTTTTTTAAAGATCCTTAAAAAAATAATCCGAATTCTGCTGAAGAGGCTGAAACACGCTTGAAAGCTTATTTATAAACTTTTTACGAAACGGAAGGGCCGAAAACAGAAATCCTGAAGACGCCATCTTTTTGTTATACAAAGCATTAAGGATAGGATTTTGCAGAGTGAGAGGAAAATACGCGTTTATTTTCGGTTTATTATAAATATTTAAAAAATCATACATGGTATAATCTTTAAAATAGTTTCAGGTACTTCCCATTGCTCTAAGGAATACAACCATATACAGCTTCTATCATAAATTTTGTATATAGTTAAATGTCATGCTCTAATAATGAAATTAGGAACTATTTTCATTGACAAATTGCAATATTCAAGTACAACAGAAATTTGTGATAAAAAATATATATAGTTGTTCGTTAGAACAATAACAAATATCTAACACAGTTTTAAAGATTATACTATGTTTGGTTTTTTAAATATTGATAATAAATCTAAAATAAACACATATTTCCCTCTCACTCTGCAAAATTCTATCCTTAAGAGTTAGACAAAACAAATATTTTTTTCTTTTTTTTTTTAGGATTTCTTACCACAAACAGTTCATAACTGAGATCACATGTAACCTACAAGTAGTTAAGATAGGTGAAATGTCCTAAGCTTGGATTTTTAACCAAACCGGGTAAAAGTGTTACTTTGACCTCAAAACTAGGGTTTCCACGGTCCATATGTTCATTCCCTCCGTGGGGGGCAAAAAAGGTGTTTTTTGTTTTAATTTTTTTCCTAATGACAGGCTGGAGAGAATAATCTGAAATTTTCCATGAAGGTGGGCTATTGGAATTTGTTTCAAGGTCATTTAAGATCATTAAAGAGATTTATGGCTTTTAGAAGCATGTATAAGAAACAAAAATGTGATTTTAGTGTAATGAATTATTATGTACCCACCAAATTTTATTTAGCCATTTTTTTGCAATTATAAAATCCTAGTTTCATGATTTTTTCCAAAATGTTTGGAGTTGTGCGCCATATTGAAAAATTAATTTTCTCGATTTTTCACTTTTTTGTGTTTTTTTGCGTTTTACATATTGCGATTTTATTACTAAAATAACATTTTTGTATTTTCCACATGCTTCTAAAAGCCACAAATCTCTTTAATGACTTTAAATGACCTTGAAAAAAATTCCCTGAACGAGTTTTCCAATAGTCCATCTTCAAAAAAATAAAAACAAAAAACACCTTTTTGAATGAATCTATGGACCGTGAAAACCTTAGTTTTGAGGTCAAAGTAACACTTTTACCCAGTTTATTTAAAAATCCAAGCTTAAGACATTTCACCTATCTTAACAGGAGATACTATTTGAATGCATAAACCTATTTATACACTTTTTATAGAAAATGTCATTAGAACTGTATTGTTTGCACAGCTAACGTTAGAAATATTATTATATATAACCATTTACCTAGTAAGCCATATAGAAAAAACAAAATTAAAAATATAATTTAGTAGTACGTAATATGTAATTAGAAATAAATTTTCTAACGACTTTCCTTAAGTGTTATACCATGTCACGTCATGTCATACCGACATTACAAGTGTTAGAGCCGCAGATTGAACCCAGATAGAGGGTGTGACCAAGCGTGCTCGTCACACAACGGGACTTAACACCAAGATGGCCCTATGGTTAGATACTAGGGCCGTAAGACCTATGATAACCTACGGATCGGTGGTATGTAGACCAAGACACTGCAACTGGGAGCAATAAGGCTATTAAATGGCGAACAAAGGCTTGCTTGCCTGTGCGTTACGGAGGCCATAAAAACTGCTCTCACAGCTGCATTGGAAGTCCTTTTAGACCTGCTACCACTATACATACTTATCCAAGCGGAAACTCGTTCGGTGGTGCACAAGCTAATGCAAGGCACAACGCCCATAAGGCAACAACACGGAACAGAGTACTAAAAGTTATACACGGAGCTGAAAGCAGATCCCATTTTAAGAACACCCACGGACACTATGGTCTCAAAGTAGAAGTTCAACAAACATTTTCAAATCAAATACCAGACGGAGAGGACTGGAAAAAAGAACCTTCAATATCCGAGAACTGTTCCGAGACAGAACAGTTACTTGGAGCTGGGATTTACGGGATAAGATCGAAAACAATAATCCCGAGTAGTCTAGGAATGCATGCCACAGTATTTCAGGCTGAAGTGGCTGCTTTACAGTGGTGTGCAAAGGAAATAGAGGCAAGGAACTGTTAACTAATCGATTACCATTTTTTTCGATAGCCAAACAGCGCTAAAGGCAATCGATTTCATGTAGGTCAATTCAAGACTAGTATGGTAACTGCATAAATGCCCTTATGGACCTAGGAAGTCAGAAGAAAGTGACCGTGGCATTGGTACCAGGACGCAAGGGACATAGGGGAAGTGAAAAGACCGATGAACAGGAACGGGAAGATACGTCTAGCCCCTTTTGCGATGTGGTTAAGTCATGCATACGAGCATCTGTTAATAAATGAGTACAAAATAAATATCTGGAATGATGGAAGAGTTTCTCGCGACAGGGGCAGGCCAAAGAGTCCATTAAAGAACGATCGGCCAAATGCGGAAAATCTACTACGCCAAAATAGAATGGCCATTGGGATAATGTTGGATCTTCCAACTGGACACTGAAGGATTAATAGACATGTGATTATTTGGCCAGGCAGACTATGCAACATGCAGAGCAGATTTTGTCAAGAGGAAGAGGAAACCTCAGTACATGTGCTGTGCCATTGCGAAGGCCTAGCCAGACTGAGATTCCAACTGCTTGACGAGGAGAAACCAAGAGTTGAAAGCTACACCAAGGGGCCCTTATCAAGGCTGTGGAGTCTGATACAAAAGGAGCTCTAAGTAAAACTAGAACAAGAGTGCCACAATAAATCCATCAGGGTCGCAGTGGTCAAGGCCAATCAGCTAGTTCCTCGTTTCTAATCTAATCTACACTGAAGAACTTGAATGTTTCAAAATTTTTGAGCATGTTTTGAGTTCCAGAGTTGTCAAAAGAATTAATCATCGAGATTTTGATTTACTTTATGCCCCATTCTTCTGTTTCTTCTTCATGTCAACTTGCTCTCTGTAAAATCAATCATGCAAAATGAAGTGTCTTGAATTTCATTAAAGAAATACATACATCAGGTAATGTGACTTATACAGTAGTCGTGCCTCGTAAATTGGAACTGTCTACTTCCACACATACGACACTGTTATAACAATAGCTTTGCTACGTTTTGCTCTTTACTCCAGGGCAGTAGCATGCCATTTATTAAATTATAGTACAATCTAAACGTGCTTAGATCTTTACACTAGGTAAGTTCTTGTTGATTGTAAAAAATCACTACACTACACTATCCTACAGTACATTCTATGCAAGATATTCAAACAAGAGCTATTTATTATAATAGTTCTTGTCGATTTACAGTTACGTAAAATTGTTAGGTATTTTTTCCATGCCATCTTTAAAATATATGGAAAGTTCTCCAATAAGACTAGTAAACTTACGTTCTCGTGGGTACATTTTGAGACCCAACTCAGCAGGTGGCAATGTCGGTTGGAATGGTTGTGTCCATGTTTCTTCAAATATGGTCCCCTTTCGCATCGATTCCTCTTCTTGGATGTAGTGTTTTTTATGTTTTTGTGATATGTTTTTTTTATGATTTCAATAGAGAAAGTCGCAGAAATGTTGTCAATAGTTTTAATCATCTTCAGATGTCAACATGGTTATAGTATTCAATTGTAGTTTTCAAGTGTATTGAATGGAGAATTCTCCACCAATTATTATTACTATTTTAATCTCGAATTTAGTTTTAGCACGAAGGTGAAATAGGTTGAGCATGGCTTAAAGCTAATACCTCGGCTTGCCGCTCGCGCAATGGATTCGATACATACTAAGATCCAGGAAAATCGAGTTTTTCCTGGTGTACCGAGAAAAAAGTACTTATGAAGAAGGCGGCGATACACATATCAGAAAACTAACATTTTTTTTATTTCGACAAACAGTGTGTAAGGTAAGGTTGCAAATTATAATACTGGGGTGATAGTTACAAAGTGCAGACCAGGATGGTCCTTATTTTTCGATTATTCGATTTTTTCCGGGATACCTCCCAAAGGATTCCTTTGTTTTCTTATGGAAATTGAATTTCGATCGAATATTATATTAAAAACATTTTCATATAAACTTCGTGTCTTCCTGTTGAAAAGCTTTCAGGAATGGCTCCTTTGGCCTCTAATACTGTATATTATATGCAGTATAATAACTATTGAATGTTTAATACTTTGGTGAGGTATTATAAATAGAGGTCCAAGGAGCCATTTCCAAAAGTTTTGAATAAGAGATTTTTGTCAGGAACGTATAAGCTTCATGAGAAAAAATGTATAGCCAATTTGACAGACTTTTATTATTTGTTGTTTTTTATTTTTTCTACGCCATGTTTATTTAAACGAAAAATTGTTAGTTCAAAGTTAGTTCAAAATATTCTAAAACACTATTAAAAAGTATAATATAAAATGCATCAAAATAATTTATAAACTCGGAAATTAAAACCATTAAATGCGATAATTTCATTACAAAATTTTACGTTTAGTTATAATTTAACTATAGAAATGGGGCGAGCGTAGAGGCGTCTTGACTGTGCATGCATTTCGATACTCCAGTGAAGCAACGTTGAGCGCGATTAGTACTTGGATGGGTGAAATCCATCTTGGGAAACACAGCGATCTTGTCCCACCTTCTAACGGCTTGTTACATCAGCGTATACGCGGAAGCTATGTAATTTCAAGCCGAGGATTACGTAGTGGATATATCATCCTTCGGATGGGATGTAAAGCAGTCGGTCCCTTGTCTCATAAATGTTAGGCAAGTAAAAGATCTCTACTCTTCGAAAGAGAAGAGGTTCGTCAAAAATTCCCAAGTTGGTGGTAGCTCGTCTCTTGGCGTCGGTGATAGGCCCTGGTAGCGGAAATAGGACGACGTTAAATAAATAGATTTAAAAAACTAGAAATATACGTGCTTTAGAGAAAAAAATATTGATATAATAATTTTAACAAATTGTTAATACATGTTTTAAAACATGTTTCATTATCAAAGTGACTATTAATGTCAGGAAATGGTCGACGATATTCCGTATGAATTTATAGAACATTTTTTATTGTTATTCAGTATACTTTTCGCAGATACGACATTTCTAAAACCGCAAATATCACTCTTAGAGAAAATATTTTCATATGATTGTGCAGTCATTGAATTCGGAACAACTTTCAAAACGTCCGTCTGTGTGAAAACTCTAGACAGAAAACAGAAAACACTGTATTGAGATTTGGAGTGTAAGTCCGTGTTAGACTAAAGGAAGAACCCAGATTTTTTTAAAAAATCAATCAGTAAATATAAAAGCTATAAAACATTTTAAGAAAAAAAAATACACATAAAGTGTTGGTAACCTTTGATAAAATTTTACAAACACAAAAATACTACATTCTATATTGACGAACGTTTTACCAATTACAAGGCAGTTATACCTAAAAAATTAACTTATTTTCAGGAAACTAAAAGCATACTATAGAACGTTATATAGAAAATTCAGTAGAACTGTCACAACTTTTAAATGTTTAGTTAGCTCTAATCCTGCCTTGAAGTTATTGTTATCTTTCCATTTCGAATGTTTTTTTTTTGTCAAGTATAGCTAGGGACCACCCTAATGCAAACCTGTCACCTTTCTTCAGAACATCTGTTTATAAGATAACTTCTATTGCAAAGGAAAGATAAGCAGTTCAGTGACGCGGTACGCGCAGACTGCATTCTGGTAAGAACTTCAAACCAGAAAATCTGATTGGCCACCTGACTGCAGTTGGAATCAATGAACAAACTCACAGACTCCACAGTAGTTTATTCGTGATAATTTCGAACGTCCAGGTATGGAGCTCTGGAAGACCACAACTAAAAAGAGGGTCGTTTATCTGGTAAATAGACGGATCTAAGACAAACGAGAGGGTAGGTGCCGACGTACATAGCCCAAAAGCAGGCTGTCAAAAGCCATAAGGCATAGACCCACTATCTTCCAGACAGAAATCGCACCAAAAAAGGCACACCAGGAGCAAGAGCAGCACTTAAAACTCTACTTTTAAGCCTAAAATTGCCTGGGAATAATTACAAACAGTAAATAAACAATCAAGAAACAACAAGGTTACCATGATATGGGTGTCACAGCAAGCATTGCAAAACAAGGTGCTAAATCTTCATTTCTCCTACGGGAACTGTTTTGTCGAATAGCAAAATATCACATAACGGGTATATAAGAAAATGGGAAATGGACAGAAATCCTTCTACTGGAATCCAACTCCAAGTCAAGGACAAGCGAAAACGTTTATAATATTAAGCTATTCGCCGAAAAGGGCTAAAGGCTGGTCCTCAGCAAACCAAAACTAGAGCCATTAACAGGTCCTTTCCCGAGTCACTACTCACTGAGATACCATCTCAAACTAGTGGGTAAAGCAGAAGATAAAATGTGTCATTGTATGGAGACAACTAAGACTACAGAACTATTTTGTTTATGCAAGGTCCTAAATTCGTATGAGAAGACTTCGTGTTACTCCCGAACATCCTGTATATTCGATCGTCACAATTTGTTCTAGCCGAGTATCTTATTGCCCAGTGGAACAACCTATAATACTTAAAATAGATTTCCTGAAAAATTTTAAGAGGTGTGGTCCGCCCACGTCTCCTAGGCGTAAAACAGAATAAACAATAAATAGGGACGTAGTTAGCACTTATACTAAGTAAAACGGCTCTGTCACCAAGAGATTACAAGGACGCCCTTAAAATTGGCAAGGCATTTGGAAAAATAAAATTTTTGTAAATTCGGCTTACGAAAAACAAACACTTAAAACTTCAAAGAAAACTTATTTTTAAATTACACATTAATGTTTATGTGTATTTCTTCGAAGATACAGTAACGCCCGATATTTATAGTATAATTAATTATTTTTATCCAGGAAACCACATTTCAGATACTGAGGTACTTCCGATCTATGTCGTCATAATGGTTTTTAGCGTTTTTAATTTCTGCTTCTGACTAGTATGGTCATTAATAAATATGACCCAAATAACTGTTAATTAAATAATATTAAATTACATTGCAGTTACAAGATGTAGAATACAATAAGACTATCCATGACGTAAATAAATTCATATAAATTTTCTAAATTAATTTTACTTCACCTAAAAGAAACCGGCAATGAGTAGAAAGCTGAATGAACTTGATGAATGCATTACATATTTGACAATTGGTCGAATTACCGTATTTAAATTAGATAACTTATATAAATATGAATATAAGTATTCATGTTAAATTCATTGCGATGAAACGACCTCATTTATCCCCAAACTGGCCAAATTAAGCAGTAGGTGTGGTGATATACTGCCTGGCAACTGCTGCGAAATAAGCAGAAAGTCGCACCAGTCACAAGGAATAAAGTAACATCATGTAGAAAAACGCAGGCTATCTAAAGCCCTTGGTAACACCCCAACCATCTTCCAGGCAGAAATCTACGCTATAGATCAATGTGCCCAAGAATGCCTATATAGAAGCACTCGAAGGGCAAAGATATATATACTTTCAGATAGCCAGGCAGCATTAAAGGCTCTCAGGTCCTATACCTTCGAGTCAAAAATTGCCTGGGAATGCAGACAATGCCTGAAGCAACTGGCAAAAAAACAACAAAGTTACCTTGAGGAATAGAAGGCAACGAATTGGCTGATAGCCTCGCAAGAAAAGGGGCCCCTTTTTTGGATCCGAACTGTTCTGTGGCCTATCTAAGGGACATATAACGGAGGAGGTCCTAAAATGGGAAAAGGAACAAATGAAGTCCTACTGGAGGAATACTACAGGCCGACTAGGCCAAAGACAAGCGAAAAGGTTTATAACCTATTTAACAGAGAATGCCACAAGGCTTCTCGAACTTGAAAAGTCCGCCGTAAAGCTGATCACAGGCCTTCTAACTGGCCATTGCCCCTTGAGATATCATCTCAAGAACATGGGCATGGCAGAAGATGACAAATGCAGATACTGTGAAGCTGCAACTGAAACTGCGGAACGTATACTTTGTGAATGCAAGGTACTAATCCGCATTAGGCTAAAGTACCTAGACATAGGGAAATTATAATAATAATAATAATAAATCCTATTCAAATAAGCTGTACATAACAGATATGAAACGTCATTGGTGATATAAAATAATGAAAAATACATTAAAATGGTTACCAATTCCAAAAGTTTAAAACCTTTATCTAATACAATTTAAAAGGACACTCCCACACACACAAACAATTAGCTCCCAGGAAAATCGCAAGCTCTGCAAAAGTCTTGAAATCCTGGGCAACAACTAGTTGCAGGGTAATTCACAAAAGACCTTTTAGGTCGAGGTGAAGAAAGGCCAAGCGACACCTTAAACAATCTACATCTTACAGCAGAGAAGCCAACTAGAATAAAACGTGAGCCACAAAATATGTCAAGACGTTGTGAATAAGAAAAAAATGGCATAGTTCTCATTGTTACGGTCTTGTTGCCTGTGTATACTTCCTCTGTAGTTCATTAGCATATCAGGAGTTCCCCAAGGAGAGGTTTTTAAGGGACGCCCTACATAATGAACAGTTTCTTCGAAGACGAAATTGATAAACGGCTGGAATTTTTAATTAAATAACTTAATGGAGATTATTTGAGCCATTTTAAGATAAGATTAAAATAGATTATATGCAATATCTCCGCCAATCGAAGTCTCGTGATGATTTATTATGAGATAAAATAAATATAAATGTATTAAACTGGATTTATAGCATAGACAATTGTACTGTTTACTTTATCAACACATTTTTTTGAGGTCTCGAGGATGGTTTCTATTTTCATACTTCCTGACAACCAATCAAAATGCAGTATTGTGCTCTTTTTATTAGCAACGCACTGGTAGACATTTTGTAATCCATTCGTTAATCTAGTCGGCCTCCCTTTGCAATATGGCACAGTATCACGCGCTCTTTACCATCAGCTCCTTGTTGGTGACATCAACCCAACTTTCCCAACCCAACATCCTCTTCGCCTTTTGCCATTTGGTTTTTCAACCATTCTACAGGGATGTTTTATATTCACTACTTACAATAACCTGGCTTTCATTTGCTCGGTCTACAATAATAATGTTCGTTTTGTTGTAGTTTACACTTAAATCGTAATCAGAGCTTATTGGTTGAAGGTCGTTGAACAGGTGTATGAGCTCATCCTCGCTTGCTGCAACTTTTGTGTTACTTAGCAACAATTTATTATACTAATTCTTCTTCTTCTTTTGGCTCATAACCCTGGGTGGGTTTTGGCTTGCTCCACTATGTTTCTCCATCTGGCTCTATCTACTACTCTTCTCCAGTTTCCCGCTCTCAAAGTCTTTTGAGGATCGACCTTTTGGTCTTCTAGTTTGAGGCTTCCATTCAAGAATTCTCTTTACTGTTCTTTCTTTATCCATCCTGTGTACGTGACCTAACCATCTTATTGTTTGACTTTTTATATATCTTACTATATCCTCTCCCTTTATAAGTGTGTCAATTTTATGATTTATTCTTATCCTCCACAAACCGTTTTCTTGGACCGGGTCAAATATTCTTCTAAGTACCTTCCTTTCAAATACTCGTAATCGAGGGGGCAATCACTTGAAATTATGTGTCCCACAATTGCAATATTGCAGAGATATTGCATACATATTGCGCACATATTGCACACCATTGCCCAGATACCTGTCCCACATATTGCATAAGTGATTATCCCCTCGCTCGTAAATGATTTTCATCGCTTTTTGTTAATGTCCATGTTTCGCAGCTATAGGTTACCACACTAGGTCAGAGCTGGGAGTAATTAATTACCAAAGTAATTAAATTACTAATTTAATTACTTTTTTTAAAAAAGTAATTGTAGCTGAATTACATTTTTCAAAGCAGTAATTGTACTTAAAAATTATTAATTCCTCAAGCGATACTCTGAAAATATCGTTTCAGAGTAATTAATTAAATTAATTACCGATAGAAATTACTTCATGTAATTTAAATTACTTCTCTAATAATTTCAAATTTCTAGAATAATTTGAATACTGTAGAGTTGAATTGTTTTACCGTAATTAAATTATTTTAGAGTATTTAAATTACTTTACATTCCTATTAAAAGGAAACATAAACATGTAATATTATTCATATCTGTAACTTTTTTTTGTGAGCACGTTTAAGATATTGACTTGAAATTTGGTACACGCATGTGTTCGGGTGCGGTGAATATAATTTGACAATTTCTCCTACATCCCTGAACCGATTAACAAAATTTTTGATGGGCCTTTAGAGACAACTTTAAAGAATGTTACTAGGCTATTGAAAACTAAAGAAGGAATTTTTTTCTTTCAAAAAAAATGTTTGTTGATTTCGATAGTCTAGTATCATTCTATCAAGTTCTCTAAAGGCCTATCAAAGAATTTTTTCAATCGGTTCAGGGATATAGAAGAAATTGTCGAGTTACGAAATCGTTTTCTTAAGCACGGCATCGCCACCTTTAATGAGATCTGGAATTAGATTATATTTTGATTTTATTCCGTTGAAGGGTTGGAGGATAAATTGGGGTTAATAGGGAAATCAAGCGAGTAAGAGTCCATAAAATTGGTATTTAGTATATATAAGAGAAGCTCAGGTCAACAAATTTTTTGGCATTAGCCCATTACCACCCCCACCCCATTATTAAAGGGGGTGAAAAAATTAAATTGTGATTTAGTGTGTATACAAGAACTAAAGGCCTCATTTTTTTTACTTCATCCACCCCCACCCTCACTACCAATATTATGGATTTTTGAGGTATGCGATTTCAAATATTATATTACTAAAGGGCCATAAACAATTATTTCCACATACAAAATTTTTTTCATTGTGAGAGACTTGGATAGAAAATCAGTATGTGGAAGTAGTGATTCCTTGGGCAGCGGTTTTTATATTTGTTTTTAGTTATAGATTTTCATTCTTTTGTGATTACTATCTTTACTGATTAATTAAAAAATTTAGATATATCTTCCTTTCGTATTATTCAGTATTTGTATATAATTATAATTATTTGTACACTAACAAATTATCTTATAATTTACTAAACATCTCCCATTTCCATTATAACAAATGTAGAAGCTGTAGAGTAATTATAAAAGTAATTTATTTATTCAATTACCATTACCATATAATTAGTAATTTAATTACATTTTTTTAATAGTAATTTAATTACTTGGTAATCAAATTACATTTTAACATTAGTAATTTGTAATTTGTAATTAATTGCTTTTTCAAAGTAATTTGCCCAGCTCTGCACTAGGTTTTATAAGAGTTTTATAAATTGTGACCTTGGATTTTCTATTTAGTATGCTGCTTCTTATTAACTTTAAATAGGCATAGTAGCGTTTTCTTCCTTTCAGAATTAGGAAGTTTCCATTTTTCTCATTTTCTCGTAATAAATAGTCGTAAAAATCTAAAAATTATCTGTAATTTTTTAAAAATTATCTCTATAAATAAAAAAGCTCATCTGGGCTGAGGCTCGATTACGTCACAGTACATGGTTCCGTCAACAGCGAGCGGGCGCGGGCACCGGCAGTTTAGTTCATTAATTGTTATTCTTACCGGACACAGCGAAGATATTTTTGTAGTTGGGCTTGTTTAACGTTTTAATCATTTGAAGAAGTAAGTTATGCCTAAATAATAATAAATAAAAAATTAAATAAGTTCGTGAGTTCTTCAGATATCGAGATGATTTTTTTTTTGTTTGACTAGCTAATGAAAGATACTAAATGTGACCTTGGAAATGAGGTTGAATGTACATGATATTTCTAAAACAGGAAAATTCCTAATTCTCGCGTTTATTTCATTTTGGACATTACTATTCGATTTGTTTACCGTTTATATTAATGTTTGACGGCTGTATTAGATGCGTTTTGCAACAAAACATTCATATTTCGTCTTGGCTTGATTCACTTGCACTCCTTTATGTACATGTGGTTCCATCTATGGCGGATTGGTTGTTTGTAGTTGGCTACTAATAAATAGTAGTCTTAGTCGCTGATTGCTCCACGATAAACTCGGACATCTTGTATTGAGGTGGCCTATTTTTTGATATCAGTATATACTAATTAGTGTTTTTTAATTAGTTGATGTACACTAATTGAGTCACATTTGTCAACTGTTGAAGTGCTGAGTATATCTGGCCCGAAGGACCTACAACAACTTCGGGGCAAAAATCAAAAATGATCAATAAGGGTAGAAAAACTTTTATAATTAAAATAAAATCTTTGCAATCGACAACGTCCTACTGCTACTTTTACTCATTTTACGTAATGCTGATTATGTGAAACTTTGATTATGAACACCCATAGCGTGAGCAATTGCAATATGGCGATAAAAGCACCTGAATGTTATTGCGTTATAATAATCAAGAATCCTAGCTGCAGTCTAGCATTTTTTCCCTCCAGTGTAATTTTATATACTAAAGCCTCACGTGTTTTGTCATAGTACATCATTTACATGAATGCCGCATATATCACTTTTCGTATTTATTTACATACCCATTCCAATCATTTGCAGGTGTGTTTAAAAAAGTTTATCATTAAAAATAATTTAAACAATAAGTAGAGCATATATTTTCAAAACTTAATAATTAATTATTATACATAGATAACAATCATTACTAACTATTTGTGGTCGATTTATTTTAATACCTAGCTTTGCTAAAATTTTACAAATATTGACCGAGAGGCTACAAAATTACTATAAAATAAAAAATGTAATTTAATGCACTAAATTAAAACTAAAATGAACAGGTTAATTTTCAATATCGTAAGATTAGATATGGGGCCAGTATACAGTGGCGCACTATTTATATTTACCTCATCAATCATACGAATGTCTACTCCAAATACACGTACGAAAATAATAAAAAACTTCAAATAAAAGGAGTCTACACACGTGTTTAACTTTACGAATAAAAATAATTTTTATGGATTTTTTTATTACAACAGTACATTTGCTGCTAGGTGGTTTGAAAAATACTTTAGGCAAAAAACACAGTGACTAATACAAGTTAAAGTTGCTCATACACATGACGTCAAATTCAAATTTGTGGAAACAAAATTAGAACAAGGTAATGAGTCTAATGAAGATATATGTACACCATAGATAACAATATCTACATTTTTAAACCGCAAATATTATATCATCTTTATTATAATCTTACTAAGTTAATCAAATGTAAACTTATGTATTACATATAGTGGAGTCATTAGAGATTTTCACTTCGGAAAAATTCCGGGAAGTGGTAACTTTTGAGAATACATCCCTGAACATGTTAGGAACAACATATCAAAAGTTACCAACAATAGTCCTTGAGATTAATTTTTTATTAAACAATATAGTTGCAAAATACCAATCTTTGTCAAATATATCTTAATTTTTTTTCTTTCAAAAAGTAATTGCACCATTCGAAAGTACGGGAAATTTAACATCAAAAATGTAGGCTGCAGATTTTTTTATTTAAGGTACGAAAATGGAACGCGGAGACACGCAAGTACGGAGCGCGAACCGCGCGCGGCCTCGAACGCGCTTCACTAAATTTGTTGTAACTTTTGAACTAATTAATGAAATTGACCTCACAAAAGCTTAAATGAAAGAAGAAACATGTAGCTATTGGATTATTATATTTTCAAATATAAAGATGAATGTATGAACGAATAGTACATATCTGAAGTCGAAACATAAAGAGATTTGCGATGAAATAGGTAAAAGCTCTACCATTTCTAAAAATATGCTAAAGATGAAAACTTGTGTCTTTCATACTTTACTCTTGCAGTAATGTATAAAAAGATCCAATGAGTGAAAAAAATCTCAAAAATTTATTTTTGAAGATGTACACTTCCAAATTTTCAAAATTTTGAGATGATAAAATTTGATATATATATATATATATAACTAACTTTAACCACCCATTTCTCTGGTTTAAATCGCGTTATTAGGTCTTTGTAGATGCGATTCTTAAAGCTTGAAATATGTGTACTTTAAGATGCTTCAAGGGGATTTACCTTAAAAATTAAATTAACCCCCCTTTTTTACGAAAATAAAAACAATTTTTTTTTGCTGTAAAATTCGTGAAATTATGGGTAAAATAAACTTTTATAAAAAAATTTATTTAGCCCACCTATAATAATATTAATATTTATTTATAACCAATTAGGATACAATAATACAATGGCATTAACAATTTAGTAGGTATACATATAAATAAATATTCGGGAAAAACCACAAGGAAAATTCCGCGCGTGGGTAACTCTACTTTAATGCAGCATATGTTTATAGTGGGACCTCAAAATAAGTAAATCTGATGATGAACAAATTTTGGAATATAATAAACCCACGAAATATTCAAAAATCAGGTTTTTTCGGTAAATCGACTTAATGTTGATTGTTTCTACAATTTTCATCCTGTTTAAAATATCGAAAACATATTAAAAATAATCACGTAGTACAGGGCTATGAGTCAAATTATAATGCTTGAATAATAGAACGAGATTGAAAGTAAAACACCATCTTCGCGGTAAGCAGTACGTATCACCTGCCCCATACGCTGCGCTGTGTGTGTGCCCGCAGAGCATTTTAAAAGTATTTTGGGCACTTTCTCACAGATATCTTGTAATGTTATGTACAATATCACGTTTTCTCAGCTTCTTTTTAAGTTTTTATGTGATAATTTAAATTGTGTTTGTAACTGAATAGTGTATTGAATTATTTTATTGCTTGATACAAGTCAGCCATATTGGATCAGCCAATTTGAATCACGTTTTTTTGACATCATAATCTGTTTCAGCGACCTCCCCTTATATGTCAATTTGAATTAAATTGCTTTAAAATTTTTCAACTTATATTAAATAATTAATAAACAATTTCCTCACGATTATGTTTATAACTTTTTATTTTAAGCTATGTAAAAGTGATATCAAAAGGTTTTAGGAAAATCGAAGCTTCCCGTAATTATTCCGAAATAATGCTTATTTTCAGCCTCTATTGACTCCACTAATATTAAAATTCGGTGTGTTTCATCGCTTACGTACAGTTTACTGCGAAGGTATGAGAAATAGAAAAACTCTAGAACACCAAACGAATACACTTAGTATGGAGTACTCGGAAACTATTAAAATGTTCAGAACTAAACATAACACACCACATAGCGAGCGTTCAATTATCTTCAGTTTTGAAGATGATTGAAATTTGGGATATCCTATATACATAATAAGTGGCACTTTTTGACATACAAGTGATTTTTTTTTCACTTCCGGTTTCGCCGGAAGTGACACTAACTTTAGATTTTTAAATGGAACACCTGTATATCATTGCATTTTTGAATTCTGCATAATTTTCTGAATCCAACGATACCAAATAAGTGACATTTCAAACGTCAATATTTTTTATAATATAATTTTTAGTTTTCCATTTAAGTGTGCCATGATGGTTCCGATTTATTCTAAATGACCCGTGTAACGCTAGAAGAATCGAAATCCCGTCAAAAATATTAAATTACGTGATTCATGAGCAAATAAAGTCCATCAACATGGTTTTTAGGGCAAAACTCATTTTTTTCAAATGGAACCATATGGGTACTGTGGTACCATTTATTAGTAGGTACTATTAATAAGGAATTTATTCATATGTCGTGTTAAAATGTGCGATAAATACAAACAAAATTACAGCCAAAAGAAAATAAGAAAATACAATTTTGTATAAATTTGCAGCATTTTGAACACAGTTAACAAGAATTTTAAACATTTTTAAAGACACAATAAAAACACCGGCAAACCAACAAATGTTTGACAAGCTAAATATTTCATTGTTTTCAAAGCCACCTTAGTTACTTCTGAAAGGCGGATGGTCCTTGAGCTTGGGGGGGGGGGTAACACAGTCGCATGCTGAAAATAACAAAAACGTTTTTCCTCGAAAATTGAAATTGATGAGCGGGGGAGAAAATCACAAAAAAAGTATTCTAGTATAGAAAAGAAAATTACAAACACAACTAAATAGAATATATATTCAAAAGTATAAAATAAAATAATAAAAATTATGAAATTTTAATACGAAAGTTTATGGTTTACAAAAACCCCCCATAAATCCGCGCTTGTTACTTCATAATATTTAATTAGAACAAAATTGTATTTTCTTATTTTCTTTTAGCTGTAATTTTGTTGGTATTTATAGCACATTTTAATACGACATATGAATAAATTCCTTATTAATAGTACTAATAAATGGTACCACGGTACCAATATGGTTCCATTTGAAAAAAAATTGAGTTTTGCCTCAAAAACCATTTGAAATGTCACTTATTTGGTATCATTGGATTCAGAAAATTATGCAGAATTAAAAAATGCAATAATATACAGGGTGTTCCATTTAAAAATCGGAAGTTAGTGTCACTTCCGACGAAACCGGAAGTGAAAAAAAATCACTTGTATGTCAAAAAGTACTCCTTATTATGTATATAGGATATCTCAAAACTCAATCATCTTCAAAACTAAAGGAGGAAAGGGGGGCTATGATCCTGTTACACCCGGTATAGTAGACAACCCCCAAATCTAAAGCCAAGGCTGCCCGGAAGGGAGTTACACATTTGGAAAACGCAGACCCACCGACATTATCAGTGGGGCTCAAACTTAGTACACGATAGACAGTGAAATCAGCATAGTCGCCAAAGAACATGCCTAAGCCGTCTGAGCTACCGTGTCGGTAATAAATATTATTTGGACGATATTTGGTACGACACAGATGGATATAGTCAATGGACGGGGTGAATCAACATTTCCAAGCAAGAGAACTAAATAAATAATTGTACATGATGGAATTTAAGGGTTAGTAACTAAATCGAAAGAAATCGGAAGATTTAAACGTTGTTTAGAATAACTGAGAGATATAGTTATCTACAAATCTTTAGTGCGAATAAAAAAGGCCATAAAAATATCAAAGTCGGCGCTATTACATGCTGTTAAGAGTACCCCAGAGCTGTACTTTAAATTTTTGCATATTAGAATGAACAAAATAATACCAGAGCTGACAATAAACTCAGAGTCGTTGTAGTTAGGGGTGATTCGAGTAACTATATCACAGAAGCTGGATATCTTAATCAAGAAGCATGTTTCCGTATATTTCTTATCTTAATCATGTCAGAACATACTTTACATAAGAGTAATGATGTTCTATCCATTAAGTAATACATTACATTTATTATTTAATATAGTGTAGAAAAATAAAACATGCCCCGGTCTCCCCTTATATTAGCTTGGTCGGCAGATTTAAGTTTTTTATGTGCAGTGTAAAAATGGAACGTGGAGAAAAATAAATCATTCGTTTCGATAATGCCCCGTACCACTCACGACTTACTCACTCACGAAAAAATGCCAAATAAAATCTGAAAAGAGGACTAGATTCAAGAACTTCTTCGAAAATATGTACAATTAAGAATGCAAAGAACATTTTCCGAAAACGCAAAAGTGATAATAAAACCGCTGCCTAAGGAATCACTACTTCCACATCCAGATTTCCTATCCAAGACTCTTAGAATAAAAAAAAATTGAACCCATATTTGCACTCCACTATTGGAAATAATTGTTCATAGAACTTTAATAATAAAATATTTGAAATTGTCTACCCCAAAACCCCGTAAAACGATGTGCCATAACATCGGAAATGAGGATGGCTGATGTCAAAGAAAATTTTGAAGCCTTTAGTTCTTGTACACAAACTAAATCACAATTTAATTTTTTATTCCGTTTAATAATGAGGTGGGAGTGGTAATGGGAGTGGCCGATACCAAAAAAACTTCGAGACCTTGGTTTCCCGTACATACTAAATCTCAATCTTATGAACTTTTACTTGTTGGCTTTGCTTAGCACAGCAAAGCAAACTCGCCCGTACGCGAAGCATCCCAGCTCTGTTATTTCATTTCAGCCAGCTGGCACACGCGATGTTGTAATTCTTACTCCCTATGCCTAGCCCGCCACTACACACTGTATCTAGTTGATAGTTTTATTTTAAACAATGTTGAGTTTGTTAGTTCTTCTTTTAACATCGGCAGCCAGGTTGTGCAAACATCTACGGAACAATTCGACACCCATTTATCCTCATGCAATAGTATTATCACAGATTAAACAAACCAGATGTTTCAATTATGACGTATCATGGTTTAGATAATAAATCAACTCGTGGAAGGTACCAATTTGTGCAGTGATCTGCGCATTATACCAATCAGTCTTAACCAGCGAGTATAGAGTCACAGGAGGGAGCTTATGATACGTAACAATAATTAAAAGTCACCTAATAAATACTCAAAAAACCACTTAAATGTATAACAATAACAACTCTAACCTTCAATACAATACACCACATTCCAAAATAATTAATATCACCGGTGTAGCTGATGACGACTTCCGTCTGTGAGATTTCAGTACTTAACACTCCCTCCTGTAACATTATACTCGCTGGTCTTAACTGCTATGTCAACCGCAAGGTTCCTCTGTTTATGTCTTCTGCGCAGAATTCTGGAAGGTTTACGTCACATGACAAAAATGAAACTGGTTACATAGGGAATACTATTAAGTGAAACATCTGGTTTGTTTGATCTGTGGTATTATAGCCGCTTCTTTAATTTTTTTTTTCTTGCTATCTGTCTCTTTTGTTAAAATGTTTGCCGAGTCCCAGTTTATTCTATGTCCGTTCTTCCAAATTTCTGAATCTCATTCTTCCTAATGTAACCCCTGTGCTCACCCAATCTAAGATTGAATGGTCTGGATGACTCGCCACATAATGTTTATTACACTCACTCGGAATACTATAAATGCAGTTTTTTTAATTTTGCTCATGATTTAGCGGTTTTATTTTTGTTAAAATAGATCTCAATGTATTACCCGTTTGAAATATCGTCCTAATATCAAATCTATTGCCTATACGGCGTAGCTTTTCAGATAATCCTTATACATAAGGAATTAACGTTGTGTACCGTTGTTCAGGTTTTTATAGTACATGATTATTATTTTTTATATATGTGAAAGTTCTATGAATAAAAGCTTCAAGGTATTGATTGTTTATAAGAACCTCTTTTATGAAGCGTTTCTCATTGTCTAATATTTCATCATTAGAAGAAATTATTTTGGCCCTATCATATAAGCATTTTATGACACCCTTTTTCACATGCATCGACTGATTTGAGTTAAAATTCAAATACCTGTTGGTGTGTGTTGGTTTTCTATAAACGCTTGTTTCAACTGTATTATTTACTCTTTTAATTAAAACATCTAAAACAGGTAGTTCATTTCTATTTTCTACTTCTAATGTAAATTTAATACAGTGTGCTTTATTATTTATATTTTTTAAAAAATTATCTAGTAAATCGGCTCCATGAAGTTTTTCAAGTTTCAAATTTTCTATTTTCGATTTTTTCAAGCAAAATTGAATTGCTCATTGCTATCAAAAAACTTTCCAGCCAATAAAAAATTCGAATAATTAGTTCGTTAATGTAAGCTATTGATAAAAAATGTTGACTCTCGTGTGGAATGGCCAGATTTAAAATAAAATTGCCAGAAAAATATCGCATTTATTTAAATAACCGACAATTCTGCCTTTTTAAATTCGTATTTTATATAATAATATACATATTCGAAGTACTTATTTGGTTGTAAATACTCATTATGACATTCTTCAAATCGGCGTCGTGTTACGAACAAACCGTATGTTATGTATAAACCGTTACATATGAATATAAATATAATTCCAGTTAAAATAAAACTTCGCATGCATAATATGAGCTTGGCATTTTATCTTTTCATATTAAAACCAAGGTGTTGTAAATCAATATCCAATCGTATTGATATTAATAATAATTGAGATCACAATCAATATGGACTTACATTTTTAATTTAGGCGATAAGTCCAAGGATAAAATTTATCTGATATGAAACATATCAGAGAGAGTGTACCAGAGGTGCATTCAAATTATTTTCGTTGATACAGGTAACATCAGAGCTTTGAAAGTGTCATCTTGTTTACTCTTTTTGATAAAGACAAATCATCTACAAACAAACCAAATCATAAAGTAGTAAATTATAAAGTCCTCAACTACGTATATAAACATATGCGACATAAATAAGCTGATAACACAATGTAAAATGCTGAACCAGCCCTCAACGTGTGAATAAGTAAATAAATAGTAAATATTATCTTTGTGGGAACCGCTACATCAGAAAAATTACAAAGGTGCTTGAATTTCTAGAAAACAGAGTGATAATCTCTTGTTAAATATTATCTGCAACGATGCAACCAAAGACTATAGTCGGTTAAGATGGGTGCATTTTTTTGCTTGGATTGTTATCAATATCACTTACAATTTTGGAAAATTTCAGCCCTTAATATTAAACTGTTTTCGAGTAAAAGAAAAAACGACCATTTTTGAAAATAATTCCGATTCAAATAAAATTTTAACCAATTATAGATGCCACCAGAACATAAACGCGGAATAAATTGGAACAGAATCTGACAACAGGAACACTGAAAAAAAATCATGAATTTTTTTGGATATTTTAATACCTATAAATTTTCGGCACTACTACCACTTTACCTCTACCACTTTATTTAGTAGGCTTTTTCGTAGCATACAACAAAACGGAATGTAACTAAATTTGGCAGGTTATTAGTAACGGGTAGTACGTTTTTGATTTAACTGAGAATATGTTCCGTTAATACACAATTTTAACCAGCACAAACCAGAAGTTTTTGACAGCGGTTGCATATTGGTTAATCGGTTACATAGTTATTAACGGGACACTTGAACTGGAATTATTTTTTTGCCAACATAACCTAAGATTTCTAATAAATTTTCTGACAAATGGATGCTGTAGCAGCGTTCTTTTTCCAAGAAGAAATTCTGGATATTAGCAGTAGCTCAAGTAGTGGAGATGAATTTCCAATGCGAGGCCATATGGTTCTTATATTTTGTTGACGCCTTGCCCTTACCCAAACACTTTCTGATTCCGACAGTTTGACGTACCCCCTCCTAAATTGAACCGCTATTACCGATCTAAAACGTCGGTCGTTTTGGTCCACGCTGAAATACCAATTTTTCAGGAACCGCATTCCATAATTTTACTTATTTTCAGGGATATGACATTTACGGGACAGTCAAAGCCCAACCAAGAAAACCAAATCGATTAACGGAACATATTCTTAATGTCAATAATTTCTTATAAATTTTTTAAGCAATAATTTTTAGACTTCATAAGTTGTTCTTTTGCTTCGGCGGGGTGAGTAATTTCAGAAATCATCAGCATTTTACTTTCCCAACGTGAGCAAACTCCTTCGAGCGTAGAAATAACTCGTAGAAACATAATTGAGTTTGTTCACCCAGCCAAAGAAAAAAACGACGCAATTCGGCCAGCAGTTTATTAATTCTATAAAATCCCCTCCAATTTCTGCTTAAAAAATGTACAAAAAATTATTGACAGCCCGAAGGGCTGTTTGCTCATTCGGTTAGAGTAAAAACCTGTTACCTCTAGGAATAATCCGCCAAATTTACTTACATACCTTTGGGGACTCAAGTCTGGTGGGGTAATTCACAAAATATCTTTTAGGCCGACGTGAAGTAAGGTTAGTCCAACTTTTTCCTTCGTTCTATATCGTATAATTGAAAAGATTTGTTTAATAGTTTAGTTAAACTTTTAAATTTTACTGATAATGTATTATACTTTACGAGTAAGTGAGATAAAATAACCTATAGGTACCTATGATTAACCTAATTACGAGATAGAAATGAATATAGAAGATAACAGAGTCACACGCTTCTCGTTCTGGATTCTGTCGGGGCATATTAAAATAAACAATACAGGGATGACCACGGTTGGTAGGGAAATAACAAGGAAAACTTATGCGAAAATAACCTACAGCTAATTCTAATCTCTTCAAAGACATTGTAAAGGTAGTTTTACAATTGACCAAAGAATAGGAGAAAAATTTTGAAACATCTAAAATTTTTAATTCATACTATTTAATTTACTCACTTTCAAAAAAAAAAAATCATTCGTAAGCGTCATTTTTCCATAGTGGCTTCACTCAGATGTAAATATCAGAGCAGCGATATTTTAAGAAAAATTTACATTTAATATGACGATTTGAGATACATTTTTTCCATTTCTTTTCGACCATATTTCATTTAAAATGCAAAGCTTAAGAATAACGAACAAGCTTGGTGGCGTGGTAAATGTTCACGATGAGGTAATTTTATATACTTTATATAAACAAACTATATTCTTGTTTATTAACGACTGGTATAAAGCAGATAATTAGTAAATGGGCATGCTTAAAGTGCACATCAGCGTGCCTAGATTTTTTAATAAGACACTTCAGGTCAAGTGAGGGTAATTGTGAACAATTTTAGAATGTCTAATTTTATGATAAAACCAAGAAAAATGCTATAAATAGTACATACATACAATCATGTACGTTAAATACACACACGTACATACATACATTGTGTATACTATTTCCCGAAGTGTTTCCAAATTTTGGCCAGGGCACTTAAATTGATAGGAAATGTCTGTGCTATTAGAACGTGGATTTGCACTGGACGTACCTATTTAATTATCATTATGTGATGCACCAAGTAAATTTAATTATTATGTAACAAAAACACTTTACTTTGTTTTTTATCACTTATTAATTGTAACTTTCACATTACTGCATTTTCGTCATTCAATGTGGCATTGTCAAACTATTCAAAAAGCGAATGAACATACAAAAGTAATAACAGAATGTTTATACTAAATTTATGGGTAATATCTTGGATAAGATGATGGGAAATTTGAACATAATTGTGACTGTAAATAGGGTGAAAATTTTAATAAAGGTATAACAGGTAATATTCCAGGTATGCTAAATGTTAGAAAAATATTTATGAATACACTAAATTAACAGGAAGTTGTTTCAATACGTCAATAGCATGATACTATAATACAAAAGAGAGATACGCTCTCACGCATACCTCCCCTTACCCCAGTCTCCGCTGTTATGTCACTTAAAAGTCGACTAGTTTAGCGGTCAATTTTTATTTTTACAAAATTACCTTAAGGATAGAATTTTGCAGAGTGAGAGGGAAATATGCGTTTATTTTCAGTTTATTATAAATATTTAAAAAATCATAAATGGTATAATCTTTAAAATGGTTTCAGGTACTTACAAGGTGCACAGGTCTCCAAAAAAAAAAAAAATTTCTGTTCCAAGGACTAAACCTATCATGCCTTAAGTATTTTTGTGTGCTGAATCCGATTTTTCAATCTAAAAAATTTTTTACCGCGTAGATTTCGAGTAAATCCCGGTTTTTATCGTGAAAATATGTTTTTTTGACAATTTTTGACGTTTACTCGAAATCTACGCGGTAGAAATTTTTTTAAATTAAAAATTCGGATTCAGCACAAAAAAATACTCAATGTATGATAGGTTTAGTCCTTGGAGCAGATTTTTTTTTTGTAGACCTGTGTAATAAGATACAATTAATTGTCCGTTTAACTCGCCCCCACGAATTAATCTCAAATTTTTACCGTGTTATAACTAAATATTTGTTAACAATATGTGTTGATATAAAGGTCAAATTTAAATAAGTGTAGAAAGTATGATTGTTTTTTCTAAAGCTATGTCGATAAACTGTGAAAATTTACAAGTGCGAATATAACAAGCGAGAAACTTTTTTATCTTTCGAAAGTATATCGAGGACGTATGAAGGATGGAGCTAGCTTTTTTATTTGAAACTTTTTTTTGTAGGATTAACAATTTTCGAGAAAATTTATTTAAGTATGCGGGACGCCCTCGCGGACGAAACGGCGCAGAGAATGGTGTAAAAACTATGTGCGCTAGAGTGTTGTTTAAAGAACTGAATTCAGATTTTCTTGCAGTGTCAAAAATGAATTAGATTTTTGAGCAAATCAATGGAGAGTCATTAAATATTTGTAATAATTAGATGCTGGTCTGTCGAGAGGGGAGGGTTGCGGGGGGTGATCCCCCCCCCTCGGGCCTGTTTTGAAATGGTTGAAAATTTGTATTATAATTTTTTCTTGGCATATTTAAAAAAAAATCTCGGATTTCTCCCCCCCGCTCATCAATTTTCAAAAAAAATTTTCCCCACCGAGCCCTTATTTTCTCTCCACGCCCCTGGTTAGATGAGAGAACACACTGATATGTCCCGCGCTACTAAATTAAGTCATACTGCGAAAACGCTCTCTTACAGATGCAAAATGTATTTTTTTAACAGAAACATTAAACAATCCGGCAATTTATCTCTAAGGAAAATTGTTGAAATTACTAAATAATAGAAAGTGACTCGCAAAGAAGTACGTAAATTGATTTATAAATTTGATTCCACTGCGGATGTAAACATCAAAAAAACCAAAAAAACAATTAAATGAAGATGACGCTGCTACTCCTGTAGTTTTAGACTCTGTACAAGACACTCAAGATGGTCGTTAAGAAAAAAATCAGTAAATTTAGGTATTAGCAAATCTCAAAAATGGTGTGAATGGGGGAAATAGACAAAGCAAGCAATTAAGATTCCATAAAATTGGGATTTAGTGTATGTAATCAAGGTTTCAAAATTTTATTGGCATCAGCCATTACCGATGAGACATCGTTTTATGGGTTTTTAGGGTAGACGAATTCAAATAATATATTATTAGTTCTATAAACAATTATTTGAAGTGAAGTGCGGATAAAGTTATCAATTTTTTTTCGTTATAAGAAACTTGGATAGGAAATCTGGATTTGGAAGCAGCACATGTTCAACCACCCAGCAGTTTTAATAGTGTGTAATATTGGTTACCATCGGAGGATACTAGAAACGTTTTGGTAGTTTTACTTCATATAATAATTTGGAAAGTTTAATATAATTTTTTTTATTGCATGTTTAGGTTGGAGCTATGGGCTATGGAGCTAGCTATGGTAGGAATAAATTAATTTTGTTACCTAATTTATATGTAGGGTCATTAATACAATTCTGATAAGACCACATTTTGTCTCATCATTACCTTTACTACGGTACATGTAACGGCAAGTTTGTCAAGAAAGGCAACACGCTACTAGCCTTTCAGAAACAAGGAAAGCTGAAGAATTGAATAATGACATAGCCTGGAAAGATGGAAATATATGTTTGTTAGTTGTACATTCCTAACACCAAGAAAACTAATATACAGGCGAAGTAAGAATCTCCTTAAAAAAAATACTTACAGGAAAACCATTTTCTTCCTAACCGAGCAGCTTTGAAATCTACTCTGCTTAGAGCCCATTTTCATGGGTGGATTCTCCGATTAAAGAACTTATATCTAGATACATAATGGCATGAATTTTATGATCCCGAAAGACTCCCATTCTAAGGCACTTCTTCCCTAAGTTGCTGATTGGCCCATCGGCGTATTCGCGGCCGCTCGTACACGATCGGTTTCATCGATTATCATAATCTCAGTTGACAGTTCGGCCATTAATGTCAATAAATGTTTTTCGTGTTCTCCGACCAAAAACTGGTGAAAAAGTAATTTTATTTTAAGTTGTGATTTGCTTAATACCTAAATAATATTCTCTATTCATATTTACACAGTTTAGTGACAATATATTTTGTGCAAATAAATAGTGTAGTGCTGTGCCGTTTGCAGAAAGCAGTTTAGAAAAGAAGAAAATCGATCGTTCCATAGTCGTAACATGATGAAGTTCAGTTTACAGTTATAAAGTAAATAGCAATTAAATTTTAATATCCTTTCAATACATATTTATCTTACTGTTTTATCTTACTGTAATATCGTATGCCTACATCACGTTATATAAAGAGCCGGTAATGCAGGAATTGCAATAATTCATTTTAATGAAAATATTTACCATTCTACACACACAACGCCACTGTTGCCTATGGGATGTGATGTTCATCTATCCATTTTAATGGACATATAGTGTGACTATGTTAGGAGCAAACAAGGTATATAGTGAAAAGATAGCCTGTTATGTATCTAGATATAAGTTCTTTAATCGGAGGGTGGATTAGAGTCGAGATGCAGAACCCCATTCCAATCCCCAGATACTTAGAATATGACTGGAAAGTAACAAAAATTCCTGTGTTCCAGTGATATGTTCATCACCCGAGTCATCACCTTACTCCAAATAAATTAGTACCGATTGTTCATGCACCCATAAAATGTCGCCCTCTTAGTAAATCCTCTACGAATGATTTATATTGAACAAAATGGGTAAATGGGAGATGTAGAAGATAATATTTACTTTGATAATTTTGCAATTTGGCAATCGCAATCAATTTTATTTTTGCCTGTAATTTTATTTTTGCTTGTAATTCCTAGGATTTTTTATTTAATTGTTTCTTGTATAAAATTTGTTTTTTTATATTTACTCATATGAATTTTCTTATTTATATTTTTCATTTTTAATGTCTTTCTAAATGAATATGTAATGAGAAAATGAAGTTACGTTCTTTATGAGGAGCCACTCAAATGTATACAATATGAAGAAAGGCTGACAGAAAAATTTATTGATAGCATCCTAGGTAGTTAACATCGATTCCCGAATACCCAATAATCGTTTTAGTATTGCTATAGACTTACAAAATAAGACCCCAAAACTTGTTTCATCATCGAGCACACGAGGTGACAGGCGCTCATAGTATTAAGCGAATATTGTTGATTATCCAACCATCCTTGATAAAATTAGCAAAAACCGGCTTGAAACGCAGTGAAATTCTACCTTAAGACATTCACGGAATAGGGGACAAAAAGGCGAAAAATTGAGAGTAAAACATGCGAATGATATACTGGTCGAAGAAGACAATAGAAATTGATTTTTTCGCTATTGTAACACATAGTATGCGTATATTCGAGTTTTGAGTTTTAAAATGGACCAGCATAAAAAGGAAAAATATATAGTTTCATTCCTTCTTAAGCAATCGCCTAATAGGAGCACCGTTTTCCATAAAGTTTCAGGATCAGAGAAATGAGCCAGATTAGTCTGGAGCCATAATAATCTGTGAGAAAGTCATAGGCTGTGGAGGCGGGAAAGGGGGCGGAAAAATAGAGGCAGGAGAGGGGGGAGGAAAATATGGGTAGGAGGCAAGAGCAGGATGTATCTGTGAAGAGAGCCAAATGAGCCCGACAAGACACACATTTTTTAATCATTTTCCGCCAATTAACACTTTACGGCTGACCATTATCGCTCATCTGCCTGCGCTATTTATTTCTTTGCATTTAGGGTGAAATAAAAATGGTGTCGTTCCTTACCGGGAATTTTTTTTAATTGTTACCGTAAGAATTTAAAATATATTTTTATTTATACCCCTGCTTAGTCGTAAACAACAAGTCATTAAACAACGAATTAATAATGCAATTGTTCTTTTACTGCCAAAAAAACCCGTAGATATAATTTTTTTTTTCATCTTAACGTCTTATTACTTAGCAATAGGTATTCCACCACTCAAACAGGACGCGCACAAAGACAACACAACAACCATATTGAAATTTGCCAAACTACTGCTTTCACCTAAAATGAGACCCTGTAGTACATGCGTGTGTATTTCCTATGCACGAGCATGATTTTTAAAATAAGGCAATCACAAATCCATTTTAAAAATATTCCGAAAAATTTAAACAATTTAAATTAATCTGGAGACTTAAACATGTCCGGGATTTATTAAGGTCAAAATATTATAATTTGTGTTAATCTTTCAAATAAAAAAACCATCAATTTTTTTTCGTCACACTTAGTTAAAATAAATGTATTTAACCTTTAATGCCGTTAACGTCAATAAAGAAAAAGGAGTGTCTTTTATTATAGAATAATATACGTTAAAAATGTTTGAGATAATGAAATCGATTTTTTAAAATTATCAATATCTTAAACGATCATTAATTGTTTACATATATGGCATAGGAATTATGGTATTATTTTTTAAGATTAAATTTAACCGAATATAGAAACCATATGGCCATGGATTTTAACGATTTATAACATCGCGCTTTTGTGCAAGAATTAACGTACAGGGTTATTAAAATTCCAGTGACTGCGCAGAATTTTTAATTATTGGCAAGTTTTATATTCAGATTTTCTAAACAACGAAAAAAGATTTACATTCGGGAGGTAAATCACAACTAAAATTTTCGCACTGTAGATTCCATTAAGAAACGGTTTCTAACAATTTATTAGATTTCCTAAGGCATCACCAAATTCGACGCAAGTTAAATAATTCTAAATTTCTACTTTTCATTCAATGGTGAGAATAATTAATATCTGAAATAGCTAATGAAATTTTAATAAAATGTTTCACTTTTGTTTCTTACACAGAGAGTCTCGAAGTTCTCGTCGGTTCGTTTAGAAGCTGGGTTCTACATGCAGAAATAGTAAGAACAGTTCCTAGAAACAACAATTCTTTGGAACTAACTCTGAAGATAGCGCCTATACATATAGTGGTTTTTACTGATTATTTCGGGAGCACTTTATGAGAATTGGTTCACGATTTTATTTTATTAGTTCACTTTTACCAAAATTATTTTCATCCATAGGCGGGTAAAATGGTGAGTACATTTCGAGGTACGTCTTGTTTCAGGTTTTTTTTTTCTCGTTTCTATCTTCAGTAGGTTAAGGTTCAATCATGATATATTGACTAATCTAGATAAATAAATCTCTAAAGGTAAATATTGTTTAGTGTTCGACCGATAGAGTTTCTTTTGCCGATATCAAAAAATCGGTATCCGCCGATATTATAAACCATCAATCTTTTTTAATCAAAACTCACATATTATAAATTGCTATAGACTTCCAATATGAGAATTCGTAACTGTCGTCAATTAGGTCACATTATTCACATCATTGGTTCAAAAATAAAATCATATTTGCAGATGATCGAAAATTAATTTCTGCGCCTACATCGTATGGTCGCAAGCATCGTTGACCATTGTGGCGCTGAATTCGAAAACCCCGAGCTTTTGTTTGACCAAAAGGCTTACATTTCTCTATCACAATGTGAGAAACCTCCATTTTGATTATTTTTTTTATTGTTGAACATTCTCTATTTTTTTTTTATTTTATTGATACAGAATTAATTTGTTGTTGTCCTATTAAGCCCTCTTCCCATAAAAATAGGGAGCTACTGCAATTGGTCCAGAATGGAAAACTGAGATAAGACCAGATCTTTACGTTTTGAGGACCCAGGAACACAAAAAGTGGTTTATAAAAAATTTCTGTGCGTTTGCACAGATGGCTCCGTCCAAATGTGAACATCAATGCAATAAGTCCAATTGACTTTCGTCCACTCACTCAAGTTGATTTGTGACACGACGATTTCAACACCTTCGTCCGGGACTTCTGCTCTGCCTATATATTTACCTCTCGACATTACAATCCACACATAGCAAGTATATGTCTTTACCGGACAAGCGTCAATTGGCATAATTTCTTCCCATATGAGGTGTTCACAATGTTCGCATTATGATGGACATATCTGTATGTATGTAAGTATGAATGTGGATGCGTGAGCGCGGAAACTAGGGTACCGATTTTAAGCAAAAAGGTAATATTGGAACCGTACAAGAGCTGCAAAGGTTTTGGTGCAAATCGGACGTTTAGTGCCCTTTTGAGACATAAGACTTTCTTATTTTACGACATAATATTTTTTATTGTACCATGTTATCCCGATTTCCACGATATCACTTGTTCTGTCCATCTTCTGTTAAAAAAGAATGTCTCGAGTCCCGCGATGGTGGGTTGCTAAGTTCTAGCACTCACGGAACGGAGACTTGCATCGTATAGCTCAGCGGTAACGAGCCAGATTCTAAACTAAATTAACAGATCTGGTGGGGAGTTTCCAGCCGCTTCCAGTAGCTGCCCATTTTTTTTTAATGAATTAGTTAATGTATACCTTAAGGCAATCATAAACACAATGTAACATACGCTAATTTTGTTTAAATTCCATAAAAAATATAGCCAGAAAATGTATTTTCAGAATTATTGTTTGTATGCCTGTCTATCTGTCTGAATGTTTGTTCCACCATACTTCGTAAATGGCTCAACATTTTGTTACGGTTGTGTACACGTGTAGGCGTCTTTCCAACTTAGTGTAAGGAGGGATGGGGGAGATTGTGTGAAAGCGATAGAAAGCGCTGACCAGATAGAGGATGATAGTGGGAATATGGATTGAAGAGACGATGCGAAAAGGTAGATAAAGGGGACCTACAGAAAAATCTGTTTTCAAGGTAAGTTAGTTAAAACTTATTGTGGCTTCGTTTAATAATGTGAGATAAATTTTGCGGAATAGTTTCTTCCTTCGACATAATCGATAAAAATCACGCTTTCGGCATAATCCTCGCTCCCTTTGTACACATGCTTATAGGAACTTTTCTTACTATTTCTGCTTGTGAAATCAGCTCCTAAAGGGATCGGCGAGAATTTCGGGACACCCTCTATAACAAGAGCAAACACGCAAAAAGTATTATACAGTCCATGTATCCCATGTAACACGAGAAATGGGCAAAAATATTTTAAGTTTTGGAATTGTACTTCGGGACATTTAGTCCTGTTTGATCTAAAACTAACATGTATCAAACATGCGTTGAATAAAAGTTATACAGGGCGTTTTAAAAGCAGATTCGTAAAAACTAATTGAACTACCTTTATTTTGCAAAATAATTTAAAAAATCACTAAGAAAAGTTGCTCGAAACGCAGTTTTATGCCGCCTCCTTGCCAAATTTCAGTACTTAATATGTCTTTGCTTTGTTCAAAAAAGCTATTAATAATTATTCATTCTGTGTCAATATCCGATGTTTCAGACAGATCCGTCTACTTTGAGGAAAAGAAAGAGAGAGAATATTGGCAATTTTTGTCTCAATGTTTAACGAGAAATATAATCTATGGCTGTTATGCCCTTCAAGAACGTGTAAAAATTACTCTAAATGCCCTAAATTTCTTTGTTTTGTAGATTCTCTGAAGGTCTAATCTGCTAATTTTAGTGTTACGTTTCCTCTAGCAGAATCAAGAGCTGTAATAGTTCGTTTCAATATTCTTTTTCTCTTTTTGTTATGATTACTGCTGGTTGTCAGAAATTCCTTGATTATTCTCAGTCGAAGTACAGCGCAAGAAAACGTTTGGAAATTTTATATTCAATTTTATATTCAACTACCTCACTACTACTTGTAGTTTGACACTAAAAAAATAATTAAGAAACAACGAAGGAAAATAATATTTGAAATGTAGTTGTCACTATTATCAGGAAGAAAACCTTATACACTTTTAGTTAAAAAATATATACAGGGTGGTCATCCTACAGAAAAGATAATTAATAAATAAAAAGTGCCAAATAGAGAAATTTAACCTATTTATTTTAATTCTTAATTTGCAACCAATAAATTGGTTGCAAATTAAGGATATCACTGTGTATGTTAAAAAGACGTTAGTATGAACTGTTTATTGTGTATTCTCTTTTTTTTTACAGTCTACTTTTTGAAAATATTGAAATACCTATACAAATTATTCTTGCGAGAATTTTCGCACATTTATCAAAGCAGGCCGATCTGCATTATGAACATTTTTTCTCCATAACGTTCTATTTTCAACAAAAAACTGGCTTAAATAAGCACAGTTTTAACAAAGTAAAAGCATAAAACTGAATTGTGGTGAGGAGGCAGGCATTAAATTAGATTCGTAACAGCTTGTTCTACCGAATTTTTTTCATTTCTTGAAAAATAAAGGTGGCAATTTTGGCAAATCTGTTAACATCCCGTGCAACTCATCTTAGTTTTAAATCAAAATCTCTCAAATGTCATTCCAAAATACTTAAAATGCTTGCCAATATGCCTTTGAGGCATTTTATCTATTTTCGTCAATGCGCCTCCCCTCTCCCTCGTCAAAATATCACAACTGTCAATTTTTCCATAAAAATGTATAATATAATCTATCTATACTATGTATTTAAAATTTTACTAACTTAAGTTAAACTCACATTTTTAGCAAAACAATGGTCAAGTAGGCATATGTCAGATTTGTTACACTCGTTGAAAAATTAAAACTGAGTAGTGCAACTATCTGACTTGGATTCGCATGGGTGTACCATATATCCGAGCCACTCGATCTAAAACGATAGAATTCAAAATACTAGTCCTATAGGGTTTTTCCCGTGGATTCCTTATCTGCAAAGAAAAAACAATTGATCGTCAAATTACAAAAATTATGCCCAAAAAATATTTTATTGAAAAAACAATTATCCTTGCATATTATTGGGCAGTACGGTATTACTAACTCCCAACAAAAAAATCTTTTTTAGCTACAATCCACCAAATGTCTTATAATTTTTAAACAGAATAAATCTTAATGATAATCGAGATAATTTTACTCCCTATGTAAACGTACAAACCACTAAGTAACTTTCAAGCAGGATTAGAAGATATTAAATTAGAAAAAAAAATAACAGGATTTCCGGCACACAAGGAAAACTAGAAGAAAAAATACGACCGTACTCTAACAAAATAAAAACGACACGCTTAGCGAATAGAAAAGAGAAAACAAAGAAAGGCCTAACTACTTGTAAAGCTCTCCTCAAAAAATGAGCATTTCTATAGAAAAATTTAAAAGCAACTAAAATCACAATAAGGGAACACAAGCTAAAGCACGTAAAGGGATTGTATCTAATACTGTTGAGGAATTTGGGATCAAAACTCTACGGAGAAGGAAAAAGGAAAGGATATAAGCAAAAGCAAGTCGAAAAAAAAAAGTATGTTTAAATACTTGGTTGAATCAATAATAATTAATAGGGTTAAATTACACAGGCCCACAAAAACAAAGAAGTATCCTGGGCTAGTCACCAGGCCCACATATTCCCATGTATTTGCACTCACTGAACACGAATCTGGCATCAGAATAGGACCTTCCTGGACGAATTTATGAGTTATGATAGAGAAAAGTTCGAAATTCATTAATTCGTGGTATTAACCTTACATATTTCAAGATCATTGGCAGCAGCATTGGCGTAAATTGAAGACAAGCTCTAATACATATTTTCGAGGTGGTAATGAGACAATAAGATCCATAACCCAACAATAACCCAGTGACCCAATGAATTCATATTACCAAAGTTCGTAAATTTAAAAGAAAAATTCCTCGTTCAGTTATGCTTTCGTACTGTTTTATCTTCAAAAGATATACGTAATGATTCATAAACCAACAATAACCTAACTGCTCAACGTATCAATGACCCAATAAATCAGCAATTCATATTACCAAAGTTCGTAAACTTAAAGCAAGAATTTCTTACATTTGGCAATGCTTTCGTACTCTTTTATCTTCAAATGACCTGCGTAATGGGTTTCTTTTCCTGTTTTTTTCTTTGACAACGATTCCCTCTTCAATGCCCAGCAAAAGTCAGCCACCATATTGCCTTGATACCGTCTTTCCATTTGATTAATATCTTGATGAAATCGTTCGCCTTGTTCTTCACTGTAATCTCCTAAGTTTTCAGGAAAGTAGTCAATATGTGAATGAAAGATATGTAATTTCAAATGTATCAGACAGCCCATTTTTTGGTAATTCTGTATCATGTTGGCTACTATATTTTTGTATACCTTCCACTTTTTTTGTTACCTAAAAATTGTTCTACAGCTTCTTTGAAACTAACTCTCGCAGCTTTTTTGATGTCAATCATTTGAGTGGTGAAATTTTCATCCTTCATCAAAGTATGAATTTGTGGTCCATCAAATATTCCTTCCTTTAATTTAGTTTCTGATTTTCCTTCTTTGTCAAGAGTTTTACAAATTGTTTTATTTAACCAAGTTTAATGTGAAGAGGAGACAAAAGAATTTTGGAACATTCGACTACTATCTTTTTAATGACGTTCATTGAACCAGGATTCAAAGAGATCGTTCTTTCCATTTTTCTTTGACGTAATGATTCTCTCGATCTCGACTATTCATAAAATGAACATGGATACTTCACAAAGCTCGACTGTTGGCCCAAAATCATTGACAATATTTTCAAGTCACCACAAATTTGCCATTCATGTTCTTCGTACTTGATCTTTTTCAAAACTAATTCTATATTTGAATACTCTTCCTTTAGGACTGTCGAATGGGCAACAGGTATCGGTGCCAATTTATTAGTATTGTGTAGTAGTACAGCTTTTAAACTTCGCGTGGAAGAATTCAAAAACAATCACATTTCATTAGGTTTGTTTGGTTTTAGTTCACCCACCTAGATACACATTTTTGGAAAAGTTCAAAGTAAACATTGATGCTCGTTCTATATTTGGTCCATTTTTCGACTATAAAAAAATTGTGACGTGTAAGCCCAATTTCAATGCTAGATTCGGATTTTGCGGCTCCATAACACATGAACATGAAGGTAGAATTATTATTATTTTTTTTTTGGTTTTACTTAAACTTGATAATATGAATTGTCGATTTATTGGGTCAATAGGTTGTTGGGCAGTTGGGTTATTGTTGGTTTATGGGTCAGTAAGGTATATTTTTTGAAGATAAAAGAGTACGAAAGCTGAACAAGAAATTTTTCTTTTAAATTTACCAACTGTGGTAATATGAATTGCTGATTTATTGGGTCATTTAATATGAATTGCTGATTTATTGGGTCATTTGGTTATTGGGCCGTTGGGTTATTGTTGGGTTATGGGTCTTATTGTTATCTGCTACATTACCACCTAGAAAGTATGTATTGGAGCTGTCCTCAATTTACGCCAAAGCTACTGCCAATGATCTTGAAATATGTAAGGTTAATATGGCGAATTAATGATTTCCGAGCTTTTTTCCATCATAACTCATAAATTTGTCCAGGATGGTCCTATTCTGATGCCAGATTCGTGTTCAGTGAGTGAAAATACATGGGAAAATGTGAGTCTGGTCACTAGTCCACGATACTTTTTTGTTTTTGTGGGCCTGTGTTTTTTTTATTCTTAAGACTATATATTTAAAGCCGTTTTCTTTTCCGGCTCCCTCTGCAACCAATTTTGATGATTCTTTTTTTTTTTTTAAATAAATCTCTTTATCCACAGATGTGTCACCACTAATTTTTATTTTCTTAAATTGTTATATTCATACATAAAAACGATAGACAAATGAACCTCAGCGCTCGAACTATAAGGTATCGATGGCCCTACTACATCAAACTGCGGATGTAGAGGTCGCAGTTGACTAAAGAGATTCGAGTAAATCAGTCAATGTTCATCATGGGACGACATGTTATTGCCATTTTAGTTGACGGCCATTGTTTATTTGTTAATTTGTTTATTACTTCCCTCGCTTACAGAAGAGAAGTATTGTAATCGTGAAAAAATCACCCTCCGATACTTCTCCGGATTTTCACATTTCAAGTAGATTACGAAAATTAAAGCCGTTTAATTCCGTCGGTCTGTCATCTGTCTGTTGGCGCTATATCTACAAAACCACTTGATGGAGAAGGATAATTCTTGGTAGGTAGTTGACGCTACTGTCAACCAAGAACGGGCGTGACGGATGACGATAATATTTCGCATGCAGTTAATACAACTGTCAAAGAAAAATAAGAAAAATATAAAATATTAAAATATAGAACAATTTACGAATCATAAAACGTCCGGCAGGAAAATCTAGTATATTTTGATCGAAAAGTATAGAGGCTGAGCAGGAAAAAATGCTACGGAAAACTTATTTTAGTTTTAGTGAAAAAGATATACGGAGTCGTCACAAAAACGACTGAAAACTGTTATGGGTAGTTTATAACAGTGTAACGTGTAAGTGGTATCCAGAATGCATTGGATTCTGTGTCGTTATTTAACAGTTCCAGAATTTCCCTGTGGGGGTAGCTGCAGCTATAACATAACATTCACACACCACATAGTAGACCACAAATTCAAAGCCAAGGCAGTCTGAAAAGGGGTAACAAGCAAACATACATCCATACCTACCAACATTGTCAGTGACGGGGTTGGGATTAGAACCAGTACACGATACACAGTGCAACCAGCATATTCGCCACACAATACGCTTTAGCTGACTGAACTACCATGCCGGCGCTATGTTTTAACTTATATAAAACAAGAACGACATTTTGAACGCTCGCTTTGCAGGAAGCAAGTAAATGTTACATAATTAAATTCAAATTAATAGGCGTAACTACTGCCTTTTATTTTGTAATAATTGCCGACTTCACCGAATGGAGAAAACTGTATATTGATCAGTTATAGAAATAGGACACACACGTCGAAATGTAATACCTATACAAATTTATCAGCTTAGACAAGGCTCAGACAATTCTGGGATTTACAATCTCTCATAAATATTTACAAAGCACTAATTGCGTCGGTAATTAAATATGAGTTAATAATCTGGAAAGGAACATATGACATCACAATAAATAGACGTAAAAAATTCCAAAATATATATTAAAAATTAGTATTTGATCTTATTAAAGTTTGCATGTATACGGGTGGACCATTAATAATAGACCATAGTTCAAGGGTAGATTCTTTGGACCAATATGAGGATATACCAAACATGCTTTAGTAAATTGTTGCTTTGGAAAAAAATACAGGGCGTCAAAATTGTGGTTTTTTTTGCAATATCTCAACTATCTCTTGACCGATCTTCTTCCAATTTTGTAAGGAAATATTTTTTAAGCTAAGAAACAATAATTTATGTACTACATCACGCTAGCCCGTAGAGGGCGCCTCATGAGCTATTCCTGACGATTTTGACTAGAAAATCTCATGCAGGAGTCACTTCTAGGTATAAGAGGTACACTTGATAATTCCAACCGTTTTCGAGAAAACTGCCGCATAGATCTCAAGAATTCTTTGAGAACAAACTCAATTTAAAAAGGACAAATTGTATTTATTGAAAAGTATGCTTTGGTGACGTCTTAGTTCTGTCATTTACGTTCAATTTCATTAGTTTGACATTTTGATAGAACTAAGACGTGTCTTAGTTCTAAGCACACTTTTCAATAAATATAATTTGTCCAAATTGAGTTTGTTTTCAAAAAATTCTTGAAATCTTTCCCGCTTTTTTCTCGAAAACGATTGGAATTATCAAGTTCTATCTTTTTTATGTAGAAAGGATCCCTGCATGAGATTTTCTAGTCAAAAGTTCCACAACGTTTCGTAAAAAAAAAGAGAAAAAATATTCATCATCAGGCGCCCTCCATAGGCTAGCGTGATGCGATACATAAATTACTGTTTCTTAGCTTAAAAAATGTTTCCTTACGAAATTGGGAGAAGATCGGTAAAGAGGTAGTTGAGATATTGCAAAAAAAAAAGAAAAAGAAAATACAATTTTGACACTCTGTATGTTTTTCCACAGCAACAATTTACTGAAGCATGTTTGGTTATATCCTCATATTTTGATCCAAAGAATCTACCCTTGAACTATGGCCTATTATTAATGGTCGACCCTGTATGTGAGAAAGGATATTCTGAATTACATATAGAAAATGTATATTGCATGTAATACTACTTACTAGTGCGGAAAATATAAAAATTATAAATTAAAATTTGACACAAATTTTGACAGCTGCTAAAAGTGAAAACTTTATTTGAATATCAATTGTGGAAATAAAAAGTTTTAAGTAAAACACTTTATATCTATGAAAACTCACATTAGTTTCAAAATTACGAAAGTCGCTTGCAAATTTTTAAATTTGGCAGCGATTTTGGCAGCTGTCAAGAATAAAAAAAAAGGAAATGAAAAATCTACTTTGACAGATCGATTATGTATTTGTAAAGTAAAGATTTAAAACTAAAATTGTGCGAATCTGTATATATTTGACCTGTATACTGATTTTAATTGAAAAAAAAACACGATATTTTCTAATAAAAATTCAATTTTAGATAAAAATTAGAAAAAATTATAGCTAAAAATCAAAAATCCGGTTCTACAGATTGATACAGAATTTCAAAACGAACATTTAATAAAACAAGTTTCTGATAACTTGACGACCTGTATAGTGATTTGGGTGGCACAGTGGGTTTCGTCCCAGTGTGCGACGGTGAAATTTTATTTCATAACTTTTTGATAAGTCGGTTCAATTTTTTTCCACCATTTTAGTGGCTTCTTATTTGGCGTAAAGGAGAATACTCTTCGTTTCGAATTTTTAAACTTTAACATCGGGGATGTTATAAGAGAATTTTGATATTCCCATTTACCAAACGTGTAAATCTGCAAAATATTGCAATTCTCCATTTTGAATTGTTAATTTTTTACATCAGATTAGGTATAGTACCGCCATAGATATAAATACGGTGTCAGGCTATACCCGAAAGAATGTAACCAGGAAAGACAGCCGTACAAAAGCTTTTTATGTTTATCTTTCCTTAAACAATTTTTTTATTCCATTGTTATTTTTTCGTCAATCCTTATATATACGACGCTACTATATCAGCAACTCCGAAAACACCTAACTATCAATTTTAATACAATTCCGACGAAATTTTGATTTTCGTCTAATTTTTGAGAGCCCCACTCATTGTGCACTGCCCGTAGCTTAATGGAAAAACGACAATGGAACGTAGCTTTATGAAACTATAATGCGAGTCATAACCTACAACTTGCAAAATATTGTTTATATAAAAAAAAACATACGGATCCAATTGAGAATCTTCTCCTCTTTGAACATTTTTCAGGCAGAAGACGGAGAAAAAGAAACACATGAGCGCACTATGTTACGTGTAGCAGATAGGGCTGAAAATGAGACCAAATCTGTTGTTATCGGAGGACGGATGTGGTGATACTTGTTCTTCAGAACTACGAAGACTTGATCTAAAAGAGTTATAGATACTTTTTGGTGCCGGCAAAAAACGACGTTATATTCCAGTGCACATTATAACCAAACGTGCTTTCATAGGCTGCGACAGTTTCTTTCTTCCCAGCAAGAGGGAAGTTGATGACTTGGAAAGTTGGGACAGCATTTGATGGGCTACACAAATGTCTTCTAGAGATGAAATATTTCAGTCTTTGGAAGAGTTTTCCTCGAAGTCTTAGTATTCCACGGACGACTATCGTAATGTCAACAAAAGCGAGAGCATCTTTTTTGAGGTGATAACAAACCAAATCATTTAATACCTTCTACTCCCGCTGTCTTGCTCCAACATTCTTTGCTTGCGACATTTCTAATATGGTGACTCTGCTGTTATGTCCAGTAATTATCCCCTCTATTCACTAAGGGGATGGATGGAACAATATTTATATCCTATTGTGCACACAGTTAGTCGAAAGAGCCATATGAAACGCCAAAATCGCTATATAATGTATAAATTTACGAAACAGCAGTGAGTGTGCTGAGGGTCAAATCACTTAGAATCATCTAAAGAACCACTGTGCCGAATTTCATGTTTCTTTCACAAAATGCAGATTGGTTTTGCTTAACCCGGTGGACTAAAAGGAACTGGTTGTTACTATCTAGAGCTGTAGTACTCTTTCTACCTCAGAAAACCATGGACCCTCTCAAATTTTGCTATGCTTACGTGAAGAAATAGATGTTTGATTTTGCTTCATGTGTCAAATGCAACTCTGCTGGGATATGAAGCGGTCAGGTTCAAGTATAGCTTGGGGAACTTGCAAGATTTTGATGGAACGACAGAAATTTAATTCAAGTCAATTGCAATTGCCCATGAAGTAGCTCTAGAGGTATTGAGCATCACTGGATGATTTGTAATTTTACTTTATGACAAACCCCGTGATATTGCAGGGTAAAGGCGGCAAATCTTGCTAAAAACCAGAAACCACTGGAATCTATACTACCTGTAAAAGAAGCCCTTGCTTAACATATAAGTTGGGCAGCACTTCAGGGGCTTTTATCTCGGAGCCAGTCTTTGGATTCAAACCCACATATTTCTGATCCTAAGTCCTGGATGCGGCAACTAGAAGATGGATCACAAAGATTTATATATGGTCGTTGGTTATAATTGCAAAAAAAACTACTCGTGTGCGCCATTTTTTCAAGATGGCGACCAATAAATATATTTTACAGATTGGCGCCATATCTCATTACAGTCGTCATAAAAATCTCTACCACTATGTCAACTTGTGTGTTTGTATCACAAAGTGAACGACTTAACAAAATAGTTAAGCAACTCCATTATTTTCAGTCAGTACTTAATATCTTATGTGTAAAATACTTCATATTTACTGTAATGTGTACATGTGTACAAGCTTACAAATTTATGAGTAACGAAATGAAATAATGCCAAAAAATAATATAATAGAGGCTTTCCTACGTGTGACACTCGCACTAATCTGCTGAGTGGAAATAATTAGAAATTGTTTCACTGTAGCGTAGTGTGAAAAAAATAGTGACTCACAAAAAAAGAGGAGGCGTGTAAATACGATGCCAAATATCCAATAAATCTATCTATCTATCTATATTGGTAATTTGGCTGTGGTTAAAAAAGCATTAGCCTCGGCATTAGCACGGGGCAAATAGATATAAACATTTTATTTCTGATATGTGTATAAAACAAAATTTATGATGCTTTCATAACGTTTTTATTTCTTGCTTGACACAAGTGCAGATTTAACCAACTGAAAGTTGAAACGTTTATAATAAAGCGGCAGGAATAGGAACGGTATTAAATAGATTTTTTATTATTTTTTAGAAATCTTTATTCGTCTTAAATGGACCAGTTTTTTCACAGACAATGCAGGAACTATGAACGATTGTCCTATCCATGTTTTTCAAAGTATTGGTTACAGAATGAGCAGGCAGTTAGTCCAAATCGTACGGTATTTTCACAATATTCATTTGCCAAGTGCTTGGTACAAAGAAATATATTGCAAAAACTCATACTACTGCAGGGTGTTTATGTGAATGTTTGGCCAAAATTCTTCCAAAGCGAAGAACACAAAGATGGAATTGATCTAGTAATTTTTCAGACAGTAACCATTCAAGAATGCCTCAGCACTTTTTAAAATTGCTGAAACCGATTTCTGGAAAAACAGTTTTTAAAAGACATAAACAAGCTTTAATATCATTTCGTTATTAGCATATATGTATTAGATTCTAGTAGAAACAAAAATGATTAACTATTCAATCGACACTATGAGTGAGTTGGCAGTGAAGTTCGGATTCCTAAATTCATCGCCCTGATTATTATTCTTGAAAATAATGAAACACTGCAATACTGGAATAGACCAATCTAATCCGACAGAAGTCTAGATCACAGTCGCGCCCTGGTTAGAGAAGAAAGATAAGAAGCCACCAGTATTGACATCGGATGCCCTCCCTAACCAACAGCCTGCAGAAAACGGGAGTGGAAAAGGTCAATGAGTATCAAAAATTCATAATATCAACTACAGGTACATATACTTGGGGAGCTTAATTTACCTAGAGCCCTCTCAAAAGATTATTCAGAAGGCGGTGACTCTCCTGACCTGCCACAATGCGAGAAAGTTTTGAAATGGTGAAAGATATATGTCTGGACCTTTCATCATGAGAATGGAATATGATGAATTTCACTTCTATATTGTTAAATGGTAAACGTTTACGGTAAATGTTTTCCAGCTTTTTCTCTGAAAGTATGGCGCTATATTCCATAATAATAATAATAATAATAATAATAATACAAATAACGGTGATTCTCCAGACATGTCACAAAGGGTTCATAGCAATTTTTGAAATTTAAATTCCCTGACATTCCATGTTCTCCAGGGACTTTTGGATTTTGGAAGTTTTTTCCAGGTCTAACAATTGATGAGCGGGGGTACATTGCTGGAATTTGTAGTTTTATATTATGAGCGTTAAAAATTTTCATATTCCCTAACTTTTTATGAAAATTACCAAAATTCCCTGATTTCTTACTAAATTTTCCTAATTCCCTGACTTTTTTCTGACATTTTTAGGCAATTTCATATTCCCTAATTTTTTTCTAGGTCGCTGTAAACCCTGTCACATCATTAGTAAATTTTGTAACCATCAATGAAAGACATCTGAACCTTCCATTAGACGAATAGTATATGAATCCCAGTGGCGCGCGCGAGGAATTGGTGAATATTTTCCAGTTTCAGATAAACATTTAGTTTTTCTTTTCGAGACTTTTCTGGCACATATTCGGTCTATTTTTCAAAGAGCCTTAAAAATCAAACTGAAAGAGTTTAATGTACATTATTTATATATTGTTTTATAACACCTAGATGTGAATTTTTATAACGCTGCCAATAATGGGGGTAATATCAAATCCAATTTAAGCGTTTGTCAGAGTTAGCAAATATCAAATTATATATTTTAGGTAAATAGGTATTATTATTACATATCTTCGACATTTTGATTATACATAAGTTGGTTTCAGGTTTTCGAGGATATAATGTTGGATGTAGAGAGGCTGAGGTTGTCTAAATAACGTTTCAGCAACATCATATCAGCCATCTTCAGATTATCGCCACAAAATTAGTTCTCGTAAATCGAGTTTGATTTAAGTAATTCCACCTCCGTGATTCTCCCCGTTATAATCTGTAATCAGTTGTAACGGAGGTGAGAATTTATGAAATTTGTATAGAATATTTAACTCTATAGACCTGCATCAAGGCTTTATAGATAGTATTTTATTAAAAGTGACACAAATTCCATCGTCAATGGTACATCTTGCATAATATGTTACACCCACATACTGAAGAATCTCCCCTCCGTTATTGGTTTTTTTCGTTTTTTTCTTCTACATTTAAATCACTCATTGGGGGTCTAGGGGAAAATATGTATTCCAGTTTCATTTATTTACTGAAGTTCATGGTTAGTTTAACAGTGGTGACTCGTGACATGAAAAGCTGACGAGCCAGGGATCTAGATACTCAGATAGGTTTGTTAAGGAATGGACCGCATTAGTGAGACGTCACATAATTATGCAACCCCTGTATACCACTTTCATGACACGCGGGTTGCCTGTCAAGCACACTGGAACTTGACCTTTAATGCATATGTTTATAAGGCGACATTTTCGAGGATAGAAACATAGCGTACAATTTTATTTTATTTCTCCCGTGGAAGAAATATTTAAGAACTTTCAGTTGCCATTTATCATGTACAAGGTATCAGAAAATATACACAAGTATAAAGCATTACAAAAACTGTATTATGAAACTAAAATAAAGTTTTATAAATCAAACATGGACATATACATTTTAACATATTTTTTAAGTGTGAAATAGGTAGTAGAAGTCTTTAAATATTTATTCCACGAGAGAAATAAAATAAAATTCTAGGCTATTTTTCTATCCTCGAAAATGTCGCCTTACAAATATGACACTAGCATATAGGGGTTGCCTAATTTGTAACGTCACAACTAATTGAGTCCATTCTCTACTTCGTCAATTGAATAAATTTGTACTATTACTTTTCTAAAACTAAACTGTTCTTTACGTTTATAAAGTTACGAATTAGATACAGATTTACTGCAAATTTACTGACGAGGCACTGAGACACTGCCTCATGTGACAAGCCACCACTGTAGTTTAAATAATTTTAAACAAAACTTAAAATAGTTATTAGAATTTTGAAACGAACCTTAAGGCATTCAATTTCATACACCGTTGTTAATTTTTAAATCCTGGATTTATATACGAAACCTAGGTAACATAATTTGTGGTACATATTATACTTTATTTTAGTTCTTAAGGCTCTTTGACAACGCTGATAAATCTAGATAAATGCAGTAAAACAAAAAAAATAATAATGATTTACCTTTCTTAATTTTATTTAACGTTTCACCCAGAACCACCCTATAAGCATACAATTTATTACTATAACATTATTTGTAATTTGACTGTACTATTTCCACGCCTACAGATCTGCTAAACTGAACTAACATACATGTAATTTTAGATACGGTATGATTCATTAGATTTCGTAGATATTTTTTATAAATACATGATCCCCTCGAGCGACGCCACTGATCCATGGTGTACATAAACATACACACCGAATAGGAATATTCCGGACTTTATAGTTACAATATTGAAATAAAAATATGGATAACAGAATTTCACGGTATAGAAATAAACCCAATATAAAAGCAACATAAGATAAATAAGGCTGTATATGCCTGTATAAATAAGTATATTATTTTGCGTGTGTATTCGGCAAAAGGTTCGATGTCCGACTTAGGCGCCTAGAATTTTAAAATCTAAAAATACACACTACCAGTCTCGTCGACTAATTGCAACTAAACGAAATAGAAGGCCTTACTGCCAAAATATATTATTTCTAACCTCAAGGTTTTTTAGTACAGGAAAACTATAATAACGAGCCTACAGTTCTCCACATAATCAATGGCAATGGCTCTACTCATTTTTATTATTCTATATTATCCAATCTAAATACCATAACTTCAAAATATTTACATTTCTACTTGTTCAATGAAACTAAATAAGGTGTATTATCATTTGTTTTTGAAACATGAACTCAATTAAAAATTTTAATTGAATGAAAATAGTAAACATTAGAAAAAAGACTACTACTACAAATGAAGCTTGCTTGGTTTAAGATAAGTTGTCAGTATTTAGCACTATTAATCATTTGTTTTCTCGTAAAAATAAACAATCTCGCAATTTCCTTTCAAAAATATCTACAAACCTTATCGCCTGAATATATTGTAAGATATTAACAATAATGATGTTTTTCAATCACTACAATTACTAGCTAAAAAGAACATGTCATTATTAGACACGTTCTTTTAGATATAAAATTGATATGATTCAAAAGAATCGATTGATAATGTGATAATATACTGATGGGTAAAAATTGACAAAAATCAGTCCTGTTACTCATCATTGCTTGATAAAATTTTAAAAACCTCGCGGTCAGTTTCTCTGCATATATCATTTTTTGACCATGACCTCGTATTTTAATTTTTTTAATCAAAATAATCGATTTCTTTTATTTATATTATGATTTTCTATTTATTTGATTTTTTTTCAGTTAAATCATTAAATATTAGAAATGCGATAAATATGCATAGATGTCAATGGAAGACAATTCGAACATTTATTGTAGTTTAGTTTTTCCTATTTTTGGCAAAATTATTTTATATTATAAGAAGTGTTGTTGTTAATAGTTTTCCATGGCCTCCTCGCAAATATATTAATTTTTTAGAAAATTAACCACTTTTTCTAGAGATAAATATGACATATGATATATCGTTGGATAGCTAATTTAAGTTGTGCTCGAATAATGAAATAATTTACAGGGTGTTCCATTTAAAAAAAACACAAGTTATGTCTATATCTCGAAAACTGAGGCATGCATAATTTTCTTATCAGCAACGGATTCTACTCAAAAAAGTGCCTTAAGAATGTGTTACTCGATTCGACACTTGGTAATTGAGATATAGAGATCATCAAAAAACCATTGTTTGTTTCTCGAAAATCGAGCTAAGGATACCTATACTGGTTTTTGTCTATCTGCAATAGTTTTAGAGAAAACCTCAAATCCCATCTAATTTGGTTCACCCTGTACATCTACTATTTGAAACATGAAGGGTCTCGCCATGAATGTTGCCTATGACTAGGAATGCTCAATAAAATATATAAGCCTCTGTCCTCTATTGCCAGAGTTATGGAGGTAACAACCCTCAACTTTAAAATTAATTTTTTTCAAACCTATTGAAGATAATAAATTGAAATTAATAGGAAACGTTGATATAAAATAGCTTTATATTTTTTTTACATTCCTATTACGAAATTTAAAAATAATTTAATTTTTGAGCGTGCTGTTTTTATATCAACCCCTTGAGTGACACCTACGAAATAAATATATATTATTTAGCACTAACATAATTATCGTGTAGAAAAATTACTTCAAGGTCAGATTAGTGGGAGATGCTTAAAAATATAAATCTAAGTAATGAACACAAAAAAAAGTGCGAAGACCTAGACCATTTAATTCCTGCTTATTTGGAAGTTAATAACCGAAGAAATATACTACTACTTTTAGCTTGGCTCTCAATATATATTTTTTTTTTGCTTATGGTATGGCTAATATGGTTAGGCCATTTTAATTAACCTACAGTAATATCTCCTCAGGAAGGGACACTAGCGAAAAATGTTTCAAACAAAAGTTGTTCCGTTCAAAGGGAGGCATCTTTTGGGTAGAACAATTTTCCACCTCCCATCCCTGATGAGCGAGGGGGTCGGCTAACTTTTGAATTTTTAATGTTTTTTATCGCGTATTCTGATTCTAGGGAAGAAATTAGATAACTTTTGTACTAAACATTTTTTCTTCCCCCCACCCTGATGAGCGGGGATGGGGGTGTAACTTTCGAAATTTCAAAAATCTGCAGGCGAACATCTCTGAACTAGGGCATTTTTAGGAAAAATGTCCCAGTTCAGGAATGTTCCCCTGCAGGTTTTTGAAAATTCAAAAGTTACCCCATCCCACTCATCGGGAGAAAAAAAATGGTTGGTACAAAAGTTATATAATTTCTTCCGTAGAATCATAATACGCGATCGATAAAAAACATAGGGTGCCATTAAAAATTCAAAAGTTATCTCCACCCCCCGTTTATCACGGGTGGAGTGTGGAAAACTGTTCTGCCGAAAAGATGTCTCCCTCTGAACGGAACAACTTTTGTCTGAAACATTTTTCGCTAGTGTTCCTTCCTGAGGAGATATTACTGAGGAATGATTAAAATGGCCTAACCATATTGTCTAATAAAATCAATACTTCTTGTTAGGCAGAAACCAAGCCAAGCTAAAAGTAGTAGTACATTTTTTGATTATTAGCATCCAAATGAGTAGGAATTCAGTTGTCTAGGTCTTCGCACTTCAATTTTTTTTATGTGCCTGTGTTATTGTTCATTACCTAGGTTTATATTTTTTAAGCACCTTCCACCAATCTAACAGTAATTTTTACACACGATAATTATGTCAGTGTTAAATAATATAGATTTTTTGGGTAGGTGTCATTCAAGGGGTTGATATAAAAACAGCATCCTCAAAAATTAAATTATTTTTTTAACATATTAAATTACGTAATAGGAATGTAAAGAAAAATGTAAAATATAAAGCTATTTTATATATTAATTTCATTTAATTACCTTCAATAGTTTCGAAAAAAATTAATTTTTAAGTTATATGTAATCAAAAAAATTCTTAGATGGCCCAATTATAAAATTCGGCGCATATCCTGAATTTACTCCCTATGGATTTGGAAATAAAGGACATAAAAGGTCAAGTCGTATATATTACGAAGTATTTTAGAAATAATCACTTAATATATCGCGCGGTACTAAGTATAAGAAATCATGTGGTAACCCTCTTTCTTCCTCATGAAGTCCGATGAAATACTTCAGCTGATTGAAGTTAATATATCTGAGTAGGACAAGATATATAATTTGCAACGAATACAAAAATACAGTAGATTCTGAACTCGATTCTGAAGTTTACGATGAAGTAAAAAGTCTTATATTCGTTTATAAAGAAATGCCCGGGGTTTTTTAAAAAGTTTTAAAGAGATCTGGATACAGATGGAGCAGTACTTTGAGGACCTTACATTGCAGCAAATATTTTTTAAAAAACGATACAGCCAGGCGTTAACGCCATTCCATAACTTCGCATACCTTTCAGATCCTACAAAATTCAAATATGAAATATACGAAAATAGTGGTAATGCATTGGTGGGTGTCTCAAAAGACATACTAAATATTGCTAAAAACTTGTGCCTTATTAAGCAATATTTTGTTATATTTATTATGTTGAGCCAATATTATCGTGGGAAGTAAACATAAAAATTTTAGTTTATAGAGTTGCTTTCAAGTTCGTTAACAAAAGCATTTCAATTTGTTTGAGAACTTCTGCTTTTTCCTAATTCGTTGACTGCAATCTTAGTCTCTTCAAAGGTGAAAAACAAGTTAGGAGCATATTGAATTAATGAAAATAACTGATTATAAAATAGAGTCCTCCGCCACATATTACACCACGTGTTCATTTTATACAACGTGATTTACCATGATATGCGGAAAATAAAATGGTGTAACTAGTCTTCAATGTGGGAAAGCCCCTGCAAAATTTTAGAGTGCTCCGAGGTAATTTAGTATAGTGAGGAAAATAACGCCTTACACCACAAAGAGGAAACACTATTCTCACTCACTCACTATTTTTTTTGACGCTGTTAATTTCTTCCTATTTTATTTGACTCGCCAGGTTAAAATTGGGCAGTCCACATAGGGCTCTATGTGCCGACTGTCGGTGAAGGTCTTAAATCTAATCTAGATATGAATGCACAAATAAGAGTACTGTGTACTGTGCTTTCAACCTTCAATTATTCTTCCTATCTGTCCTTTCCAGATCCTTTTTTGTTGCTACGCTACGCTGATGAGGAACAATAATTCCGAAGCACGTGTCCGTAGCTGCTTCGTGTTTCCTCTTTGGGGGTGTAAGGCGTTATTTTCCTCACTATTTTTTTTGACCCTATTAGTTTCTTCCTATGTAATTTAGTATATTAAAAATGGTTAAAACTTACGAAGATACACTACTGTTATTGTCTAGGTAGGTAATAGGGCGACGAACTTACTTGTGAAAGAACATATTGGAGATATTTACATTTCCTTAATTGGCATAAAAAGTGCAGCCGGCGGGTGCGGTCAAAGTGCCGTGTTTTTTGTTTTCGGTCGAACAATCAGGACACCGGCAGGTACAAAGAAGCACCGCCGAAGTTGGTGTTCTTGTGTTATTGACGGGTTTAAGTAAATATTTCTTATATCTACTTGTTGTAGAATTCACTAGCATGGGGTCAATGTCTTTTCGATTTATTTCACTATTTTTGTAGTGTGATTTGATTAAAACCAAAAAGTCACTTCTACCCTCTCCTGCTTTGCTGTCAATAGTGTCAATCCCAAGTCTGATAAAGTGATATGGTTGTACCGCGTTACGTCAGATTGTTTAAAGTCATTGGGGGCACATTTCTACAAAAAAATAAGGTAATTTCTTTGGTCATTTTTTTTATTTTTCTAACAACCTACTGATAAATTTTCCGCATGTCATGGTAGATCACCCTGTATATATCAAAGAGGACTGCTAACAGAACACAGCCCTGTCTGGGGCATTTGTCAACTTCACATTTGGCGGTTTTGTTGTTGTCAATTTTCACTAAGGGAGGTTTTTAAACGAGTCGGTGAATATTAAAGCCCAGATGCCTAGTTTCTATATTCAATGGTACAGTCCATCAGTCCATAGTTAGTTCCATTCCGCATTGTCAAAAGCTTTACAAAACAAAGGTACACAGGTACCTCGATAGGCGCGTAATATGCCCTTGCGTTTTCAATATGTCGTCGTAAAAATGTATATGTTGTGACTATTTGTTTTTAATGTTTTATTATTTACTTCTAATGTTTATCTATTAATCATGTAGTTGAACATTATTAATTTTTAAGCATGCCTTTATTCACTCCGTAGCTGTTCAATACAAACAAAACTGAGTCCTGAGTCACAAGTTCATTGATTCAATTTCTTGCGTGTATGGTGTACATACATACAAAGTATCAGGGTTAAAAACCCTGGACTTATTTGGCTGCTTTAGTTATATGCCGTGTTCCCTCCACGATTCTTATTTTTGACTTATTTACTCTTTACGAGACTGTAGGCGCCAACATACATATCCACTATAACAGCTATATACATGCTTCAGAGACTTTCAATTACGTATTTCAACAGTAGTGTGAACTTAGAAGTACATAGACGTGCAAATACTGAGTATCCAATCGTCATTGGTAGATTTAATCACTATTTGCAAATTTTCAAAAATAGTTGAATAGTGTCTTATTAATAGTCAGGTAATGATTGAATTCTTAAGAAGATAATTTATTCGTGAAAAAGGGTATAGCAGAATAAGCATGGTAAAATGGCCCCAGAAGCGTTTCGGCCTCATTCGGTGTCAGTAGATCGACAATAGGAAAAGAAATGTTTTCCTCGAGTTTTAGCCCCCCGTCGCCACTGGTAACCTCTGTACCCTAATAAACATGACATTTCGTTTTCATTTTTTATCTCTACAAGTTTTGCGTTAATTATTATGAAAAAAATAGACGATGTACGTGTAATTCAAATGCATTTTAGGAAAAAAAATCAGTTGATTTTGCTGCCTCTCTCGAATAAAAAAAAATATTTAAATATTAGAATATTTATTTTTTCATGAAAATAATGATTCGCATACACAAAACTTTTACCAAAAATACATTGTTATGAGTAGTTTATTGTAAATTTTTTTTCAGATGCACTTAAATTACATGTACATCGTCTATTTTTTCATAATAATTAACGCACAACTTGCGGAGATAAAAAATGAAAACGAAATGTCATGTTTATTAGGGTAGAGGGGTTACCCGTGGCGACGGGGGGCTAAAACTCGAGGAAAACATTTCTTTTCCTATTGTCGATCTACTGACACCGAATGAGGCCCAAACGCTTCTGGGGCCATTTTACCATGCTTATGCGGCCTATACCCTTTAAATTACCGCTATTTTTAGACCTTGACATGATGTAATTTCAGAAAAGTTATTTTGAAAGTCGTTTTCGTATATTTTCTGTTTTCAGTTTTAAGTTATATTTTACTTGTGAAAGTGAGTTGGCATAAAAGCATAGCCATTTTGGTTCTTTCTTAATAGATTACACAGGTCTACAAAAAATAGATCTTGTCCTAAGGTTCTCATCTAACTTTTCTGAAGTATTTTGACGCGCTGAAGTCAATTTTGGACAAAAAAAATTCTATCATGTCAGTTTTCCTCTACCACCCACTTTTATCTCCTAGGGGTGGGAGAGGAACACTGACACGATAGAAATTTTTAAAGTTTTGAATCTACTAATTTCTAAAAACATAAATTTTTGGAATCCCGTCATTTGGTAAAACTAATAAAAATGGCGCATGTAATTGAAGATTGCTTAATAAAAAGTATGTAGTTTTTCAAGTTATTATACGGTCGTCCAGAATGCATGGGTGTGGATCATTTAGGAGCCCCTTTATTTCCAAGCTAAAATATTTAATAAAGAAATATCAGCATTATATAACTGTCAATATGTGCATACAATATCAAATATCGTTTTTTAATGCATTAATATCACAACCACACAAAAAAAAGTGGTCTGGCCTGTGGACCAGATCAGTGTATCCCTATGTATTTTGACCCGCTGAAACCGAATCCTAAGTCAGAATTGTCAGATTCTGTTGTTTTTCACCCCCCAACCCCAAAAAACACCCCCAAAACAAAAAAGTGGACCAGACCAGTGTATCCTTACCAAATACATAAGGATGCACTGCCATTGGGGTGGGTGTTTTTTGGGGGTTGGGGGTGAAAAAAGAAGTAATCTGACAATTCTGACTTCAGATTCGGTTTCAGCGGGTCCAAATACATAAGGATGGACTGATCTGGGCCGCAGGCCAGACCACTTTTTTTGGGGAGGGGGTGATTTTTGGGGTTAGGGGTGAAAAACGAGAGAATCTGACAATTCTGACTTCGGTTTCAGAAGGTCAGAATACATAAGGGTGCACTGGTATGGTCCGCAGGCCAGCCCACTTTTTGGGTTTGGGAAAAAAGAAGTAATCTGACAATTCTGACTTCGGATTCGGTTTCAGCGGGTCCAAATATATACGGATACACTGGTCTAGTCCGCAGGCCAGACCACTTTTTTTTGTGTGGCTGTGTATTTAGAGACTTACCATCTACGGAAAGTGCATTTCGTTGTCATATTCTGAGAGCATATTTACAATGAGCCACGCGCCGTTTACAAAATAGCGTTCATTTTAACCGTCAATATATCAAAAACGGAAGACCTGATGTGTTTATTATATATCTATTCGAGGGGCAAAAGTGGCAAACTGCGAAGGAAATCTGGTGTACATTCAGAAGGAAATCCAAGGAAATCTTTTTTTTTTTTTTTCGGATTTCCTGTCAAAAACTTCGTGCTTATCCCGCTGACTAAAATCTCTTTAAACAATGGGATATTTTTCTATATAACTTAGCAGACCTTTAAAACTATTCAACGTGAGGGTCTACTGCATCGGTAACCCAGGAATCAATGCAGCGCGTACAACGTTCAAACTTATTACGCGTCTATGACCACCAAACTGTTATAAACAACGATTTTTTGTTTTTCAAAATTCAATTCAGTACTTAAACTACATTTCACTCACACTTATACTAGTACTCTATCTTCAATAATAAAAAACTTTCCTCGATACAGACTTTTTCAATGCAGCTACCGAAAAATCCACGTGATCTCGAAGGAAAATATTTTTTCGTACCAGATATTTTATCTTTGGTACAATTTTGTGTGGCAATCGATTCATTATGTTTCAGAATATTCGTGATCATTTTCAGGCCGCATCAATGATTAGAAACAAAGTTATGGGATGGGAAATGTAAAATACTGTATTTTTGAGAAACTTCGCGAGTTGTATAGGCCAATTTTATTTTGCATATTTCAAGGGTGTCGCTCTCCGGTCGGCTACGGAATCTTAGGGCAAACAAGACCTTTTTGCCCTTTTTAAGGTACTTGTATACTAAAATGAACTTTTACAGTTTTAAATATAATTTGGTACACTAATAAATAAAGTGATTTTCCACTTGAATTTTCAATAAAAATAAAATCGTCCGTTCAGTTTCGGAGTAATCGATTCGGAAAGTTTGACTTTCATAGGCAAAGATGCCTTATTTGACATTGTAGAGCTCGGCTTAAGTTAGTTTGCGCCTCAATGCCACAATTTTTTAGAAATATGGTTCAAAAACTAACATAACATTAAGTAGTTTGTTATTAACACTCTGTTAAAACCCTGAAAAAATCATCCGTCTAGCATAAAATTTATTAGAATTTTAATCAATTTTAAGTCCTACATTTGTGTAAATAAAACAGCTGTTGAAATTGATTGGCAATGTTGTATATTAGGAAGATGGCGCGAATATTTAAATTTTTAAAAAGTATAAAATTAAAAATTAGTATAAATGCTCCTTACATTTGTTGCCTACAAATTTTTCGGAAAAACCGATAAATATCGAGATATTCGAGTAAATGGAGAAAATTTCACGTTTTCCTAGAAAATCCATGAAAATCTTAAAAAAATTATTTTGTCAGAAACCTTTGTTTTGAAGGGCCGAGATTAGTAAAGCATCTAGGTAATACATGATATTAAGCGGACATCATATATGAGATCGATTTTAATTAATTACCGATTCATTACGGTGACAAAATGGCGAAATTTTACCGAAAAAAAAGTCTCAACTTCCGCCCCCTCTAATTCCCTAATTTTTGTCGGAATCCAAAAAATAAAAAAAAGAGTTTTAACAAATTTAATTCTATTTAAATTAGCTAGAGTAGTCTTTTGGCGTAGGAGTCAAGATTAAGAAGTTGTCAACTTTTGAGGCACAAAATTTGCGATTTTTTGCCCTACATCGTCGACATTTTCCTAAATATATCCGTAACGAAAAGAAAAATCAAAATTCTGATGGTAAAAATCAAAAGATTCGCAATGAAAAATACTTGTTTGACCTAATTTTTTATTTCGAGCTAGCTCTTACCGTTTCGGAGATATCTGCGAAAAATGGTAAAAAACAGCTGGCATTTCGGAGAAGAAAAAATTACAAAAACATGCGATCTTCACACGTTCATATTTTTCTAAAAACACCAGCGGGATGGCCGTACGATGTCGCGACGTAAAGAGGAAGACTTCCAGTTAAACCTCATCGTAAATTGCATATCGAAATTGGAAAATTCGGTTCGGCACGAACCAGTGGCGCCTCGTGATATTATCTGCAGAGGAGGCTTGATATTTTGAAAGACAATTAGAGAAATTTCTACAAGTAAAAGATATTAATTTGGAAGATTGGAAGATATTCTGCTTCTTCCAAAGGGAGGCTCAGCCTCCCCTGCCGAGCCGCCACTGGCACGAACGAAATATAGCCAGATTAGTATATGGCAGTTATGACAATCGTATTTAATACAGTATTGCCAAATCCTTTTACTCTATCTCTCTCGAGCTTTAATTTATTAAACCTACCGCTAGACTCGCTCTTATCAGTATACAAGTACCTTAAGGGATAGTAGATGAAAACTGACACGATAGAAAAAATATTTTTTTGTCCAAAATTGGCTTCAGCGCGTCAAAAGTTAGACGACAGTAGGAAAAGACTTTTTGTAGACCGGTGTTATTTTTAAAACGAAAAGATCTTGAATATCCCGACTTATTTATTTGTGAGCATTCTAGAATGACGCATTTTTATCACAATTAAATTTTGAGTTAGAGTAAATGATTTATCCACAAAGAAGCGATTTTCTGAAATTAAGTCAACACCTCGGTTTTGAAATTTCAAATTTGACGAAAGTGTATAGGTATAGTACAGCATTTACTTATTTTTTAATATTCCTTAGTGATTTTCAAACCAATGGAACGTTTATTCACAGAAATAGATTAAACAAAGCGTGCCTAAAAAACGCAATGTAAATTTTAGCATCGAGGCATTTTTAGAACTATTACAGACATTAAAAAACATTATTTTAGGTATTTAGCAGATATCTTTTAAAGAAACCATTCGTTCTTTTCATATAATACTGATCCAACTCTAATTACATTAGATCAACAAGAAGTTCCCCCCACGAAACGTCTTGTCAACTTCTTTCGTACACTTAATATTTAACATTCAGAATGAAAAACAAAAAAATAACCATTCCTTCCATATACTGATGATCTAAGTCTGACCATGCTAGTATATCAACAAGAAGTTTATATTTTTTCCGTAACAAGTGACAATATTGACGTATAAGTAATAAGCTTTGGAGATAGAATGGGCTGGATGACAGCAGCTCCTGATACATTAGGCAAAGACCTGGCCTGGTATGCTGACGGGTCCAGGATGGAAACAGGAGCTAGAGTAGGAATACATGGTGCAAGGCCAAGGGTGCCTCTCTCTCTTGGACAGCACTCCACTGTGTTCCAGGCAGATATTCTGGCTATAATCAGATGTGTGCGAGAGAATATCAAATGACGATATGTAAACCAACAGATCTAAATTGCATCAGATAGTCAGACGGCACTAAAGGCACTAGCTTCTAACAAGTGCCAGACTGGTTTGAAACTGCCACGAAGAGCTCAAAATTCTGAGTGAGCAGAACAGAGTAAGACTATTCCGGGACATACCAGTATAGACGGCAACGAAAAAGCTGATAAACTTGCTAGACATGGAGCAGCTTATATATTCTATGGGTCATGACCCGCGCTGGGCATCACAAAAGGCTCAGCCAGAAGGGTGATCAGGGATTGTGTAGAGTAAACATAACCACTACTGGAGAGATATTCGAAGAAATCGACATAGGAAAACACTTATCGATGGACCATGCTCAAAATATACCGGAGAACTGCTCACAAAGAATAGGATCCAGTTGAGAACCATAACATCATAACATGTCTTCTGACAGCACACTTTCCCGTTAAGATGTACCTGCATATAATCGGAAGGTTTGCTGGCGACCTTAACTGCAGATTGCGCAGAAACTGTGGAGCATATTATATACGAATGCGAGGTGTTGGACCGCAGAAGATATAATATTTACAGGCAAACACAAACAGAGCCGGAAACTATAAAACTATCCCATTTTCAGACCTATATCAGCTTGTCAGTGGTACAGGAATATTAAAATGGGCAGTGTAAATTAGGGAGAGCAGAATTATCCCAGGAGGCTGCAGTGCCCTCGAAGTATTTTACAGACGAGCCCCGGGAGGAGGGGTTTTAGTCAGTTAGAATCTAACACTCAGACCCATTCCAGAGATGGGCAACCTGTGGTGGTTTCCCCTCCCTAAAAGGAAAAAAAGCGTAACTAGAACATATTGTAAATGTTTTGCAATCAGTGTATTGTAGTGCAAGCCACTGATCGGCAAGAACGAACGAAATGTGCACTAACAAAATCAAAACAGTAGTGGAAAACTACTGAGCGCTATACAAAAATAATCGTATTTTTTATATCAATTAAGCAATGCATTAAAATTGCTCCAATCTTTTCTGCAGATTTAAAAATTCCTCGAGGCTGAAAAATTCACAGAGCATTTTTCAGATACGGTTTGTTAAAAAAATGTCTGTAGTATCTATTATTCATAATTTCGAGGAAAATTTGGTAGTACCTGAAACTATAAAGAATAAGCTTTCTACTAGTTTTAAAATCCTTTAGAAACGTCAAAAAATAGGCTTATGTAAATGAAGTGTACACATAAAATTGACCAACTGGTCAGTAGTAGAGAAATTTTCGGAAACATAGTATCCCTTAACATCATTTTCTGATCTGCATTTAAGTGTGACTCGATCAAAGGTAATCCAAACATGATTACGTATTAGAACGTTCGAAGTAAGTTTTAACCATATTTTCGCATTGCTTTAAAAAAATTCTAAAAATAGAATTTAAAAAACTTATAAAGAACCTTAATGTAGGAGCAAAACCTAAAACTATAATTTCTTTTCAGGGCAACTCTATGGAACGTAAAACTACGTCATACAAAAGTTTACGACTTACATTGAAAAATTAATATGTAACAATGTCACTGAGTGTGAAATATTGCAACAGTTTTCTGAAATTTACTCACCACCTACCGGTTTTATTTTGTTAATATTGGTCTCAGTATTCGAAATATCAGAGGAATAGATTACACCGGCACACACACAAAAAATCTGAACTGATGACCAGACATCATTTTATATGCATTTTGATCCGCTGAATCCAAATCTGATGATAAAGAGGCTCTAAGTCATCAAGATTTTTTCCCACTGTCAATTTATTCCTCAAATAATGGGGGAAATCTGAAATAAACTCAAATTAGAGACTGCTTATGAGTTCTAAAGTTCACAATATCTATCTTATGCACAAGCCGTTCACTTTTCCGGCTTTGACAGCGGCTCCCACTGGACCGATTTTGATGATTCTTTTTTAAAATAAAGCCTTCATTCACAGATGTGTCATCACTAATTTTTATTTTCTTAAATTGTTATTTTCATACATAAAAACGAAATAGAAATTGAAATAAATAAATGAACCTCAGCACTCGAACTATAACGTACTAGGTTTGTCCCAACACAGCATCGAACCAGTTTGGGAATCGTCGAGTACATGCGCAAAGTGAATGATAGCTACATGGCATCTTTGGCATGTTCGTACTCTAAGGGCAATTCCATTTTTCATGAAGAAAAATAAACCATCATAGAGTCTAAATCAATAAGGCACATACAGCCATCATTCTGCCAACGATGACATAGTGGGTTAAAAACGTGCCAACGACAAAAGTCAACAGAATGAGTTTGAGAAAGGTTGAAAGAGAGTAAAGGGACATCGTTCAAATACCTACTCACAAAAACGACAGGACCAAAGGAACATCAGGAAACCTCAACATTAAGTGGGAAAACAATAGCAGAAAGGATAAAAACATACGAAATGAAGGGCTAGGAACATATCCAGAAAACGGACCCAATACATCTACTGACGAGAGCGCTAAACAGCTACAAACTAAAAATAGGAAGGTCATGCTACATGTACAATCTCTACCAATCTCTAGAAACAAAAAAAAAATAGGGCATAAACACTCCATATCACGACGCAATGCATCTCACAAACACCTTACACTTCCCATTCTATATTCCTATACCATGCACCGTGTGATGACCCAAATCCAACTCAGCGTAAACGTGACCCGACGATGAATTTTCCGGGAGTGGCCTCAATGCCTGCTGTACACTGGTAAATCAAATAAACTCTATTCACAATTTACAGACCATAATAACTAACCTCGTCGTGGGGACAGGGGGGATGTTTCTTACAACTCTATCGTATGTTAAGGTATGAACTTGTGTATGTCATCAGAATATACCTACACGAATTGAGCTCCGATCAATAGCCCAAGTATAGAACATTGAGGAACGCTTTTTGTTAAATACTTCACATTAGATATAGTTTTCCCCCAGTTTAACTGTGTACGTGTACAACTCTCTAACGCTTCAATTTAATAAATAAATTAAAGCTTATAATAATAGAGAAGTGTCTGATTTCCGTTTTAATTTTCAGTTGCCACAGACAACCACTAATAAAAAGGTGTTGAAAGTTAGGTCTCTCAACAGATTTCGCACCAGAAAAATGGTAGGAAAAATATCGTTTACCGTCGAAAAAAAATATTTCATATATTCGACTAGTCCAAAATCCAATAATAATTATAAACAAACAACTAGTATAGACTGAAAATAATAATAATAACAATGGTCCAAAAATGGAACCTTGAGGAACGTACTTTGTTAAATACCTCACATTAGACATAGCTTCTCCCAACTTAACTCTATGTACAATTCCCTAACACTTCAATTTAACAAACTAATTTATAATCATAGAGAAGTGCCAGATTTGCGATTTCATTGTTTTTCAATTGTCAGTCAAGAGAATAGTCGGAAGAAAATAATGTTCAAAGTTCTCAACAAATTTCGCACCAGACAAATTGAAGCAAAACTATCGTTTACCGTCGAAAATTTGGTATTCGACTACCCTAACCAAACGAAATATATGAATATAATCGATAACATCTCAGTTCCGATTTAAGTACAAAATCGAATAATAATAATAATAATAAACAAATATCCAGAAAAATATTTTCTTTTTGTGAGTGTCATTCTTTTGTGACCCTACGAAATAGACCTTCGAAGGCAATTTTCTGTGATTTCAGCGTTGCGTATTTATCAGCGTCCCTGTGCAATTATTACACCTAATTCGAGATCTGTATTACTGTATGTTCCGATCTATTTTTAAATAGAGTTTGGCATTATCCATTCATTATTTAACAAAAATAAGTTCCATTAATTGAACTTACACATTAATTAGTAACATCAAAAAATAAACGTGTGTATACCTACCGGGATATTTAATTGAATGTTAAATGTATTACTAATATCTGTATCATCCAAAATAAGTTAAGTATATATAGATTTCCTAGTATTCATTCATTATATTATATGGCGCCATGGGGATTATAAAAATAAAACTTTCGCCATAATGGTAAAAGATCTCTGGGAGACACATTTAGCGCGGCTATTTTACAAGCTGTCAGGCTACTACTTAATTACCTGCCTATTTTGTGACGTTTGTAACTTTCTAAACTTTTATTGTGGATTTTCTCAAAATAAATCGACGGAAATTTTTCTTTTTGAGGATTTCCTACACGTATATATCTTCTAAAAAATAATATCTCAGTTAATCTGTGAAATAATAATACGATTCTCTTATTATATTTACAATAGGATAAGTACATATTATACATACGATATTATTACTTCCACATCCAGTGGAAATATAGTAACGACAAACAAATTTTTATTGTTCAAATATGCTTAGATTGTCACGAAACGTCGAGATTTTAAGTTTGAGCGAAAAAAAAATTTCTGCCTGTCGGTCTGTCTGTTTGTCGGTCTGTAACTTTTTTTTGTGTGCACGTTTACTCTGGAACCGTTTGAGATATTGACTTGAAATTTGGTACACATATGTACTTTAACAAGATCTAGTGATCTAGAACTAGATTATATTTTCATCCTGTTCCGTCGAAGGGTTGGGGGGTAAATTGGGGTAAATTTGGGGAAAATAGGTAAATCAAGCAGGTAAGAGTCCATAAAATTGGTATTTAGTATATACAAGAGAAACTAAGGTCTAAACAAAAAAAAATTGGCATTAGCCACCCCCATTACCACCCCCACCCCATTATTAAAGGGAATGAAAAAAATTGTGATTTAGTGCGTGTACAAGAACCAGAAACCTCAAAATGTTTTTTTTACTTCATCAATGCTTTTCGTCCTCATCTCAAAATAACAAAATTTTTTGTCCTGGGGTACTGTGCCCTCGTGCGGGCACCCCCCCAACGACCGGCCCTGTCACCAAATGTACATTTCAGGAGAAAAAATATACGAAGGCCAATGGTCGCGAATTCGAGACGTAAATAGGTTAGATTGTAGTCGTTATTATACTCTTCGCAAAAACGAAGAGTATATTGGATTTGATCGGCACATTTCTAAATCAGTAAATATCGCTTGTACAGAAAAAAAATTTCATATCATTATGTTAGTGAACGAATTCTGAACAACTTTCAAAATGTCCGTCTGTCCGTCCGTCCGTCTGTCACGTTTCTTGTAAGCACGATAACTTAAGAAAGAAAAGTCCGATTGTACTGAAATTTGGAAAGTAAGTTAGCGTTAGCTAGAGGGAAAAAAAATCAACCAGTAAATAAAAAGTTATTAATCATTTAAATAAAAAAATATATATACATTTTCTTAATTTTTGTCATTTGTACTTAAATAGAAATCTTGCGAAATTTTATTCCCTATAATTTTTCTTTGTTTTATACATTTTACTAATATATATATTTCATAATAATATATCTAATTCGTTAAAATATAATACTCGAATGATATATACCACAGACATTCAGTTTTTGTAGTGATGTGTCGATGGTCCAATGGCTAATGTTTTGTCTTGTGTTCGAATCCTTGACAGGGTGTTTTTTTTTCATTTTTTTTTTCACAACAAAGTTGGTATCACAAAATTTAGAAAGTCCAAAAACTAACATTATTTACAAGAAAACTGCGAAGAGTATCCTAGAGAATGTGTAACAATTATATAAAAAGGTCAGTAAATTGGCGCTTTGTTTTTTTACTTATACTGATTTAATCAGGTGGGTATATTATAGACGGACTAAAAATTTTAACGAGTAGAAGGTGCAGTCAGGCGTGGCCGATTGCGATGCCTATTTGATTAACATTTTCTTCGAATACAGCACAATCAATATTTTTTTAACACGCTTTCATTAGATCGACCTGTAACTATGTATGTATGTTGTATGTATGTAAGTAAAAAAGTCTAAGGAACTGAATTTCACCCACTTCTAATTGTTGTATAATCATGAAAATGGCAATTGTGTGTAGCTCTGATGACAATACAATATGGTATGCTCAATATTATAATATGTTCAAAATGGCCGCCGCCCAAAGATGGCGCACTATCATTTTCTTTACAACCCCCTTGATATGGGTATCAAAAGAAAGGGCTTGATAAGTAGAGAACAAATATGTGATCAAAACTTAAAAATTCAAAATGACGGCGTCAGATTACAATTATCCGGTGGTACAAATTTAACGATTAAAAAAAAAATGGCGGATAAGTTTTGCAACTTATGGTCTGATTTGCATGAAAATCGATATCTGTGAATTTTTGAAGTCGCAAATTATAAATATTTAGTCGAATTCTTTACATAAATGTCGCAACTGCCAAAATTCTCTCCTTACATATAAGACTAAATAAAAAAACAAATTAATAGTTTAAAAAACTAAAAAAACACGCTTTTATAAATACTGCACTAAAAAGCAAAACATAATCATCGAACCTGTTCTCTTGGCTACCCCGTAAGGGTCTTAGTGTAAGCCGTGTTTGTAATTAAGTATAATATTTGAGTATAAAAGCATGAGGCGCTTTATCCAATACAATATTCATTCGTTTCGCAACAGTCTTTTTAAAAATACTTTAATAACATCTTAAATCAAAATTAATATAACACCGAATTGAAGTAAAATTCGTTCGAACATGAAAGGCACATTATAACACCGTAACCTTAATGACACTTTACTCTAAAATTATAATAATTCATAGCTTATGTAAAACACGACAGTTTACACGCCCCGACGATCACCTTGTATGACGGATATGGTTCAATTTTAATAAGTACTCTACCGTGCTATTTTCCAAGATCTAAATTTGAAATAAAAATTTAAGGCTAACGAAGTTATCGTGTGTAAACTAGGTATTCACAGTCTGCAACTTTCATTCGTTTCGTAATAGTCCTATTAAAATATCTTAATAGTATTTTAAAGTAAAACTGATAAAACACCTAATTTACATAAAGTTCTTTCGAACGTGAGAAATACTGTATACTGTAGTTTTGATGTTTTGTACATTTTCATATTCTTGTGTGCTTAATCAAAAACTTTAGTAACATTTTGCTCTAAAATTATAATAAAACTCAGTTCATACAAAAAAAATGATTGTTTACAAGCCTCCGGCATTCACCCCGTATAACAACATGACCCCATTTCAATAGGGAGTATTCTACATATTATGTAAATTATATATGTAAATCTGAAGTAAAAATTTTAAGTCTAAGGTAATTCTAGTATTGTCTCTATGTATTCTAAAAGCTGTGTATTTAATATACACAGCACGCAAACATTTATAATATACTTTAAGAAAGGAAACAGATTCGTTTTCCGAAACGTCAGCAAAATACGTCATTTTTATATTTTTGTTTTTATTCATTATTTGTCAAAAACCACCCTCTCACTGATCCTTTGACGTAAAAGTCACAGGCGTAGAGGTTATTTTCCAGTAAAATACTGGTTAATTGTATTATTTTGTAGATTTCACGATTGCCATTTTTTAGAAGAAAATACATGTGGCAGATCATCCCAATAGGAAACAGAGAAAAAAAAAGTAATTCTAGTATTTTGTAGATTTCTTGTAGTACTGCAGAAGTGAAAAAAAAAATGTAATTTTAGGAAGAATTTTATGTAAAGATAACATATTTTATGGGGGATTTTTCTATATAATCCCGACACTTGAGAGTTTTGAATCAAAGATAACGCCAATGTTGTGGGTCGAATTAGATTGACCAAGTACGGACCCTTGTGGGACTCCAGATGTTGTCAAATATTCGCCCAACTTAAACCCGTAAGAAGCAACATATTTCGTCCTGTTATATAAATATGACTCCAATAGAGTAGTTAAAGCATCCAACACGCCAAAGTAGCTAAGTTTGTGTAGTATCAAATTATGATCAAACCTGCCAAATGCTTTTGAGAAATCTGTATAAATTACATCCGTCTGAGTCCACATATCTAGGGATTCAGCTGTAAACTGAGTAACACAAACCAAATTCGTTACTGTCGAATGGCCTCGCATAAAGCCATATATACCGGGTGTTTTAACCGATAGGGACACTGCTGTAACTTTTGGATGGGCGAATGGATTTTTTTCAAATTTAGTGTAGTGATATGGGATGAAATTTCCAATTATATGATGTAAAGGTAAAGAACCAAAATGGCCGACTTCTGGTTTCGATGCAATTTACGTGAAAATCTAATTTTTAAATGGGATAACCTGTATATTTTTGCATATTTGGATTCTGCTGGCCAAAATACATATAATCTGACCCTCAAATATTATTTTGATTTTCAAGAAATACTTTTAAAAAAATATTATTATCATTCATTTAAATATAAATTTAGTACAAAGAGAAGGTAGACATTATGAATATCAATTTCTTCGTAATTAAAAGATCTAATTAAATAACAGGTTATCCCATTAAAAAAAATAGTTTACGTTGAAAAACCAATATCGTTTAACTTACTGAAGAATAAATCTAATAAAATATTTTAAAAGTACTTTCAGACTGATTTTTAACAATTTTGGCAAAATCGCGGTCTTTTATGATTAAAACTAAAAATTAAAAAATTTATATTATTTGGAAATCAAAATAATATTTGAGAGTCAGATCATGTATTTTGGTCAGCAGAATCCACATATGCAAAAATATACAGGTTGTCCCATTTAAAAATTTGATTTTCATGTCAATTGCATGGAAACCGGAAGTTTGCCATTTTGGTTCTTTACATCATATAATTGGAAACTTTATCCCATATCACTGCACCAAATGTGACAAAAATCCATTCGCCCATTCAAGAGTTACAAGAGTGTCCCTATCTGCTGGTATTCGTAGAGATTAGATTTTTAGATTACTCTGAAGGAGCGGGCGATTGGCCTTCCCCCACTGCGACCTATAAGGTCTATTGTAGTACTCCTTTTTGTGTGCCTCAGAGCTCCCCATCCAAACATGGTCTTCCTAGACTTCGAGTCTGTTGATAAGGGCCCCCAGGCACGGTTAGCAGCCTCTGTCTTTCTCTCGCCGAGCCGCCTCAGTCCAGTCAGGCTTTTACAGCTCTGCATATGGACTGAGATCTCCAGCGAGAACTTGGGTCACCATTCCAAGCGCTGGACGCGACCGATGTTGCTTAACATCGCTGATCGAGTGCCGGCGCCTAGATCGGAGGCCGTACAGAGAGCCGTTTCGTAGAGATATGAAAAAAAAAGAGCAATAAAATCTCCAATGTTTTGCAAAAGTTGCAATTGATACGAATCGGTCCAAAGTTGTTAATATCACTTATCCTCTTTTTTGTAAATTGGACACACTTTCGACCATTTCTACAGTTTGGGTTATTTCACAGTCCCTGATACATAAGCTGAAAAGTATTTTGAGTTTTATTTTCTTTAGTGCAGCCGTTACTTGACTCATTAAATTCCCGTAAGTGAAAAGTTGAGTTAAATCTTGGTGCCTCTACCGGTCCCTTTCAAAAGGGAGATGAAGGTAACAAAGATTCGCAATTTTTTTTACATTAACAATATCATCCGGGTCTTCTAAATGCCGTTCGTTATAGGACATTTGACTAAAAATGTTAGACGTTCCTTTTTTGTTATTAATGAAACCCCAAAACTTAACATGGGTCTTTTTTATATTAGTTTCAGCTCTTTGAACGTAATCCTTGAAGGATATATTAATGCCAGATTTTATTCTAGATCTCAATATTTTATCCAATACACGCGTAGGGGATACGCGTGTACTGGATATCCTTAAGGCGGGTACTCACAGGCGAACTGTAACTGTAACTGCAACGGTTACTGCAACCAAAATTCGTCAATGTGGACGCGTTGCGAATGAAGCTCGCAAGCTCACTTCGAGCTGATCGCAGCGAACCGACAGTTGTCGGTTTTTACTGCGAACACAAAGAGGCTCTCAGTTGGTTGGTGGACGCTGATTAGGTTTGTTCGTTCATGTGTACGTCTACGTTGCAATCATTTCTCTTGGAATCGCCATGTCGATGTCGTCGTCGCGAGCTCTATACGAACACTGTGGATCTAGATCTGTTTAAAAAGCCAGTACGTTAAACGTACACACCAAAAGTTGTTACAGTAACCCTTGCAGTTCGCCTGTGAGTACCCGCCTTTATATAAACGCCAGACTCTAGCTTTTCACTTGATATTATTTATAATCCGATAGTTGTACCATAAGCATGGTTGGAGTTGGTTAAAAATTATTCTATTCGTTTGCCCCACATGGAGGACAAATAATCTAGAGTAATTAGGAAATTTAAAAAGGACACAGGACCACATAGGTTAAACCTCGGTGGAAACAATTTAGAAACATTGCTTTGAGATTTGTGACATTAGCTTCAAAGTTACAAGGAGCGGGCTACTGAGACATTTGCATGTCTTAAGGATAGGATTTTGCAGAGTGAGAGGCAAATATGCGTTTATTTTCGGTTTATTATAAATATTTAAAAAATCAGAAATGGTATAATCTTTAAAACAGTTTCAGGTACTTCCCATTGCTCTAAGGAATACAACCATATAAAATTTTTATCATAATTGTATACAGTTAAATGCTCTAATAATGATATTAGGAACTATTTTCATTGACAAACTACGATATTCAAATACAACAGAAATTTCCAATAAAAAATAAAAAATATAAATATGGTGGTATTCGTTAGAAGAATAGCAAAGTATCTAAAACAGTTTTAAAGACTAATACTATGTTTGGATTTATAATATTTATAATAAAGAGAAAATAAACGCATATTTCCCTCTCACCCTGCAAAATCGTATCCTTAAGGCCGGTATATATGCGTTTCCTGATAAAATATTTACCAGTGAGATATTTTAAATCAGTAAAATGCAAATCAGTATCTCGCTAATTGCATGAAAAACTTTGATAGATAAGGATAGCCCTAGCCATGACGAATTTTTTGCAGGAGAAGATAAATTATAACTAAGTAGTAATTTCTTACTCAAAGATTTATCTCTTTTGTAACTGGGAACTATTCTAAGAGAAAACTTTTCAAGATTACATGCTGAATACGAATCAGGTGTCCGTTTGGGTCCATCACCCACCACTTTTTAGTAAATCCCGAAAATAACCTGAATTATGAGGTTTTTTTAGGTTATTTTCGCGGTTTACAAAAAAATGGTGGGTGATGGAGCTAAACGGACGCCTGATTCGTGTTCAGCACGTCGAAATACATAGAGGGTCACCCAATGGACTTCCAGGAACAGACCACATTCTTCATTTTGTGGAGGTGTGTGCAATCTAAATTCTAGAACTGTTGAGAATTTTCTACAATAAAAACACCATCTTTTCCAATTTTTTGTAACAACTTTTACCTAATTTAAAAAAAAGGACAAATAACAATAGAAATCTGAAAAAACCTTACTCTTTATTGGGTGTTTTGCCACTTCTACACAAATCGAGGGGCAAACCGCGAAGGAAATCTAGAGGAAATCCGAGGAAATCTTCGTCAAAGAGGAAATCCGGTGTACAAAATATCGCCTCGACAAAAATATTTAAAAAATGTTATGAAAAAAGTCATTGCGCCTAAAGAATCAGATAGATTACTGATTGCTAATAAATGTCTCACACCTAAAAATATATAAACTAAAACAAAACTGTTAAGATTGTTAAAAGCTGTTGATGTTTCCGAAAAAATGTGCCGCTTTCCACGTAGCTTATCCATGCTTTCTGCTCATTTAAGTGCGTGAATTGATGAATGTAAAACATTATAAATGGAAGAGGTGTAGAATATTATGATATCCCAATCCAAAAATATGAGAGAAGGTAAATATCCTAGATAAGGATAAGGTGTAAATACATACATAATACATTATTAAAAAAAATACAATGCCGATGTAGTCTTTATGAAGCATGTGTTAATATCGCATATGAAATTATTGCACATACCGGGTGGCTCAGCCGATAGGGACACTCTTGTAACTTTTGAATGGGCAAATGGATTTTTTTCAAATTTGGCGTTGTGATATGGGATAAAGTTTCCAATTATATAATGTAAAGAGCAAAAATGGCCGACTTCCGGTTTCGATGCAATTGACATGAAAATAAAATTTTTAAATGGGACAACCTGCATATTTTTGCATATTAGGATCCTGTTGGTTAAAATACATATGATCTGACCCTCAAATATTTTGATTTCCAAAAAATATAGTTTTTTCAATTTTTAGTTGTAATCATAGAAGGCCGCGATTTTGCCAAATTTGTTAAAATTCAGTCTGCAAGTACCTATCAAATATTATCTCTTCAGATACTAACATTAATCAATCACGGTTTATTCTTCATTAAGTTCAACGATATTGGTTGATGATATGCATAATGTTTATCTTCTCTCTGTTCTAAATTTATAATTAAAAAATGAAATATTTGACAATTTTGTTAAATATTTTTTGAAAATCAAAATATTTGAGGGTCAGATCATATGCATTTTGGCCAGCAAGATCCAAATATGCAAAAATATATAGGTTGTCCCTTTTAAAAACTTGATTTTCATGTAAATTGCGTCGAAATCGGTTGGTTTTTTTACATCATATAACTGGAAATTTTACCCCATATCACTACACCTTTGAAAAAAATCCATTCGCCCAACCAAAATTACAAGAGTGTCCCTATCGGCTGAGCCACCCGGTATCACAGTTTCAGTTTCACTTATTAATTTTAGTATTTTTAGAATCTTTACTTAATACAAAGCACAGTGTATAAAGGATTTTTTTCTTATTTTTTCTTTTACAAATGGTATTCAACATTAAAGTTTGAATAAATCCGTTAGGCGCACAAACAACGCATGACGTCATATAACGGGAGTCGTTACAGCGCACATTTTAAATTAATTCCATTTATGAACGTTGCCCTTGTAATAGCTTGATAGTGCCGCGAAATAGACCATAAAATTCTCTTCGTTCTCGAGAAAGAAAAATCAGCGTAGAACCAGACCAGACCTTACAGTTTTTATAAAGTGAACAATTCTGCATAAGAAATGGCTCTTTACGATATTTTTTTGTGGTACAGATAGGTATTTTTGAATTTCGAGAAATTTTGAGAAATTGATTGATTATAAAAATCGTGTTTTTTAACATTGTTTCTATCGATTATTGTTTATTATTTTCTTTAAATAACAATGAACTTATTACTTCGCTAAGAATGTACTCATATTTTGACTAAGCGACAAACTTTTTTATTTTTGCAAATTTTCATATACATGCAGCCAAGCGATTGAAGCCAAGATACAGGAGAAGTTTTTGAAAAAAAAATTTCCTCTAGGACTTATAGTTTTTATTTATGAATATTACTTCCACATTCAGTGGAAGTATAGTAACGACAAAAATTTTTTATTGTTCAAATAGGCTTAGAATGTCATGAAACGTCGAGATTTTAAGTTTGAGCGAAAAAAATTTCTGTCTGTCTGTCTTGTCTGTCGGTGTCTGTAACTTTTTTTGTGCGCATGTTTACTCTGGAACCGTTTGAGATATTGACTTGAAATTTGGTACATATGTACTTTAACGAGATCTAGAACTAGATTGTATTTTCATCTTGTTCCGTCGAAGGGTTGGGGGGTAAATGGGGGTAAATTTGGCATTAGCCACCCCCATTACCACCCCCACCCCATTATTAAAAGGAATGAAAAAAAATGTGGTTTAGTGTGTATACAAGAACCAGAAACCTCAAAATATTTTTTTACTTCATCCGCCCCCACTATCACCCCCTAGCACCACCCCCACCTCACTACCGATGTGGGGTATCGTTTTATGGGTTTTTGGGGTAGAGGATTTCAAATATTATATTATTAAAGTTCCATAAACAATTATTTCCACATACAAAATTTTTTCGTTGTGAGTGACTTGGATAGAAAATCTGGATGTGAAAGCAGTGATTCCTTGGGCAGCGGTTTTTTTGTGACGCAGTGGCATATGGCATATCTTTGATTGACCTTTGAAATAACTTTTTTCAGTTATGCTTAGAACAATTTAAACCCTTTTAAACATGGTACACTTAAATACACACTATAATTTAATATCACAGTCCGAATACAACTAAATAATTTTAGGAAATAACTGCAAACTGAATCACTGTACTCGCAGAGATATACTGTTAGATGACGTGACGTCCAATATGAGTGTGTTCTCAGATAAGCCCCTTCTCCCGGATATTAGTTGGTGATATAAATACTTTCCAGTTAGAAATTATGAAAACAGATTTGATAATTGCTAATGTTTAATAACACTATATTAATATATATAAATTAATTTAAAATATACGGCACATGCAATGGGCCTATTGGGCCTATGAGAGCTTTTGATCAGAAACTTGAAATCTACAACATACTTATTAATTTAGCTACTTAGTCAGAAATTCAATTTCCATAAGAACATAGCTGGATACTTTATTGCTAGGATAGCATAAATGAGTACATTTGGGATCTATCTTGACAAAAACGAAACTGGTAAACCAGGATCAAAATTCAAAAAACTATTTTCCTATTTACAAGTCTCCGTGTGCATTATGAAAGTGAGTCACGTGGGTCTTTCATTATAGGATTGAGTGAACAGAAGAATGGCGTTAGGAAGAATTAAATAAAGAAATGAAAACATCCTTGGAGAAACAAAATATGGAAAAATTAGAACACCACAATAATTAACGTTTAAAAAATATTAAGTTGCTCAATCCAGAAATGGCCGAATCAGCAGTGCCTTTTTCCTCCTGGAAACGTGTACTCTTAATGCATATTTCTTCCAATGAATTATTGAATTATTATTTGTCGCAATTTATATTTGATTTTACCCAGAGTTACAAACATACATGTCAATAACAATGAAGCAAACAATTTTACTGAACCCATTCCACATCTACGCCAATGCAGATTATATTCACGTGAAAGTAGAACCCTTGTCTTTGAAGCCGAGAGAACGACTCCGATTCCAAGAGGTGGCAAGGGCATCGGATTCTTCTCCGTCATAAAGTAAAGTTGCCAGGGACAGGCCTAAAACAGGTCCGGCTTAGAGGCTTTTGCATATAACTCACAGCAGTTCAGGTTTCATATATTCCAGTGTCACCTTAGACTTGTTTTTAAAAAGTCTGCTAACAGAAAAAAGATATTCAAAAAACAGAAAAAAAAAGAAATGCATATGCAGTGTTGTAACCCTTGAAAAATCCCACAAACACGAAAACGCTGCATCGTGGTATACTAACGAACGTTTCGCCCATCAAGATGGCATCATCGGGAGATGACTGAAATTACAAGCATAGCAATTATACAAAAAATTAACTTAATTTAAAACAACTGTGGAGAGTATATAGAATGTTCAACAATAGGGTCGTTTCCCTCAACAAAATATACAAAATATTGTTATATGATAAAAAAGTATATTAAATATACATTGCATATATCATATTAAAAAAAGTCCTAATCATCACATGCAAGAACAAATTGGTTTTGAAAATAAAAAGGCGGTATATCTGATGATCATTCAATTCTAGAGAATTTTCAAGTTTTCATTTATCATGTTGGTGGTGGTGCTCTGTTGATTTGTTGTTTACATTTACATTGTGTGTTTAATATTTGTTTATAATGGAATCTAATTTTGTGAAAGGTACTTCAGAGAATTACCCATAGTGGATTTTTATATGGTACACGAGTTTTATGCAGACAATTTGAACTGTTTAAGTGCCGAATCCCGAAATGTTAAAAATTTGAGGTTATATTTCTTTAAAATACAATGACTCACATCGAAAATAACTTTAATCTATTAGTCCAGTCAACAGAGCGCTAAAATGACCAAAATATCTAATTTTAGTGCTAAAGAGTGGATTTTGATAAAACCTTGTGCAATGTGTTTGTAATGACGTTAATAAAAAAGTTGAAAAAACGATTAGAGTAGGAAATGATCGGAAGGGGTAGAAAACCCCTTGTAGAATTAGGTCAAAATGAAAAAGAAACAATAAATTTACCTTTTTTAGCCCAAAATAAGATGTTTTTACTCTTGTGAATTTTTTTCGACAAATGCATATTTTTGGAGATATGGCCAGTCGAAAATTCCTAAAAGTGGGGGAGGGGAAATGTAAAAAGTTGAAAAAAAAATCTGAAAAAATTCAGATGAATGTATCATCAAAATACAAGACTTTTTTATTTGCAACTTTTCTGTAAAGTGCGTTTTCAACGAGTTATTCCGAAAAAACGTGAAAAACTACCACTTTCTTTGAAATTTTAAAAATATGTAATTCAAAAATTTGAATCAAACGTATGCACTGAGGCCTTCTAAACATTTTTTGTCTCTTGGAATTTTTTTGTAACTTGCTAATTTTCAGAGTTACAGTCAGTTTTTCACGATAACTAATGTACTACATTTTTTGCACATTAAAAAATATATGAAAATTTAAAAATTATATTGAACTTTTAAAAATAGTGTAATTATGTAGGTTTCATATTTTTTTATAATAATATACATAAATAGCGTTCCTTTTTCAAATTTTCATGTATTTTTTGTGCAAAAATGTAGTACATAATTCATTGTGAAAAACTGCCTGTAACTCGGAAAATTAGCAAGTTACAAAAAAATTCCAAGAGACAAAAAATGTTTAGAAGGCCTCAATGCATACGTCTGAATTTACACATTTTTAAAGCGCTACTATTTCAAAGAAATGTTTTTCCGGAATAACTCGGTGAAAAAGTACTTTACAGACAAGTTGCAAATAAAAAAAGTCTTGTATTTCAATAACATATTCACCTGAATTTTTTCAGATTTTTTTTCAACTTTTACATTTCTCCTCCCCCACTTTTAGGAATTTTCGAGTGGCTACATCTCCAAAAATATGCATTTTTCGAAAAAATTCACAAGAGTAAAAACATCTTATTTTGGAAGATAAATTTAATGTTTCTCTTTCATTTTTGACCTAATTCTAGAAGTTACGGAACCCATGATAAAAGGTGTTTTCTACCTCTTCCGATCATTTCCTACTCTGATCTTTTTTCAACTCTTTTATTAACGTCATTACAAACACATTGCACAAGGTTTCATCAAAATCCATTCATTAGCACTCAAATTAGAGGTGAAATGTTGACTGGACTATATGCTAATAGCAAATAAGCAAAGCAAACGACGCCCGTCGATTATTCCTTTATCTAACTGCGCATGCGCTCACATCTGACGTGGCGACGGGCGCGAATTCAAAATTTCTTAATTTAAATAATTAATTTCACTACTAAAATGACTTTAGATTGTAAAATAAAAAATACGGGTCAAATAAAATTTAATAATGTACTTGAATATAAAATTTTTAAAAAATGGTCATCATATTGAAAATTCAGTAACCCAACAAAGTGTATACTATTTACATGTATTTAGTTATTGTTCATTTTAACTTGATTCAAAACCTGCAGAATTAAGTTTTAACAGATAAAAGGCAAAACTTAAAAACAAAACGTCTTAATGATGTTTGTTCGAAAATATAAAATTAAAATGTTTCCTTGTACTAATAAAAAAATATAATGAGTCTCATTTTGCATAATATAGGTCAAGTGATTATAAAAATATTTTATGTTTATATTTGCTACAAGGGAACCTATTAATGCAATTTTTCAAACGGAAAACATCTGAAGGCAGCGCGACAACCAATTGTTAATTATGTTAAAAACAAAACATATCGCATCATGATGTTTTCGAACTATTATTAATCAGTGACGGATTCAGACTAGGCTCGGGGGGGGCGTAAATTAAAAAAATTTCCGTATGATAAAAATATGCGTTTATTATCGGTTTATTATAAATATTTAAAAAACCAAACATAACCATAACCATAAACATAGCCAATCTTTAAAACTATTTTAAATAATTGCTATTGTTCTAACGAATATAACTATATATTTTTTTATTGTAAATTTCTGTTGTACTTGAATATCGTAGTTTGTCAATGAAAATAGTTCCTAATTTCATTTATTAGAGTATGGCATTAAACTATATACAAAATTTATGATAAAAACTGTGTATGGTTGTATTCCTCAGGGCAATGAGAAGTATCTAAAACTATTATAAACAATATTATAGGTACTATTTATGATTTTTTTAAATATTTATAATAATAATAATAATAATAATAATAATAATAATAATAATAATAATAAAGGCCATACCAGCCTGCCAAAAGTCAGCCGAATGGTTGGCAGGCCAAATGCAGAAGGCAGTTATCCTGGGGTCCCTCCGTTTGCTTAGGGCACATGAGTCTGGAATTTACAGTCACTGGCCCTGCGGGATGCGGGGAGTGGCTGTGAATAATCCGCTGGCGCTTCTCTCGTGAGAATGTCAGAGACACGGGAGAACTGTCCAAAATCGCGTGCGCGAAAAAAAAAAATCTTATCCTTAACTAAGAGAAATAAAACGTAAAAAGACGCATTCTTAATTAAAAGAAAAAACAATATATCAAAGTACTAAAAATACTTATAATAAAAATTCCAATCCTGTTTTTTGTTTTGGCCTTTATTACTATATTACTCAATAACCATAACATTTTGCTTGATTTAGAAAGGTGTGTAAAAGAACCCTTAAATTCTGTAGGGCTCGACCGATGAATCGGCATCGGCGCCGATGGTACAAAATTTCACCCATCGGCATCGGCCATCTGCAAAATATAAGGCCGATGGTGCCGATGGATTTTCTTACGGATTGCATACTTAAAGTCTCTGTTGGGAATGAAATGTTTATCGTTTAGATTTAGTATGAATCAAGTGTGCGTTAAAGGGTCTATAGACGATCCAACCAACCAACCAACCGACCTTCTCGGTACACTTTGAAAATTGCCATACGAACTCGTATAAGTGAGCCGGTCTGCTGGAGCCAACATTGTCGGTACGCTTTGAAGACGCTGAAATTCCAGCAGACCAGTTCACTTTTACGAGTTGTCATGGCAATTTTCAGTGTACCGAGTGGTTGGTTGGTTGGATCGTCTGTAGAATAATTTTGTTTATGTTTATAAGTTTATTATTATCTATTATTTCTATTATTACCTATTTATATTGAATATGAATACTTATTTTTTGTTATTTTAGAAAGCTGTTTTATGTTTTTTTTTATAATGTATACCTTTGTTTCTGTTTTTGTGCAATAAATATTAATTTTTATTTTAGAACATGTTGATTGATGTCTATTTTCTAAGTTCAAAATTCAAACATCGGCCATCGGCATCGGCCATCGGCATCGGCCATCGGCAAAATTCTGCCATCGGTCAAGCCCTAAAATTCTGTCTGGGTAAAAGTAAAATTTGAGAGACTTATTTGACTATTTGCCTTAGAAAGAGTTTGCTGGGGACCACCGGAATTCGTCCATTCGTAGAAACAGATACTTAGGAAAGACAATTACCTACCAGTTACAAATAAATAACCAGATTGATTATTAAACTTTGAAAATTCGTTACGACTCATAAAATAGTTTGAGATTTTTAAGCATTACGGAAATACCATGAAAGGAAGTCACGACTCGGATTAGCTATTAGCGAGGCTATTAGCTAACTGAATATATTATATTCAAAATTATACTCTCAAAGCTGTGTTAATTATTAATTATTATTTACGTGTGGTGACAGGTAAAGTCCTCCGAAGGTCCCTCTCTGGATCCGCCACTGTCATTAATGGCAGTTAATTCGCAATGGCAGTTAGTTCGTGTACTAGGTTTTATAATGTCAAACTAACCAGTCGGAGAATAAAGTACACATCACTGAATGGAGAGGAACAGATATAAGATAAAAAAAACAATACATAATTTTTAAATAATCGTAGGCTAATGCGCAAATATACGTTCGCACACAACTAAGCCAAGGGAGCCAGCGACGCTTTTAGTTGCTATACAGGTGTCTAATGTATACGTACAAATATTTTGCATAATATGTATATTGACCCAAAAGAAGCAAAAAAGTTTTATAAAACATTTGTTTTACTTCAACGGTTTTGCTTAAATTAATTGTTTTCTAGAAAAACGATATTTTCAGGCTAAGTAGTATTCGGGTATAATATATAAAATATTGCTTAGATCAGTATTGCAGTACAGTTCAATGTCATCTTGCGATCTGCATCTCGCTTTTTAATATATTTATTGTATTGACAATGAGACATAAAAAAACTTTTAAAAACGCCGGTGTCTATTTCATAAAAGGAATCTTCCGCTATCGGCGCCGAAGGTTCAAAGGAAATATTGATATCTTTTTCATACTTCGGTGTTTAGCGGTAGGTGGCCGCCGACAGTGTTGTCATGGTTTTCGATTCATCTAGTAAGTTAGTAGACACTCTGCATTTGTTTAAACTTGGTTTACTTCCTTTTCGATCATATATTAATGTAATTTACACAAAACAAACCTGCCACTTTCTTAGCGGAGCAACGCTTGGCAGCGGAATTTTAATTTAAAAAAAAGTGTCAATGCCATAGTGTTTAAAGCAGAGATTTTTTATGTTTTTCATTGACATTACAGTATAATGGAAAATAATTTCCTGTCACCTTCATTGTAGACCGGCGTCTTGCTGTCATTAACATAAATATGTAACTAAAATAAAGTCAATTGATAAAAATGTTTAAAGTTCAAATTTTTTACTTGAAATTCTTAAAAAATTTATACTAACGGCCATTCGACGGAACATGTCTTTGGCAGGAGCAAAAAAAGTCCAGTCAGGCGTTGGCCCGCTGCGCTGGTGCGCCTGCAGGAGTCGATTTTGTGAAAACACAGCTTAAATATAACACAAAAAACAAGAAATTAATTTTAAACAGATCTTTCAAAAAAATAGTTTCGCTGACTCTCGTACTATCATACTAAGTTTCTCACAATAGAATACTGTATATTTAATTACTGTACCTAATGAATAATGGGTATTACTAGCGACTACTTCACTATAGTACGAGTATATCTGTTAGAGAGTTCTCTTTAAATTAAACTGATAATGCGTGAATAAAAAGCATGAAATATGGTATCTAATATTTTTATGCCCGGGAGAATTGCAGTATAAAGTCTATTTCCGCCCTACTTTTATAATAACAATTGTTACCGTAGTAACTTTAATCGATAATGTTGGTCATAGACCTCAACTATACCTACGCAATACTAATAGTTTCGTTTTATAATTAGGTAATGGGATGTAGTAGAAATTTGTGTATCACGTATCTTGAGCAGCGCTCGAATTAGAGCATTTTTCCATTTTATTAGAAAATAGAACACTTCTAAACGTTTATTAAAAAGTGTACTAAATATTGAGCAGTAAGTGGAAAATATGGTTTAATCGTCTCTAAAGACAGATAAGTTATTTATTTCATGTCTATTGGTGGGTTTCTTTAAATCCAAACATGAAATTGTCGTGAAATATTGTATTTTTGTACATTTCTGCAGCATGAGTAGAGTGAGAGTAGAGCTATTCTTCAGTCCTAAGCAAAAGCGTCATATCTACAAATTACAAAAGTTGATAATTTTATATTTTCCCATTTTCTGTCCTATGCGCATATGTTCTACACTTTTTTTCGTTAAAAGGTCTGATATATAGTAAGAGGTTATTGGTTATAAATATTAGGTATCATTTTGTTTGTTCTAAGTACAGATAACAGTTCATTTACAACTGATAGTGTCCTAGTTGCATTATCCTTGAATGTCAGATAGGACTGGTTTACTAAGGATGGTAGTATTTATCTGAGCTCATCTTTAAAGTGAATATTCACTTTCCAGATGTCTTTCTAGTTCTTTCTTTTTTGAAGAAAATTTAAAAACGCTAATATATCTCTCCTTACTGACGCTAGAGAGAATTTCTTAATTATTTTTCTAATCACGATAAGTGACCATTTTTTTGCTTATACCTTATATAGTTTATGTTATATGCAGAAACCACTATTTATTTCATTACTATATGTATGTTAGTTGTAAAAATAAAGGCTCGTTTACACGTTGCCTGTCGAGGTACTTCTGGCAATGCCAGCACTAGTACTGTGAAGGACGGGCAGTTAGCTGTTTACCGAGGCTAGTAACTGAAGTAACTGGCATGCAAGCTGAGGTACTTTGGTGCGTTTAGATTAAGCCAGTAGACAGGCCAGCCGTGCTCTTCAGTAGCTGTCTGCCAGTAACTATCCCTTTATAAATACTTTATTCCAGTAACTGGACAGGCCAGCAGTCACATCACTGGCCTATCAGCGGCCACTGGCCACTGGGGTTGCCTCCACCACAGCACTGGCTAGCAACTGGATAGGTGTAAACACTACTGCGGCCAGTTGACAAAATGTCTAGGTGGAGTGAGGAACAAACTACTCTTATGAATTCCTTTAAATTCTCAGAGATTGCATCACAATCTTCTGGAATTATATTTGACAGAGAGGCCTTAGATATGCGAAACCAAATTGATAACATTCTAAAATTTGTTCCCGATGCAAGAAAGGCTAACGTTATCTCTAACTTTACTCTCGCTGGTATAGCTTCACGCAAGAACGTATTCGAGCGCTGAATTTTCGTCTCAACCAAAGATAGTATTTACTCAAATTGTTGTGTGTAGTTATTCTCATCATTGGTTTGTATTTTTGGGGATCTTGGGTATATAGCTAGCTCCCTTAAAATTGTTGATGAAGCTCCCCTTGACCTAGCATTCATCCAATCTCTTATCGAAACTCTCCTTTTTATTGTAATTTCTTTTTCTATCATATCGACAAGCTCTTTATATAAAATCAATGATAACGATCTTAGTCTACGACGCCATATACGAATTTTCCGTTCGTCCATTTTTCGTCATACTAGACTACAAACACTGGCGTTCCGTATAAACAGTGTGGCTAGTTGAACTGCCTTTCCAATAGCTAGGAGGACAGTTTACAAGCCAGCTACTGACCAACTGGCAGGGCAGTTACTGGCTTAATCTAAACGCACCTTGATTGTTTATCATTTTCCTACGAATGACTTAAAATGACAACTAAGTGCCAAATAAAAAAGTTACGAGTTATTACATACTTAGTTATTTGCCATGCTATTACAATAAAATCCACGTAAGCAGTCGAATTTCCTGACATAATTTGCATTTAATCACCGGAAATTAACTAGCTATAAATATGATACGTCTAGATTGTCTAGTCTAGTACCTATATAAAAAAAAGGATACACGGATTGAAGCGATATGAAAACGTACATAACTGCAAATGTAAACAATTCCAAACAATATTGATTATTGTCATAATAATTAAAGCATTGCATAAATATAAATACAACAGACCTCTCACGTGCAATCCGAAAAAAAATCGTGTGAAATATATACACATATGTGATTTAAAACACCGCATAAAAAATATGGTTTTTTTGGGGTGGGAGGGGATTTTGGCCTTCATCTATGTTCAAACATAATACCACATCACTTTAATAACTGATTAGTTATTTATTATTGCTATCCAATGCTTTATCTTATCTTGGAAACAAAATGAACTAATAAAATATAATAAATGCAGGTACGTACCAATATTATTAGATATCAACATGCACACAATACCACTAGGTATTAAATGGGTATTCCCGATTGCTTTTATTAAAAAAAAAATGAGGATCTATGAATAATGTTATCGTTATAAGTATACATTGTAACAACCTTTCTGTAACATCGCATATACCTATTTGCTTATTTCGGAAAGGTATAATTTTGCAGTATCTAAATTTTGACGAATGAAAAATATCTTCTGAGAGTCCTTTAAGACAAACAGCAATAGAACCGAACAAAATCTCCAAAATATAACTAATTTCACACCTACCCATGGTATCAAAAATTCTCTTGATTCAATTTTAGCTTTCGTAACATGTTTTCACATATACCATATAGTATCTCGAAATTTTAGACGCTAGGAACATTAATATAATTATAAGACGAAATCAATACACTATTTCAACTATGCCTAAGTGAAAACTATTTCCAGCTTGACTTAGCAATGGGGTTCCTCACTGAGTCCTCTTATGGCAAAACTTTTTATGGAAGAAATTGAGAAAACTATTTTTAAATACCCTTTATCACAAGAAATCGTCTTTTAGAATACATAGAACATTAAATTTTATTAACATTTCATTCGCCACAGAAATTTAACAGAATCAACAAATTAACTCTTTCGATCTTACCATAAGAAGAAAAAATACAAATAAACTATCGGGGGGCGAGCGTAGAGGCGACTTCAATGTGAATATCAGTCGATATTCCGTTGAAGCAACGTCGAGCGCGGTTAGTACTTGGATGGGCTCCCATCTTGGGAAATACAGCGTTCTCGTCCCACCTTCTAGAGGCTTGTATATCAGTGTATACTCGGAAGTTACGTAATTTCAGACGAGGATTACGTAGTGGATATACCATCCTTCGGAGGGGATGTAAAGCAGGCGGTCCCTTGTCTATTAAATGTTAGGCAAGTAAAAGATCCCTACTCTTCTTAAGGGAAGAGGTTCGGCAAAATTTCCAGGTTGGGGGTAGCTCGTCTCCTGGCGTCGGTGATAGGCCCTGGTAGCGGAAATAGGCCGACGTTAAATAGTTAAAAAAATAAAAAATAAAAACTAAACTATCGTTTAATATTTACAGAAAACCAACATTTTCAGATACCACTATACCGGCCGATTCAAGTTATCCTTTTTCTCATACCGGGTGGCTCAGCCGATAGGGATACTCTTGTAATTTTTGGATGGACAAATACATTTTTTTCAAATTTAGTGTAGTGATATGTGACGAAATGTCAAATATTTTCGATAATGCCAAACAGAAAACATAAAAGTAAAAAATCAGCTCTCGTGTGAAGAATGCAATAGCTGTTATATTGGTCAAATAGGAAGGACATTTAATATAAGATACTCTGAACATTTCAAATCATTTGAAAAAATAAAAGTATTACAAATTTTGCAAATCATTTTTTTAGAAACCAACCATAATTTTCCATCTATAGATAAACTAGAGGTTTTACATTATTCAACAAAATCTAGAAAATTAAATATATTAAAAACAATTGAAATTTACAAACATAGAAACAACTCAAATACTGCCCTGCTTAATGATCACTTGATATAAGAAATCCCAATTTGTTTAACGCCCTGTTGTAATATAGGACTACCTGCACTGTTTAATCATACCTAATTAGCATAATCCTTTTATAATGTATAAATACCCCACTATTTATTTTGTAATTCACGTGCCTGAAAATGTAGACTAGACACTACGAAACTGCAGTCGCAGATTTGCTACCCAAGTCTCTCACAACGAAAAACTTTGTATGTGGAAATAATTGTTTATGGAACTTTAATAATATAATATTTGAAATCGTCTACCCCAAAAACCCATGAAACGATGTCCCACGTCGGTAGTGAGGTGAGGGTAGTGGTAGGGGGGTGGTAGTGGGGATGGATGAAGTAAAAAAATATTTTGAAGCCTTTGATTCTTGTACACACACAATTTTTTTTCTTATAATGAGGTGGGGGTGGCTAATGCCAAAATTTTTTTGAGACACTAGCTTCTCTTGTATATACTAAATATCAATTTTATGGGCTCTTACCTGCTTGATTTACCCATTTACCCCCATTTACCCCAATCGAGACCCCAATTTACCCCCAACCCTTCAACGGAATAAGATGAAAAGAAAATATAATCTAGTTCCAGATCTCGTAAAAAAATACAGACGTATACCTTTCAAGTCAATATCTTAATGGTTCCAGAGTGATCGTACGCACAAAAAAAGTTACAGACAGACCGACAGAAAGAAATTTTTTTATTTGCTTAAACTTAAAATCTCGACATTCTAAGCCTATTTGAAAAATAAAAATTTGTAAAAAATTTTTTGTCGTTACTATACTTCCACTGGATGTGATGTGGAAGTAAATATAGTGATATTTAACAAAGAAATTTGTGTTCGTTATTTGTGATAAAAACGTTATTTTAATTAGCAGCAAACAAAATCAGCATTACCTTAGTAATTAACTATTTTACAGCAAATCTACTTCAAGATTGCCTGTATCAAACTCCAGATAAAATTTTATTATAATTTTGCGCTTATAAGAAATTTGCATTTATCAGTGTTTATCACACAAGCTGATCTCAGCGGGAATATTTAGACAACAGTCTTTAACATACCAAAACTCCCGAGAGGGAGGGGGGGGGGGTCGAAAAAAATGTTGATTTACTTTGTTTTTTTTTTGAGATATTTTGGTAACTATGGATTTTATGAAAACAAGAGATCTTTTTTATTTTTTATGGAGAATTGAAAAATAAATGTTCTTTATTACACTATTCGTACAACTACTGATGCCATAACATTGGCCACATTTCGGAAAACACTTAACATTTTCCTGAATGTCCTGATCACCAATTCAGATTTCTCGGCAGTTTTATTTAAAGACAACTCGTCTTCTTGACAGAATTCCTTGTTTTTTCTCAATAGAGACAGGCAATATCTATTTGATTTAATGGACATAAAAGGAAGTAGCATCACTGTATTACACCCTGAAAGGAAGGAAAGCGTGGACATTTTTATACATTCACAGGCTATGGTCATTACGTTACAAGATAGAAAGAAGCAGCCATAATAAAAACAAAATAAATCTTTGAACTTATCTGGAAGGCGCAGGTGTAACTGTATGCAAGCCGAAAGAGATGTTGACTTGCTTATTACTATTACTTCGACTATCTAGATCAATACATCTTTTTGTGTTTAATTACTTCCACATCCAGTGGAAGTATAGTAACGACAAAAAAATTTTTGAACATTTTTTTTTCAAATAGGCTTAGAATGTCATAGAAATTTTCTCTAACTTTTTTGTGCGCACGATTACTCTGGAACCGTTTAAGATATTGACTTGAAATTTGGTACACGTATGTATTTTAACGCGATCTGGAACTAGATTATATTTTCATCTTATTCCGTTGAAGGGTTGGGGGGTAAATTGGGGTAAATGGGGGTAAATAGATAAATCAAACAAGCAGGTAAGAGTCGATAAAATTGGTAGTTAGTATATACAAGAGAAGCTATAAGGTCTCCAAATCTTTTTTGGCATTGGTCACCCTCATTACCACCCCCACCCCATTAATAAAGGGGGTGAAAAAAAATGTGATTTAGTGTGTGTACAAGAACCAAAATCAAAACATTTTTTACTTCATCCACGTCTACTATGTTTATGGTTGTATTCCTTAGAGCAATAGGAAGCACCTGAAACTATTTTAAAGATTATACCATTTATGATTTCTTAAACATTTATAATAATCCGAAAATAAAGGCAAATTTCCCTCTCACTTTGCAAAATCCTATCCTTAAACGCTGTTTTTATTAAAACAAATATATGAACATTTAAGTATATCTGTTTGAACATCAAAGCTAGAGATGAACCTTGCACCTAAACATAGAATTTTGTACCCTGAATGTTAAAGGTAATTTGATTTTTTTCTTAAAAATAGTATTTAACGAGATATTTGAAAATAATAAAAAAATTCAAGATGCCGGCCATATTTCTAGTATCTACTATACTTTTCTTATCTTTCATTTTAGGGAGAAAAATTCTAATAAAATAGTAGTTTGTGCAACAAGAGTGGATATGGATAATCCACTCGAGTTGTACAGTATACTTTTTCTACGACCAGCTTAATAAAACTACAAAACTTATTAAACACTAATATATTACACAAATACACACTGGCAGTACACATTGACAGTTTACGCACTAATTTGATTTTAAAACGAATAGTTGTCTATGTACTTGATACACGAACTGTGATTCGTCGGTCTCATTTCATATCCATCCTAGAACTGATATGAAATATATCCGTTCAGTTAACTGGAATTGCCTACATATCCATTCTACAGACTGTACAGAAAACAGCAAATTTACATAAGGGAGTAGAAAAAAAGCATTTGTTCTTCAAATCCCCACAAAAAGAGGGTTCTTGAATGTTTTTCATAAAATCCAGTTACTATAAGGTACTTATCTCATGAAAAATAAAACAAAAACAATATGGCGACCGAGTGAATGGGAGTTTTGGAAAGTTAAGAGGACATTATTGTCTAAATATCACAGATAAGCTTATTATTTTTTTTTTCTACCTACTCCCCCTAGAATGACTAGCCTTCACTGTCTAATCTGCCCGATGTTTCTAGTACATTTATCACCATCATCAGATCAATTCCCAAAATTTTAATACCCCCTTCCATATCTTAGTTATTAGTTATCCGATTTTAACTAAATTTGAATTGGCATAAAAGAAATTTATTATGTCCTTTTTGAGGAAGACAAAACTTATTTCAGTCAATGCTGTGCATTTTTTATTAAGAAAAAAAGGAGTCGATTTTTCTAGAAGTCATATTAGGCATTTTTTACTGAAATACTAACCAAATACTAGTGATCAGCATGGTTATACCCCCATATTCAATATTTAATAACCAATCATGTTATGTCTGACTAGTCCGTGATTGCTGCAGAGACACACCTTGCCACACATGATTTAATTTTCTTCGGCATGTGATCATTCTCTTCTTGTACGGAGCAAGTCTAACAGAAACCTCTTAAATAGCCATTGTTGGAAATATCAAAAATCAATAAGTTTTTGGGGAAATAGACATGGAAGACGAACCTGTAAATTGATCACTTTGACAGTCATAAAACCGGTCATAAAATTCTATAGAACAGTTTTGAAAATCGTACCTGCTCTAGCACATTACAAACTTTTTTTTAAACCTGATGTGGAGTAGGTATGGATGTTTCTAAAATAAAGCCAGCTCACACCAAGGAAATGTTGCAATATATTTGCTAAACAATCTGATTATTACCATAATTGAATTACGTCTTTTGTTAATTAGTTAACCCACAATCCGCGATTAGCTTACGAAAATCCTAGGCGCTATATTTCGTTAACTCTGTTTTTTTTTGTTATTAAGTAAGTACATGAATTACCTAATAGTCAAAATGTATACCCAGACATGTATTAATGATTATTATCTACCTAAGTTAAGAATTTAATATTAATTATACAGGCACACAAAATAATAAAAGTATTATTTTTCTGGTACCCCATTGGGTAACCCATATGTATTTCGACGTGCTGAACACGATTCAGATGTCCGTTTACTCCACTGGCCACCATTTTTTGTAAATCGCGAAAATAACTTTTAAAAAACTCATAATTTAGGTAATTTTCGCGATTTACTAAAAATTGGTGGGTAACGGAGCTAAACGGATATCTGATTCGTATTCAGCATGTCGAAATACAGAGGGTTTACCCAATGGAGTCCCAGAAACAGACTTTTTTGTGTGTGTGTCTGTCTGTGTAATATGTGAATACACCGGATCCTCCGCCATTTTCTAGAAAATCGCGTATGCAAATATATTGAAAAAGTGATCTGTTTCACTTCAAAGCATACGGCCTAAGTTGACCCCAAAAAGTTAGGTCGCCTGTACGCCCTTTATAGAAAATAAGAATGTCCAAAGAGTCCCGGACTCAATTCAATCGATCAAACTAGGATTTTTTCATAACGGTAATTCGGTTTTTATTAAAGTGACCACTCGCCCCGGATTAGGCTGGGCAGTCCCGTTTTTCGAGGTGCTGTCCCGCAAAAGTCCCGCATTGGCGCCAAAAATCCCGTAGTGGTTATTTTAAATTTTTGTTTTTAAATTTTATATCATTGATAACATTATCATAAAATTTTAAATTTAATATGAAGGTTAAATTTTGATACGTGTAGTAATTTTTAAGGCTATGTCTCGGGGTATGTCGATAAAATTTGAAAATGTTTCGGAAAGTTTTTCGACTAGCCAAAAATTAGTCTACCCCCTACAGAATTTCCTCAGGAATTCGAAAAAATAGTGTTGACCACTCAAAACGGCCGCTTTAATTATTATTTAACTTTTTGTAAACAAAATGAATTTTGCAACTTAGTTTTTTGCTTATATCTTCGCTTCTAAAGGTCGTAGAAAGACGTTCGACCCGTCATGAGCTCCCCTATAAGGTAGGTATACGCAAGGAACGAATATTTGATTGTTAATAACATTTTATGGCAAAAAACTGAAAAAATTGAATTTTTCGATCTTCGAACTTTGAAGTACTGAAGAAACAAATATAAAATCGGTATGTTAACGATATTATGAGAAATAGCACATATTTTTACCCTTAATAAAATGCACTTTGTCCTGTTGCAAAATATTAATTATTTTTTTTTTGCAATTATGTAATTCATAAAAAAAAAATCAAACTGATAATATTAAAAGATCAAATTAATATTTTACAGTTCTGTTTTGGCAAATACATTGTCTTTGACGTACATTTACATAATCAAAAAGAATATTGCAAAAAAAATTTAATTTGGGACTTTTTTACGCAAAAAATCAATCCGATGCTTTGGAGCCGAGATATGAAGAATTCACGTTTTTTGCAATTACGGCGATAGAAAATATTTTTACTTGAAAATTTAAGTAACTGAATATTTCTCAGAGTGTGTGTTATCACTTACAAAAAGTGCCATGTCTATATATATATATATACAGTCTCATTTAAAATGAAGACACCCTCGAAGACACCCGGATATTTTCGTAATTTTTTGAAATCCAGATTTGAGCTTTGGCACAATTGTAGTCCTGTATAAGACGTACATTGCGAGACTACCAACTTAAATTTAAGTAACAAACTGAGACAACGGCAACCCCCCAAATGGGGCCCATTCCCGATATTTTGCTTCGCGTTGAAGATATCGAAAAAAGTTATTAGAAAAAGTTGTTCAGAATCTAATTTTGGTTTTCAATTTAATAGGATGCCATGGAATTGCAAAAAAATTTATTGAACAAGTCTCGATTTGACAAAAAATACATTTTAGGAGAAAAGAAAACAAACAATTAACTTTTGGTAGGTAACTGAAATAAGTAAAAAAAACAGCAGTTTAAAGTAACGATCAGTTTTTGAAATAATTACTCATTACATTTATTTAACTGAAAATTTTAATTAATTATCTGATGTAGCCTTTCTCAACTAATCCTCCTTCAATTTGAATACATTTCTCAATTCTTTTACGATTACGTTTGGCTACTCTTCTCGGCTCTGGAATGCTAATTTCGCGACAGGCTCGTCTTATTTTAGCACAAAATTCTTCTTATTTCTGGGCCTTGTTTTGTAAACTTTATTCTTCACTGTTCCCCAGAAATAAAAATCTAATGGTGTAATATCGGGTGACCTAGGAGGCCAGAGTTCAAAAGGACTACTTCTTCCTATCCAGCGCATTGGAAAATGTTCGTTCAACCACTGACGAACATTTATGGAATAATGTATTGACGCACCATCTAGCTGAAAAAAATCTCCTGTCGCACATAAGAGGAAGATTTTCAATTGCATCCCATAATTCCGTATCGAAGAAGTTAACTAAACGCTCACCATTTAACGAGTTATTAAAGAAAAACGGACCAATTATTCGGTCTCCTAAAATTACACACCAACTTTCTCTGAATATTGATCTTTACAATTAATAACCGAAAGAGGATTTTCTATGGCCCAGTATCTACAGTTTTGAGAAGTTACCACCCCATTAGTGGTAAATGTAGCCTCATAAACAAAATTTTATTTAGAAATTTCCGGTCGTCTAAAAAATTTCCCTGGGCCCAATAGCAATAATCTAACCTTCTATTTTCATCACCTTCTTTCAAAGTGTGTAAAAATTTTGGTTTATAAGGCTTGATTTTATGACGTATGAAACATCTTGTAATTTTCTCCTTGTCGATATTCAGTTGAGACGCTAGATTTCGTAGACTCGCTCTTGGATTGGATGTCTTCGGTTAAATTCGGTGGCTATTTCTCTGCTACTACGAACCCCATCACCAAATAACCTTATTATTTCGATTTTTTTCCTTAAATGAAGACGCATTTTACCATTGTAAACTAGAACTTTACACTATAACTCAAAGTTTTGTCAGATTGGCATTTAATTTAATCATAGTTTTTGTTTCCATGGCATCCTATTAAATTGAAAACCAAAATTGTAACCGTGTGTGGACTTTGTGGGAAGATATTGAAAAAACTAAAAATGCGAATTTCGTAATGAAATTAGATTCTGAACAACTTTTTCTAATAACTTTTTTCGATATCTTCAACGCGAAGCAAAATATCGAGAATGGGCCCCACTTGGGGGACTGCCGTTGTCTCAGTTTGTTACTTAAATTTAAGTTGGTAGTCTCGAAATATACGTCTTATATAGGACTACAATTGAGGCTACCAGCGCGAAAACGGCCTAAGCCACATTTTATGCGTTTGAGTTTATCGGCTCAACTTGCTGCCTAAGTATATACATTTATAATGTGAAACGGCCTAAGCGACCTTTGCCCACTATTAAAAAGATGGTGCCACTAGTTTCACTTTACTTTAAATAATTAGGGCAACATGTCATGCGTGTAATCGGCCTAACCCACATTTCTGTGGGTTAGACCGTTTTTTGTGCCAAAGCTCAAATCTGGATTTCAAAAAAATACGAAAATATCCGGGCGTCTTCATTTTAAATGAGACACACTGTATAAACGGGCCATGGAAAAAAAATCGAGAGCGGCGTACTTGGACATTTTCACCGCGGCGGCAGCTTTATGGACGTTTTTTTAACTCAACTTATTTTTTTCTCAGATTTCCGATTCTTCGATTATTTTTCCATCATTCAATTACGTTGCTTCATAAAATAAATATTTAAAGATTACATACAATTTATTTGATAATACATTGACGAGTGCATAGTTTTTACTCTTATTGGAGATAAAAAATAGTATACATTTTGTATTTAAAAATTAATTTATTGAATATCCAACATAAAGTTTATTTTTCTGTATTTATTTTTTTTTAGGTTGATTTCCAAAGAAGCAATATTCTCGATTTTTTTTCCATGGCCCATTTATATACATAGACATGACACTTTTTGTAAGTGATAACACATACTCTGAGAAATATTCAGTTAAATTTTCAAGTAAAAATATTTTCGAATTTCGTCGTAATCGCAAAAAATTCTTCATATCTCGGCTCCAAAGCATCGGAGCACAAAAATTCTTTTTTTCAAATTCGTGGTTTTTTTATGACAATTGAAATGCCGTTGGTTGCAATAAATTTTATGCAAAATCCACTGAGATATTTACATTTTTTTCGCAAATTAAAATTTTTTTGCAATATTCTAATTATGTAAATGTACGTCAAATACAATGTTTTTACCGAAACAGAACTGTAAAATATTAATTTGATCTTTTAATATTGAACTTTTTTTTTTAATAAATTAATTGCAAATAAAATAAATAATATTTTGCAACGGTACAAAGTGTATTTTATTAAGGGTAAAAACATGTACTATTTCTTATAATATTGTTAACATACAGATTTTATATTTGTTTCTACAGTACTTCAAAGATCGGGGATCGAAAAATTCAAGTCTTTCAATTTTTTGCCATAAAATGTTATGACAATCAAAGATTTGTTCTTTGCGTATAGTTATTATAGATATCATATATTGAGGCAAGTGAGCTGCTACACCTACCTTATAGGGTACTACAACCTTTAGAAGCGAAGATATAAGCAAAAAACTAAGTTTCAAAATTCATTTTGTTTACAAAAAGTTAAATAACAATTAAAGCCGCCGTTTTGAGTGGTCGACACTATTTTTTTTTCGGATTCCTGAGGAAATTCTGTAGGTGGTAGACTAGTTTTTGGCTAGCCCCAAAACTTTCCGAAAAAATCGTTATTTTTGAAGCTAAATCACCGGATTACAGGTAAAAGCAAAGCGGAAAACTTTGTGACCTTTCCAAATAGTTTTCAAGTATATGGAGATGAAATACAGATAAAGGATGGAGGTAACTTCTTTATCTAAATTTTTTTTCCACGATTAACAATTTTCGAGAAAAAAGCATTTGAAAATACGGAACGCCCTCGCGCTGGAAAGTTATATAACATTCGTCTATTGAAAACTATTAGGACTAAAACATATTTTTTGCACGTAGAATTTAATCGCTTTCTTTTCTCTTAGAGCTAGTTTTAATATAGGACGAAATGGAACCGAACAGTCCACAGTTTTATGATTTTTTTTTCACAATTCACAAAATTCAGTCTTGTGAACACCCAGATAAAAGATTTAGCGAAAAAATTTCAGTTCCGACTTCCGACCGAGGTTCCGACTTAGTTCCCTACAAAAGTATTTGTAGACTGCAGTAAAACAAAGTTATAAACAAGAATTTGTAGACTAGTGTATAGAGCTGTAGGACGAAAGCATCGATGGATAATATCGAGCATGCTATTTATGAGTTTAATAAAAAGAGAATGATTTGCTCCAATTTTTCACATACCAAATACCTAAACAGTGTCTATTATGGTTTTAACTACAGAGGGCATCGTTTCGTGTAATTTTGTAAAAAGGCATATATGTATGTAATATACGTGTATAAGTCAATTATCTACGTGTATTACTGAGTGTTATACGAGTATACACATATAATAATCACAAAATAAGGTTAACACAAAAACATAATGATATATTGCAAATTAGACTACCTATAAATACAAATATATACCAAAAAATTACATGTTAAGTACCGAGGTTAAACACAACGAAAAAAGAAAATGCTACACACTTATGATTTTGACTAAAATATTTGAGCTTTCAGACTCCATAGGAACAGCATTTGTTTATGGAAGCCAAGAGGTTTGATATTTAACGAAAATTAAAATGAGCCGGGCTTAAACAAATACTATATTTATGGTGTCTAGATACCTGTCGTTATATATTATGACAATTTTTGTTTTATCCCTCAACCACAAGAAAAGCGTATTTCGTGTCGTTACCACAAAAAGGGCGTGCACCGAAACAACTTTTTTGCAGTTAAATTAGCGAATCTAGAACAATTAAGACCAGTTACTATTTAATAATATTATTGAAATTTAGTGGTTTTTCGTTTTATTCACGAGCTAGAAGCAAACGCTACTTGAATTGAACTTACCTAATCTGCATTATTGAATGCAATATTGCATTTTGTTAGCGGTAGTAGTAGCGGTATTTTTTTCTCTCAAAATAATTGACGTGAATGCCAAAGTTAGGTTTTAGCTGAAGAAATACTTAAAAAAATAAAAACAAGCGAAGCATTTCGAAGCATTGTTTATTCTACTGGTTTGAAATGCTTTGGTAAAAACAAGAAATGTACCAATAGTATAACAAATTACCAATACTTGAATTTATTTTTTTTTTGGGACCATTATCCTGCAGATAGTAGAAATATTTATATACCCAGACAGCAACAGGCGTTTAGACGTTTTACCTAAAAGTACTCATTTTTTTCCTATAGCAAAATCCAGTGAGAAAAGAGAATTGGGTAATCCTGCATTTTAGCGGGGCATTGGAATTTTCGCTACATTTTTTCGGGATTCACTAATTTGGGGTAGTAGAATACAAATCTGGAATTAGTTTTCAATGCAGATGCATAGTTTTTCCAAAAAAAATGATTGAAATTTTCCACCGTAACACTCACTTTCGATCATTGTAAACATTAAAAACATCTTGAATTTCGGCCAATTTGGAGTTTATTAGACAGCTTTTAAAAACCTATAATTAATACAATTTGTAATAGTTACATCAATAGCTTCAAAAAACTGTGGACACGAACTTAAAAGGTTAGTTGTTGAGTTGGTTGTTTTTCCTTTTTTTTTGCAGATGGCTGCAACTTTTTTTTATTGTATTGGACATTAAAAAAAAGTTGCAGCCATATGCAAAAAGAAAAACCATCCTGACCTGAACAACTAACCTTAAAAGTCCATGTACACTGCTATTTAAAGCTTTTAATACTGCTAATACAATAAAAAAAAAGTTGCAGCCATCTGCAAAATAGGAAAACCTACCAAAACTCAACAATTAACCTTACAAGTTCGTGTATACAGCTTTTTAAAACTTTTACAGAGTGTAGGTATACCAATTCACAATTTTGAAATTCTGACTTTTCAAGGTTTTCTAGGACTTTTCGATAAAAATTCCAGAAATTTTTCTGCTCGAAAATGAAAACTGATGAGCGGGGGAGGAGAAATCGAAAACATTTTTTGACGAGCCGGGGAGCCAATATGGGAACAACTTTAGATATAAGTAGTTTAATAAATTTTCCAGGACTTTTTTTTATAAATTTATAAATTCTCTGACTTTTCCCTGATTTCCCTGACCAAAATCAAATTCCCTGACTTTTCCAGGTTTTCCCTGCTTTTAATACAACTAATTCAAGCTGCAACCACTTAACAGTTCTATGCCAGAGGAAGTGTAAATAAATCACTGTCCTTACTTTCTTTTAAAAGTAACGCAAAAAAGTTGTACCTAGGTATCTAGGAAAACAATGATTCAGTATTTTTGCGATTCTAAATATGAACACTTATAATTTTTTTCTTATTTCTCTGGTCTGTATTTTTTATATAAAACTGTCTAAAAATGTTAATTATTTATTGTATACTTAAATAAATTGTTTTGGTTGAGTGGTAGAGCAGCTAGTCTGAACTCCACCAATACAGACAGACGGACAGAAAAATAAAGACGATCTATTATTATTATTAATACAAATTGTATTAATTATATTACTTAAAGGTTTTAAAAAGCTGTATACATAAACTCGGGGTTAGTTGGTTTAGATTAGGTTGATTTTCCTTTCTTGCAAATGGCTGGAAAATTATGTATTATAAAAAAGTTGCAGTCATCTACGAAAAATGAAAACCAACTAATCTGAACTAATTTTAAGTCCATATATGTACACTGTACACACAGGCTTTTAAAAACTATTCAACCAAATAAACGACCTTTTAAACTAACCCAAAATTGTTACCCTTTACTTTTCTATCTGTCCCTACTAAAATAGAAGTACCATTTAAAAACCTGGCAGGCCAAAAATCAATCCTCTGAATATTTTTTCCAATACCTTACTACACATTGAAAAGTACGGAGATGCACGCGTATTAGTTTGACAGTTTGATTACCTTTCGTTTCCTAATGTCTGGAGTTTTGGTAAATAATATACCTAGGTACTTGCTATTTTTTGTATTAAAAATCTATTTTCTGCAGTGCATAAAAGGTGCATTGTTCTAAAGAACCCTTACTTTGTCAACGCGAGATCCCAATTGGCTGAAATTCAAGGCGCTTTTAGTGTTTACAATGATAGAGAGTGAAAGGTACAAAATTTCAATTTTTTTTTTAAGAATTAAGTATGTATTTGCATTAAAAACTGACTTCGTGTTGTAGAACCCCAAATTAGAGTATCCTGAAAAAAATTGACGATAATTCCAATGCCCACTAAAATGCAATTACCGAACATTGATAATTTCTCGAATATTTCAGTTTAATTTGAAACAACAGTGAAGTGTACTGAAATAATAATTAAAATTGCTCTAGGTGTCAATTCTTAAACTGAAAAATTAATTTGGAAATAGGTGTTATAGGGAAGTGACACTGAATTCAAGTTTCAATGAAATTTAAATTGTGGATTGAGAAAATAACAAATGAAATTATGATTGATTCATATTGTATACCACCTAAACATTAACGTTTACATTAGAAAAGAGATATGCTGATTGGTTCTCAAATTTGAAATAACCAATCGGCATCTGTCTTACTGAATGGAGGTAAATGTTAATAATATTTGGGTTCATACGAATCAAGCATTTGTTTTGACTGAATGAATGATCCATTTTTTCTCTAGGTACTTGGATTATTGAAAGAATATAAATTCGAAATAAATGTATTTTAAAAACTTTACATAAATTTATATTTCAATAATAATTCATTGTACTTGAAGGTAGTGATGTTTGAATGATGAATAGAGCGAAATAAGGTAAGTCCGGTCCTGGAGCAGACAATCTGACCTGGACAACCTGTGCTGGGTTCTTTAACAGGTACTCACTTTAAATAATACACCTGTCCCTCAGGGGTGCGAGCTTGTTCCCAGCCGGGCGGTAAGGGGGTGTTATCTTCTGTTTTGGTGGCCACGTCGTATGATCTTTGTTTTATGTGATGAACTGGAGCCTGTTGCTGCCCTACGGCATAAGTTTGTTGAAGAGATGCTGGCGAACTATGAGCTCGGTGGTGAGCGGTTTGTAAGGGTACGGAGTTAACCGGAGCAGCCGCTGTACCACCACCCCCGAAAGCAGAGTCCACGGAGTTTTCGCGAGAGTGGTTAATAGACTTCGAACCCGTCGACGGTGGGTTAAAAAAGGAGTCCGGGAGTTTTCGCATACTCCATGGCACTTGTAATGGTCTTTTAGAGTCTGGCTTAAGAACGGTGTCGAAGAGTGCCTGCAGGTCTGTTTCGGAGTCCTGATTCACTCGAACCTCTTGTTTTGCCTCGTCTTGGTTTAGTGCCATCTTATCTTAAGGGCACTATTATTACCACTGGGCACAGTGTCACTGAAAAAATCACGCAGATCGCACTACCACTAAAACACTTCCACTACAAAACACTGACTTTTTCTCGTCAGACCGCGAGAACGACTAGACTAGGACTGACTGGCCCTGTCCGCTTGTCCCCGAGATTTGGGGGACGCGGGAACGATATCCTCACAGAGACAACTCAACAACGACCCCGTGTCCTGCGCTATCTTTGTACCTTACTGCTCGCCGACCGCCGAGGCTCTGCCTCTGCCATAGCAGTCTGTCTGACAGATACTTGGTTTTCCTGTCTCTATGATTGCGCACGACACACCACATAAACCATCCGCATAAAAGTTAAGCTCATTTTTTAAAGTAAACCAAGCCCCCAATGGGGGCACCACTATCTAAACAAATGATAAGTTGATAACTTTAATTCTTTAATTTAAAAATTTGTAAATATTCCATGGGCGGAGACAATCAACAACGCTTAAGGGTTTCATTAATCATTATGCACCCCCGTAAAATAATCTTATCATCTTCTCTAATGACGTTTTACTTCCTTAAGAGTGGGTTTACATCAACTAGTCTAAAGTCTAAATAATATTCAGTTGGTACCTAATAGACATTAAATATTTTGACAATATGTTAAAATGTCTTATACCTAGCATAGCCTCTATAAGTTGTATACCTAAGTACCTAGGTATATCCAGTTCAAAGGTAATAAGTAAACATTAAATATTTTGACAATATGTCAAAATTTTTATAACCTATATAAATCGTTCTTGAAAATTATTTACCCACTGATCTCTATATAGACCGGATAGACAAAACAATAGTTTAATTTCTGCAGCAAATTGAAACTGCGCAGGCTCTCTACGCACATGCGCATTACCGACAAACTGTTTACAGACAAGCATGGGCGTCACTGTTGGGTCTTGAAGTTAGGAGTTACTTATAATCATTTATTTTACGAAAAATAAAATCATTAAAATATCAGTGAAAATAAATCAAAAGAATTATTATTAGATTTATGTGAGCTAAATGCATATACAAGAAAGAAAACTAGTAACCAACTTACACCACTTAATTGAACCCAGAATTATCAGTTATCCCCAGCTAGCAAAGGCACGTGAAAATGACGTGAAAAAATGGTCAGGGGTGACGAGAAATGACGAGTTAGATGACGTAAATGAAACGTGAAAATGACTTCCTAATGTCTCAGACGAATGACGTCTTTTTCAGGTTATATTTGGTAATCCCCCCCATAGGTTTTTAGTAATAGGAACATACTGGTTAGTAATCTACTTGATAAAAATAAAATAATTAATGCATAAATAAGTTTTGTCCTAATAATGAATTTGTTTGTTAGCCATCCGTAATTTTATTTACATTAACATATCTAATATTATTTACCATCACTCCAACTTTTTCTCACAAGGGTTGCCTGCAAATTATAAATGTTTATTAAGTTATTAAATTCATTTTTACTTACCTTTACCAATTGCGGTCCGTAGGATTCGAACCTACATGTATTCCCGTTGTCCGTATTACAGTACTGACGCTTCAACCAACTGAGCTAGCTTGGCTACCGCTATTTCGGATGCTAAAAGCAGTATTTATTGTGGTGAATGAAGTCTTTATTATGTGTGTTCTCGCTTCGAGTTACTAGTATTTTTATTTATTTATAATTATTAAGAAGAACTTATTTAATTTAATTAAACTGTCACCAGTGTCACCTGAGAATTTTGAGTAGTTGTTGAACAATGTAATTATTTCATTAATTAGTATTAGTGACGGTTCGTTAAAAAAAATATATTTTCCCCAGATCTCGAAATTGAAGAGCAGAGGGAGAAATCCGAAAAAAAAATTTTCCTTATCTCAAATTTGATGAGCGGTGGAGGGGAAGTCAGGAGTCAACTATTTTAAGAATTAAAGTTTTAAGTTGAAGTACTTATACAAACCTGGGAAGCGTGTTGGAGAAAAAACGGTAAAGGTGTAATATCGTCATCTACAACATAAATAGAATATTTAATGGTCTAAAACAGACCTAAAATTGAAAAAAACCAATAAGCAATTATTACTTTAAAAAAAAAACAACTAAAATTTTTTTCGCAATAAAAAGAAAAACGGAATGAGCAGGGGCCGAACCACCGACCTCATGCTTGGAAGACGCCGCCTTAAGCACTCGGCCACCGACCTTTATGAGGTTACTTACCTAAAGAGTTTATAAGGTTACTTACCTAAAGACTTTATAGTTAGAACTGGAACACGCAACGGATAGATTTTGCTTTTTAATGCATTTTAATCTAATTTTATTATTAAAAGAATAGATAGAAATATAATTTAAACAAATAAACTGCCGAATCTTTCCAAACTCTTTCGAATATAAATTATTTTGGATAATATTAAAAAACATTATATCCTCGAATAAAAACGCCAATACTTATCCCTCACGACACGGTTTATTTTTTTTTAAACTTTACACTCTGCTTTCGATAACAAAATGCCATTAGCGGATTTTAAAGTTTGTAATCCGATAAAATATAAATAAATTTAACACCAAAAAAAGACGACAATATGACGTGTGTGTAGCACGTCATTTTAATGTCATTTATAAGACGTCATTCTGTCGTCGATTTTTAGTGCCCTGACGTCTTTTTGACCAGAATCACCAGATTTTGACGTCATTATAACGTACCCTTGCTACCTGGGTCAGTACGTCTATGCTAGAAACTAATCGACAGTTTTGCTCGGTTTGAGCATGCGCAATAGCTATTTCATGAGCTCCTATGCGTCTTATTTTTTCCACGCGCAACCCGTTACGCCGGCTCCACACACTGGGGCTGTTATTTGTGTAGATATCCACACATTGGAGCCAAGCTTAGTTAGTTCCACACAGAGCCAACATGAACAAGTGAATACGTCCGTGACCACTGGGTTCCATAAAGTTGGATTTGCTTTTCTTGGTAAAATTCTAAAAATCCTAGCACTTTGTCGTTCGACCATTCCACCTGAGACGACATTAATTTAAAAATAAACGTGTGCACAATGTGTCCAATGTGTGGACGGCAATACGACATTGGGGCCAATCCCTTTGATGTTTTGTCGAAAAACCGACACGTGATGGATAACCTCCAACATTGGCTCAAACGTTGGCACCAATGCTCTTTTGTGGATCCACACATTGGACGAACGTTGTTGGTCCCAACGTTGGCCCAGTGTGTGGAGCCGGCGTTAGTATTGGCAGTCCAGTTTATATACAGGTCAGTGTATTTACCTCGATGATGTCAAAAAAATATCAAATGTCAAATGATAGTCACAATCATCTTGGTTGCTATTTAACAACCTGTTATTTTATAACTGTTATTTGTAAATAGCATTAACAGACTGTTATTTCTGTTCAAAAATAACAGGTGAGAAAATAACACATAAGCAGCTGTGGCAACAGCATGATGTATAAAATAACGTCCCTGAAATAACATTTGCAACTGCGCGCTGCGGTATGCGCATGCCAGTACTTCTCAGCGACCTGTTATTTTTAAACTGTTACTTCAAAATAGCAGTAGCAGTTTAAACTGTTATTAAAAAATAACAGCTTTTACCCATCACTATTGGTTATGTGCCTTGGTCATAATCGCGAAGAAATCCAAGGTTTGTAAAGTATGGGGTGGATTAATAACTCACGATCCCCACCAAAGAATGCCATTAGCCAATGAGCAAGCAGCTAGTGTGAAATCACACCAGATGCAGGGCCTTATTCAAAATATTCAGGGCTGTTTCTAGGCATTTGGCTGCCCGCGTGCAAAAATTATTAGGCCGCCCTTTCCTTTGCACTAATACATCTTATTGTTTCTTAGGTTTCACGTTTTCATGTTGAATGCAGTGTTGTAGTTTTCCTGAGTTGTCTGAGCGACGTTTCGGCAGAATTCCATCTGCCATCTTCAGGTTCTCGCTGAAAGCTGTCTACTTCTGATTTTCGTTGCTCGAACTGTTCGAGCAACGAGGAGCAGCAGTACACTGCTGGGAAAAATGTTTTTTTTTTTAAATGAGACAAAATTTTGATGTGCGGGGGAGAGAGAAAACGCACTTTTGTTTATAAAACCTTTTTTTTTTGGGGTCCTCTCGCCTGTCCAGTCCGAGCCTGTTATTGTATGAAAATGGAGTGTGCTAGCAGCAGTAGTAATACGGACTAGGAGAAGGATTTAGATAATGCTGGTATATTTTTGTATGTTAAAAAAAATTAATCTGCCTATAGTTTTGTGAGTAGATAATATAAATACCGAACAAAAGCGTGACATGGTGGGAGAATTTTATCGTTTAATTCCAAAACTAAGCCCACGATAATTTCGTATTTATTTTCAATGAGCAATTCGTATTAGCACTATATTCCGTGAGATACTACTGGTAGTAACTAAAAACATTTTTATTAAGAAAAAAAAATTCTAAACTAGGTTTAAAATTAGCAATTAAAAGTTAAATGCAATTAAAATACAACAGAAACAAACAAAACAAACACAAGTTTACTTAGAGAAAACAACTTCGTTATAGAATGCGCAGAGACCGATATCGTTACCGAGTGCTCGTTACCTAGATAGGTTAACAATCCTATTTTTACAGCTGCATGGCCGTGCACTGCCTACTACCATTAATATTTAAATAAAAAATGGATGGCATATGGCACTGCTATTATGCTAACTGTTATTCGCGATGCGCGAAGCCCTGTGACGTAGTTATCTTCTCTAAATAATTGCCCCCTACTACACGCGTGTGTTTGAGGGTGTCCTGTAAAAACGTGTTGTGTCATATATGTGTTCCTGCGTGATATAAAACAATGTAAATTCATTATTCCACACTTTTGGTACGGCACGTGTCAGTACATGCCGTGGCGTGTCATGTCGTATCGTGTCGTAAGTGTGTTCCGGCCCATATGTATTCACGTAGGGCTTTTCATATACGCATGTGTGTTGTCAGACCGTACTGTAAGGTGCCGTGCCGTACCGTGTCGTGTCGTAAGTGTGTTCCGACCCTTAGTCACAGATCAAACAAACCAGATGTTTCACTTATGACGTTTCATGGTTTAGATAATAATTCAACTCCTGGAAGGTACGAATTTGTGTAGTGATCTGCGCATATACCAAGCAGTCTTAACCAGCGAGTATAGACACAGGAGGGAGGTGATGACACGTAACAATAATCATGGGCGCAGCCAGGGGGGCAGCCATGCCCCCCCCCCCCAAGCCGTCTTCCATGAGCCAAAAAATAAAGAAGCAGTACAAAGCAGTATCTAAATTATCACTTGAAATAAATATTTTGTAATTAATGCCAATATTATCCAATAGAGGAATCTACATACACATCCGTTTTCAACCATTTTCTGAAAAATTTTCCTCATCATCTGGGGAGGCCGGTTCTATTGGCCCCCCCTCAGATAAATTTTCTGGCTGCGCCACTGACAATAATTAAAAGTCACCTAATAAATACTCAAAAAAACCACTTAAATGTATAACAATAAGAACTCTAAGCTTCAATAGAATACACTGCATTCCAAAATAATTAATATCACTGTTGTAGCTGATGACGACTTCCATCTCTGAGATTTCAGTACTAAACACTCTCTCCTGTGATATTGTACTCGCTGGTCTTAACTTCCATGTCAACCGCTAGGTTGCTCTGTTTATGACTTCTGCGCAGAATCCTGGAAGGTAAACGTCACACGACAAAAAATGAAACTGGTTACATAGGGAATACTATTAAGTGAAACATCTGGTTTGTTTGATCTGTGCCTTAGTCACTGACGACCAAGATTACTAAAGGAACAAGGAACTGCCTAAGAAACAGGTTGCCTTGTAACATACAACTTAGAAAGAGATAGTTTGATATTTATATTTACCTATGTCAGAAAAGAGCTAGATTCGTTTTTGCTTAAGTATACATATTGAACATGTATTGATGTAATTTAGCCATTACTTGTCGTTTAAAATCAAAAGCATAATTATTATTAACTTGCACTGTCTAGTTGAGACTTTGTCTTTACGACCCACAGTGGCCCTATAGTGGCGTTTTTTTTAAATCAGTCTGCTGGTCTTAATACTTAAGCAATTGGAATTTTTTTTTGAAATCTTCGTTTCTTAATCTGTCAAGCCAAATTTTAGATGTTTGTCCCTGCTTTTTCAAAATTTTCCAAAGAAGTTTAAATTTTCATCAAGAATTTTGAAAAACCAGTGACAAAAATCGAAAATCTGGCTTGATAGATCGATAGGCAATTAAATAACGAAGATTTAAAAAAAAAAGCTTTCCGATCGCTTAAGTATATTAAGACCTACAGACTGATTTGAAAAAAATATAGACCCACTGCAGGTCTTAATGCTTAAGCAATCGGAATTTTTTTTTTTTAAATATTCGTTTTGTAATTGTCTATCGATCTATCAAGCCAGAATATCGATTTTTGTCCCTGATTTTTCAAAATTTTTGATGAAAATTCAAGCTTCTTTGGAAAATTTTGAAAAATCAGAGTCAAAAATCTTGACAGATCGATAGGCAATTAAAAAGCGAAGATTTAAAAAAAAAAAACTTTCTGGTTGGTTATATTAAGACCTACAGAGTGATTTGAAAAAAAAACGTCACTATGGAGCCAATGTGCGGCCGCCCGCGTGCCGTGCACGCCTTGCACGCCCGCTTAAAACAGGCCTGAAAATATTGTAAGAATCTGTATAATGGTAATTAATCAAAGAACTCGTAGCAGGAACGGGATCACAATGACCCACTTTTGACGTCGGGGGTAAGTATCCTAGCATTTTGAGTCACTGTTCTGTATGCTGGTAATGAGGATAAGTTGTAGAATGTAACACTACAGATCAGTGGCGTATATCCAGGGGGGCAAGGGGGAAAATTCACCCCCCCCCCCCCCCCCCCGAGCTACAACTCTGACTTATAATTATTATTACTTCGAGTTTAAGAAGACTGAAAACTTACCTCAGAAATACAATCAGAAACAATCACAAGTCGCCTTAATGGCTTGACCCTACTAAATATTCAACAAGAGATTCCTGTAATGTGCGATGAAGTGTGTCAGTAGCTCGTAAAAGTCAAGAGAAGACTAAATATTTAGTAATATACGTTTTGTTTCTATTATTCTGTTTCATTTTATACAGAATTTATGTTTCGTTAATTACCTTTAATTAAATAATTTACCAATTTACGCTCTTTGCTAATTTTCATTGATAACTATATAGAATAATTCTTGATTTCTTAAAAAAGAAGCTTTCTGCATTTGGCGCACATTCAAATGCAGATATGCACAGCACAGCAGCAGCCCGATGAGTCAGTAAGTTGACGTAACAGGAAGGCCTGTCGAGGGGGGGGGGGGGCGTAAAAGGGTGATCGCGCCCTGGCTTGTTAGAGGGGGGCGGTTTTGAAATGATGAAATTTTGTATTATACTCCCCAGCTCGTTAAAATGTTTTTCCCCCCGCTCATCAGTTTCCCAATTTTTTTCCCACCGGTCCCGTATTTTGTGTAACAGTTAACAGGCTAAGTAAGAAATAAAAATCAGTCATATCAGGGTTATCCCCCCAGGATTAATTTCTGGTTACGCCACTGCTACACTGTTTGTAGGGTCTAGTGTAATAAAGCCCTTAGGGCTTTATTACACTAGGCCGCCAGGCGGCGCAACCGGCTGCGATACCGGTGGCTCAGTTGGCGACTCGTGCCGGGCAACTGGTGGCGCAGCCAACAACTCGTTGTTCGGTCCTACGCTACTTCCGGTTAGCTCCCAGCGAGCAATCAGTTTTTTCTGTTTTTCTCACACTCTGCACACTGTTTTATTTACTCGAATTGTGTACTTCAGTATGTCTAATGAACTGCAAATTGTCACTGCGGAAAGGAGTGGAAGTGAAAGTGTAGACAAGACAAAAAAAGGGAAAAGCAAGAACCAGGAAGAAGCCCTGAAAGAGTGCTAGAAGTTATTGGACACAAAAGTGAATACCGAAAGATCTCATTTGTGCAGTTGAACAACAATCCGCAATTTGGGACGCTAGTTCTGAAGCTTACAGTAATAAGCAAGTAAAACTAAATGCTTGGAAGGAAATTCTTTGTTCATTCCTACCGGATTTCGAGCAGCGGTCCTTGGCTGAGAGCGGGACTGGCTGCGCCGCCTGGCCGCCCAGGCACGGCAGCCGGTCAGCCGCCAGTTTGTGGCGACGCCACCGGCTGCCCTAATCTGATAGGCTCCATAACAATCAATACCCAATGACGAGCAGCGTCACCGGTGTTGCAGCCGGTTGCGCCCCCTGGCGGCCTAGTGTAATAAAGCCCTAAGGTTCTCTCGTATTCAGTTTTTAGGCGAGAAGTGAGTGCGGGGATGAATAGTCAGAGTGTCCTTGTTCTTCGAACGCGTAGTAGCGTTGCAGTTATCTCTTTCTAGAAGGACGGTCCGTATACTGGCCCGAAATATGGCCAGAAGTGTACTATAGTCATAACCTGTAGTGTTATATTTTACAACTTATTCTGATTACCACTATGCAAAATGGTGACTCAAAATACGAGGTACTTACTCCCTACCCCAGGCGGGTTATTGCGAGCTCGTTCCAGTTACGAGTTCTTTGCTTAATTATTAACATTACACAAATTCTTACATTATTTTGAATGAGGCTCTGCATCTGGTGTGATTTCACACCAGCTGCTCATTGGCTAATGACATTTTTTGGTGGGGATCGTGAGTTACGAGGTCACCGTGTACTCTACCAATCTTGAGTATACATAGATAAAAGATTTATTTGAGTATACGTCAGACCATATTTCTGGCCAGTACACGCGGTTCTTCTAGAGTGAGGTAACTACGCCGCTACTGCGCGTTTGAAGAACAAGGATAGTCTGACTTTTCACCTCCGCATTGATTTCTCGCCTAAAACACAGCCCAACAACTGTATATTAAGGAACCTTATACTCTACAAATCTTGGAAGAAACCCAAGGTTTGTAGAAGGAGAAAGCAACCTCCCAAGCAGCAATTCTAGTAGTTTCTACGTAATAGTTGCCATTAGGGGAACTTTAAAGGTTTCCGCAACTAAGGACTGTTACGTAATGGGAACCATCCTTCTACCAAGTATTCACCAAAATGGGGAATAATAATTACGTGGAAAATTACTATTCCGGTACTTCTACCGTTACCGTGTCGAGGACTAGGTTATTACGTAAACGGGATGTAACCAAGTAGTAGAAATGACTAACTTTTGGAACAGCTCAGCTGACCGAAATGACAGCGCAAACTATATATTTGGCTCTCTGTTATTCGAATAGCAAATTAATGACTTACTGAGTTTGAGCACATGATATGTCCAAGGTCCAAGTTAAGGTGATTATATACAAGATTCCTAAGCATATATTATAATTCATGATGTTTTGCATTTTCCCTCGGTGTGGATATTAAAACCACCACTTGTTTTCTGTAAAATGTTATCATGATGCTTCGATAAAAAAGACGCCCCCTCGAGAAAATGGTTTTTTCGGAAAAAAAACTTTTTGCAAAAATTATGTGTACAAGCAAAACTGCAAAATTTTTATGGAAAACGTTTTTTTTTTAAATTTTATATATTATAAAGTAATAATCTATTTAGAAAACATATTTGTAAATGACCATAATAAAAAGAAATTTTTTATTGAATTATATTTTTATCTGAGTCAATATGGCGTCTTCATTCAACAACAGAAAAATGGCGATTTTAATTGCAGTAACTTAGAGGTTGCAAAAACCAAAATTATTTCCCTACAAGTTACATTTCCCATAAAGTAGCAGATGCCACCAACGTTATAGTTGTTGCTACTTTAAAAGTGGTGACGGGAACTACAACAATTTATTATATATTTACCTAGATGTAGCAAATGGGACCAATGACTCTATAAGATCTTTAACTATTGCTATCAACTTATTTTCATGTTGGTACAATTGGCAGATACGAGATAGGTAACTTTTTTTTTTAATTGGCCACACGGTAATAACTGTTAAAGTATCACTACGTTTGTTCCAACCACAGCACCGAACCAGTTTGGGAATAGTCCAGTACATGCGCAAAGTGAATTTAGAGCTCTAAATTCACTTTGCGCATGTACTGGACGATTCCCAAACTGGTTCGGTGCTGTGGTTGGAACAAACCTACTGTGTGTGATGTGGACAAGGAATGTGGATTAAAAATAACAATTATTATTTTTTTACCAAGTACTTTTTATTATCTGATATTAATAAAGTTGTTAATAAATTTGTGCAAATAAACTATTTGTTTTTTTACTGAAAACGGTGTACAATGTACAATGTACAATGGAAAAAATACATGAGTTTTCATATTTTAGTGATCAATTTACATTTAATTTCATTCAAAAAATAGTAAGTATTTATATAACATAATTTTCCTAGTTTGACTTAGATTTTGCTTTAATATATAAAATTTGTTGTTATTTCTTGTGTGGTGTTGATGTATTTGGTTTGCATAAAATATAAACTTATTTAAATACTTGGGTACTAAGTTATTTAAAATTTTGAAAATAAATACCATAGCCATGGAAAGCAATCTATGTTTTACAGACAGCCACTGAAGAGAAGAAAGCATATGTTGGATTGAGGTATATCGGCTGCATTTCAAAATCACTCGCATTCCTCTATTCTGTAGTTTTTGAAGGGAAGTTATTTTATTTAAATCGAAGGAATATAATAGACTGGCACAGTAATCGAAATGAGGTTGGATAATGGTGTTGTAAACTGTTATTTTTGTCGTCACTGATAACTTTTGAGATATTCTAGAAAAGAAATATAGTTCTTTTTGCTATTTTTTTTGTATATATATTCAGTTCAATTTATTGTACACAAACAATGTCTTATGCCGTTTATACCGAAATTGTCCGTTCCCCATCAACACAATATTTACTAAATTTGGAGTTTTTAATCGGCAAATTCATTTAATATGCTCAGTGGATCACTAACTGAACTATGGGTCAATCTGTGTTTTAAAGACAAATTGTAACTTTCGTGCAGTACACACAGTATCACTAATATCACTGCAGACTGTTATAGTTTTCGATTACTTTTCTCCTTGTGTTGATGGGAACGGGAACACTTTTGCACTTGTTGCCAAAGATGATGGTTTTGTTGTGGCGAAATAATCTTTCATGTTTGCATCATATTCTGAAGAATCACTATTTCTACTACTGTTTAACTGTTTCTTCAGTTTTCTATAAAACGTGGATGAGTGCCGATAAACTTTATTTCGGTTTTACTGAGCATTTCAGATACCGCCATTTTATTTAATGTCAATAATTATATAAATTGTCTTTAAAGTTAATATTACTTTATAGTAGATTTTCAAGGTATATGTAACTTTTAAGTCATATTCAATTAGTGGGGAGTAGTAAAAATGACTTCAAAGCCCTTGTGTTCGTAGAAATAACCTCATTTTTACTCGAGATGTCACTAATAAGTCAGACAACTTTGAAGTTCCAAAAAATTTCCCAACAACGTACCGGGGACTTAAAATTGCACACTTGAAGTTATCGTTACTTTGAAGTGGTCTTTTGGTAAAGCTGTACAGTCGGCATTACTACCAATTTCCACTTTGCAGTTGAGGATGCTTCAAAGTAATGCAGAGTAGTATCCGCGACGTTGCAGATTCTCCAGCAGTTACTTGAAAGTGTTATAACTATACAATGCCTAAATTCAGTAGAATCTACATAATTGTCACTACAAATGCATACCACGAAGTGAATATTACCCTGAAGTCGCAAAATTAGAAACAGTTATGTCATTCCTACTATATTAAAGTTCCGATGCTCAGATGCCAGTTCCCATCACTTTGAATGCTGCTTGGGCTATAACTTCCTGTCATTGATTGAAGCCGACCATTAATCTCCGATTTATGGTGAAAGTCAACCTACAATAATCTCTGATCTATGATTGGATCCAGACGATGTTTTTCTAAAAAAAAAAATGATTGGTTCACTTGCGTTTTTGATCCAATATGTAGTATAGTTGAGCGTCTTCTTGCCTAACGGCGCAAATAAAAACAACACAAATATATGCTCCGTCCAAAACCAAGATTGGTAGAGTATAAGGTGGCCTCGTAACTCACGATCCCCACCAAAAAATGTCATTAGCCAATGAGCAGCTGGTGTGAAATCACATCAGATGCAGAGCGTGATTAAAAATATTGTAAGAATTTGTGTAATGTTAATAATTAAGCAAAGACCTTGTAACTGGAACGAGCTCGCAATGACCCACCTGAAGTAGGGAGTAATTACCTGGTATTTTGAGTCACCGTTTTGCAGGGTGGTAATCAGGATAAGTTGTAGAATATAACACTACAGGTCATAGTATACTTCTGGCTATATTTCGGGCCAGTACGGACCGTCCTTCTAGAAAGAGATAACTGCACCGCTACTGCACGTTCGAACAACAATGATAGTCTGACTTTTCATCCCCGCACTCATTTCTCGCCTAAAAGCTGATTACGAGAGAACCTTATACTCTACAAATCTTGGTCCAAAACTAGCGGAAACACAAGATTTGTAAAAGAGACAGGTTGCCTGGTAACTCAGGAGCCAATAAAATTCTTGCGCGGGAGTGACGTGTCCAGAGGACCTTTTAAAATTAACATACACAACAAATGACCTACTTAAAATATGAATATCCAAAATAATATTTTCAATAACTGTGTAAGCAGAAATAAAATATATTAAACAAAGTGCGACGGGATCAACGAGGTTAGTGATACACTGGTCGACTGTTGCATCTTTTACCTCTGTGAAGTGAATTTTAGAAGCGGGTCCTCTGGATGACGCGCAATATGGCGCTCCCTAGTTACCAGGCAACCTGTCCTCTACAGACCTTGGCGGAAACATACATTGTTTAAAGGAGCGTCCACATCAAAGCGATTTGCTCGCTAAAGTCCACGAACATGTTTTCGTTTGGCCGCAATGACGCATTTACAAATCGCTATTTGAATGTTGTAATCCAATGAAGATTTTAAACATTTTAAATTAATAATATTCAAAGGATGTGCCAGTATTACACAAAAATCATCAAGAGTCAAAATAATTTTATACCATATCCAATTTACAGAACATTCAAAAAATAATACTACCTACAATACAAAATTGATATTTAAGTGGAAAGGGTTAACTACTACTTAGCCTCTATATAATGGGTGAGAAATATAAGGTTTGTTTTTACAAGTCAGCAAACGGTTTGCAAACCATGAGGAGTTTGCGCACAATAATTTTCGTTGGTATAACATCGTTGTACGCAAACTTTTGATGGTTTGAAAACCGTTTGTTGATTTGTAGAAACCAACCTATAATAAGACCAGATGGTCGCAGTGGAGGGTATGATCATATTATAAACCCATTCTCATATCATACTAACCTAACCTTACTTAGTCTATACAACAATACAAAATCGCTATTTAAGTGGAAAGAACTCAAGATTTGTAGAGTATGAGGTTCTTTAATATAAAGCTTTTAGACGAGACAAAGAGTGCGGAGATGAAACGTCAGACTATCCTTTTTCTTCGAACGTGCAGTAGCGGCGCAGTTATCTCACTCTAGAAGAACTGTCCGTACTGGCCCGAAATATGGTCTGAAGTGTACTATGATCTGTAGCGTTACATTCTACAACTTATCCTGATTACCACCATGCAAAACAGTGACTCAAAATGCGGAATAATTACCCCCGACCTTAATAGCGGGTAATTGTGAGCCTGTTCCAATTACGAGTTCTTTGCTTAATTAACAGTACACAAATTCTTACAATATTTTGAATAAGGTCCTGCATCTGATGTGATTTCACATCAGCTGATCGTTGGCTAATGGCATTTTTTGGTGGGGATCGTGAGGTATTAGGCCACAGACTAAAACAAATCAGATATTTCACTTATGACGTATCATGGTTTAGATAATAAATCAACTCCCAGCAGGTACCAATTTGTGTCGTGATCTGCGCATTGTCCAATCAGTCTTAACCAGCGAGTATAGTCACAGGAGGGACCTTATGATGCGTAAAGTAACCTAATAAATACTCAAAAAACCACTTAAATGTATAACAGTAACAACTCTAACCTTCAATACAATACACCACATTCCAAAATAATTAATATCACCGGTGGAGCTGTTGACTACTTCCGTCTCTGAGATTTCAGTACTAAATAATAATAATAATAATAAACGTCTTTTATTGAGAACAAAATAAATTATCCACAATATAGGGCGAAGTTTAGATAACAATCTATTCTTACACTTAACCCGTGTACTCGCTCCTGTGAGATTGTACTCGCTGGTCTTAACTTCCATGTCAACCGCAAGATTTCTCTGTTTATGTCTTCTGCGCAGAATCCTGGCAGGTATACGTCACATCACAAAAAATGAAACTGGTAACATAGGGAATACTATTGAGTGAAACATCCAGGCGCGGATTTATGGGGGGGTAATAGGGGTAATTACCCCCCCCAAGATTCTGTAAATCATCAATTTTTGTTTTAAAATGCTATGATTTTTGTTAATTTTTGGGAAGAAAAAAATTTTTAATTGGGTAATTACCCCCCCCCCCCCCCAAGAAATTTTCATTTTAAAATTTTTAGGATGAAAAAATTTTTTCTCTGCTTAAAGCGAAAACTTCATTTCTTCTCCTCCGCTTTTCGAAAAATTTTTTTTTTGATTTCTCCCCCCCCCCCCCGCTCTTCAAAAAAAATTTTAGAGTGAAATTTTTTTCGGATTTTAGGGCGAAAATTTTTTTCCCGCTCGCCAAAAATTTTGGGTTCAGTGTTACCCCCCCCCCCCAAGCTCAAGGTCCAGATCCGCCCTTGGAAACATCTGATTTGTTTTAGTCTGTGATTAGGCCACCTCATACTCTACCAATCTTGGAAAGAACCAACTGTACTACTTAGCCGCTATACTAGATACCTATTACTCGTAACTATTGTCGATTCTAGGAAACAACTCATACCTCTCGCACTCAACTCATACCTCTCGCACTCAACTCATACTTCAGCACTACGTTCAAGGGCGATTGAGGAGTTAGATGAATAACTATTCCAGAACGAGACTTCAATACCTCGCTGTAAATGATTTTAATTATAGCATGACAGAGCCATAGTGTGCCCTATCTAAAGCCATTTTAAAGCCACGCTCATCTTTAAGTGGTCAGGCCTGTAGCTAGGGGGAGGCAGGACGGGCGACGCCCGTCCTGGAATAAGTTTGGCCCGACCTACGGTGATCGTAATGGGGGCAATTTTAACTGTCTTTTTAATATTTTGAAAGAGATTGGGTAAAAAATTTTTAATTTTTTCGGACTAAAGTTTTTTTTGGATTTTCCTTATTAAAAAATTTTTCGGACTTTTTTACGGGCCCGTCCTGAAAAATTGTTTGCCCGCCCTGAAAGCACTTTCTAGCTACAGGCCTGTAAGTGGTTCTAACATGTAAAAAAAATAATAGATTGAAGACGCAATAAAACTCGCATACTTAATAATAGGTACTAAAAAATAGAAAAGAAAATGAGTCAATTGAAATAATAGAAACATTTGCTTATCTTATCTATACTGATCACTCATCGAGCATTCTTCTGACCACAAGTTTAAAAATCTAGAAACTAAATAAACCCTTTAGGTATCATTTAAGATGAATAAGTTTGGTGTAAAGAGAGCAAAACATTCCTTAGATATAAAAATATTGAAGCACAAACTATAGGCACCTACAGATTACTTAATTACTAGAGGACCTATGGCAATTAAGAGATGCATTATAAGAAATTCTGTTTTTTTTTGCTAAGCGTTTCAGCATCACTACCTCTACCTAAAAAGTACAACTAACTACAACACACACAAAGTTTGAAATTTCAGTTTCTGTTTCTACAAGTCTAAGTTTAACCAAATGAAATAAATCATAAAACTTACTTGTAGAAGCTAACATAAGCAATACCAGAATGTTCAAAGGTGAAAAGATGAAGCAGAAGCCCTGTCGAAAAATCCTGATAAAAACTTATAAAAAAAAATGTATAAGTTTTTATAATTTTTGATGTGTGTATTTGAAATGTGTTTTAATTATAAATTCTCATAAGGTATCTACCAGTATTGATGAGTTGTTATAGTATATTTAATTAAAAGTTTTTATAGTGTTTTGAATATAAATTCTCCAATGATATCTATTAGTATTGATGAGTTTTTATAGTACATGTAATTAAAAGTTTCTATAAGTTTTTATAGGTTTGTATAGTGTTCTGAATGTAAATTTCCCATAGAAATTCTATTAGTATTAATAGTTTTTTTTACAGATTTTGGTTGTGTATTTGAAATATATATTTTTAATGCCAAATCCCATAAACTTACATAGGTAAGTAATTATTATTTACTTACTATTAATATTTCAAATATCAATAGTATTGTGACGTGTTTCCACCCTTAGGAAACTACCCCTTGCAAATTCCGTAGGTTCCAAAAATTATAACAAGAGATGTCCACTAACACACTTTATTAAATATTTACTGGATACTTCACAATACTATTATTTACACTTTACTGACTAAAAATCACAATGTTTATCACTTTGTTTATCTTTGAAGTCTTAACCTCACTTTCTATACTTTCTGAACTTTCTGAACTACTCGCTGAGAATGCGGTCGGTCTTTTATACCTAAAAATGACAGATCTCGATTTTTCTGTGATGACGCCACCATTCTCTAGATAATTCCAGATGTCACCAGAACTAACTTCTGGTAGGTTTCTCGAGTAGGTGTAAATACACTACATTCAGATATTCGGTCTGTTGAAGTCTGTGCCTTCTTTTTAGTAACCAACATAACCTTAAATTTTAAGGGGTTGCAACATATTACAGTATATAGTGGGTAAACACTAAATACTGCGTTCTAGCCTAAACGCAGTTAATAAGTTAGCAGTAAAAGAAACTGCTTTACTTTTAATTTAACAAGCCCACTCTAGTTTCTTAGGTCACATTAGATTAGATACCCAGCAAACATAAATATATAGCATATACGTAAATGCTACATAAACTAAGTTTCGCAGAAGTAACGTGCTATGTAAAATGTGACGCATAATCATATGTGCATACTCTGCGAAATGTCAGCAACATGTGCATATGATTTTTACATAGTGAAGAGGTAACACTGTGACCTCACGGTATGGAACAAATGACGTAACGTATATGTATATTCAACCACTTGCTATGTAAAGCATACGTAACTAATTTTATCTCTTTATGATGTAGCATATATGTATATTCAACCACTTGATAGTGACCTTACGCTACGTAACTTAATTATATACTTTTTATCTCTTTATAATGTAGCATGTATATATTTTATCTACCTACCGTATGTTCAAAATAGCATATCCCAGCACTTTTTAAATATTGATACTACACAATTGGATTTTTAAAGTTAGATATATGAATAAAGTTCCTTATAAGTTATACAGAAAAATATATTTCTTTAGAAAATTACCGAAGTTGACACAAAGTTTTATTTTTAAGTCGGATACCTTATTTAGAGAGCCGAGTAGTTTTATATTTTGAATGAAAATTTTTTGTAAAAAATGGTTATATTTAAAATATAAAACTATTTAAACTTTCTAAAAATGTTCAGAGGTATTCTACTTAAAAATAAAAGTTGATGTCTCCTCCAGTTATTTCCTAAAGAATATCAATTTTTCTGGACAATTCATGAGGAATTTATATTCATATATTTAACTCCAAGAATCCAGTTCTCTAGTATCAATATTTAAAAAGTACTATATTTTGAACATTATGGTACGCATATAAAACAAATACATGCTACATCAAAAAGAGATAAAAAGTATATAATGCAAGATATGGTTGTCCGATTTGTCAACATATATTAGTTTAGGAAAGATTCTCGAATTGAATGACAGTTTAAACTAAGTTAATTAGTATCAACAAAGTTTCAATTCCATCTTAATCTCTGTATATCTCAGTAGGTAAACCGGGCATTAGGCGTTGTCCTCGATGTTGTCATCTATATGTTCTTTAGAAAGCAGCTATACGATATTTTTTCTTATCCAATGATGTATACCCACCTACCTACCTTGCCTTGCATTCCTAGTAAAGCTCAAATTTCATTCAATTTATTTTATTAATTGTTGATTTAGGAGAGATTAATACTAGTGTCTTTTGTGTAACTAATCTATATTCAAGTTAACTAAGTATCTACAATAAGTGTTAAGCATTTCTCGGGTCGTTTCTGATTGTACTCATTCTTTGGTCAATCTTCGTCACTCTGATATTTGCTACTTGAACATCAGTTACACAACCTGTGAAAATAATTGAAATATTGGTGAGGCTTGTAATTTTCTTATTTTTTAAGGCACATCAAATTGTAGATATTTTTAAAGCATTTAAAAAAAAATTTTAGGTATATTAAAATGTACTAAATAGGAAATTGCAAATTTTTTATTTTTTAAGTTTTTTTATTTTAATAACATAAATTGAAGCTAATTAAAACCTTTATAAGAAAACAATAACACAGTCCATGTACAGGGTGAGGTAAAAAAATATTCAAAGACATTAAGTTTCCTTTCTTAACCATTCAAAAAAAAAAAAAAAAATTAATTACTCTGTATGGATATTTAAAGGCTTTAAAAATGTCTACAAGTTGATGTGCCCAACATGGTCATCGCTTCGAAAATAAAAAAGTTACAAGTCTGGGGAGTTTTAAGTGGCGCACCCTGTATAGTGTAGTAAATCTGGTTATACAGCTTGTATCCCTTTACTAAATTGTGAAGAAAACTAGATGCAAACTATTTTGATCAATTTGTTAAGTTATTAAACAATTTATGATAGCTTAAATAATAATGTATATATTTTAACAAAACTTTACGAAAACACGCTTCCAATGGAATGGAAAATTTGAGGTCGATCCGATAAGTTTCAGAAGTATACTGCTTTAAACATGAACCGATGTGCTCAAAGTGCTGTCATTCAATCCGAAAGTCTCAAAGTTGAGTTTACACTGTTAAAATGGAGCTATTTAAAATCAGATTTGTCTAATCTGCCAGAGATGGTGATTTGGGGACTATTGGAGTATTTCAACATAAGAGTATGCAGCATATAACTGCCGAAAAAAAAAGGGAAAGAAAATGCAACTAGGAGTGAATGACTTCACGCAGCGTCTACCGGGTGACACAGGAGATATGTAACACCCCATAGCATGTTTATTTAAAAAGATATTATTTTGAAATTTGGTAGGCCTATATAATGTGTGATTGTCCTTTTTTTAGTACAAACAAGAAATTTATTCCACTTCCGGTTTCACCGGAAGTGACATCTACTTTGTTATTTTAAATGGCACCCTTTATATATTTTTTCCCATCTGGTTCTCCTTAAATTCCTCTTTTCAACTATGTATAGCAAGGTGGCATTCATTTTTAAAATGGCCACTGAAAACCATTTTATTACATTAAGTCAAGTTGGCTATGGTATGAAATGTAGGGGTAATTAATGCTTAGTGTGCTGCAATATCAAAAGAACCGTGGTACATAATTTTGAGTTTCATATTTGTTTTGTTCTAATCAGTAGCCGAAGATACTTTGTACAATTTTTATATTAAAGAAAAATCTCTAGGCTAAATCTACGAAATCACAAAAACTAAGATAGAAACACTAATTTTAAATTTTATCCATTTGTAAAATATTTATTCATATTTCACTTTTACCAATTAGATGGCCCCCGAGGTGTCCGGATTTTACGCCACTTGACTTTTTCATATGGGGCTATCTCAAGGAAATGGTTTATAAAACTCCACTGCAAAATAGGGAAGACTTAAAAATGAGAGTTCGGTTAGCAATAAATTAGTTTACTGAATTGCAGTTAGAAAATGTGCTTAGAGGTACTGGTTAAAAGAATTCGACGCTGCAGGGAAAATAATGGCCAGCATTTTGAGATTCTTCGAAAACAATTTTATTTAAAAGCAAGCAAAATCAGACATAACAATGAATTGTATTGGGTAAAAGTGAAAGATGAATAAATATTTTACAAATGGGTCAAATTTAAAAGTAGTGTTTCTATCTTAGTTTTTATGATTTGGGGGATTTAGTTTAGAGATTTTTATTTAATATAAAAATTCTACAAAGTCTCTTCGGATACTGATTAGAACAAAACAAATATGAAACACAAAATTGTGTACCAGGGTTCTTTTGATAACGCAGCACATTAAGCATTAATTACCGCCACATTTCATTCCATAGCCAACTTGACTTAGTGCAATAAAATGGTTTCCAGCAGCCATTTTAAAAACGAATGTCATCTTGGTACACATAGTTGGAAAGAGAAATTTGAGTAGAATCAGATAGGAAAAAAATATATACAGGGTGCCATTTAAAATAACGAAGTAGATGTCACTTCCGGTAAAACCGGAAGTGAAAAAAATTTCTTGTTTGTACCAAAATAAGGACAATCACGCATTACATAAGTCTACCAAATTTTAAAATAATATCTTTTTAAATAAACATGCTACGGGGTGTTACATATCTCCTGTGTCACCCGGTATATTCTTGATTAATTTTAAAGCCTCTAGAGATCTTAGAATATCCCGGTTTTTTTAATTTCTGCTCTAAAATTAAGAGATTTTTTTGCAAAATGTAATACAAAAATATGCTAAATAAGCCCATTAAATCATCACATCAAATTTCAAGTGGAAATGTTTATAACAACGCCAATAACAAAGTCGAAAATTGAACCGTTGACTGTTTAATTGCATCAAGTCATAGAACAATTTGTTTTAGAATGTAAATTTTTCTCCTACGCTTCAGTGGTGTTAACACAATTTTTTTAAATTATTTAAAATCATTTTAAATTTTTTATAAAGAATTTTTTTTCTCAGAATTAAACAATTAAAAATTATTAGAATGCTTTAAAAGATCACAAAAAAGAAACAATTTTAAAAAACGGAGTTTTCTACGCCAATTGGGAGCCGTGAAGCGTGAAAAAAAAGCATTTGTTAAATAATTGCCAAAAAATTGTTTTAAATAATTTTAAAATACTTATTTATGCAACAAGTGTGTAAAGCAGTACTTTTTTCATGCATAAGTTGTAGACGAGTGCATCAATCTTGTGAGAATCCCATAATAAAAGTAGTTTCTCTCATATAAACAAATTGTTAATTAACGCCACTGAAAAGTAAACAATCAACGATTCAATTTTCGATCTTTTTACTGTTTCTTAAGCTTTCTTTGTATAAATATTAAATTATATCATACTATTACATTCACCGAGAGCCATTTGATATAAGAAAATGTGCGGGGTCCTTTACCAAGATGATTTAATTCTACCAGAAGCATATTTTTAATAATGACAAATCTTAATTGTCTTAATTTATTGCAACAAAATTAACCATAAAGGTTCAGACAATTCTAGTTTTCTTCGTAGTTTTATAATGATCAAATTAATTTTTTTGATGGCGATACAAGCAATATCATTAATCACAAGACAACAAAAAAAAAAGGGCTGCGCTTTTGATCAGAACCATCTAATCCTGTTTTTTAACATGTTGAAACCGATTCTGATATTAAAAAAAAATGTATCAGTTTTTGGTTACCACCCCTTTTATCCCCTAAAAAGGGGGCAATGGTTTTGTCCTAAGGTTCTGATCTAATTTTTCTGAAGTATTTTGACGTGCTGAAGCCAATTTTGGACAAAACAAAAATTGCAGGAAAATATTAGCCTACTTTACACATACAAAACCTTGAAATATATGTACAATACAATAACGAACACAAAGTAGGTGCTATAAGATGTCGGTAAACAATAACCATACCTATGCATAGTACTTCGCAAAAGCTTTTGGTCACTATTAAGATCTGGGTTTCCTTGAATTACAACTTCTTACGCTGGATTCAGTTGAACTTAATAATGTGGGAACAGCACCAACATACAGCTTTTGTGTAACAAAATCCATGTAATGATATAATTGTCTGTCGAGAATAACGATTGCCCGTGAAATAATTCTAACCTATAAAAACATTACGTTTCATTTAAATAAATATCTTTATAAAAACGGTACAACAAAAACTTACTTTTGGGTCACTCACTGGAAAATGGTGCACCTCCAACAGGTATGTACACCAAATTCGCGAACAAGAGGGCATGTTTATGTTTGCACCTAACCTCTACACTAATAAAACGTCCAAATAAAATAATATTTAAAAAAGTCATAACGCTTTATGGTTCACAGTTCTGCATCAAAGTTATTAAAAGACTTCATCCACAATTTTTCACAAAAATGATCAAAAAACACAAACGTTAAATTTTACATCATTTTACACTGGCGTGCTGCGTGGCGTGACACTGGCGCGTTCCATGACGTAAAATGAAGTAGGTAAACATTTTTAAGTAAAATTATGTAACAAATATGTAAACTTGTGTATAAGTAATTAAGTTAATATGTTGACTTAAATATGATATTATTTTACGTACATGCTATGTAAAATTATGTAAAATATTTTATATAAAAATGTTCTATTAATCTTACCTCTCAGAGAGGTAAAGTTACATTAATGTTTACTGGGTATGAATTAGCGACATGTATAACAGCTCCCTCTACTGGAGGCTGGAGTATGTAACACTAAACTTTCATTAGTTTTAATTATGTATGTGTTTGTTTTAAATGTACATTCCTCGTATGAAACCTATTAGTATACGTCAGTTTTTATAGTATTTGATATACAAAGTTTTTTTATAAGTTCTAAATGAGGTCTGATGTGCGGCTATTTGAAATGTGTTTTTAATGTGAATTCCTTGCTTGAAGTTTATCAGCATTTGCATATATTAATAGGAAATGAGAAGTTTTTATAATATTTGCTGCGTACAATGGGTTTTTAATGTAAATTACCTATATGGAGCCTATCAGTAGTTATATGTATTAGTATATTTAAGTTTTTATAGTATTTGAAATACGAAGTTTTTTATAAGTTCTGAATATGGTTTGATGTGGATATTTGAGTTGTGTTTTTAATGTAAATTCCTTACCTGAAGTCTCCTCTGCATTCGCATATATTAATAGGGAATACGAATTTTTTATAAGATTTGCTGCGTACAATGGGTTTTTAATGTAAATTTCCTATATGTAGTCTATCAGTAGTTATACGTTTTCACGGTAATTGAAATATGAAGTGTTATAGATATTTTATATGTATTTGAAAAGTATTTTTAATGAAAATTCTCCATACGAGGCCTATCAGTATTTGTAAGTTCTTATATATGGTGTTTGAAATACGAAGATTTTAAAGGTTCAGATGTGTCTAAGTTCTTGAAGTATTTGAAATGTGTTTTGAATGTAAATTCCTTGCCTGAAGTCTATCAACACTTGCACGTTTTAATAAACACGAAGTTTTTATAAAATCCAATGAGGATATGCAATGGGGTTTTAAAGTAAATTCTCTGAATGAAGTATATTTATAAGTATTTATGGTAATTAAGTTGAGAAGTTTTATAAGTTTTTATATGGATTTGAAAGATATTAATGTAAACTCTCAGTACGAGGCCTATAAGTATTTATAAGTTTTTATGGCGTTTGAAACACGAAAGTTTTATAGATTCTGTGAGTTTTAATGTATATTCCTCGCTTGAGGTCTTTTGTAAAAGTTTTATGCTTTTATGGGAATAAGAGGGTTTTCTAAAATACAATGTGTATATACTTATAATGGATTTTAATCTTACAATGGATTTTAATGTAAATTATATGAAATCTATTGTATTAGTAAGTTTAGTTTAGTAAGTATTGTAACTTTTTTAGGTCGACTACTATTGAAATCCCATAAAAACTTTTCAAATTAATAGTTGTAAATAACCCAGGTAGCAAAGGCACGTGAAAATGACGTGAAAAAATGGTCAGGAGTGACGAGAAATGACGAGTTAGATGACGTAAATGAAACGTGAAAATGACTCCCTAATGTCTCAGACGAATTAAAAATAAAATAATTAATGCATTAATAAGTTTTGTCCTAATGAATTTGTTTGTTAGCCATCCGTAATTTTATTTACATTAACATATCTAACATTGTTTACCATCACTCCAACTTTTTCTCACAAGGGTTGCCTGCAAATTATAATGTTTATTAAGTTATTAAATTCATTTTTACTTACCTTTACCAATTGCGGGTCAGTTGGTTGAAGCGTCAGTACTGTAATACGGACAACGGGAGACATGTAGGTTCGAATCCTATATGGACCGCAATTGGTAAAGGTAAGTAAAAATGAATTTAATAACTTTTAATAAACATTATAATTTGCAGGCAACCCTTGTGAGAAAAAGTTGGAGTGATGGTAAACAATATTAGATATGTTAATGTAAATAAAATTACGGATGGCTAACAAACAAATTCATTAGGACAAAACTTATTTAATGCATTAATTATTTTATTTTTATCAAGTAGATTACTAACTAGTATGTAGTTTTATATGTTCCTATTACTAAAAACGTGTGGGGGGGATTACCAAATATAACCTAAAAAAGACGTCATTCGTCTGAGACATTAAGAAGTCATTTTCACGTTTCATTTACGTCATCTAACTCGTAATTTCTCGTCACCCCTGGCCATTTTTTCACGTCATTTTCACGTGCATTTGCTACCTAGGTTATTAACACTTTTTAATACGTATCCTTATAAATCCTCATTAAATTATTATATAAACTAAACTGATAACAACCCCTCAGATCTTACAAAAACCATATACTAATTGTTTCTTATAAAAGATTACAGAACTCGTATTTGATTTTACTGATGAAACCTTTTCAGTTTCAACACTATTCAGATCCTATGTGAACTTATCAAATTAAAAGTTGTAATGCCATATAAAAACTGTTTTTAGTATAAACACTTATGGAAACATACCAATAACAACATGGGTATTCCAACTCAATTAAGACTCCTTTAGATACTTATTCATCCCAATATAATTTCTATATGGCAAAATTAATGTACTTTATAAAACCTTATAAACCAGATAGGCTCTTATGATTACCTATAAAAAATTTATAATTATCTATAAGTTTGAAATAGGATTTTTTGACAGGGAGCACATGGGAGTAGTTGAATTTAGGATTTCATCAATCAAATAGCCTCTATCACATCACATGTTTTCAATCAATATTGCTTTTTTCATTTTATTTGGAGAATATGGATCCTAATTATCATACATTATTGGTTATTGACAGACGTGCAACAATATAATACGAGGGATATACAAGTTATTAGTTCTGCTGACTCAAAAAAATCATTATTATAGATGATTTAGCAGATTTTGTAGAGTGAGAGGGAAATATGCGTTTATTTTCGGTTTGTTATAAATAATTAAAAAATCAAACATAGTATAATCTTTTAATCTTTAAAACTGTTTTAAATGATTGCTATTATTTTAACGAATACATGCAACTATATACAGATTCAGAAAATTCTTCGTTTGGCATTGCGCTATTAACCGACCTCCCACAATAAAGACGTCTACCAGTACTGTAGCAGTAAGGAGTGGACACACCCATCAAGGGGCATGTATGTACACGATTGCATGCTTCGCTCTCGCTTGCTCTTATTGCCAACCCAATACGTACAATTTCCGACATTGTATATATTTTTTATTGGAAATTTCTGTTGTACTTGAATTGTACTTGTTGTATTGTATTGTATTGTAATTGTATTTGTACTTGTTTGTCAATGAAAATAGTTCCTAATTTCATTATTAAAGTATGGCATTTAACTATATACTACATTTATGATAAAAACTGTATAAGAGCAATAGGAAGTATCTGAAACTATTTTAAAGATTATACCATTTATGATTTTTTAAATATTTATAATAAACCGAAAATAAACGCATATTTCCCTCTCACTCTGCAAAATTCTATCCTTAAAGAATGACGTGCACTCTGTATTTATAAGATTTAAAATATATCTATGTTCTGTAGTGAAAAAAAAAAATCAAATTTGAGTAATTATTAAAATTAAATGAGGAATTATACGCATATCTTGGAATTATACCTCTTATAATCTAAGGTTAAATCTTCCTTCCAGAATCTAATATATAGAATTGATTATCTAACCGCCTAGTTAGGTAACCAATCATATGATCAGAAACTTGAATTCAACCAATCAGCATTATTCTTTTGTAAACCGTTTCAACGGCGGGTCAACTGACTTTAATGCTCATCTACAGGTACATCTGCTTTTTCATTTAAGACACGATTTTTATCTTTAGTAAACCATTTAACATAAATTTTAGAAATAAATGGTACTTAGATATCGCCGATCTAATCTCATCCATAATAATATATTCACCTTAGAGGAAATGAAAAGTAGTAATTTTCGACAAATATGGGGCATATTTTTGACACTTCTATTAGTGGTCACAAACTAACGACTTATATTAAGATATATTACTAGAATATGTCAATATTAATTGTATGAATTACAGCATAGGTAAGTTCAGAAAAGTTACCATCTGCAATTATGACGTCATGAATTAAAACGATGTACCACCTTGTGGTACCACACTGACGGTAGTAGTGGCAACGTCGCTACGTGACACTTTCGCCAATGGTGAAACGTGGAACGGTGCGTAACGCGTGGCCATAAGAAAGTGCAAAGTGGACAACTCGTCCCAGTCATCAAGTTTGGTTATATTGTAGTGAGGTTGTCAGTTGATGTTGGTGCAGTATTCAAGTGAGACAAAGTAAATTATAACTGAAAACATGTCCAAATCTCAAAGTAAAGGTTTCACAAAGGAAGAGGAATTACTGTTACAAGATTTTAGCAGAAATGTATCAACAAAATCCTCAGCCCTGTTCTACGGTAATGCTCTAATTGTGTCTGCAGTACCAATATGGTTGTTTTGGAGGATCCATATGATAGACGTGTATTCTTCCCTAATATTATTTACTGTTGTAACTGCTATATCTACCTACTTGCTCGCCATGGCTTATAGAAATACTAAATTTACACTAAAACACAAAATTGCAGTAAAGAGAGAAGAAGCTGTTACAAGAGATTTGACCAAGAAACTTGCTGACGACAAGAAAATGAGCAAGAAAGAAAAGGACGAAAGAATCTTATGGAAGAAGAATGAAGTTGCTGATTTTGAAGCCACAACGTTTTCCATTTTCTACAACAATGCCTTGTTTCTGGCTATTGTAATTCTCGCAAGCTTCTACCTCTTGCGTTCATTTACTCCTGCTGTAAATTATACTCTCTCCATCGGCTCTACCGCAGGACTTTTGGCCCTCTTGTCCACTGGATCGCAGTAATTTATTATTTCATAGATGTTAATTTTTCATTTCATTATAGTGTTAGTTCATGTTTGTAATTTATAAATGTTTCAATAAAGTTTCATAATTTTTATAAACACGATTTTAATTTAAAGTAGCTATACAGCCAGCTACGATTCAAGTTACTGATTGATGTAGGGGTAAAAAGCGTGATATTTATATAAATTTATATAATAAACAATTATGAGTAGTGATTATGGGCAGGTGTCTCAGACATAACTCAGGGTCTGCTGATATCCTAGTGGATTTAATTTTACAGCCAGAAAAATCTGATAATTATTCTGAAGTATCACAGATGTTTACGAATATACTCTGTTGCGTAAGTTGAGTATAAGCAAAAAGGCCATACGTTACTTAAAGTGGATACGTTCAACCTTTTTAGCATTATTCATGTCATTAATATAGGCTTTCTTTGATACAATAAGTTCGTATTAGACAAGATAATTCTAAATTATCTTAAAGCTTTTATAATACCTAATAACGGTTATCAATAATTATTAATTTTAATGATGTAGAGTTATCAGTAACAGTGGTAATAACGATAACAATAGAAGTAATTTGATTACCACAAAAAATAAACTGACTTTTTTTAAGCAAGATATATTATACATCTGTTATTCTGTTATCACCAAATCTAGGTATTTTAATTATACATATTTTCCATAAAATAAGAAACGCTTTGGAATATCAAAGGTAAAATATGCAATGAAATAAGCTTTACATTACGGTAATACAACGTAAAATTACCAATGACATTACTGCAGGTAATATCATTTACGTTACCAGTAAGTATATTAATGAACCCACTCACTGCTATAACTAAACAGAGCAAGTGTACAAGTTGCATCGTTACTTATAATGGCAATTTATCCATAACACATTCCCAAGGGTTAAGGTGAGTCATTCAGGCGCCAAAGATCTATGTTTCCTGCGATAAATACTGTTGCGAAAATATCTACACTTAACATTTATTTAAGCATTTCCTAGAATATTTTTGAAATTAAGTTTGAGTATTTGGTGTCTGTTGTCATCAAAAAATGTAACGCATCTCCCATACAGCCACTTTTGGGATATTAAATATTCCTTTTTTCCTATATATAGTATAACTTTTGCATATTGATACTTTTCAATGATTAAATGATTATAAGTGCTGTATATTTTTTCACAACTTAAGCATAATATAGTATTCATGTAAGATGTTAAGTCAATCTCCTCTTCCTCTCCCAGATGTATTCATACATGGCATACATTGTTGGCAATGGTATCTTATACAGCCAAGATTAAAATCGTGCATAGAAACTTACTATCGCAATAATAAATGACAATATGAAATGCATGAGATTAATGAGGAATTGATAGTTCTTTCTTAATCCTAACATTTTTAGGGAAAAACAACAAGACGTTACAGGTTAGCCTAATACTGAAAAATTGTCATAAAATGGAACTTTTATGACTACTGTGTTTTAGATTGTCATTTATGCAGCTGAAAATAATTACTTATGATGTTGGGAGGAACTCGTATTTTATTTAAATAAGAATCATCAAACATCAACAAATCGTAAGCATATTAACGTTATATTTATACATTGTTAAATTAGTAAAACAATAACATGAACACAAATAGAAAACGTTTTATTGTAATTTTTATTGCTAACAATATTAAATAATTTGATTTCATTTAACCAAGTAAGTAAATGAACTAGAGATAAATTAAATAACATCTAAAACGAACTTATAAGTAAAGATTAGGTACATATTCTGGATATTTTAATCCAACTCATCATCGTGATCCATTCGGTAGGGTCCAGGACAATTTTCTTTTAAGTCCTCTATATCTATACCCGTAATAACACAGTAAAGACAATACAAATGTTTACTCCTAAGATAATCAATTATTGCGAACAGATTTTCTTCTGTAATATACATTTCAAATTCTTCATCTTCATCGCTGCTATCGGTATCATCAGCAGTTTCACTCCTTTCCATTTTTCTTCTTTTCTTTATAGTTTCCTTAGTCCAAAAGAAATCCTCAACTGGATCTCTTATATTCTAAAACAATTTAAATAACACTGCATTTAGATTTAAAATAGCACCATCTTGACATTCTTTATGATAAATAATTCTCATGAAAAGGTCACCTTGAATTCAGTATTATATAAAGTAATTCTATTCACCAAAAAAGTACTAAATATATATGAGGTAGCCAACTGGACCTTTTGGCTTAAATATCACTAGATATGAGGTCATCAGAATAAATCCAAAACTAATTTCTCTTCCCATTGAATTTTTTACGAGCAAAAATTAAACAGTAGGTTCAGCCTGCCATTAAAGCTTTCCTTAAGGAAAGCATCATTACGAGCAAAATTGGTTTCGGTATAACGTATTTTAATGACCAGATACGTATTTCAGTAGTAGCCAATTATTGAAATTTATTTCAATTTCTGTAAAAACATTAAAAAAAAACTTACAGTTCTATAATCTAGTTCCTCACAAACTTTTTGCGCCTTAAAAAAATCCCTTCTCATTTGTGACAAGTTCTTTCTTTCTTTGTTGGCTAATCTGTACTGAGTTTCATAATGTTTCAAATTTTTTATTTTCTGTTGTTGCTTCTGAGCAACTACTTCTTTTAAATGAGATTCCCTACCGATACCCGAAGTGCCCTGTTTATAAACAATATCAATTGGTTCCTTTATGCCACTTTTAGACTTTCCGAGACTTTCTCCAGGTTTAAAACCCATTTTCTCAAGCAGTTTAAAACCTTTATTTTCAGTTGATATTGCTGTATTTAAACCCTTGTCACGGTTCTCTCGCTCAAGCTCGACAAATGTCTTCTGTCTTTTATTCATTGTCGTATCTTGCTTTTTTTTAAACACATCCAATTTGCGTTTTTCTCTGTTAACTAATAAACTCGGGCGCACATCTTCTTGACTGAAGAACAAATAATATAAATAAAAATATATTTATTTTAATTACATCAATTAATCTTACCAGTCCACTAAAACTTTGAAAGACATGTAGTCATCCTCTGAGTCTGACATGATTAAATTTTTTTAATGCAAATTCTACGTAGAATCACAAATATTTCCAATACATCACTTGTTTATTGAAAATGAAAACTGTCAAGAAGAACAAACCAAACAAAACTATTTCATAAAATAAAAGTTCTAAAAACTGAACGCGACATAGGTCTGAATCTACAAATGTCAGATCATTATCTGCTAAGTTGACATTTCCGATTACACAGAACTATTTAAATGTTTCATGTTCAGTACAAATTAGGAAATTACATTTCAAGTTTAGCTTAAAGATAATAATTATTATAACCATGATTTAATGTGTTTAAAAGAAGGACATTTTCATCAGCTAGCTCCACAAAATGGAAAAAACATGTTCGCATTTTCTTCTTGATATATTTTATGATTTGATTACTATTACCTAAAATTTTAGGGTATAATTGAGACAATTTATTGTTTTTTTTGCTTTATCATTCTTGGTATTTTAAATGTTTGTTATTTCCAGCAAATGTAAAAGTTCTATTCAGTAACCCACAATGTCAGTTATGCACTTTGTCGATTTGACATATAACTATTTTATTTACAAAATACTAAATCCTTTTGCTGTATTTTGTTAAATTTTAGACTCGCTACCTTATAATAGAAAATAGCTCATTTTCTTGTTTACCTATATCATGGTTAATAGCTATTTAATATTATTATGATTATTATGGTTTAATGAATATAATGAGGATAAATGACCAATTTGTTGTTTTCCTCCCTGTCATCTTTACTTCAGAGATGACGTTTATCCTTAACCTCTAACTCTAAATTATTTTTTTAAATGTAAGTTTTCATTAAAATTATGGCCTGGCTACAAAATTTAGCAGGTCGTGCAGAAGATTTATTAAATAAAATTGATCAGAATGCAGCTACAGTTTTAAATGAAACAAATTCAAAATTAGGAGACATAGAGTATGTATTGTGCATTTAATATGACCATGATAATAACATTAGTGTAAATTATAGAATACAAGTAGAAGATATGAGTAAAGAAGTAGTAAAAGACAATGATGCTGAAACAAACATCAAGAGTAAGGGGAGTAACACCTCCTTAAATTTATTAACTAGGAATTCAAGCTTTCATAATTCGCCAGTTAAAGAAAGTGCTATAATTCTGGAGACACCAAGTAATGAACAAACCGATAATGGTATAGTTTTTGATGTCCCTTTTGAAAACCGAAAATCATTGAACGGTAAGGATACATTTTATTAACACTTCCATTTATTCTTCACCAAGTCAATCAAATATAAATTCTTCATATTCGTGATAAGAACTCAGTACTTTGTTACATGATTTCAATAGAGTGAAATTAAATGTTTAATTTTGATTTGACATTTCTTCTCTACAATAAAATTATTTGACAGTGGTTATACTACGAGTGTAGTACAAGAGTAATTAGAAATAGCTTTATAATTTTGTTTCCTTTAATTAGATACATACGTACTTCATTTTAGGTAGTCTTAGTGATGAGAATATTATAGATAAATCTTTAAGGAGTTCAGTAAAAAGCGATGAAATGTCTACTTCGAGTTCTTTACATAACAGGTAAATATTTTCAGGATTCATGTTACAAATTTCTCATAAAAAGACAGTTTTATTTTAGCCGAGGAATCAAAATTCTTACATGAAAGACTCGCTAAGTTAGAGTTTGAAAATCAAGACCTTAATAAACAACTTCTTAATATGCAGCACTTATATTCAGAATTAAGAAATGAAAATGCCAGTTTACAGTTTCAAGTTGAAAGATCTAATGAACAGGTTGCTCAAGCCCAAGTAGAGAAAGATCAATATATAGCAAGAGCGCAAAGGATTTTACAGGAAAAGGAGAGATTAATTGCGTTAAAACAAGATAATACATCTACTGAGGAATCGCAAAATATTTTTGCGACATATAATGAGGAATTAAAGTGAGTGAAATTAAAATCAAATTTTCAAAAATTGATAAGTTCTTTCTTTAAGCCTTTTTTGTTTTGTTAATAGATGATTATTTGACCAGGAAATGAATATATATACCTGTTATAACTTCACCAAAGTATGTAGGTACAAAGAAATTAGGTTATTTTATAAGTTTTCAATGCAAATTTGATATGGCACAGTAATATATTTTCCTTGTTCAAAACAGTGCTTAAATTATGGGATTTTCTCGTCCTTAAAATACACTGTAGTGGCTACATGTAATATTTAAAATAAAAATATACCTTTTCAGAAGAGAACTGGAGTTTCACCAACAGAAAAACAATGAATTAACACAAAAAAACAACCAGCTAACTAAAGATATACAATCGCTGCAAATGCAACATCAAATAATTCAAAATGGCCTGCAACAATCAAATCAAAATTTAGAACAAAGCCTAATGAATGAGAAAAAGATTAGAATTACTGCTGAGGAAGACTGTTTGCAAAAGAACAAGGTAAAAGCACTTACTTTTTTTAATAAATGATTTTCAGAACAATATGTGCAAATGCTAAACAATCCCATGAATTCTTTTAATACTACTATATTATTTTACAATCACCTGCTAAACATTCTTTATCTGTAGATATGTAGACAAGATGATGCAAAAATTGAATTGGTGGAAGCTGTTACTTTGTGATAATACTGATAATTAATCGTAACGAAACAGATGAAAACGCACTTTTCTTTGTTCTTAATCACTAATTTATTATAAATAAACGTTACTGCAGTTTCGACAACTTAGCTTGTCATTCTTAAATGGCTGATTCACAAATACTGAATAACAGAATAAGGGTTTTACAATAATTTATACCTACTAGCAGGGGTGGACTGGCAAGGGAAAGGCCCCGTGGGACTTCGAGGGTCGGAGGCCCGGCAGGCGCGTGTTGGGAGGCTTTAAACGGTCCGAGAAAATTTACCATACGCAGTTTCTTTTCCTTAAAAATGAAAATTGGTGAGCGGGGCAGGCCCCTCACATCAAATCATGGGCCCCAGTAACAAATTCACTGGGGGGCTCCCTTAATAATTGATGAGTGGTGAGAAATTTGATCTCAATACCAATAACCCACCCCCGGAAGAGAGGGACACGGGGGAGGGGGAGAAATTCGGAAAATCAAATTTTTCTGGCAAGTAAGGACAGACAACATTAGAAAATTTTACTTGTGGGGGACCCCAGCAGCGCACGCCTGAGGCCCGGTGGGACTTTGCCTCCCTGCCCCCCAGCCAGTCCGCCCCTGCCTCCTATGAAATATGATTAAATAATAAAGAGATTATCTGAGAAAGGTAGAGTAACAAGATTTTTGTTATTGAAACTATGATTTGAATACATCAAAAAGGGGGCTATAATAAAGTTCTACCTGATCATTAAGTAAGTGGTTATTCTGAAATAATTTAGATTTATATATTTCAATAGACTCCAATAGATTTAATTTAAAATCTTGCCTGTGTAATATATTATGTTCTAATAGGCTTGTTGCAAAAAATTTAACTTTAGTATTTTCAGAATCTTTACTTAATACACAACACAGTGTGTAAAGGATTTTTTCTTATTTTTTCTTTTACAAAGGGTATTCAACATTAAAGTAACAACGCGTGACATCATGTAACAGAAGACGCCACAGCGGTAGCTCACATTTTAAATTAATTCCATTTATGTAATAGCTTGATAGTGGAGCGAAATAGACCATAAAAGTCTCTCCATTCTCGAGAAAAACCTTATAGATTTTATAAAGTGTACAGTTCTACATAAGAAATGGCTATTTACGTTATTTTTTTGTGGTACAGATATTTTTTATTTCGAAAAAACTTGAAAAATTGATCGATTATAAAAATTGTGTTTTTTAACATTTACACTGCCATATCTTCAAATCTAATTATCGATCTGATTTTTTTTTAAAATTCAAGTACACAAATAAGCGCTTCCAATGGTCTTTTTGTTTCTATCGATCATTGTTTATTATTTTCTTTAAACAACAATGAACTTATTACTCGACTTATTACTTCGCTAAGAATGTACTCATATTTTGACTAAGTTTTTTTTATTTTTGCAAATTTTCATATACATGCAGCGAAGCAATTGAAGCCAAGATCTAGAAGTTTTTGAAAAAAAAATTTTTCATCTAGAACTTATAGTTTTTTATTTATGTATATTTTTGTGACGCAATAGCATATGGCATACACCCGGCAGGCGTACGCCGGAAATTATCTGAGTGACCTTTCAAATAACCTTTTTCAGTTGTGTTTAAAACAATTTAAACCCTTTTAAATACGCACTATAATTTAATGTCACAGACCGAATACAACTAAATAGTTTTAGGAAATACAGTAGTGCCGCGATAATCCGGATCAATTAAAACCAGAGTAATCCGGATTATCAATACATTTTAAATTCAGCTTTGCAATTGCAAAAAATAAATAAATGGCTGTATTTAGGAAATGCAAGCACTGCATTTATATAAAAAACAAGACAAATAAAAAAGGGGATCCTATACCATGAAAACGAAATATGTATTAAAAATAACTACGTATGTACTTAATTAACATTTTCATCACTTTCTTCTACATTAATTCCATCGGCTTCATTAGAATTTTGTGCAAGCTCTTTTACAATTTTCGGTACTTCGACAAGTTAAAACTGCAGAATTTAATATTTGCTCCTACATATTTTATGGAAATAAGAACCTGAATGAATTTGGATTACAGAATCAAGTAAAATCCGGATTACAGAGTACTTCAAGAGGATAAAAAGGCAATCCGGAATATAGAAGCATCCAGATTAACGTGGGATCGGATTATCGCGGTACTACTGTAACCGCAAACTGCACGAATCATTGCACTTGCAGATATACTCTGTTAGATGACGTCAAGTCCAATATGAGTGTGTTCTCAGATTTGCCCCTTCTCCCAAATACTAGTCGCTGATTTAAATACTTTCCAGTTAGAAATTATGAAAACAGATTTAATAACTGCTAATGTTTAGTAACGCTATATTAATATATATAAATTAATTTAAAATATACACAAGGGGTCAACCGCACCCAAAATTCTGTACACCAGATTTCCTCTTTGACGAAGATTACCCAGATTTCCTTGGATTTTCTCAAAGATTTCCTCTTTTATAAAAAAAAAAAAAATTTGATATGGGGGAAATTCGAAAAAGAAAGATTTCCTGAAATTTCCTTTTGGATTTCCTAAGATTTCCTCCAGATTTCCTTCTGAGTGTACACCAGATTTTCTTCGCAGTTTGCCCCTCGATGCAACACACTGTACTGCACATGCAACAAGCGTATTGTGGAAAAACGTGACCTGATTCTAATGTGTGATTTGAAAAATTGAATCGTATTTATTAAGTTAGGTACGATGAACACAAATGCTCCTTTGGACTTAATTAAAACGATTCAACTTTTTCAAACCTCACATTAGAATCAGGCCACATTTTTCCACAATTAGAACATACCAATATATTACACAGACAGGAAAAGAGTTTTAACTTTATCTATTGGAGTCTATTGAAATATAAAAATAACCACTTAATGCAGTGGCGCCTGCTGAAATTTCAATATTTTTTTCTCGTCTGTGGCGCATGGGACCGATACGAAATATGGGAAGTAACATCTAGAGAAGCACTTCTCTAATGACCCCTCAAAAATTTTGGAAAAGCAGTTTGCGAAAAAAAAATTTTAAATTCGGTTGCCACCCCTGGTCTAGGGACTCTTGTTTAATTTATTTTTTTTTTGTCATATACATTTGACTTTTCATAAAAATACAACAATAGGTTTTGGAATTTATGAAAATATTTTCATTATTAACTGAGATACAAAGAATTGAAATGTAATTTTACTTCCACGTCCAGTGGAAGTATAAACGACAAAAATTTTTTTAAAAATTTGTATTGTTCAAATAGGCTTAAAATGTCATAAAACGTCGAGATTTTAAGTTTGAGCGAAAAAAAAATTTCTGTCTGTCTGTCGGTCTGTCTGTCTAACTTTTTTTTGTGCGCACGTTTACTCTGAAACTGTTTAAGATATTGACTTGAAATTTGGTACACATATATACTTTAACGAGATCTAGAACTAGATTATATTTTCATCTTGTTTCGTCGAAGGGTTGGGGGGTAAATTGGGGTAAATTTGGGGTAAATGGGTAAATCAAGTAGGTAAGAGTCCATAAAATTGGTATTTAGTATGTACAAGAGAAGCTAAGGTCTCAAAAAAATTTTTGGCATTAGCCACCCTCCCATTACCAACCCCCACCCCCTTACTAAAGGGGATGAAAAAAAATTGTGATTTAGTGTATGTACAAGAACCAGAAACCTGTACAAGAACCAGAAACCCCAAAATATTTTTTTACTTCATCCACCTCCACTACCACCCCCTATCACCACCCCCACCCCACTACCGATGTGGGGTATCGTTTTACGGGTTTTTGGAGTAGAAGATTTCAAATATTATATTATTAAAGTTCCATAAACAATTATTTCCACACACAAAGTTTTTTCGTTGTGAGTGACTTGGATAGAGAATCTGGATGTGGAAGTAGTGATTCCTTGGGCAGCAGTTTGTTAAATTGTAAATTACAAAATTTCAGTTCATTGTATTTCAGTTAATAATGAAAATATTCTCATAAACTCCAAAAACCTATTGTTGTATTTTTATGAAAAGTCAAATGTATATGACAAAAGAAAAATAATTTAAACATGAGTCCCTAGACAGGGATGGCAACCGAATTTTAAAAATTGTTTTCGCAAACTGCTTTTTCAAAATTTTTGAGGGGTCGTTAGAGAAGTGCTTCTCTAGATGTTATTTCCCATATTTCATATGGGTCCCATGCGCCACAGAAGAAAAAAAAATATATTGAAATTTCACCAGCTGCCATACTGACTTAATGATCAGGTAGAACATTTTTTATGTATTCAAATCATAGTTTCAATAACATAAATCTTATAGGTGTTCCTTTTACAAATCTCTTTATTGTTTAACCATATTTTCTAGCAGTCATAAGCAGGGCCGGCCCGATGGGCAAGCGAGCCAGGCGGTCGCCTGGGGCGCTGGATCTTGGACTTCGCTAAAACGCAAAAGGCAAGTGATTTGCCACAAGTCGTTTGTGGTTTCCAAACAATTAAACTTAAAATTTTAAACAAAAGCACACACTCCAAATAAGTCCGCCCCTGCCCGCCTAGCGGTAAGTGTGATGAGTAATTGTGATTACAAAAAATCAAAGTAATACCGCACGGCCGGCGGTAGGCGGAGTATAAAGTTTGCGACGTGTCTCTGATATTTGCATTTTATCGTTTCTACATAGGGCGCCGACTGCCGGTCTTTTTTGACTGAGTTTTGAGTTTTTAACTAACTAAAAAAGCAAATTGTTCAAATCAGTTTATTATAGACATAGTGTTGGTAAGCCCGATAGAGCAGTTGCTTGTAACTTTACTATCTTTCTTCGAACTTTGTATATTAATAGTTATAATTAGGTACATTAGTAATTAAAAATTAAATTTGTGTTGTGTTGTCTATGTTGACGTTCAATATTGACAATATTCAATAGTAATAGTGTATAGTAGAGTAGCAAATAATAAAAATCTCTTCGAAATTGTCTGGGGCGCAAAATAGTAAAAAAGAAAAATGGTAGTTCTGAAAGAAGCTGAAAAAAGTTCGGCATTTACGTCAAAATTTATAAAAATTTCAAAATTTCAATTTTCAAATGAACTACAAATAAATTTTAATGAAAGTGAAGTGTTCCAAGAATTTGAGGAGGGTGAAAAATGTGTAACAGTGCAGGTGCTTAACAATAAAAACGTTGGTTGTGCTAAAAGTGCTGAAATGGAAACTGGAACTATGAAAAATAACGATAAAATAAACAAAGGAAAGATGATAGATAATACACTAATATGTTATGACTATTCAGATATGGGAAATTGGCCAAGATTTTTAACTTCGAGATTAAATAATTATACATGGTCCAGAAAAAATTTATTTCCCAGGGGTGCTAATCCAAATAATTCAAAAAATATAGGCAGGCACTTTTCTCTTTTTCGTTTTTATCGTGTTTTACCTAATGGAGAAATGAGTCACAGAAGTTGGCTTCAGTATTCAAACTCCCAAAAATTGTATTTATTGTTTTTGCTGCCGACTTTTTGACAATAAGCCAGAATCAAAACTTGCTACGGAAGAAGATTTAAGCAACAGAATATTACTGGTTATTTAAAGTCTCATGAAAGATCTGGAAGGCTGACTATTGGAAAGAGGTACTGGAACGTTTAATGTCTATTGTTGGTTATTTAGCAAGATGGGAACAACTTTGGATATTAGTAGTTTTAATAAATGTTCCCTGACTTTTTTTATAAATTTTTAATTTCCTTCCAGGTTTTCCCTGTTTTCCAGAAAGTATACACCCTGATGATAATATTAATTTTAAAGACGTGTTATTAAAATTTGTATATTTACCTAAGAAAGTATTTAAAATTGAGAGGGGGGGGGCGCAAAACTTAGAACTATGCCGGCCCTGGGCATAAGTTATTTTAAAACCCTTACTCTATCATTCAGTATTTGTGAATCAACCAAACTGTAGTAACGTATTAACTTCTCCACTACAGTAGATACTGTCTTGAGGGTCACATATTGCTTATAAGTACTTTAATTTTTAAAAATAAATCAAAAGAAGATTAAAATATTACTTAAAAATATTTATGGTGATAAACCTTACTGATAATTTTAAGAAGTCAAATTATTGGCTTATTAGTGACTATAAGATGGTAATGACGTCAATGTCGTCTCAGTATGAATACAATATTATTACTAATGGCCTCGCTAATTTATTATTCAGGAATTGCATTTGAAAAATCAAGAACTCTTTCAACTACAAGATTTAATAAAAGTAAGAAATAATGAATTATTGCAACTGAAGGAGATTCTCAAACAAAAAGCAAACTCAAATGTTAATGAAGATATTGAATCAAGAATTAAATCTCTGACGCAAACTCTTATGTTGAAACAAAATAATTTGGAAACAGTTACAACTGAAAGAAATGCCTTAAGGCTACAAATAGAGAAATTAGAGGTGAGTATAAAATTTCCAAAATGATATATACTCATTTATGATGCTAAAATTTCTATTATTGGAAAATAAAAAATTTCATTTACATTCCAGACAGAATATAAAAAGAATTTAGCACAGTTGCATAGAGCTCAAGTCAAAGTAATTAATATACAAGAACCAGAGGGTAAGGAAATATTACGATCAGTCTTTTATTAAAAATTAATTAGATTATTGTTCGGCATGGAATTTAAATGATCATTTTATTTTTAGAAGCAATACTGGTTCCCCAGTTTATGAGAGTATCCCCTTTTGATGCAGGAGTCACTAGAAGAGTAAAGCATGCCTATTCAACCTTAGATGCTGTTAGCATTCGAACAGGAATATTTTTAAGACGTTACCCTGTTGCTAGAGTTTTTGTCTTTTGTTACATGGCAAGTTAATAATAGAGTTTATCTTACTTTGGAAATAATATATTCTTTTGCAGGTGCTATTACATATTTGGGTGCTAATTATACTTTTTTTATACGCTCCAACTAATCGTTAAAGATGTTTAGTAGTTTTATTGTTGAAAGTATGTTATTCTAAATCGTTTTATTTTAATATATAACTTTATTAATTTATTCTGTTTTATTTTCTCATCCTTAGGCCTTAATCTGTGTCAAGGAAATTAACTTACGTATGAACATTATACAGTAAATGCGAAAAGCCTTACTTTAATAATATGCAGATAGATTTTTCCAATAAATCACTGACACAAGGTCAAAAATTTTGTGTCGTCAAAAATTCATTTTTCTCATAAGTTATTTGTTTATTTTGTGTGTGTGTGTAGGTGCTTCTATTTTTGGAGCGCTAAGCACTGTTAATAGTAAAGTGCTCGCGATTATTAAGCACTCTGAAAAATGCTTTAAATTCACAAGCATTTTGCACTTTTAACTGCCAGTTTCACAATCGTTTGTTAACTAGTTGTTAGGTTTCGACCAATAGTTTATTATAAAAATCTGTGACATTAACAGCCAGTTTTACAACTGTTGGTTAATTAATAGTTAGGATTTGATCAATGATTTATTACTATAAAGGTAAGACTGATGTTTGGTATAATTTTTACATGAAATTGGTATGCTTGTGTGCTTGTAATATGATGAATATGTATGAATGATTTTTATAATTCCAACCATTTTCAAGGAAACAGGAAACCATCATTAATTACTTATTTGGGCTCACACCCAATCTGCAAAAAAAATATTTTGAAAAAGTTATGAATAAAAACGATTTATTTCAAAATATTTTCCTAAGAATTATTACCTACATGAAATTTGACGTAAATTATATTGTCATAATATACAGGGGTAATTTGATACATTCCTTTGAAAATGTGATAGGACATGAGCTGAGGAGTAAATTTAATCCTGACATACATTATGCAAAACTTGATAGATTTTGAGATATTTTAATTTTTGTTTCTCAAAAAAGTAGATCTTAATGTCTTAAAAATTAATTTTCAAAAAAAACTACTTGACATTTTTTAAAGCTTTCTACTGGATTACTTGTCCAACACTATGGTCATCCGTAATTCAAATAATTTTAAAAAAATCAGTTATGAAAATTATCTATCAGTTTTTTCAAAAAATAACCAACGTAACATGCTTACAAAATGTTTCAGAAACTTCATTATTTCAATAGCTATGTAGCAAGGTACAAATGTTCAATGTACCCCGTGATAGTTGTAATAGATCATTAAGATCTACTTTTTTGAGAAAAAAAAATTGAAATATCTGAAAGTTTTGCATAATATATGTCAGGGTTAAATTTACTCCTTAGCTCATGTCCTATTACATATCCAAAGGAATGTATCAAGTTACCAATAACCCTATCATCAACGTTTTTCGAAAGTCTTTCTAACTGATATTTTTTTAATTTGGGTCCAAATGTTTAACGGCGTACTTGCATGTCAAGTATACAAGTTTCATGTAAAAATGATGCCTTACTCATGAGATTTAAAGTGCTTGCAAGACTTTTTGGGTGCTGGCAAGCACTAAACCGATTGTGAAAAGTGCTCCTGAGCACAAAAGTGCTTGGATCAGCATTAAGCACAGTGCTTAGAAACAGCTCTGGTAAGTATACCTTCAATAATTTAATTGCTTTGCATAATTTTATAAATAAAAACATATTGATCATAACTGATTTATTAAAAAACTATACATAAACTTTAAATTAAAATAAAATTCAACTACTTCATTTATTTAAAAAATTGGATTTAAGTAAAGTAAGCTCTTTTAAAATTAGTGCAATATTAAACCTTAATTTATGAAATGTTTTGCCGTCCACTTCAATCGTGTATTTAACGCCACTTCTTAAGGTTAAACATAGGAGTATGCTTGTTGGAATTTTCTTTACGAGTGCACTGAAAAAAGGATAATTATTTCTGTAATAATCTTAACGTTGCCAGATGATGAATCAGACAGTGTGTTGGTGCCGTGGTTCTGTAATCAGATGTTGGCCAAATTGCGGACAAAGATATTTGTGGCCGTACATATCTGGCAACACTAAATAAAAGAGTAGATATTTTTGGCTCACCTATTACTCAAACTGATATCAATTTTCCACTTGAGAGATGCTAATTTGACAAAATCTGGATTAAAATTGTGTAACAGGTTGTTAACGATTTCATCTCGATTACCTATAAATGGTAACTTTTCGACAAACTGAGGCGTAAATCCGATCTCTAATAATCTAGTGTTAAATTCATTATCACTTGTTTCTAGGAAAAAACGAACTAAAGTTATATACACCCCGAGAATTTCATATATCTGTTCCTTAGGTATATTACTATCATTGGAAAAATTTTCTATTACTTTTGAACGATCTTGGGCAGTTGGTTGATTTGCTACCAGTGCCACTAAAAAAGAAAAAAAAAGAAAAGTTGATAATTATATTTTTCCCCAAAATATTAATAAATTTACGTTTTAAAATTTTACTTTTAAACTCCTCTGGAAATTCACAAACCGAGGATATAACACTTTTAGATACTTCGTGCAAATTCATTGAAATAATCCTAAAATGGCACTTAAAAATTAAAATACAAAACAGAAAATCAAAATATTATGAAATATTTATGTTAATTAGGTAAACATAACCAATGTGAAAGAACATGACGAAAATCCATTTTCTACGACTACACAGGTTAACACCGGTATGCTTCAATAAGGTCATTTGACAAATCTACAACTAAAATTATTTTATCCTCAACGTATATGTAAACAATTTATTAGCATCTTAGTTAGACTAGCATACCTATTCATTTGACAAGAAATTTGATTTGGACTAGTCTGCCTGTATATATTAGTGTTTTGTGACTAAAAACCAGTAAAATATTGATGTATATAAATATAACAGAGTTCTAGTTAACTCCTAAGTACATATAAATCCCTGGCAAAGATACGAACAATGTTTATATACTTACTGGGTTATTTTTTATTTTATTTTAATCACCGTATTTTATATTACCGCCCTTTTGGAGTTTAACTATATCTATTCCAACACTCAACTAGGACATACGTAGATACCGACAACAACCATTCCCTGTGACATTGCCGTCTGCCGTAGCTGAGACTCGACCTCAGGAGAGGTAACAGTGACTATCCACGTCGTCTCACTCAATCGTGGACTAGCGACTAGCCCATTACTGCCGTCTTGGTAACATATTGAAAACGCCAGTAAACATCCACACCATAGCCACAATTTGAACTCAGGACCCCGTAGTCTTAAGCCTAACGTGTTAGTACTGATCCACCTAGTTGGTTTATTTCCTGACTTTTTCTAATTTAATGCATCAATATATTTACCTAGAAGATTTTACCTATTCTAATCATAAGTCAAGTCAAGTCAAGTGGCAAGAAATTTATTATCAGTTAATTCTTATTGAATAGTTTAATTCCGAGAGTAGATAAATGCACACGTATCGGTTGTTGATATCTATATATCTTTCACGAATCGAGTGTGTGAGAGAGAACATGGAATACACATTTGAATAAAAAAATCCGCCCATTGTGTTACGCGTTGCCCTGTAATTTTTTTATTGATTGGTTAAAGAATACACTGCGAAAATGTGCACGTTTTGGAGGTGTAAACCTGTGGAATTTGTGAACCATCATTTTCTATTGTGGACAAATTTCTCTACATGAATCAATAAATGTTACTTATATCTTCTACAGTACAGTCATAATTATTAGCTTGACGCTTAGTAAAAAAAATAAGATAAAAAATGACTGATTGTTTTAATCGCAAAATGTAAGAAGGTGAATTTGAAACGTCAAATCCACCATATTGTTCACATGACGTAGTCGGTTGTGTGTACACAATCACAATACAATAAATTGTTTTCATAGGTGTCTCAGCCCCAATATATGATTGTGTTTGAAAAATCAACGTCGCAGTCTTAAAAATGTTACGTGTTATGTTATATGGATTAAATAAATGTGGTATTTGTAAATGAAGAGCATATACAGCGCGCCTAATCTCTGGTGTTTATAACCTCACTTTGATAATGTTTAGTTAATACAAATTGCAATTTATTCATCTCGGTGATTTTCTCTGCAATAATTGTAAGTGTAGAGTTAAGTAGTTGAGCACAAATGGTTATTTCTTCTTCAAATTGTAGTCATTTTAGGCGACAGAAGGTGTTACTGAAATAGTAATGAATGCAAAGTAGTAACATGGAAGAAGTTGTTTCACATCAAAAAGATGGAAAAGACAACGAATCAACAAAAGACAAGTTGTTCGACCCTTCGGTTGATATGCTGGTGAATGATTTTGATGACGAGCGAACACTCGAAGAAGAAGAAGCCCTAGCAGCTGGAGAGTCACACGATCCAAACGCAGAATTATCAAGTTTACAAAAGGTATCCGTATAGATAAGGTCGCCTAAAAAATGACATTTAATCCATTACAATAATGAAGCCAATTAAATGCCTTCATCTTTCGAATAACTGTTGAATAAGTAATTAGATTTTTATTGAATCGTATTACTGTAGGATTCAAAGGAATCGACTTGTCGCTTGAATATTAATGTCACAAATACAAGCTTAAATGTTGATTTAACCACTTGTAACTTGCATTTGGGTTAAGAGATAATACTCTCCCGATAGATAATAGCATATTATTCAGCCAGCAAGTAATACTTAGCTAATACATGCCAGTAGAATACTATACTTTTTCTACGATTACTCAACAGGAACTTCAGCATCATTACAAACTCGTGCAAATTAATAAATATCCTGATAATATTTTTAAGATTTAAACAAATCTATGGATGACACATTGAATTGTTACATCATCTTTTGTGACTGCTCCACAAAAAATGTTAAATAATATATAGAATTCTTGTGGTCCATGCCCATGAGTAATGGATTAGTAATTACTCATGGTTGTGAATAACGAACCCCATTAGGTACTTGTTCAAAAATGTATTTATGTTAAATGAATTATTTAATAGTCTCAGAAAAATTACTTTACCTACATAGGGGAGAGTGGGGTAATAAGAAACGGGGGTAATAAGAAACTATTCTTTGTTTTTTTGTTTGTTAAACAAAAAAATTGAAAAAATTCCATTATTTACCTATCACTGTCAAAAAGATAATCAACGCTACTGTGTTTTTTCAAGTTTATTTTCTCTCAGCACTATATGCATGTATGAAACTTTACCATGTGAAAGTAGTGTATTCACACAAACAATTTTTTTTCTACGTGACACATTATACATTCTTAATTTTTTTTTACATGATTTTCTGGGCCAAAGATAGGACTTTCGGGTGTATTTTTTATAAATTTTTCTGTAACAAAAATAACAAATATGGTCATGTATCTTATTACCCCAAATAAGGAAAATGCTTGGGGTTATAAGATACTCACATATCTTATTATCCCTCATTTGGGGTATTGACCATGTGAGGAAGAATTAGATCCTAAGGTTCTTTGCTCAGATGATGATGATGCTGTTGACTTCGATTTCTTACCAATTCATGATGAAGATCAAGAAGATAGCGGAACACATACCATTCTACCAGAATGATACTATGCCATTTACTATGACATCGCTTGGTATGTGGGACGAGTCATTAAAGTGCAAGAAGACGCTGTACGATCAAGTTCCTCAAAGAATTTTTGTCTATTTTTAATTGCCCTCCTAATGATGACATACAGCGCGTAAATAAGCCGCTCAGATCTAGTTAGAATTAAAACTCTTTTATTTGCAAGGAAAAAAAAAAAATTAGTGTCACAGTTATAAAAATCACAGTTTTGCGTGTTTAGTTTGGGAATGTTAATTTTGACTAGAAATAAGAATTTTGAGTTGTCAGTTGACGTTATTTTTAAAAATATAAAGTTGCATAAAAACTTTAGGCAGTGTATTTATTTTCGTGTACTTTCATCACCCTGTAGTAAAAAAATAAATTTTTCTAGGTCCGCCAAAATTTTCTGGGGAAATAAGATACACATGTATAGTGTATCTTTTTATCCCAGCAATTCTTCATTCATAATCAGCATGAAATACAAAGCTTGCTTCTGATTACCCCCGCTGGGGTAATAAGATGAAAATTTTGGAACAAAATTCGGATTTTTTTTGTACACCGTATTTATTGTAGAATAGAGCCAATAATTTTTTTCTGGGTACCCTGGGTCGCCCATTATGTAGGAAAAAAACATCAATTCTACAGCTTTAAAACTGTCAGCTATTTTATGTTTCTTATTACCCCAAACGTTTCTTATTACCCCACTCTCCTCTACTATTTGTAATATTTCTTCAACATCCAAGAGTTATACGTACAGGCTTCGTTGAACCAAAAATGTCCATAAATGTAATTGAAAAGCACATCATATGATGAATTTGTTCGTTAAAATTGAGCCGATGAATGATTTTATTAATATAACTTACATCTGTACATTCCTTGATAAATTAGTTTATTTGTATTCACAAAAATGTGTTAATTGATGAATCGTGCTACTATAGTTGTCTAGAAATGTTTAGTTCGAATAAAAAACGCCATAAAAACTGGTCATAAAAATATCAAAGTATTTGATAGAATTTCGTGAAATAACCGTACATGACTTGGTGGTTTAAAAAAACTTTCTTTACACTACACATTAAATTATCAACGTAATATTTCTTCAACATCTAAGAGATACACGTACAGGCTTTGTTGAACCAAAAATGTCCATAAATATAATTAAAAAGTACATTATATGATGAATTCGTTCATCAAAATTGAGCCGATGAATGATTTTATTAATATAACTTACATCTGTACATTGGTTGATAAATTAGTTTATTAAACGGTAAAAAATACCTAGAGACATACATAACAATTATAAAGTTTATAAAAAATAAAAAACTAATAACCTAATCTAAGATTATCACAATTTTTAAATAAAAAATTACAGAGAAAGTACAGTAAAACAATATGATTATCATTACATGTCTTTCATAACGCTCTAAGTATAGACATGTTCTCTGGATTACAGACAGATTCAAATACTCACTCACCGAGTAGAAACTGTGTTCAATCAGAAATTCTTTCAGCACATGAACAAAATTATGAAGAGGTGTTATATTTCTAATTTCAGCAGGGAGCTTATTGTATAATTCCATACCTGCATAATATGGAGATTTCTCAAGAGTTGTTGTATTATGACTTTTGATTCTTAATAATTTACCATGTGTGGGTAAATTAGAGAATAATAAATGTTTAACAGTAATTTATTATCGAATACACATTTTAACTGTCTTATTGCAAAATATGCTTTGTTCAGTTTATTACAAACCAGATCTATGTGTTGATCCCAACACAGACCACCATCAACAATCGTGCCAAGAAACTTGACTGAAGTTGAAAAGTTGTCTGTTGGTATAGCTTCAACTAAATTGTCTGATGAAGATCTGCGTTTGGAAAAATATAAGCAATCTGTTTTATTAATATTTAACATGAGAATGTTTTTGTAACACCATTCCTCATATAGTACTAGTATTCTTTCGACTTTTGTCTGAAGATCCAGCGGGTCCGGTGAGGAGACCATTATAGATGTGTCATACACAAACATTACGACAGAAGGTAAGTCATTAACAAACAACACAAATAACAGGGGCCTTAGTACCGTACTCCATGTTCTACTTTGTATTGATCTGATTCAACATTTGTGACCTTTACTATAAGTTTTCTATTAGTTAGATAGGACTGAGTGAGATCTAAAGCCGCACCTCTAACCCCCAGTATGTTCAACTTGTGTAGTACAAACTCCACATTAAGCTCGACTAAGATCAAAAAACAGGCCTATTACATGATTAGTTTTATCCATCTCATAATACACAAACTAGAGCAGCTGGGTAGTGGCTGATTCTACAGATTTGTTTTATTGAATGCCATGTTGAAAGTTGGTAATTATTTTATACTTGTCAAGAAATGCAGTTATTCTGTTTAAAATCAGTCTTTCAATCTTTTTAGAAATTATACTCAGGATAGATATAGGGCAATAGTTTTCACACTCATGACCATCTCCTTTTTTAAATATTGGAATTTTTTATTATTTCTAAAATTTCTTCGGGTGATACTGGTTCTAAGAATAACCAGTTTATCACTGGCGTGCCAGTGGTGCATTCTGTTGAGATGCTGTTGGAAAAATGCTGAATCATTTTTTCTCCAGTGACTCTGGAGAAATAATCACCAAAGTGTTCCGTAATTTCTTTTACGTCAGAGGTTGGAATGTTATTTATATTTATAGTAGTTACTTCTTTTTTGCCATTACGTCCTAGTTGCGCATTTACTAGAGACCATACTTGCTTTTGACTTTTCTGATTTATTTATATAATTAGAAAAGTAGAGTTTTTTTGCATTCTTTAGATTCGTACTATGTTGCCTTTTTTTGTTTTTATAAAGTTATATGAAATTATGGTCATTTAGTTGAGATGTAACTCAATGTAAGTTTTTTAGTTCTTTACCCTCATCAATTAGTTCGGGTGTTAACCAGTTTTTACAGTTAGCTAAGTTAGAGTTTTTAACAACATGAGTTTCTAGAGGACATACAGTATCCAAGCACTTTGTAAACAGATCAATGAATGTGCCAAGTGATCTGTCAATATTTTCATAGAAAACGTCCCAATATGTATTTTTTAGCAGATATTGAAATTTTTCCACGTTGTCAGTTGAAAAATGTCTGGTATTATAATACATTATATCGTTTTTATCAAGGATTTAACTTCCTCACAACAAATTATTTGTGCTAGATGGTCAGCGATACAAGTGTTACATATGTATGCTGTCCAGCTCTCCTCTGCCAAATTAGTGGATACGTAATCTGGGGCCGTTTTGGAAGTAACATTGGTTATATTAGTGAAAATGTGTGTATATTCTTCAAAACATATTCTCATATCATATGACGTGAATATATCACTTAATATATCCCTCTGCATCGATTGTTTCATACGGTCTATGTTGAGATCACCACAGAGAATGATGTTCTCACCTTTTGACTAATATTTTGCAAACAAGAAGACAGATTCGTATAAAAAATATTTAGGTCATTAAAATTGAGCCGATGAATGATTTTATTAATACCATGTGTGTAGTCGCGGGCTAGGCATGGGGAGAAGAATTACAACATCGCGCGTGCCAGCTGGCTGAAATAAAATAACAGAGCTGGAATGCTCCATCGACGGACGAATTTACGGCTGACGGTGTTGTCAAATCTCTCGCGCTACGTGAATGTACATGCCTAATGGGAAATTACACGCACGGTATAACTTACATCTGTACATTCGTTGATAAATTAGTTTATTAATCTATAAACGGTGCGTTGTATCCACAAAAATGTGTTAATTGATGAATCTTGCTAGTATAGTTGTCTACAAATGTTTAGTTCAAATAAAAAATGCCATAAAAACCGGTCATAAAAATATCAAAGTGATGGAAGTTATGGTTACTTTTGAGTAATCATAGGTAATCGTTACTTTTTCCAAAGTAATTGTTACTCAGTAATCGTTACATTGACAGAATTCAAAATTGGTATTTTAATCTCCATTGCTGAGATTCTGTTTCACTCTTTCAATACTCTTAAATTGATGTCATCGTAACCAATAATCAGGGCCCCACCGTCCATAAGGGCAAGTCGCCACGTAACTCAAGGCGCCGTAAGGCCCCGCGAGTTTTGAAATTTAAAATAAAAAAAATAAACATTTAGTTACAATATAGCATGAACCAGGGCCGGATTATCCAAGAGACAAACTAGGCAATTGCTTAGGGGCCCCAACGCGCGAGGGAGCGCTCCAGCAGTTCAAAACTATTTAATTTTATATCCCAATACCTGACGGGCGACGTTTACTGTTTACCATTGATCTGTTAGAAAATAAAATGTAGAAGGAAATTATTTATTTGTTATTTGATTATTTTATTTAGATAGAATTATCGCATGTTTTGTAGCAACATTTTACAGAATTATTTATAGGATGATATTATAGCGGAATTCGCAAGCAAGAAGTCACGAAAAAGGATACAAGTTTTTTCAATATATTGTTTTTATATTTAATTTTAGTTCAGGGGAAAATATAGATACTGCAATTTTTTTATAATAAAACATTTTTTATTGGTATTTTATATTTTTGTCTTGCGACAATATAATTTTAAGTCAAATTTCTAACTTTTGATTTGAGGCTGTTTGACCTTGAAAAATTCGAATCCTTAATCCAGCACTGGCATGAACTGGAAAATTGAATTTTTATTTTCAGTTGTTTAGCGTGATGTATTTGAGATACTTTTTTCCTCAGTTTCCCCTTTCAGCTGAATTCTAGACATGCTACTGAGGCCGCATGTTCATATTTGCACGACGGCGCTCAGAAGGCTTGGCGCGACCCTGCCAATAATCATTATTTCTTTTCGTTTGCGATTCGATCAACAGGAATTAATAGGACACATGCAACCAAAAGCCTCCATCCCCCTTCCTATGCTCCAGTTCCCACTTGCCAGATAAGCAAATAGAGATGCATGGATAAAAACTGGGTTTCTATTTTTTGGGGTTTTTCCCCTTAAAATTATTTTTTTTATCAAAAAGAATTGGTCATTAAAAGACCATCATTTTGATACCTACCAAAATATGTTAGGTGTATTTGATTGTATTCATAACATGAGGGCTTCAATGCTATTTTTCTTTTATTCTAACTTTACTGTTAGCCTAAAAGTTAGGTTAAAATTAGCGACAAATTCAAAAATGGGAAAAAAACGGTTTTTTTCATTTTAACCCTCCCAGGAAAAAAACCATTTTTGGGAAAATTCCCGATGAGGGAAAAAATCCATTGCCATCTCTGTAAGCAAGCATTATTTTTAATAATTATGAGCTTTTATTACATGTAGGTATAGGAGGTAACTGTATACCATGTTGTTTTCAAAAATTACTTACTTCATGTGTTTCATTAAATTAATTGAAATAATTAATGATATGAAATTGCGAGATATAAGTACCTACTACTCATACTTTTCTATATTTTATATCGGTCTGGTTAGTCTCTGATACCTATTACCCAAAGTAAAATGTTTATGTGTTAAAACTTGCACGAATCCTGATTAAATAGGTACGATTGGTTAAAAATTTCAAGTGTGAAATTTACTAATCAATAACTACTGATGTGGATATCTTGGTTCTAATAAGTAGCAGCAGGTAATCAAAATGGAAAGTAAGATTGCTTTCGTAAATCTAATAATCAGTACTGCGGGTCCTGAGTAACGATTACAAGTAATGAGTAGTTATTACCCGTCCATCACTGGCTATTACCAGAGGTCGGAATTACCGATCGGATATGATATAAAACCAGGGATGGCTTTAGGTGGTTATGTGTTAGCGCATAAAGATTTGCATGCATGTATGAAATGATATCTTACATTGAAATTTTTTTTAGCAGATTGCGTATTATCCAAAGCTGATAAAGTCAATTTATTATAAACACTTACTCAAAGAGAACTGGAGGTATTATAGGGGGATGTACTTAACACTATACTAACACACACAAGTATTTTTCACTGCCGGTGGTTACAAGAATAAAAGTATATTATTAATATCTATTTTAAATGTTCTGAAGTTAAACTTCGGCGCCTTTCGTTGAAAATCCATTTATATTGCGAGAAGGACCACTCGATGTTGACAGATGTAACTGGGGCATACCTAAAATATTTAAACTTTCGCAAAGTCACCAGATTCGTGTCCGGTGTAGCAAAGTCTACTTCTTTGCCGTTTAACCCTTTCAGGGCAGATAAAAAATGACAAGAGATGCGATTATAGCCCTTATGAACCTCATTATTATCATCAATATACGTAAGGATGTCTACTTTTAGAAACTTTGAGATTTCTTATCTGAGTTGGAAAAAATTTTCGTGGGGATGGTATTGTCTACCAGTTCTGCTAATACCGTTATCATTTTTTTTTTCCAATGGACAATTCGCGATTTTAATATGTCTTACTAGAGGATCTTCAGTACTGCGTACCTCTACACGTGGGACCCTGAGACATCGTTGTTCTACCGAATACACAAAATCAAACAATTCTTAACATTATTTCAGATAATGAAAAAAAAGATAAATATTTTTGGTCACAAAATTCGCATAATTTAATTAACTTATTATTATTAAGTTCATTTTTGTCTACATAAGGGGGTTCAACAGGATGACCACTAAGCCTGAGAAAAAAACTTTCTTTACACTGGATATCAAATTATTAACATTATAGTTTCAACAATCCTATGAAGCCCATGTGCTAAACATGTTCCTTCGAGATTCTTCCAGGAGATTTCATATTATTTACTCCATCGGTGAGAAATAATAAGAACTTTTCCTTATTTTTTGCATATTTGTCACCCCAAAAGTCTTGTAGACATGAATTCACTGCCTCCTCTATAGTGCTTGAATTTGTAGCTTTTAAAACTTTAGAGGCGATCAAGTGTCCACTCATTGAACAATTTTCGTCCAGTGCACCCACTAAAACATTCGCTACCTTAAACCCGCAAGTATTGATTGTTTCATCCATGCTAAGCCAGATGTACTTCCCATTAAGCTCAGAAGGAATTTTCTTACTCCGTAAATATTTTTTTTTTCTTAGTGTAGACTCCGAAGGCATCTTAACACGTTCGGTGCGTACGTGCCGGATCCGGCACTGTCTTATGGTTGTACTAGGTGCGTGCGTCCCGGATGTGGAACGATGGTACATGAAAACTTTTACAGCCAGTTTAAAGTTAGCACTCAAACGGATCGTTTATATTTTGCAGCCGCATATTGTGTAAACATATCAAGTTTATTTAATCGCAGCCGTTTGCGGATTTCGATAAAACTACGTGAGAAGTGATTAATACAAATAGTACTAATATGAGTGACAGTGAAGCTGGACCTTCTAGGCCAAAGAGGGCTAAAATTCCATTAAAAATTACTGAACAATTAACAGACAAAGAACTAGAGCAATTTCTGAATGAATCTTTTAGCGACGACGACTACCTGCCGGATGATAGTGATACGGATTATGACGATTCAGGGGAGGATGGTGATGAATATTTGGAAATTCCCGCAACAGGTAAGAATCTTAATATTTATTATTCTCGATTTACGATCTGAACTACTAATACATAGCTATTTTGAAATACATGAGATCTGTTCATTACAGATCCGGAACAGCCCTTATGGCAAGACGAAGAAAGTGGTATGTCCAAATTTCAATTTTCTAAAAGGAAGGAACTACTCGTTGCTGTACCAGCATCTCAAAAACCAATCGATTTTTTCTTTCTTTTATTCGATAATGAATTTATCAGTCTTATAATAGAGGCAACTAATGAATATGCTGAAGAAATTTTTTGTGCTGGAAATATATCTGAGCGTTCCAGGATAACAAGTTGGAAGCCGTTGGAAAGATCTGAATTTTTAATTTTCTTAGGGCTATTATTTCATACGGGAACTATTAAGTGTAATAGATTGCAGGATTATTGGAAAACTGATCCTCTTTTTACTCTAACATGTTTTTCGAATCATATGAGTAGGGACAGATTTTTACTTATATTAAGATGCCTGCACTTTGCACGGAATCCTATAGAAGGTGCACCGAATCCGGAAGACCGATTATTTAAAATAAGGCCAGTCATAGAATTTTTCAACAACAAAATGCGCAATACGTACTATCCCGGAAAAGAACTGTCTTTGGATGAACCGATGATGTTATGGAGAGGACGCCTTGTTTTCAGACAGTACATAAAAAATAAACGCCATAAGTTTGGCATAAAATTGTATATGTTGACAGAACCAAAAGGCACAGTGCTTGAAGTGGAAGTATATACTGGTGCAATGGATAGCAAGGGAGGAAAAGGACATGCATCCAAAGTAGTTCTGAAGCTTCTAGAGCACAAATTAAATTCAGGGCACTCAGTTTATATGGACAACTATTACAACAGTTGTACTTTGGCTAGGGAATTATTACAGAACAAAACATTTTGTACGGGGACATTAAGATCAGACCGCAAAGGGAATCCTAAAGATTTGGTAACTGCTAAACTACCGAAAGGTGGCACAAAAGCAAAATACTGCAACGGAATTATGACAGGTAAATGGAGAGATAAGAGAGATGTCTTGTATATATCAACAGAATTCCCAAATACAATGGTGACATTCACCAATAAACGCTCTCAAGAAAAAGTCAAACCTCTACCTATAATAAAATATAATGAGTTCATGTCTGGAATTGATCGGCAAGATCAAATGATGGCTTATTACCCTTGTTCACGGAAAACCTTACGTTGGTACAAGAAATTAGCCATTCACTTTTTTCAATTGATTTTGCTAAATTCTCACTATATATTTAATGAATACTCAGGAAAACGGCTTACATTTTATGACTACCGTTTGGAAGTAATTCGCGAATTACTTGGAGCTTGTGTCTCAAAATCAAAAGAAAAAAAAACAAATGTTGTATTGGCTCATCAACCTACAAAAATTGAGGCAACCAACGAAAAAGGCGAAACAAAAAGGAAGAGATGCAGACAGTGTTCTAAAAATAAAATAACAAAAAAAACTATATATGAATGCAATCAGTGTCCTGAAAAACCAGGTCTATGTCTTGGACAATGTTTTCAAATGTACCACTGAGATGAATGTATATATCAAGTTGTTCATTTGCTATTGCTCTTCTCTATATTTTGTTTAACTTTTATATTTCATTAAAGGTTTAGATCGCAAATCTGCTAGTTATTTTATTTTATACGGGCATATCCGTGCGTCCCATATCCGGTACACTACGCACATAGTTAGGTAAGTTACGTCCCTGTGCTGATGTCCCGGATCCGGCACGCGGATTGTGTATTTCCAACACTCAGTATAAACACTCCCTAGAAGTCATAAAAGTATATGAAAACTCATATATTGAGTGTTCAGATTGAAATTTGCCAGAAAGTTTATTTAGCATATGGGGTGCACAATTGAAATTCCCGTACGCAGCGAACGTGTTAACATTGCTATATTTGCCATTAATACATTTTTCCAAAAATTGTCTAAAAGTGGATTATCAAGTTTCTACCATGGTATGTTACATCCTATCATAAAGTGCACTAAATCTAAATTAAAATTATGTATGTCATTGTAAGTAAAGCCATCTAAGTTCCATTTATAGTTTTCTGAAGAAATATGTCCATTAATATTTGTGATGCATGACCACGAAATTTCTTTCTCTCATCTAGTACAATACAATTGTCTACCATCAAATTATAAAATGCCGCAAATCCAAGAATTTACCGTAGCTTCTATCAGTTTTGAACAATGTGACATTTTAACAGCGCATTATTAGTATATATGTGTTAAACAATCCAGATTATATGAGATACTATTTGATCGTGTAAGGTGTAAGCTATCTTATGTTTTCGCCCCTCCACGCTATGGTCGACCGCTCTGGACTTCAGTACAGGGTGGACCAAATTAGATGGGTTTTGGGGTTTTTTCAAAAACCGATATAGGTGTCCAAAGCTCGATTTTCGAGAAACAAACAATGGCGCAAACCGCGATCGTCTATCTTTTCGACTACCGAGCTACAGAGAGTATTTGGAAAATTGCCATTTTTCAATTACTAATTGTCGAATTAAAATCGAGTAACACATTCTTAAGGCACTTCTTTGAGTAGAATCCGTTGCTGATAAGAAGAAAATTATTTAATATATTTGTGAGGAGGCCATGGAAAACTATTAACAACAACATTTCTTATAATATAAAATAATTTTGCCAAAAATAGGAAAAACCAAACTACAATAAATGTTCGAATTGTCTTCCATCTTCTTTGTTTTTCGTTTTTGCATTAAACATTTTTTTTTATGTTTTATTGTATTATTATTTTCTTCAATATGATATAAAATTAAATTACAAATTTAAAAAAACCCTCGACACAAAAATATCGACTAAATAACTAATATAAAAAAAATAAATTAACACAACTTTGAAAATTATGAAATAATTTTGATTCCATGTACGAACTCTTTTATGTCGAGATTTGCTTTCTTATACGCATGAATATATCGGGATCTGCTGTTGTGAATATAACTATTTAGTAGTTCGTCTTTACAACAGCCCCCGACAGAGAAAGTTTCCAGTGAGCTACGGTCTAAAATTAATTTTCAAATAGTTACACAAATGTTAGTTTTAAAAAAATTAGAACTTTAAACTCAAATATCTCAAAAACAGTTGAATTTTCGAAAATATTTTATATAACGAAATTTGATTCAAAATTAAAGCTTTTTTAATTACAGGCACTTTGAAATGTGCCTGTCATCGAAAAAAATAATCGAACTATAGATGAGAGATACCTAGACCCTACATTGTAAATTTCAGTCACCTCTTACTTTTTGTAGCTAAAGGTAGACTTGTATAATGTACCGGTTCTGTTCCAAGCGTGCGACACTGGGCTGTCGCATGCACTTTGTTTTTTGACGTTTTAGGGGATTTTGAATCATTTTAGAGAAAAATAAATTGGAAAATTTTTCACATGCAATACTATACTTTTTACAATGAATTATCTTTTATTTATTTGCTTTTATCATGATTAGAGAATATTATTTAGGTATTATGCAAATCACAACTTACACACTTTTTTATTTATTATGAAAATACCTGCTTTCTGTATATTGTTGCCCTAATCTGGGCACGCTAATATACTAGTTAGGTAAATATATTTTAAAACACTCATTATTGGAGAACCAATCAAAACAACTACTCTTCTAGCTAATACTGACGAAGTATTGAATTACATGATAGGATTCTTAGCATTTTAAAGAAAAAAATATATTGAAAATACTTAAATCACTTAAATCATTTATTTACATTTAGTCATTCACACTTTTTTATTTAATATAAAATTATCTACTTTCTGTGTATTGGTACCTTAATCGGATCACACTAATATACTACTTAGAAAAACACTTTAAAATACTCATTATTGGAAAACCAATCGAAACAACTACTCTTCTAGCTAATACTGACGAAGTATTGAATTACATGATAGGATTCCTGGCATTTTAAGGCAAAAAAAATATATATTGAAGATACTTAAATTATTTATTGAAATTCAGTCATTCACAAGAATTATTGAACCTTACATTCTATTTCAACTCTAGAAAAGTTGTACAAGTTTTTTCGAACTCGTTAGTTCTCATCAGTAGAGTATAGAAACATTCATTCATTATTTACAAGCCTATTCTTGATTTAGTTTTTACAATTAATTATCTTTTATTTATTTGCATAATACCTAAATAATATTCTCTAATCATGATAAAAGCAAATAAATAAAAGATAATTAATTGTAAAAAATAAATCAAGAATAAGCTTGTAAATAATGAATGAATGTTTCTATACTCTACTGATGAGAACTAACGAGTTCGTAAAAACTTGCACAACTTTTCTAGAGTTGAAATAGAATGTAAAGTTCAATCATTCTTGTGAATGACTGAATTTCAATAAATAATTTAAGTATCTTCAATATATTTTTTTTTTGCCTTAAAATGCCAGGAATCCTATCATGTAATTCAATACTTCGTCAGTATTAGCTAAAAGAGTAGTTGTTTCGATTGGTTTTCCAATAATGAGTATTTTAAAGTGTTTTTCTAAGTAGTATATTAGTGTGATCCGATTAAGGTACCAATACACAGAAAGTAGATAATTTTATATTAAATAAAAAAGTGTGAATGACTAAATGTAAATAAATGATTTAAGTGATTTAAGTATTTTCAATATATTTTTTTCTTTAAAATGCTAAGAATCCTATCATGTAATTCAATACTTCGTCAGTATTAGCTAGAAGAGTAGTTGTTTTGATTGGTTCTCCAATAATGAGTGTTTTAAAGTATATTTACCTAACTAGTATATTAGCGTGCCCAGATTAGGGCAACAATATACAGAAAGCAGGTATTTTCATAATAAATAAAAAAGTGTGTAAGTTGTGATTTGCATAATACCTAAATAATATTCTCTAATCAATACTATACATTGTGAAAATAATTTGCCACGTGTAAGCAATATATCGTGCCGTTTTGTTTTTAATATGGGTGAAAAGAAAATGAAAAACTTATCTGGTAGATCCAGTAACAGTATAAATATTTTATTACGCGTATTAACAGTAGTACTTTTCCATAATACAATATTTAAAACATGTTGATTTATTTTCCATTGCCAGTAAATTGTAATACTTTGTATATTAAGTTTTAAAGGTTAGTTAAACTTTAAAGAGCACATATACAAAGTTTTTTGTATAACTGTAAATGCACACTTCATGTACACAAACCAGTAGTGATCTAATAGATTTAAAATGGTAGGCTTTAACACACACTGGACATTAATTTGATAAGTTTTCATATCTTGTACTATAAAAAAAATTGTTTTGTTCAATATCATCAGTTTTATTTGTAATAACTTTGCAATCAAAGTGCAGAGTGCAATTTTGCTACCACTAGTGTAAAGACATTACGTTAAAAACATCTTTCTGTTACTAATATATGTATACTTGATATGTGCTCCAAGTGTATCCAACCCTATATAAAATTATTTAAAATGGGTATTTTTTAGTAGGTCATTGTAATCAAAATACCTACTGATAAATGACAGACTAATTTTTTGTCTTATTTTTTGTTTCATGTTTTTATCAATGAATTTTTAAATAATTGTAGCTTGTCATAGTACACGTCCAATCTTTTAAATCCTATAGTAGAATAATATTTTTAGTTTCAGTAATGATAAATGTAATTTTATATAAGTATATATAAAAAATTACATTATTTGTCGTATACATTTTTATGTCATTTTAAAGATAAAATAAACTGTTTTCTTTTGTCCCAGGGTTGGTTATATTACATTAGCTTATTTAAATTCAGCAACTGACACATAAAAAAAACTAAAACTGACAATACTTAAAATTGTAATTAATAATTGTAAATTGTTTTGTAGCTTTAAAAATGGTAAGTCGATTTAATTTTTTTTGCTATATTCGATGTTGCAGAATGTCATTGTTGTTAAATATTAATATAGGTACTAATTCCGATGGTAAAAAACTATGAGCGTAAAATAATGTATTACTAACTAGCCACTAGCCGCAAATACTAATAGTAAAATATTTTGTAAAATATGTATAGATGTTAGAAATAAATATAGCTTTTTAGTGGAATAAAATTGGCCTTCTATCTCGCTTATTTCTGGTAGTTTTTTACTTCTTATACTGTGCCTTTACCATCTTGTAGGGCTTTGAAATTCTACTAAAATAAAGTTGTCAAATTCCATTTCGGATAACCAAAACGACGACTTTTTTTAGTAGGGCCAAATTTTGCCAAATAATTTTTTCTTGCCAGAGAATTAATTCAAAAAAATGTTTTTTAAAGCATTATTCAATCATGGATTTAAGCTATGATTTTGAAATTTTTATCAATAACTCTAAAAACCGACCGCTCTAATAATATTCACAAAATTTCCAAAACAAGAGAAAATGGCCCCTAAAGTCGTCACAAGCGTATTCGTGCACTACTTTGCCTGCCTCCACTACATTTAGTTGTGGAGAGTGAGGCACTTCTAGCGGCATACAGGCTGATAACAAACGGACATGGGACCATTCCAAGAATAGGATACCATGCCGAAATATTCCAACAAATAGGAAAAAATCTACTACTGGATATGCAGTCAGATAGAATCAGCACAAGCCACAACTTCACAAAGACCTTCAGGGTATTCATGTTAGATCACGGTTCACATGAATGACTTTTTAAAAACTTTTATTTAGTTACATGGAGCCAACGTTGGCACTTGGAGAAGGAATATAATAATAAATTAGAAGTGTTGCATTCTAACTGAGTTTAATAACTGACTCAACAAAGCGTGTTTAGTCATATTTATAACATACAGAACCTGAGTAAGCAAAATATATAACAAAGGAATTGCAGTTCTGCAGTCTGCACAAGTTATGAGAAACAAAGGTGTAATATGATATCTTGAAGATAAGCAATTAATAAGAGAAGCTGTTATCGTGAAATACGATATACCTGTGAAGGTTTATTATGGCTAAGTCGCAATAAGATAGCGTGTAATATTATATAACAACTTCCCCCTTAATAAAAAAGTTGATGTTATGCAGCAACTTTTGAAAATTTTTAAAACGTTAAATGAATATAATGCAAAAATAAATTGAAACAATGTTGAATGAATACAAAGCAAAATAATAAAATAATGTAAAAGTTAAAATTGGTAAGCGATAATAAAACATTACATAACGTAATAAGGATAAAATACAATAGTCTAAATTAATAGACAAGGGTAAAACTCCACATGAAAGTCTATGTTAACTCGATGTCCTCTTCTTCTTGAGGTCTAATACCGGGTCGCTTTCTTGGAGGGATCAGTCTAGGAAATTTGGTAAATACTCTGCTTCGCTCTGAAGGAGGTGAAGGAGGGTTATCCGTTGAGGGTTGGATTCGCAATGCTCCACATCTTCTTCTTCTGCATTTACAAGTTATGTAAAGTAGAACTAATAGGATGATGAGAGTGATTATGAAATATGTGAACCAAGATATGTGTTTGGTCACAAAAGGTTCATTTATGAGGTCATCCAAGTCTTTGGAATATTGGTCCAATTTGTTTTTAGCAATATCTAGGTCTTCTACGTCGAGATTGTTTAATTTGAGAGGTTTTAATTTTGGAATTTCGATTTTGTCGGGCATGTGATTACAGCATTCAAAAGGAATTTGGATAGGATGTGAATTGTCCTTAATTTCGGAAAAGTCTTTGGCACTGGCTTGTATTCTAGTAATGCCTGCATAGGCGTAACATCCTGGTTGTAATTTGATGAAGGAATTTTTGTTGATTAACTCTGTTGTGGATTCTCTCTTTGGACAGTTGATGGTAATGTGAAGTGGTTCCGAATTAATTACTAGCCATGTGTTGTCTTCAAGTTCTTGGACGTTGTATCCCTGACTAATAATGAAGGAAGTTTGACAGTTCTCTGGAAGTTTTGGCAATGGTTTTAGTATTCTGGCTTCACATATGGCATTTTGGTCGATAGGATAGGCAAACAGGTTCGAACATAGTTTGGTTCCAAAATAAAGTGGTTTGCATTCTTTCAAATTTTGTATAGGTATGTACATCAAAGAATCATCATCTCTCGCGATATATTTTTGTGAAATAGATAAAATGTGATGTAGACCAGTTCTGTTATCAAGTATCGGGATAGGATATAGGCGATAGGTGTTATAATTTTGGGGTTCAACAAGTGGTATTGTTAAAACAAATACTAAGTTAGAATCCATTTGAAACGCTTGTAATTCAATAATATCCAAATACTTAGCAACTGCTGATAATTTAATGGGGAGAGGCAAATTGTTCCTTCGTAAGCTCTGTGAAATTTCTTGTAATGCTGTTACCAAATGATTAGGGGTTATGATTGACGTGTGAATGATTCCTAGTCTGGCAAATGTTATTGAATTTAGAATGTCGTTTAAATTATGTTCGATATACAAATAGCTTGCCATTAATTGTTCAGAAATGTATAAAAATTTTAGTTTTATGTGAGCAGCCTCGATAGCTTCAGTCATTGTTTGAATTGTGTGTTCTATTTCTTCGAGATCTTTGTTAAAGGTTTCCTCGTCAATTTGTAATTTTTGTATAGTCGAGTTGAAGTTTTTAATAACAGAAGTTGTAACTGAAATTTGATTTTTGATTAAGTTTTCCAATTGATGTTCGTCATTATTTAGTTTATTTATACAATTAGTATAGTACTGGCCATCTTCAGCATCTAGGTTACCAGTTATGGATTTGAATATTGTACCGATACCGTTAAGTATTCCTCGTTTATATCTTTTTGTATCTGAAAAGATTTCGTCAAATTTCATTTTTATAGAGTTGGATATTTGTGTTAAAAGGTTAAAGTCTGTTTTAATTTCACTCGTAAAAATAATTGACTTATGATCACCATTATGGAGAGTGTACAGGATTCTGTCTAAGATATTTTGATTTTTGTCAAAAGCTAGTTTGAGGGATGAAATGTTTTTATGCACTAGTAGAGTCCATTTGTCATTTGTCACCACGATGTCCGTGTCTTGGTGGTAGTATACACCAACGGTGTTATTGATTGGGATAATTTTGTATTGACAGAGTGCTGATCCGAACAGCAGGAGAAACCTGAAAATAAATTTAATTTTCAGTATATGGTTTCATTCTATCAAAATTTACTTTGGTTTCTTGTTTCGTTTCGAGGTTTAATAAGGTAGCAGAATTTTGAAAAATTTCTTTTATTTTAAAAGGGCCGTTAAATTTGTTTTGCAATTTGTTTTTGATTTGTGATTCTTTTACGTAAACTAAGTCACCTATTTTGTATTCGGGTCGTTTTTGGGGAACATTTCTATCAAAGCGAACTTTTGCTTTCTCCTTTTGAGCTTGCGTTCGACTACGGGCTATTTTATAGTAGTGAGATATTCTGTTGTTTAAATCCCTAACGTATTTGGTTATTAACTCTTTTTGGTTATACAAAGTTTCAGGTGGTCTGTTGGACGTATGTCCAAATACAAGTTCGTATGGGGTGAAACCGTGTGTTTTATTTACTGAATTGTTATAGCATATTACTGCATATGGTAAAATTGTGAAAGGATGTTCGTTCGGATTTTCAGTTTTATGAATTCTTATCATTTCAGCTAGAGTAGCATAGTAGCAGTAGTAGAAATCTTTCTATGGATCCGTTCGATTGGGGATGTCCTACGCTTGAATACGTCAGTTTTATGTCGTAGAGGGTGCAGAGATCTTTGAGCAAACGGTTGTCAAATTCGCCACCGTAATCGCAATGGATTCTTAGCGGGGTGCCGTAATGTTGAAAGTATAACAACAAGGTATTTACGACGGATTTTGCGGATTTGTCCGGGACTGCATAGGCTTGTGTAAATTTAGTTAACTCGTCGCGAATAGTTAAAGCGTAATTTCGAGTTGGGAATTCAAATAGATCGATATTAATTCTTTCGAATGGGGTTTCTGTGACTACTAGAGGGTTGTTAAGGTTTTTCCGGCATACTTTAGTCTTTTGGCAAGTTTCGCAATTTTTTATAAAATTTTCAACGTCTTTAGTTAGACCTTGCCAAGTGTATTTTTCTCTAATTCTTCGAATCGTTTCATTTATTCCACGGTGTAGATTATTTTTACCAAAATGATTTTGCTCCAATATAATTGGAATTTCATCTTCGTCGGCAGTTCTGACGATATCTTGACAAATTACTACTTTTAAGTCTTTTTCCGCAAAAATGAATGATAGGATTTCAAGAATGGGGAGGTCTAAGTTATTTTCGACAAAGTATGTCTTAGAGAGATCTAGAACACCTTGGTTTTTAAATAATACCAAAAATAAATGTTCAATTACGGATTCGATATCAAACGGTAGGGGAATGATAAAATATCTCCTATGTCTGACTGTTTTGCTCGATACAATATTGATTTTATCGTTATGAAATTCGGGGTTTTCTTCGAATATGTCCTCAATAATTTTGTGATGTAGGTCTTGTAAGTTATTTTGTTGGAAGAAGGTTATAATATCTTTATGTTCTCGATACAAAAGTTGTTTGTTCGAGGCTTTGATTTTCGAATAGTCAATTAAAGATGTTGTTTTATATAGGTTGGTGAAAGTTTCAAATTCTCGGGAAATTTGTTCGTTAGTGATTTCGTTGTTATCGTCTGGGTTTTCGTCGTCGTCTGACTCTTCGTCATTCGCGGCTAGAACTTTTGAATAGAATTTGGAACATTCGGAAAAATGATTAATTTTGATTCTGGAAAGTGCGTCCGCGTTCTTATTGATTTTACCGGGTTTATAAATTATTTCATAGTCGTACTCTTCTAATTTGAGTCGCCAACGGGCAAGTCTACTTCCTGGATCTTTTATAGAGAATAGCCAGGTGAGTGGTCTGTGGTCGGTGACAAGTTTGAACTTTCTACCATACAGATATGGTCTAAAGTGCTTTACACTCCATACTATCGATAAAAGCTCGCGTTCAATCGTTGAATACTTAGTTTCTGCACTGCACAAGGTTCTAGAAGCATAGGCAATGGGTAAATCTTTGCCAATAGGCCCCTGGCTCAGCACTGAGCCGACGGCAAATGCGCTCGCATCAGTGGTTAGAACGAAAGGTTCATCAAAATTAGGGTAGATTAATATCGGAGTTGTCGTTAATGTTTGTTTCAAATCTTGAAAAGATTTTATACAATCATTGTCGAAGAGAAATGGTATGTCTTTCTGTAAGAGTTTTGTTAAGGGCTTGGTAATCTTGGAGAAATTAGGGATAAAGCGCCTATAATATCCGGCTAAGCCTAGAAATGATTTAATTTCTTTTTGATTTTTTGGTTGAGGGAAATTTAGGATAGCGTCAACTTTCGAAGGATTCGGTTTTACGCCGTCTTTTGTAATGAGATGTCCTAAATAAGCGACTTCTTTGCGGAGAAACTCGCATTTGTCGGGTTGAATTTTGAGATTGGCTTTCTGTAATCTTTTGAAAACTTCTGTTAATCGAGAAATATGCTCGTGAATAGTAGGGGAGTAAACAATAATATCGTCCATGTAGACGAGACATCGTTCATTTTGGATACCTAATAAAATGTTATCCATCACTCTTTGAAATGTTGATGGAGCATTCTTAAGTCCAAAAGGCATTCTTACGAATTCAAAATGACCATTTTCAACTGTGAAAGCAGTTTTTTGAATGTCTTTCGCATCAATCTCGATTTGGTGAAATCCGGAGGCTAAGTCTAGAGTTGTAAAATATTGACATTTACCTAATTGATCGAGGAGGTCAGAAATATTGGGTAGCGGGTATTTATCGTCAATAGTCAGTTCGTTGAGTTTTCTGTAGTCCACTACAACTCGCCATTTTTGTTTACCGGAGGCGTCGAGTTTTTTAGGTACAACCCAAACTGGAGAGGACCAGGGAGAAATCGAAGGTCTAATGATGCCTTGATCAAGCATATTAGAGACTTGTGTTTTGACTTCCTCTTTATGGATATGAGGGTAGCGATATGACTTTGTGAAAACCGGTTTTGAATCGTTCGTATCAATGGAATGCTTAATTTCATTAGTAAAGGTTAAATTGTCTCCTTCCAAATAGAATATATCTTGAAAGTCTAAACAAAGCTGCGTTACTATTTCGGCCTCTTCTTCGTTTAGATGATCCAAGCGCAATTCGTTCCTAATTTCGAAGGATCTGTCTGTCTGTGGATGTTTGTCGGAATTTTGAGTATTTAAATTAAAAATTGATTTGAATTTTTGTACTGGTTCTAGTTCGAGGTTCGAGAAATTTACCGTTTTTGGTATTGCATTCGCGTTTATGATTGAGGTTAAAAATTCTCCATTGCTATCGGTTTTTACGAGAGCATTCGGTAAGCGTACCCTTTCGTTTTCCTGGGCTAACAGTATAGCCTCGGTATTTCGCAGATTACATTTTAGTTTACAAATTTTTTCCATGCGAGGTTCAATAGAAATAACATTTTTGATGTTGCTTAAATTTGAATTTTTTGTATCAGAATTAATAGTTGGTTGTAAAGGTAAATTTACTGTAGTTTCTTCCGTAACTTTAAATAGTGGTACGGTTTTGAAATTTGTGACTAGTTGTTTATTTTTAAAGTCTACTTTGCATTCGTAATGTTCTAGGAAGTCTGCGCCTAATAATCCATCGAAATCTATATCTAGATTATAGATATAAACTTTGTGTGACTCATTTGAAAAGGGGATGAGAACAGATTCGTTGATATAAATTTTTTGATCAGTGATACCCTGTATGATTACATTTTCAGGAGATCTACGTCTGTAATTTTCAGCTGTTTTAGGTTTAAAAATTGATATACCTGCGCCTGTGTCAATTAGAATTTTAAATTTACCAGTTGCATCCTTCATATAATAGAGATTTTTTGAATTTACAGTTAATAGGGTATGGGAAAGCGTATTTACATGAACGTCTGTTCTGGGAAATTCAGCATTGGGTCGAAACTGTCGTTGAGGTTCATAGTTTGTACTTGAGTTTCTAGTTCCGTAATTGATTCGAATTGGTCTGTTTGTTGTGTCGGAGTATCCGTGGGGTACTCCGGATCTAATCGAAAATCCTGAGGATTAGCAGTATAATCCTCGTACTGTTCGTATTGAGAATTAGCTGTATAATTCTCTTGGAAATTTTGGTTAGTTTCAAAGTTATAATTTTCGTAAGTATCTTCTGCAGTTTGGTAATCAGAAGAATAGTCACTGTATTGATTAAAATCGCATTGGTTTTCATAAGGTTCGTAATTTAAATGGTGCGTTTTTTGTTGATTAAAACGGTTGAAATTTGGGTTTGGTTGAATAGCAGAGGGTCTTTGTTGGTTGAAATTCGGGTTCGGCCTTATAGCTGAGGGCCTGTTTTGTTGTGGTTGACTAGATTGATTATTTTGAGGAAATGTCCTCTGATTAAATTGATTGGTTTGAGAAAAATTGTGAAAATTTGGGTTTCCTTGATAATTTGGTCTTTGAAAATTTTGTGACGTTGTTGGCCTTATTTGCGATTGTTGCCTTGTGCGGCATTCGCTTATTACATGTCCATTTCTTTTACAAAATGAACAAAATTTTTGTTGGAAATTGGGACCTTGTGGTCGTTTTTGTTGAGGAGGCATTGTACTTTTTACTTGGTTATTTTTTGGGAATTTCTGTGATTCGAAGTAGGAAAGTTGTAGCTCTCTACGGATTCTGCTAACGGCTTTTAGTATACTAGGAGGATTGCTAGCACGAATGATGCGGCCTAAGTTTGGTTCTAAGCCCGTTAGTAAATTATTAAGTGTCATCGTTTCGATGAGATCTGATTGTGCAGCTCTTTGCGTTGTCGTGAGAGTTTGCTTTTGCACTGCAGCGTGCATTTTCGCATTGTGCGTTTGTAAACGCGAAACAAATGTTAGGGCGGATTCACCTGGCAATTGGTGAATGCGCTGCAGGTCCTGAATTAGGGCCGTTAAATCTCGAGAATCTCCAAAATGAGTTTCTAAAAGTGCTTTTATTTCTGGCCATGTGCCAGGGTTACGCGAATTTATTAATTCGGCAGCTTTGCCTTTTAATTTATTTTTTATGTGGACGGTCAAAAGAATTTTTTGATCTCCAATTGCCATGCTTTGGGCGCAATGACAGGAATTTAAGAATGTTTGTAAATTTATGGCATTGCCATCAAATTCTGGTATTAGTGAAAAAATTTCAGAGAGCTTGTAAGGCTCAATTTGCTCTGGTTGTTGTTGTTGTTGTTGTAGTTGTTGTTGTTGTTGTTCGGCTGGTGCCGGTACTATTGGTTGGGGTGCTACTGGTTGAGCTGTATCTCTATCTGGCAGTGTTGCTTTTGTATTTAGAGATTATTTGAAATAAAAATTAGTTGCGTATCAGCAGTATGATACGAACTTAAATTAGCTTGTTACGTTGCGTGCGTAAATGGATTGTATATTAGCTGTATAATACACAATGTTTCGTATTAGCAGTATAATACGAAAATAAATAACTTAAAATTAAATGAACTTGTTTCGTTGTGTTTGTAAAGGAATGGATTCACTTTGACAAGAGAACTGGCTTTGTGCGCCGAGTGTATTAGCAGTATAATACACTTTTAATAAAATAAGTTGCGAAAATAATAAATAAAATGGTACGAGATGATTCTTAAAATGACTTACGTTAGTTTCGTTTCCATGGGTAGGTTCTTCGTCCGTCAAGGGATTGGGATCCGCCACCACCAGTGAGGAAGGTCTCCTTGTTCTCGTAGATGTACACGCACTAGTTAGGCACCTTCTGAAGATGTTCTCCTTGTTCTCTTACGCTTCACTACCAGTTAGGCTTCTTGTTCTGATGATGTTTACGGATCCTACCGACTGCGCCAATGTTAGATCACGGTTCACATGAATGACTTTTTAAAAACTTTTATTTAGTTACATGGAGCCAACGTTGGAGAAGGAATATAATAATAAATTAGAAGTGTTGCATTCTAACTGAGTTTAATAACTGACTCAACAAAGCGTGTTTAGTCATATTTATAACATACAGAACCTGAGTAAGCAAAATATATAACAAAGGAATTGCAGTTCTGCAGTCTGCACAAGTTATGAGAAACAAAGGTGTAATATGATATCTTGAAGATAAGCAATTAATAAGAGGGAAGAGGAAGGAACAAGGCAACTCTGAAGACATCCAAATGATACTATATGGTATACTGACGGATCAAAAACGTCAAGAAGTACTAGAGCAGGTGATAGAATACCATTATTATTATAGAGATGCGTGATATGCTCATACTTTTTAATATTAAATGAGAAACGTAAACAAGCATTTTGAGCCAGCTGAAGCTTATTCTTATATTTTACTGTTAAGAAACTGTAACACCCACTTAGACAATAATCCATATGTGGAGATTCAACTATCTTATATTTAATTTTATCTTGAAGTAAAAATTTAAACTTCATGTACAACAAATTCAGTTTACTGCTTACATGTAATTCAAACTTGAGCTCTGAGTCAATAATGACAACTAAGTTTTTCGTCGACTCCTTTGGAGGTATCTCTATGTTTTTGATATGAACCTTTGTGAAATTGTAGCTGTAATATTTGTTTATTGAATGCTTTGTTCCAATAATCAAGCAACAGCTTTTGTTTGCATTTAAAGTAAGTCTATGATCCCTCGACCAGTCTACTATTTTGTCTAAATAATAATAATAATAATAATAATAATAATAAAGCAGGAGGGGCTCCCTTACATCCAACTAGCCTTTGGTGAGTAGCGACACCACTTACTCCAGCCACGGGTGCAAAATCCGGACCGACAGTGCTAGCGCACCCGGGAGGGGAAAGAGACTTCCCCTCTGGTGTCGGCCGTGGGCTTGTTAGGCTAACCACCTAACAAGCTGAAATCTTCTGGTTCCAGGCAACAGAAGACAGGGCCCCCACAATCGACCCCATCCGGATGGGGGTCACAGGCAAGGTGGTGGGGCCCAACCGGACGGATTGCCTGACAATGACGACTGCGAGACACATGGACGCTTTGAGTGGACAGATGAGCTGAGGAATGATCTTCTGCTATGCTACGAAAGCAGTGAGCCCGCACAAAGGGGGTACATGGCGCGAATGCATGCTCTGTGGTGTGAAAGACACCCGGAGCACAGCGCCTTCACGCTGCAAAATCTGCGTGATTATGTATCCCACCTTCGTAGCAGGGGCTACGTGAGAGCTGTTCCTCAGCCAGATCAGAAGACCTAGCCAGAGTGGATGCTGAACTTCGTGAAGCGATACCAGAAGGGGCTGACATCTGGCGCATAAACTGTGCCGTATACGCTGCTGCACAGCGCTTAACTCCAGGGGAGAGGCGGAACACTGCCTCCCCACAGGAGAGAGCGGAGCGGCGTATACATAAGATGGAAGCCAAGATCCGGTCGGCGAGGCAACATGCATCCCGTATCCAATGTGTGATGGACTATATGGCGGCCAATAAGACATTCACGCCTAAAGTTAGGCGCATAGCCGCCAATTTAAGACGCGTCCATCACACACTGAATGGGGCAGTGCTGCGAACCACCAAGCAGCACTGCCTTGATCGGATACGGATGCTAGTGACTTGTAAAAAGTCACTAGTGAGGCGGGCGAGGGGGCTGGCGGAAAACAATCTATTCCGCAAAAAGCCCTCGCGCCTTTTCGAACCGCCTCAGCGTGTTGTAGAGAATCCGCCGACTGTAGATCAGGTGGAAAACTTCTGGAAAACGCTCTACGGACAGAAGCTCCCACTCAACAGAGACACTCCAGCCCTGGCACACTTTGAAGCCTTTTGCCAAAGGTTTCAACAACCAAACGAGGTGTGCCAACCGATAACCCCAGAAGAGGTTCGAAGAGCTCTTGAGGGTTCTAAGAACTTTGCTGCTCCAGGTCCCGATGGGATAAATAACTTTTGGTGGAAAAAGTTTTCCAGTACCCACCACCAGAATTTTTAATTCATGGCTAAATGGGGAGCAGCAAATTGGGTTGTCGAGGGGCGGACAGTGCTGATCCCGAAGAACGGATATTTGTCTAACCCAAAAAATTACCGGCCGATAACTTGCTTAAACACATGCTACAAGTTGTTTACACGCATCTTGTACATGCGGGTGCTCCAAGCAGTTGAACGGGTTTACGAACGGATATATGAGCAAAGAGGGTCAAAGAGAGGTGTCGCTGTCTATGGCCTGGATCGACTACCGCAAGGCATTTGATATGACATCCCATGAGCTTATTGTCCACTTGCTCAGATGTCTTGCGGTGCCAGGTCCCGTAGTGAGATGTATCGAAGAACTCATGCCGCTCTGGAGGACTTGCTTTACCATAACATCAGGTAACAGCAGAGTCCAGACAGAGCCGGTATTGTTCAGAAGGGGAGTATTTCAGGGAGATTCCCTAAGCCCCCTTCTGTTTTGCATCTCACTACTACCATTATCCCTTTCGCTTCGAAATACCCGTGGATAGAACTGCGGTACCCCGGCGACAGGAGGCATAAGGTCACCCATCTGTTTTACATGGATGACCTTAAACTTTATGCCTCCGTAGAAAGGGATTTACGCCAGTCCCTCAGGGTGGTACAGGAGTACACGCAGGCTGTCGGCATGGAATTTGGGTTGGACAAGTGTGCACTAGTCCACCTCAAGAGAGGACGATGTGGTGACTACGGAGAGGATGCGCAGCTTGTGGACGGAAGCATCTTACATCATTTAGATGCCGGAGAGTCGTACACTTACTTGGGTGTCAAGCAACGCTCCACCCAAGAAGTGAGTGTAGTAAAAAACGCTCTCCGCGGCAAGTATCAGCACCGACTCCGACAGATCTGGTCTTCAGAACTGTCGGGGAAGAACAAGGTGTCTGCTACCAATATGCTTGCCGTTCCGATCCTCCTTTACTCCTTTGGAGTAATTAAATGGAATCAAGAGGAGCTGCGTCAACTAGATGTAGGAACCCGAAAAAAGATGCATCTCTATAGGAGTTTGCACCCTAAATCGTCCGTTCCACGGTTATATCTCCCACGACATCGGGGAGGCCGTGGACTCTTGAGTTTGGAGAGTCTCCATAACAGAATGGTTCTGGATGGAGCCTGTAAGGTCATAAGGAGTTCGGATCCCCTCCTCTGCATGGTCCAAGACCATGAAAGTGCAGGAGTAGGAGCCTTTTTGTTTAAGGCAGCACGCAGAGCCGCCGATGAACTCGGTCTGGTCTTCGACACTGAGCGGGTTAACCAAGACTCTGTCACCGAGTTGGAACCTGCTCGGCAAAAAGCCCAAGTCAAAGCTGCTGAAATTGATCTATTTCTGCAGCGACACTAGGATAAACCATTGCACGGCGTCTTCTATAAAAATATAGAAGACCGCGGCTTATCCGAAAGGCTGACCTTTGCTTTCTTAAGGTCAGCCGGGCTGAAGTCTGAGACCGAGGGATTCATGATGGCGTGCCAGGATGGTGTATTCAACACACTCGTCTATCGAAGTCGTGTCATGGGTATAGAGGTCCCTGATGTCAGCTGCAGGACCTGCCACAGGGCGCCGGAGACATTAATGCATTTGCTGTCGGCTTGTCCAGTATATGCAGTCTCGGCCTATATCCAGAGGCACGACGCAGCATTACGAGTGCTTTATTATCACTTAAGGCACTCATATGGGATAGATGAGACACCAGTGCTGCCTTACGCTCCGGGGGATATTGAGTCCGTTGTGGGAAATGAGAAGTGTCTAATTTATTGGAACTACTCGTTTCCCACCGTCAGGCAAATACAAGCTAATAAGCCTGACATGGTACTCCTCGACCATCAACTCAAGACAATGTTTGTCGTGGAGTTCTCGGCTCCCATGGAGAATAACGTTGTCTTGAAGGAGGAGGAAAAACGGACGAAATATCGAGATTTGCTCTTCGAGCTCCGCAGGCTTTACCCTGGCCATACTGTTAAGCTAGTGGTCCTGATCATAGGAGCCCTCGGTGGAACGAGACACACACTGCTTTCAGAACTAAAGATCATACCGGCATGCCGAAATTCGGCAGAGATCTTAGCCGGCAGGATGCAGAAGGCCATTATCCTCGGCTCATTATGTCTACTCAGGGCACACGATTCTCGGACCCAGTAGTCACTCACCCCATGGACGTGGGGAGTGGCTGCCGGTACTACCAGCTCCCCTCTGTGCGTGTCGGAGCCACAGAGTATAAAGGGTGACTGGCTTTTATAAACTAAAAAAAAAAAAAAAAATAGACTTTATGTTCATAAGACTTGTAGATACAAGTGTAGAATATTGTCACAAAAATAGTTAATAAAAATACAAGCAAAAAATAGAGAATTACAGGTTTAACAGTAGTTAAGAAGGAAAAAATAAATAAAATATAGTATAAAACAGCAAAAATACAATTCAATACAAAAATACAAATGTACAATCAATCATAAGACAAAACTAGGAAGTTTTTTTCTCATTTTCTCTTAATAAATAGTCGTAAAAATCTAAAAAATATCTGTAATTTTTTTTTTAATTATCTCTATAAATAAAAAAGTTAGCGCTCATCTGGGCTGAGGCTCGATGACGTCACAATACATGATTCCGTCAACAGCAAGCAGGCGCGGGATCGGAAGTTTAGTTCGTTCTGTGTTATTCTTACCGGACACAGTGTAAGATATTTTTGTAGTTGGGCTTGTTTAACGTTTTAATCGTTTAAAGGAGTAATTATGCCTAAAATAACAGCGAGTTGTGTACTGTGACATCACAGTCTAGCGTGAAGTATTCAAATAACAAATTAAATAAGTTCGTTAGTTTTTCAGATATCGAGATGCTTTTTTTTTGCTCGACTAGTTAACTGAAAGACTACTAAATGATAGATAGATAGATAGATAATACTTTATTCATCACATAAAGTTTACACAAAAGTATAACTTATCGGACTAGTCACAGAAATACATCAAAAAAATAAAATAAATACAATTACAATGAGCATGATGCAAAAATATACAAAATATAAAACATTAATATACAGAACACTAAACCCTAGAGTGTAAATATTCATCTATCGAGTAAAGAGCAATACAAATACAACACATTTTTAAAATCATTAAAATTTTTAAAAGTTCCAAATAGGTTTTTAAATTTATTAAAACATATAATTCCATGATACCAATGTGAATTTTGACCTACTCCTAATCTTGAAAAAGGTTGGTATAGATTGTCACCATTACGTGTATTATAGTTGTGCACCGAATTATTTTTTAAGATAAGATGATCTTCCTTTTTTACGTTTAAGATTATCAAATAAATATATAGACATGGTACTGTTAATATTGACAAATCACTAAACAATTGTCTACATGGTGTCAATGGATGATTTCCCGTCATACATCTTATAATTTTTTTCTGCTGCATAAGAATTTTATTTATGTGAGCTGAGTTACCCCAAAACATTAAACAATAGCTTATTCTAGATTGAACTAGACCAAAGTATGTTAATTTCAGAATATCAAAGGTTACAGTATTGCGTAATTGTCTGAAGATAAAACATATGGTACTTAATTTAGATGATAGGTGTTCAATATGTTTTTCCCAAGTGATTTTATGATCTATGGTGACACCTAAGAATTTTATATAATTAGTTTGATGTATTGATTTTGTATTTAATTTAATGAGAGGACTAGCATTTGATGTTATATTTTTAGGAAGAAATGACATATAATATGTTTTACTTGTGTTTACAAGCAGTCCACTATTAGTACACCATTCATAAAATTCATTAGCACAATTATTAGCTCGAATTACAGTATTTAATAGATTATTTTCAGCTACCAGAATATTGGTATCGTCAGCGTACATTATTACTTTGTTTGGAGATGTGCAGGAATATGTAATGTCATTCATAAAAATTAAGAAAAACAGAGGACCCAGAATAGATCCTTGCGGTACACCCATGGGGACATTTTTAGCTACTGACTTAGACTGCTCTATAACAACAGTCTGAGTCCTTCCATGTAAATATGATGCAGCCCAGTCATTGGCAGTCCCTCAAACTCCAAAGCGAGCTAATTTTTCAAGAAGTAGACTGATCCACAGTGTCAAATGCTCTGCTCAAGTCAAAATACAATGCAATTGGATGTTCCTTATTATTTAGATATTCATATACGTTGATGCATAAATCAGCTATTGCTGTGAATGTTGACTTGTTTTTCCTGAACCCATTTTGACATTCAGATAGCAAATTATAGTTTTCTAAAAATTTCTTTAGCCTCACACTATAGCTAATTTCAAATATTTTTGATAATTGACTTTGAACGCAGACATTTCTATAATTACAAATCTCATTTCTAGTTCCTTTATTTTTAAAAATTGGTATTGATTTAGATTCCTTTAATAATGTGGGGTACTGCCCCGTTGTAAAAGATTTGTTTATTAAATAATATAGTGGAACACTGATTATATCACCAACAGCTTTTAAAGCTTGATCACATATTTCATCAACGCCTGCAGCCGGTTTTGCAGTAGTTTTGTTTAATAATTCCTCAATTTCGTAAGATGTGGTAGGATATAAATAAAAGGTTAAATGTGAGTATGGAGGTAATTTTAAATTTTCGATTTTAGGTTCATTACATGGCAAGTCTAAAAAGAATTCATTAATACGATTACATATTATATTTATATCGGATACCTTTTCATCATTTATAATTAATTCTGTAGGAGCATTTCTATCCTTAGTACCTTTCATTTCATTAATGATTTTCCAGCTCTCCTTCATTAAATTTGTTGAATTACTAAGCCTTTCATTATTATAACTAATTTTTGCTTGCCTTACTTTTACTCTATATATTGCTTTAATTTGGTCATATCTACTTTTTATAACTTCATTATGGTTACTTTTGCAAATTTTTGCCATATCACAGACAATTTGGTGTAAATCCTTTATTTCTTTTGTGAACCAGTGTTTCTTATTTCTATTATTTGTTTTAATTCTCTTAAAGGGAAAAGCATTACTGAAATGAAATTTAAAAGTTGAATAAAATGACTCAAATGCATCATCGAAACTACCGGCATTGTATATGTCTTGCCAGCCTTCGTTTTTTATTAAGGTCCTAAAAGTGTCTAAATTACTTACAGAAAAATCCCGACGAAATATATTCTCTATTTGATCTTTACCAGTTACAGTTAACTTGAAATTGCAACATTGAAATGTATGGTCAGATATATGCGTATCTTTAACTAAAATTGAGACTGGAGTTAAATTCGAAAACATTACATCTATGCAGGTAGAACTAGTATTTGTAACACGTCGGTTCATTTATGTAATTTATCATATTAAATTCCATAAACATGTTTACGATTTCATATGATGCCTTCTTTTCAAAGAAATTAATATTTAGATCACCGCATAGTATGAAATGATAGTTATTTTTATACAAATCACACAAAAGTTCATACAACTTATCTATAAATATCCTCAGATTGCTTTTATGTGTTCTGTAAACAGTTATTATATAAAGTTTAGAGTTATCATTCGGAACATCTATAACGGCAATTGTAACCTCAAAATGTTTCTCAATACTGTTATTACAAATGACTGGCTTTACATTCGGGATATAATTTACATGTGCAAATATACATACTCCTCCATGGTCAGATTCACTGCGACTAAAATAATTTACCAAAGTATAATTATTTAACTTGAATGTGCTTATTTCATTTGACTTCAGCCAATGTTCTGATAAACAACAAATATCTATATTATAAAAATTACAAAGTATTTCTAAGTCATCTGCTTTTTTACAAAGCCCTTGAATGTTAAAATGCATCACATTCATTGTACCTTGAGTTTCCAAAATATTTCCGTATTCCACACTTTGCGAAGGTGTATTACTTCTAGGTTTCCTTTGGCACTTCTAAAGAAGAACTCGGTCTATCGCTCTCAACGTCATTATTAATAATGTTTCTAGTATTGAATGTACATGATATTTTTAAAATAGGAAACTTCCTAATTGTCACAATTTAAAAATTCACCAATAGAGTAAAAACTATGTTTTAGCAGCATATAACGAACACCCGATTTAAATAGATTAAAAGTAGGTAAGGACTTTAAAGAGGTTTGTAATTTATTGAATATTTTAACGGCCATGATCAACGGCCCTTTTGCTAATACAGACAAACAATGTCTCGGTATTTCCATATTTCTAGGTCTAAAATTGTAGGGCGAATTTAGGTCTCTGGTAAGTGTAAACTGATCAGGATGTGATTTAACATAGCAAACGCAATTTAGGATGTATATATTCATTATAGGTAGGAGGTTTAGTTGCTTAAATAGGTCTCTGCAGCAGTATCTAATGCTTTTGAATGTCATTGTTCTTAGGATTCTTTTTTGGAGGATTAAAACTTCATTTACTCTTGTACAATTTCCCCAACATAAGATACCGTAGTTCAATGTAGAGTAGACATAAGCATAATAATATGTTATTAATACGTCAGTTGAAACATAATTTCTGAGGTGCCATAAGACAAAGCAAGAAGTTGACAATTTCTTCAGTATGACATCAATCTGTGTAACGCTTCTCTTTTTCAGGGTCGCCTTGCAGGTTCTCGTTGTGAGACTTTCCATTAACAACTCCAACAATTATTTTACAGCTTTTATTGTATGTTATAATCAAATACAAATATCTTATTTTACACCTTACATTTTCATTTTAATTATCTTCTCTATTATTTTGACATTTCTAATTTATTTTTTCCCTTCTGTCCAATTTTTAGCCTACTCTCATCTATAATGAATCTCTCAGCCGTTACCTTAGATATACTCATTCATTATAGATGAGGCACGTTACATCTGGTTACTCCACGATAAATGCGAGTCTATACTTTTCTTTAACTTGTGAGCTCTGTTGAATACTCTTACTGTTTATTTTTACTAATAAACTTTCATTCAATTTTCTTGGAGTGAACAGTATGAGGTCAGTTTTGAGGTCATTAAGGATAAACCCCGTATACCGACAGTAATTTATCATAATATGAATAACATCGTTTGCAGTGTTACTCAGATCATTAAAATTGTCCAAACTCACAGCTATTAACGCATCATCTGCAAAGAGAGATACAAACCGCATGGGAAACAAGCTAAAAATGTACTCTTCGCCTGTTCACTGAACTTTTTATTATATAATTGTTACAGATTCTATAGGATACTCTTCGCAGTTTTGTGTAAATAGTGTTAATTTTAGACGTTTTTAAACCATACCAAACCCCATTTGGGTTTCGAACCCGGGACCCTTGGATTCCGAGTAAAAAGCGTAAGAACTACACCACCACCTTACACATAAAAAATGTAAATTTTTACATTATAAAATCATATTTTCACCGTTGTATATTACATTATGAAATGTATATTTGTAAAATATATAAATATTTAGATATTAAACTGAAATATCATTCCACCGGATTTCAATTACAAAAACATAAAAATCAAAAAATTTGTTTTTCAAATTTAAATCATTAATAACATTTTTATTTACCGATCGATTTTGTTAAAAAACAATTCCTCTAGCTAACATTAACTTACTGTCCAAATTTCAATACAATCGAATTTTTCTTTCTTGAGTTATCGTGCTTACAAGAAACGTGACGGACGGACAGACGGACATTTTGAAAGTTGTTCAGAATTCGTTCACTAACACAATGATATAAAAAATTTTTGTCTGCGAGCTATATTTACTGATTTAGAAATGTGCCGATCAAATACAATATACTCTTCGTTTTTGCGAAGAGTATAATAAGAAAAAATATCATTAATGAAAGTAATAACTAAGAGGGGGCCCAATACGCTCCCCTTGGATCGCTTTGGGCAGTGACTTGTAAGTGACATTATTAGTTCTCAGAATAACTGCTTGGCTCCAACCTTGCAAATAAGAGAGCCAAAGTAGCCATAATTATAAAGTTTGTTCAATAGTAAATCAGTGTTGACCGTGTTAAACGCACGTTTTAGATCAAATAGAATACACGCTATTTTGTTTTTGCATTCAAAATTCTGCAAAATATAATTGTAGACCGCCAAAATCGCGTCCTCAGTTGATAATTTGCTCCTAAAACCGAATTGGTTAATTGACAAAATTTCCAGGAATTTTGAAAGCCTAATATGAAAGGCATTTTCATATAATTTAGAGAGAGCTGAGTGTAGGGCAATTCCTCTATAGTTCGAGATCTGTGATATATCATCTTTTTTGTAGATTGGAACAATAAGCGTTTTTTTAAAGTGTTGGAATCATACCGTCCTGAAATGAAAAATTAATAAGCGAGGTAATTCAATTAGTGATGTGATCAGCAACTTTGATTAGAAGCGAACAGGGTATCTCATCATAGCCTGCAGAATACTTGTTGGATATTTTCATCTATATTGAATGAACTTCATGAGCGAGTTGCTTCATGTAGAGCAGTGCTTGCATAATTAGAGAATATTATTTAGGTAGTAAGCAAATCACAACTTACACACTTTTTTATTTATTATGAAATTAAGTATCTACTTTCTATATATTGTTGCTCTAATCTGGGCACTCTAATATGCTAGTTTGGTAAATATTTTAAAACAGTCATTATTGGAGAATCAATCAAAACAACTACTCTTCTAGCTAATACTGACGAAGGGTTGAATTACATGATAGGATTCCTAGCATTTTAAAGCAACAAATATATTGAAAATACTTATCATTTATTTAAATTCAGTCATTCACACTTTTTTATTAGATATGAAATTATCTATTTTCTATATATTGGTACCTTATTTTGGTATTTCAAGGCAAAAAAAAAAAAATTGAAAATACCTACTTAAATCATTTATTGAAATTCGACCATTCACAAGTATTGAACCTTACATTCTATTTCAGCTCTAGAAAACTTGTACAAGTTTTTTCGAACTCGTTAGTTCTCATTAGTAGAGTATAGAAACATTCATTCATTGTTACAAGCCTATTCTTGATTTATCTTCACATTTAATTACTTTCTGCATATTGTTGCCTTAATCTGGATACGCTAATATACTACTTAGGAAAACACTCAGATACATGGAAATTTTTCAAAATACCTTAGAAACATGGCTAGAGCTGCACATTCGTAGTACCAGATGGATGGGGCACCAAGACACAATAGAATAACGGTGGATACCAAATTGACATCCTTGTTCGATGAATATTTTTGGGAAAATTGAGGTCCATTTCTGTGGCCTGCAAGATCTCCAGACCCAGAGCGAGCCAACTTTTTTGGGGGGTTATTTTTCCAAATTTGCCAACTTCATAAACTGAAGACGCTAACTCTGTAAATAATTAATAATAATTCCTCCAAAAAAATTGATAAGCGGGGAGGAGACATTCTAAAAAAAAATTTTTCAATACAAATTGCCAACTTACGTCTCAAATTTCCAACTTTCACCCCAAATAAAAATTGATGAGCAGAGGGGAGAAATTCTAAAAAAAAATTTCAGTAGAAGTTGCCAACTTACATCTCAAATTTCCAACTGTTACCCAACTTCAGGTTCCGCCGAAATAAATAAAATTTTTCACTCAAATTTAGCAACTTTTGCCGCCAAGTCTGACAAAGTTGGGTGGGTAACGTACCGTAACTTTGTCAGACCCTGTTTGCTACGATCCTGTTCAGACCTCACCTCTTTAAACTTTTATATTTGAAGTTGGACAAAAGATTTGGTTATTCTTCACCAGTTCGCATAATTGTAGCTCAAATCCTTGATTTGAATGTTTAAGTGATGTATGTCTTAAAAAACACATTTTTCAAATTGCTGTCCTACTAAAAAAGTTGTCAAGTTGTCGAAGTCCACTTCGGATGGCCAAAATTATACTCTACAAGATGGTGAAGGTCCTATTTGGTTACACCTTAATTTAAAAAGACGGTATAATCTTGGACCAATTTTACTCCACTATTAATGAAGTGTTGTAAATGAAAATAGAAATTAAGACAAATCATACATGGTACAACTTCTTCAATTAATGGTAGTGAGTTTTCCTTTGTGCCATTTGCATTTCAATTTATCTCTGGCATAGATACATATATGCATAAGATATATCAATTTTTTTAAAAATTTTATAATTCCATGCTAGTAGTTATGTCATTTATCTATATATACAAAAAATGTTAAAGCAATAACTATGTCTCTTCAGGAAAGTAACATGCCTTTAGAGGAGCTCTTAGCTTTGTATGGTTATCGAGGTGAAAATCAAGAAAACGAAAGCCCCGACGAAGAAGAAGAAGAAGACGAAGAAGAAGGTCCAGAAATGTCTGAACCAATGGAAGAACAGGAGAGTGTACCTTCACCTCCAGAACAACCCTCAAAATTGAGGGTTCTTTATGAACCAATTCCTGACAGTGACCAAGATGGCTCTCGATTATTACGTTGTAAGTTACAAAAATACTTTTAAATAACTATTTGTTAATTCATTTGTTTTAGCTGTTTCCAGAGTTAGTGAAGAGGAAGAAGAAGACTATGACTATAGCCCTGATGAGGATGAGTGGCGAAAGGTTAATAAGGTTATTTTTTTTATCATTCATGTACTAATATTATCATGCACGTTCATTAGCTAGTGTTTTAAGCAGGACATCCTGAAAGTAGGTTCAAATATTTGGCAGATAGAATATCGAAAACTATAAAATTGTGTTGATAGTCACTTTGATAAACAATTTTATTCAACAGTTCTAACACTTTGATACCTAATTGCAAATGTGACATTTGTCAATTTAAATAAGTTTTAGGGAAACGAACTGCGCATTCATAAATTTCACGATTGGTGTGATTTCCATCTTGGAGCGGATACGCGCATGATGTTACATGGTGTACATCTTCAAATCAAGTTCGCAGCAGCCACAGAATATTAGTTTCTCTTTAATAATTATTTTCTATTTAACAAGTTAACTGCCGAGCTAAATTTTGGAAATTAATCCAACAGGCCAACTGAATTTTTCCATTCCCAAGTAGCACCTTAGGTCAGAATTACGTAATGTAGCCCTCGTTTTGGTCTCGTTTTGCAGTTTAACCTAACCTAATTGACTTAAAATTTACGTAAAATCTAAGTAAATGGGGCTGCTCAGTTATTAGTTATAGAACATATTTCCCTGAACAGGTAATTTAAAACTAAACATTGGGTTTAACTGTGGCCGTTAATACGTAATATCTAGAAACCAGTTATCCTCTTTCAACTGCAGTCTTTCTTTCTCAGAAATAACTAATAAGGTTTTATCTACAGCAATTCGCGAAAATAAAACAAATGAACCCAATAGGGATTTACCTTCGATACACACAAATTCACCAATATGTGACAGCGATTTATATGACAAATTTCCCCTGTTACTTTACTATATAAACTTTTCCTTATACGTGAATTCCTTGGTATCGAAGGTAAATCCCTATTGAGTTCATTTGTTATATTTTCACGAATAATGATTTACTTATTAGTTATAAGACATAAGCAGCAAAGACATAACTAGAAACCAGACATGTCTATTATAACGATGAAGTAGGAGTACATTAGATAATGTCATGCATAGTTGTGAAATAATGTGTCCACTCTTCTCCTCTGTGTGTTTTTTTACTGCCAATCAATTTTCATTGTAAATATATTCATTCGACCTCGGAATATTAAAGGCGCCTCAAATATTTTGCGTTTTTAAAGAAAAAATTATTGTTTTTACCTTGAATGTATTTTTAAAATATTTGTAAAAGCCTATAAATTGCCCTGCAGGACTTTCCTGGAGGATAAAATACGATAGTATTGTACTTGATATCTTTTAAATAACCCTATATTAATGATTTTTTTCAATTAATCACTCATCAAAATTTCATTATAAAATGGCCTCTTACAGCTAGTTAAAAAATATGTACTGCGTGACTTCAAAGTATTCTTTCCCAATATTTTAGACCTCGCTACCTTTTTGTACATTTTTATTGAAAATTTTATTTAACAAAGTTTTTTCAGTTATGAAGAAAAGCCGAAATACCGGGTTTAGTTGCAAAATAAGGAAATAACAATTTTCAAAACAAAATAACATTTTATACAACTAAGTTGAAAACTATTCCACATGTAGACCTCCTACTAATACACTTTTTTCTAATGTTTTTCTATACTCTTCATAGATAGATGAGATCATATCTTCATTTATGGTCGCAACAACATCCACAATTTTTTGCTTTAAACACCCCATAAGAAGTAATTCAGTGGGGTTAGATCTGGCGAACAGACTGGCCATGCTGTTAGTCCATAGCAGCCAATTCACCTGTCGTGGAAGTGATTGTCTCACTGGAATTGTAGAATGTGCTGGGCATCCATCTTGCTGAAAAATAATTTTTCTTCTAAATTCAAAATTTTCATTGTCCAGTTCTCCCAAAACAAAATTATTCAAACTTTCTAAATAAGTATCCATCCATAAAATGAGGACCGATTATTCTGTGATGCATTATGCCGCATCGAACATTTACTTTTTTAAACTTTTGACTAAACAAAAGTCCAAATGACGAGCTTCATCTCCAACTTGAAGGTTGTGAATAAATTTAGGTTTGAATGCATAAAATTTGTTGCTGACTAAAATCCTCTGGATATGAGAATTGCTAATACATAAATTTATTATTCTTTTCCTTAACGACCATCTTAAGTGTTCTTGTACAGAGTCTAAAACTACAAGGGTAACAGAGTCGACTTTATTTAATTGATTTTTTTGATATTTTTTGCATCCCCTGTGGAATAAAATTTATAAATTAATTTACATACTGCTTTGCGAGTCACTTTAACATCTAGATTAGTGATGGGCGATATATCACGAGCTGTGATATTAAAAAAAGATTTGATAAATATTTGAATGGGAGAAATACTTGTTTTTGATAAAAAAGTGATTTGTTCAATTTTGGAGGCTTCGTAAATAGTTATTAATGAAATTAAACGAAAAATTATATTTTTCTCTTGGACTTTACCTGCCGTAGAACAAATTTTGGTATTCCAAAGCACTCTAGATAAATGTCTTAAAATGCTTAAAAAAAAACTCAACAATGACTCAAACATTCTAAAAAAAATCTCAGGATATACTCAGAATGATGTCTTGAATCCAAATATGTAAAAATATACATTTAAAAATAGAAAGTTGCGGTCATTTCCGGGTAAACCGGAAATGGTCTCATAACGTTTTTTATGTCCAAAAATACGTTTTTACAGGTAGTTTATGCACCCCAAATTTCAAATGGATAAGTTAAAAAAATAAAGGAAATATAGGGGGGAGCCACGGTATATTATACATATTACATATCTGCGGCTGCACATATTACCAAAGTAGCTAATTCACCATTCACCACCTGTCGGCGACAATTTCTCCCGTAAGTGTTATTATGAAAGTTATGATCACATCAAGTTTTAAATTCACTGATATAAGAAAATCACAGTAACGATTCACGTTGTGATTGAAAAATCACAATATCGCCCAGCACTAATGTGAATACTTCTTATTAAAAAGTTCTATTACGTGTTTATAAGAAACATCCGATCCCATAGCATTTGACCCAGTAAATTCGTTATTCCAGGGTTAGCATAATTCAGTAATCAGTAATTAATATTTTAATAGAAAATACAAAATACGAATAAATATCTATTACACTGACATTGACATTAATCCATGGCATTACTTGATAGAGTCTCTGTCTATGAAGAATTTATAAAAAGATTAGAAAAGGTAGTAGGTCTACATGTGGAATAGTTTTCAACTTACTTGAATAAATTTTTTTTTTTTTTTAAATTGTTATTTATTTATTTTGCAACTAAACTCTGTATTTAAGCTTTTCGTCATAATTGAAAAAACTTTCTTAAAAAAAAAAAAGGTAGCTTGCTAAAGTCGATTTTATATTTTCTAATTTAAACCCTGTATAATTTATCTTAAGTTTGGCATCTGTTTATGACTTCCTAAGACAAGCAAAACTTTCTATAAAGAATGATTTTTCTCGGCAAATCAAAAATAAGAAAGTTTATCAGAGTGCGGTACCTCATCCGGGGACACACTGTATAATCATAAAACTTCGAAAAACATAAAAATAGATAAGAAAAACTAACCTAGCTGCTCATCATTCATGGAAAATCATAATTTTAGCTTCGACGAAGTATCTATTTTAGATAAAGAAATTAATCATACGAAAAGATTTATCAGTGAAAGATACTCATACAGCCACATAAAGCATTCTAAAAACTAATTTAATTAGCTGAATTAATAATTAATTTTAATTCGTTTTTAGATAGTTTAAATAGTATGCTAATTTCTTGCTGTTTTAAGAACTACGTCTCGATAATGCGTCATTATATTTTCAATTACTCATTATTTCCTGCACAATAAAACGATATAGTAATTTTATTGTGGTTTTTAAATTTTATCTAACAAAACTACCCAAAGAGCATTCAAAGAAACATTCTAGGTTATGTGTTGACACTGCATAGAAACATACACATGTATTATTATGCCCACTTCCGCTCCGTGATCACATACAGTGTTATTGCCTGGGGTGGATCGCCAGAAAGCGAGAGAGTATTTAAAATGCAAAAAAGAGCAGTCAGACACATAACATAGTAGGAGTGAATCCAAGAATCAGCTGCAAACCGCTCTTTATGGAGTTAGGCATCAACGTTACCTTCCATATATATACTACAGTTACTAGCATATGCAAAAGCTGAACTTAATAGGCTTAATCAATTAAGTTTGAACCACAATTATAATACAAGAAATAATCTAATATTAGAAGTTCACCTACATAATCTATTTCTTTTTGAAAAAAGCCCTGAATATCTTGCTATCAAGTCTATAACAAGTTGCCTAATGACTATAAAAATTTAAATAGTAAATTATTTAAACTACATATAAAAAGATTATTGACAGAAAAATGTTATTATGCAATAGGTGAATTTGTAAATGACAATCTGTAAGATTTTTACCACTACTTTTTAATAATTTTAAAGTAGATATGTATGTATACATTATATTTGTGAGTATTATAATTTGTTACTTTTTCTTTTTATTATGTTAATGTTATCTGTAATGACGTAGGTATCATATACACATCTTATGTGTCAGAAATGGCCAACAAAGATTATTATTATTACAGAGTGACCCATTTAAAAGCGGAACACCTCTCTAAAATTTTTGTATATTGTGCGATTTGAATCAAATTTTACTCAAGTATAGAACAAATTAGGATCTAATTATGACCAGAAAAACATTCGCTTCCTACAAATGCAAAGCCACCTGCGATACCAAAATATGCGGAAAAAATCAAAAAATTATATTAGGCATTTTATTATCCTTAGTCCCTTATCAGTAAAATCATTTTTTCTCAAAAACGGATCCCTTTATCGATGTCAAACAAGTATATCTTTTTTTAGCAAATTGTTTAAGGAATTTAAAAATGTGACCTTAATTTTCAATAATTAATTTATGTTAAAATTTAGGGATAAAAAGCATTAGGTGTTCCACCCCTGGCTTCCTAGACAGGATACGAAGGGCAACATATTTCTGGAATAAAGATATTCATTTATTATGTACACAGTCCAAATTTTATTGAAATCGATAGATTAATAGATAAATTTTATTAAAATCGATAGAACGATTTGGAAGTAATAGGCAAAAAACCTTCTTAAATATGTAACCTTTAAAGGGTAATATCTCCATAAGAAAAAAAATTATGGGTACTTTTAGTGTTATTTTGACCCAAACTATACGTTCCCGAAGTATTGCCCCATAGTGCCAGGACACCCTGTATATGTTTTACAAAGGGACTTTGCAGTCTTCCTTAAAGTTTAACTCATCCAATATCCTCACTGCCTTTCTTTGTAACCTAAAATTTTGTTCGCAATCTGCAGCATGTCCCCAAGCTATAATGGTGTAGGAGACAATGCGAGTGACAGAGAGCGAAATATGCAGTTTGTAAAGTGTTGGCGGAAATAGAGTTTACTAAGTTGCATAGTAAAAATATGTTAGATCTAATTTTTTTTGAAACAGTATTTATATGTTGACTCCATTTCATTGTTCCGTCTAGACGTACGCCCAGAAATTTTACGTTACATGAATAGTTAATTATATCTTAATGATTTTTTAATGTGAATAGCATATTTTGGGCTTTATCTTTGTTTAGAAAAAGTTCATTTGCATTAAACCACTGTCCAGCTCTGACTAGAGTGCCTCATATGAATTTTGAAGTACTGTATCTAGGTTTTTACCAGATGAACGTAGAGTAGTATCATCTGCAAATAGCAAATTATTTGTTGAGGGGTTGCTATATGGGAAATCGTTGATAAAAATGAGGAATAACAGAGGTCCTAATATAGAACTCTGTGGCACTCCGACAGTTATTTTCTTCTGAGCACCTGTTGGTACCTGTTATCAAGTTAAGATTTAAACATTTCCAAGCTACAGTTGTCAGAGTTGTATAACTTTAGCTTCTTTAAGTGTAATTCATGTGAGACACAGTCAAAAGCTTTACTTAAGTCACAGAACATTATTGCTGTGAATTCAAGATTTTCAAATGATTCGGTTATATTTATTAATAGATCTAATATACCTGTAACTGTGCTTCGGTAGAATTGCACTTTTCGTGTTTTTAAATGGAAATAAATTTGAGAGTAATCAGGAGATAGCAGATGGTCGTGCCAATTATTTTCGCAGCGTCTATGATGAGGTTCCCGGGAGTGACCTGGATGTCAATATAGTGTCCAGTCCATACATGAGTGCCCTAAGCATAGACGCTATTTCAACTGAACATATTTCAGAGGCAATAAACAAACTGAAACCTAAAAAGGCTACGGGAGATGATCAAGTTTCATCCTTATATTCTAAAAGGCTGTAGGGATTTGTTCCTAGAGCCGCTATACATAATTTCTAATCTATCCTGAAAAACAAAAACATTTCCAGATAAGTGGAAAGTTGGGAAATTATGCCCAATACTATAGGTAATAAAACGTGCATAGAACTATAGGTAAATTGTTCTACTATCGTGCTTTAGTAAAGTATATGGATCTGTTATGTACAAGTATGTATTCGTTTCAATATCCCCTCTTATGAAAACCAACATGGATTTATGTCCAAGCTTTCGACACTTACCAATTTAACAGTATTTACGTCTCACATCTGCAAGGCCTTTGAGGAATCTTATCAGGTGAATGTCATCTATGGATTTCTCAAAGGCCTTTGACAGAATTAATCACAAAATATTATTATCTAAAGCCGCATGTCAGTTTGCATTAAACCAGTTTGGTTTCTCAAACAGACTCATAAACTTACTGTCGTCATACCTAAACCAACGTCCCTTATATGTCGTGAACAATAACAGCAAGTCTAAAACATTTCATGCTAGTTCTGGCGTACCGCAGGGGAGTAACCTAGGCCTGCTACTGTTCCTAATTTTTATTAACGATATCACTGATGCAAAGAACTGTGTGATGCTTCTTTACGCTGTTGACATAAAAATGTTGAGGGTTATCAAAAGTTTACAGGATTGTGAATACCTTCAAAATAACAATAATATTTATATTGGTCAGTACGAAACAAATCACCTTTTAATATTGACAAGTGCTGTTACATAAGTTTCACAAAACAAAAAGAAAACTCTCACTAATTTTGTCTACAGCATGAACAATATAGCTCTTACCCGAGTACTTGAATTTAAAGACCTTGGAATAACAGTTGATGCGGAATTGTCTTTTAATACACATATCCATCATACAGTCCGAAAATCGTTAAAACTTCTATATGTAAATATATAAAAGAAATTTATTTTTATTTATTTCAAATTTGTACACTACAGAATTAAATAAGTAACTTACAACTAATTAATCAAAACTATACCTAACCCACATATAAGAGCAATACAATAATAAAATGAAATAGAAAGTGTACAGGAAAAATACCTTAAATGTGTTTACTTATCGGCAATATGATATACATGGTGATCTTCCATGACATGCGGAAAATTTATCAGTAGGTTGTCCCTACCGAAAGGAGTTAAAAAAATTAAAAATTAAAAAAACGTGACAAAAAAAATTATCTTATTTTTTTTGTAGAAATGCTCCGCCAATGACGTTAATCAATCTGACGTAACGTGGTACAACCATGTAACTTCCCCTCCCCCTTTATCATACTTGAGATTGACAGCAAAGCTGGAGAGGGTAGAAGCGACTTTATAGTTTTAATCAAGTCACACTACTAAAATAGCAAAATACGCTGAAAAGACATTGACCTTATGCTAGTGTGAATCCTACAAGTAGTTATAAGAGATATTTACTTAAACCCGTCGATAACACAAAAACATCAAACTTTGGCGGCACTATGTACCCGCCGGGATCCTGATTATTCGACCGAAAACAAAAAATGCAGCACTTTGACCGCACGCTCCAGCTTAACTTTTTATTCCAGTTAAGGAAATGTAAACATCTCCCAAGTAAATTCATTGCTCTATACTGATCACAGACAAGTAACAGTAGCGTATCTTTGCAAGTTTTAATGCAAAAAAAATTACTAAATTACCTCGGATCACTCTAAAATTTTACAGGGACTTTCCCACTTAGAAGACTAGTACACCATTTTATTTTCCGCATGTCATGTTAAATCACCCTGTATATCCATTAGACTTGCCTTATGACAGTCTGTTAGATACATATTCCATACCATCGCTGCAGATGAGACGAATAATAAACGATCTAGTTCTCCTAAATAAGATAAAATTATATTGATAATAATTATATTGTCTTACAAATCTCATTTAGAATACCTGACATAAGAACGAAAACCTCTTTAACATTTTTCACTGGCACACCAAAACCAATTACTTGCAGAATTCTCCTCTAATCAGAATATGTGATCTGTATATCAAGTATAGCACCTCAAACTCTAATCTGGACATTAATGTAATGACTTTAGGAAGCTATAAGAAAAGTATAAGTGATGTCTCATCTAATAATCTGTAATAGATGTATTTCTCTATTTCCTCTTTGTTCAAATATTTTATTTATAATTAGACAGTGGCCAGTGTGTGTGTGAGTGTGTGTATATGTGTTTATTTAATTCATCTGTACTGTTTGAACTGAAGTTCTCTTGTTTTTTACATATTTTTAAATTTTAACACCTGCATCAAAAATAACCCACAAAGGGCTCATTTAGTAATATTTTATTTTTGCATTTTCCGTAAGTATTTAACCCTTTAAGTATATAGTGAAAAAATTAGGCCGCTAGCGTTGATATTAACTGTAATATTTGATTACCAATTCGTAACATATTTGAAACCAGGCGAGCGGTCGACCGCTGCAGGTGTTTTTACGTCACACTGCGTTTTCGCGTGCTCTATTTTCATTATCTATTTTGACGGAGGAGTTGAAAAAAAATCTTATATTTTGCACATTTACTAACTACAAGGTGTACTTTCGAAATATGAGTTAAAAAAAATATGCTAAATGAGCCTATTAGCTGTAAGTATACAGACACACATACACTTTATCCGCAAAACAGAAGAAATGTGTTGAAAATTCAACCTTGTGAAATCATTTGTACATCTCTCGGCACATTTAAGACAGAAAGGGGAAAATCTATGCCAAAAATGAAAACATTTGAAAACATAAATATCCTTTTGGTTTTATTTCAGTAACAAGGTGGGTACGCACCGTTTAGATGCATTTTAAATACACTGTGTCTAAGCGGCGTCGACACGTATCTAAATTGTATCTAGTGTTCCAGATTAGGCTCAACATTAGAGATGCAGCGAACATTCGGCAACTATTTGGTATTCGGCATATCCGACACACTTTCCACTATTCGGCCTAATAACCGAATAGTCGATATTATCATTATATGTGAGGCGGAAAGCAAAAAGGGACCTCTTGTCGGCAATTTCCGGTTTTTAGTTATTGATATTAAATGAATTAAGCTCTAATTCTGAACAATTTGGTGCAAAAATCGTGTCTCTATGATTTTTTTTTGTTTAAGTTACTAGTGCGTTTATGAAAAGGGACCTCTTGTCGATCCCATGTTATTTCTCCATATTTCTCCATAAGCGACAAGAGGTACCTTTCCAGGGCTGAACATTGACTATTTTATCGATTATTTTAAGTGTTTCATCCAATTAGATCGGTTTTGTAATCGATTACAACTTGTAAAGGACAAAATCCGAAAATCGATAATTTTGACCCAAACCACTAATTTCAACTGTACTGAAAAATTGACATCGCCGAGAAGAGGTCTCTTTCTGCTTTCCGCCTCCGTAAAAAGTCTACGATGAAAATGAAAAATGATAAAGAAATTTTTCGCAGCATCACGAGTAAGGTCGAAAAAAGAGAATTTGTTATATTAATTCATGTATTATACATATTACACATAAGCAAGTTTAGATAGTTTACAACAACTACCATTCATTATTTACATATTGAAATTAAAATTTAATAGAGATAAATTATTATATTATATTATTATTATTATAAGAAAGACGCTACTGAATATTCGGCCAGTAGGGGCCCCGAATATTCAGTACTTGGTTATTCGGCAAAATTACCATTCCCTGCATCACTACTCAACATAGAAACATTGTGTGCACAAAAAAACAAAATGTTGTCATTTGGACGCAGTGTCTATTTTGACAATATCTGGTTCCTGTCCCAATAAACAATTTAAAAGTCCTTTGTTCTTCAGGAGGTTTTAAGAAAGTTTTGTCAGAGGATGAATGTAAATAAATAAAATATAATTAATTGTAAAAACAACAATAACTGTAATAACAACGTGGCATATCAATAATAAATATAGTAACAAGATAAAAACAAAATATCAACAGAATAATTGTACCATAAATAAAAAATGCAGATGTTGTCTTAAAACGTATTTACAAATTAGAATTATAATTAAATTTTATGTTAAGAATGTCCTCCTCAGCTTCAGTATATTTTCTAGTGCGGTTCACGAGATGACCGATTGATGTTCTTATCACATCTGCACTGTTTCTAATTTCTTTGCGGCTTTCAACAATTATTGAATTAATTGATCTCTACCGTTAATATCCACTCTTTAAAGTGACCCCATACGAAATAATCTAAAACTAACTAATTTTACCTTTAAAGGCATTGTTTAAAGTTGTCATTGTTGATTATAATAAGCCTTACTTCAAAATGACAACCATTAGAAAAACAAATGATGTTCCAACTTTAAACAATAGTTGCTTTTTTTTCTACCACTGAACTAAGCTAAACTTAAGAAATCTTATCTTATTTGATTTTTTTACGTTAGATTAGCTCAGTCGAATCTCTTCCCCCCTTACCTACGCCTAGCCTACCGGATTTAATCCTAAACTTTAGAAACTTGCCCAAGTTGATTTCAAGGTGGTAATTGGTCAGAATATGCTAATCTTAACAACGTGCATGAGTAAAATTTCTGGTCTGTTTTGATCGTTCTTTTTGCAACAATTTAGAGAGAAATCTCAAATTAAGGTTTTTACAACTTACGTTACCAAATCTTTTATCCGAGGTATGTTGTTAAAAACAATAATAATGTAATAATTTTGAACAGATACAATCAATATTTTCTCAGTTTGTAACAACAATAATAAATTATTTTAAATAAATTCATTATGCACATGTGCATCTTTCTCTTTGTACGCCACTGACGGCTTTATATAAACAATTAACATATAAAAATAATATACCAATCGATAGAAAAAATAATGGTCTTTATTTTTTATATCTTGCAGAATTTTGATTTATTGGTCCATTTTAGAGGTATAGCCAAACAAGTGTCGTTGTTGGAAGGCTCCTCACCCTTTTTTTTACTGTGGAGCCTTAAAAAAAAAAGAAAACAGCAAAAATCAAATGGAGCATCTTATGCAAAATTTTATACTCTATCGAATGGCGTGCCAAGATCATTCCTCTAGCTCCTACCGTTTTTGAGTAAAAAAAAAATATATACCGGGTGACACAGGAGACATGTAACACCCCATAGCATGTTTATTTAAGAAGATATTGTTTTGAAATTTGGTAGACTTATATAATGTGTTATTGTCCTTTTTTTAGTACAAACAAGAACATTTTTCCACTTCCGGTTTAACCGGAAGTGACATCTACTTTGTTATTTTAAATGGCACTCTGTATATATTTTTTTCCTATCTGATTCCTCTTAAATCTCTCTTTTCAACTATGTATAGCAAGATGGAATTTGTTTTTAAAATGGCTACTGAACACCATTTAATTGCGTTAAGTCAAGTTGGCAATGGTTATAAAATGTAGCGGTAATTAATGCTTGGTGTGCTGTGATATCAAAAAAAGACTGGTACACAATTTTGGTTTCATATTTGTTTTGTTCTAATCAGTAGCCGAAGAGACTTTGTACAATTTTTAAATTAAAGAAAAATCTCTAGACTAAATCCCCGAAATCATAAAAACTAAGATAGAAACACTAATGTTAAATTTTATCCATTTGTAAAATATTTATTCATATTTCACTTTTACCAATTAGATGGCCTCCGAGGTCACCTGATCTTACGCCACTTGATTTTTTCGTATTGGGCCATCTCAAGGAAATAGTTTATAAAACTCCACTATGAAATAGGGAAGACTTGGATATGAGAGTTAGGTTAGCAATAAATGAGATTACTGAATTGCAGTTAGAAAATGTGCTTGGAGGTACTGTGACAAGAATTCGACCCTGCAGGGAAAATAATGGCCAACATTTTAAGATTCTTCGAAAACAATTTTATTTAAAAGCAAGTAATATGAGATATAATAATGAATTCTATTGGGTAAAAGTGGAAGAGGAATAAATATTTTACAAATGGGTCAAATTTGAAATTAATGTTTCTATCTTAGTTTTTTTGATTTCGGGGATTTAGTCTAGAGATTTTTCTTTAATATAAAAATTCTTACAAAGTCTCTTCGGCTACTGATTAGAACAAAACAAATATGAAACACAAAATTGTGTACCAGGGTTCTTTTGATATCGCAGCACATTAAGCATTAATTACCGCCACATTTCATACCATAGCCAACTTGACTTAATGTAATAAAATGGTTTTCAACAGCCATTTTAAAAACGAATGCCATTTTGCTATACACAGTTGAAAAGAGAAATTTAAGTGGAATCAGATAGGAAAAAAATATATACAGGGTGCCATTTAAAATAACGAAGTAGATGTCACTTCCGGTGAAACCGGAAGTGGAAAAAATTTCGTGTTTATACTAAAAAAAAGACAATCGCCCATTACCAAATTTCAAAATAATATATTTTTAAATAAACATGCTACGGGGTGTTACATATCTCCTGTGTCACCCGGTATATATATATATATATAGGCAGATACAGAGGCAGCTGCTTTAAGGGGGGGGGGGGGGGCAGGGGGAGCAGGCATGATTTCTCGAGTGGGTCTGTTCGAAAATCTACTTATTTTGACTAGTTCTATTCATGGTTAAAAGGATTTGCTATTACTCAAAAGTAGAAATATCAAAACACCTAATTCACTAAGAAATAACTCGTTTTTTGATTATAAAGACCTTTTGAGCAGGACATTTTTTGACGGCTTTGAGATTTTGAAACATCAGTATATTATCATTAATTTTATATCAAATTCAGTTTGTAACAACGAAACCCCCACGGAAGTCACAATAAGCGTATTAATGCACTCTACTATTATATGTGCCAAATATGAACTTATTTTTCCATTCCTTGACAAAGTAACAGCCAAAAGAAACTTTTTGGCAAAAATACATGAAACACCCTGTATATCAATGAAAAGCTTTTATTATTAAAATGGATGTCACGCAGATTTCTAAATTCACCGGTGGAGCGCACTGGTAAGCAATAACATTATATGATTGGCTATTTGGGAAACAGCCAATCAGCTTCGTATTTTATCCACCGGTGCGCTCCTCCGGTGAATTTAAAAAAGTGCGGATTTATCTGGTTACCGAAGAAATACTCTATCGACTCGGTGGCGCAGTGCTTAAGGTGTTAAGCTTGCGACCACGAGATCCCGGGTTCGAATCCTGACTACGGTATGGATGTGTAGGGGCATTTTTCATGAGACAGTAACAGTGGGTTAAACTGCGACTGTGTGAGAGACAACACGGTCTAGTCCCTCTCCTCTCCTGAGTTCGAGTCTCAGCTGCGGTGGATGACAATGTCGCAGGGAATGGATGTTATGATGTTGTCTATGTGTGTGTCATCCTGGTTGAGTGGTAGAATAGCCTACGGCTAAACTTCGCCAGGACATGAATATAAATAAGATGATTAAAATAAAAAAAAACAATCAAGTGGTATTATCAGGGACGCGCCGTCCATAAGGGTAAGTCGTGCGGCGCACAACGACCCCACGTAATTAAAGGCGCCATGAAGCGGCGCGAATTTTGAAATTTAAAATCAAAAAAATATATAAACGTTTAGTTACAATATAGCATGAACCAGGGCCGGATTATCCAATAGACAAATTAAGCAATTGCCTATAGAGGCCCCAACGCGTGAAGGGGCACTCCAGCAGTTCAAAACTAACTAATTTTATCTCCCGACGGCTGACGTTTCTCGTTTACCATTGATCTCTTGGAAAATAAAATGTACAGGGAAATTATTTATTTGTTATTTGATTATTTTATTTAGATAGAATTATCGCATTTATTACCTCTGTTCTGTAGCAACATTTTTCAGACTTATTTATAGGATTATTATTATATTATAGCGGAGTTCGCAAGCAAGAAGTCACGAAAAAGCATATGTTTTTCAATACATCATTTTTATATTCAATGTTTATATCTAATTTTAGTTCAGGGGAAAATATAAATACTGCAATTTTTTTGTAATAAAACATTTTTTATTGGTATTTTATATTTTTGTCTTGCGCCCACGAAACTTAGTTTTCGAAGACAATATAATATTAAGTTAAATTTCTAACTTTTAATTTGAGGCTGTTTGACCTTGAAAAATTCGAAAATTTGGCCTGCGACACAGCTGAATTCTAGATATGCTATTGAAGAGCGCATGTTCGTATTTGCAAGACCGCGCTCAAAAGGATTGGCACGGCCCTAGGTATTATGGTGACCATTTAATACATGAAATTAAAGACATAATAAGTTCGCGTGCAAATCGTCAAGGGGAAGTAAATTTAAAGAAGTTTGTATGGAACACTCTAATTTTTTTAAATTTTTTTATAAATATACAGTGTATCCCCTGACTTTCTTATTTTTGATTTGCCCAGAAAAGTCATTATATATAAAAAGTTTTGCTTGTCCTAGTTATTAACAGTTTTCAAACTTAAAATAAATTAAAAAATGGGAAATCAACTTTAAGCAAACTACCTTTTTTTTAAAAATTTTATTGAAAATTTTATTTAACAAAGTTTTTTCAATTATGGAGAAAATCTTAAATACGGATTTTAATTGCAAAATAAGGAAACAATTTTCAAAAAAAAACGAAAACATTTTATTCAACTAAGTTGAAAAACTTCCATATGTAGACCTACTAATACACATTTTTCTAATCTTTTTCTAAATTCTTCATAGATAGAAGAGACACATACGCCAAATTAATTGGCGAACTCGAAATTCGAATGTTTTTGTATAACCTTTAATTGATCCCAGCGAGCGCTAAATTCTATTCTCATTTAGAATGAAATAGTTGAAGTCTATCTGCTGAAACTTAAAGTGATATGTATATATTATATATATATTATTTTCTAACCTAGTTTTAACCAGATATAAAATTAAGTAAAACTTGGCTCTTTTCAGACCATAATGGTTGGAAGCGATTACCAAGCACAGATCCCCGAAGGCTTATGTCATTACGATGATGCCCTTCCCTATGAAAATGAGGATAAACTGCTTTGGGATCCTTCTGAGATATACGGTGACACAGTTGAGGATTTTTTGAAGAAAGCTTCAGCTATCGCCAAGCCACCCATTCCAATGGGAACTCAGCTTCGCGATGACGAACAAGCTTTGTATTTGCTGCAACAGTGTGGCCATAATGTTGAGGAAGCCTTAAGGCGATTAAGAATGACAGTTCCCACGAACTCTACAGACACTATGAATGAGTCACTTTGGTCTGAGGAAGAGTGTCGAAACTTTGAATCCGGAGTTCGTTGCTTTGGAAAGAATTTCCATCTTATTCAGCAGAATAAGGTAGGAAATTTGTTTTAACTCTCAGGTTGCTAGATGGGGTACGAACATACTCCACAACTTTTTTTTGAGATAAATTATTGCCTATTTTATAAGTGACATTCATATTGTACACTGATTTTAAACTGAATAAATAATATTGGTTGGTGGTATATTTGTACTCCCCTATGATGCCCCAGATTAATCTCTAATGAATGAAGAGCACAGATACACACAAGTAACAAGTAGTTTTGTCATGTATCTTTTTCTTGTTTTCGTCCTCACATATTTTGAGGCACATGCATTATTCTAGTTGGCGTCCCTTTGTTGTATAGCATGTCTCACAACATCATGTCATCTGTCGTGGTTGTCTGCCGAGTGTAGGATGTCACCAAAGTTCTTTCCCATCAATTTCATGGCGATATTAGCCCAGTGTACCTTCTTGTTTTCCGTGAACCCCGTTCTATTTTGGCCCAAAAATAACATATCTGAAAATTGGCAATTGAGGCAGTGTTTAAGCAAGTGCAGCACTTTTTTGTGCACCAAGAAAGGAAATTATTTGCTTTTAATGTAAGGATGCTGATAGTGATTATTTTTATGTTTAAAATTTTTAATCTCAATGATGTCAGTTGTGTTACATAAACAATGTATAATTGTTAAACATAGTATTATTAGCTCAGTACCATGTGGAAGTTGACGTACTGTATAATTGTTCAATATAGTGTAGTAAATAGGGATTCTAAAATGACTGATTCGGGACAAAAATGGTATAAAGCTGATTTTTGGTATAGATATTCCTAATGGGCCCAGGAATGATATTTATTTATTTATTTATCATTTATTGGTCACAATTGCACCGTAGTGCTTTGACACGTCTAGTAATACATAAAATACAATAAAGAAACATTTTCACTATATATATACATATACACACACACATAAACATATATAAAATAATTTTTTGACCAGAAATATAAATATGGTAAATCATTTAAAAATGTATAAAAATTTATATAAACGTAAAAGTACATGAGAATATAATCATAAGATACATATAGACAACATGAACAGACTTTTTGTTGTGTTTAAGTTAAAATTTAAAATGATTTATATCATAATAAGCATTCTCAATTAAATGATTCTTTATGACTGACTTGTACTTAATTAGTGGTGCCTCTCTCACAGTTATTGGTAGTTTATTAAATAATTTTATACCAATATAAGTTTTGTTTGTGCTCGTTAATCTGTGGGAAGGAATTACCAAATTTGACCTTGAACGTGTCAAGTGATCATGATATTCCATGTTTGTAACAAATTTGTGTAAATTATTTTTTATATAAACTAAGTTACAATATATAATTGCTGAAGGCAGAGTTAATATTTTGAGATTCGTGAACCATGGTTTACAGCTGTCACGATAAGGAACACCAGCTAATGTTCTAATAGCTCTGATAATCCATCGAGCTCTCATGAATCCGCTGTGAGCTTTCGCCGACATCTTCAAAAAATGGCAGAAAATAGAGGATTTTTGCATTTAATGAAAAATATCTAAGTTAATATTGTTATTAGTTATTTACACGTTGACTGCCAAGCAAAAAAATTTTTTTTCTTGTGGGGCCAAGGTTCAGAGTGTAATTTTTATTTTTTTTTGACAAAAAGTCACTATTTATAAAAAGTTTTGCTTGTTAAAAAAGTACGATTTGTGTGTGAGGGTAATATAAGCAACTTTTTCAAATTACATTTTCATTTAAAATAAAAATAACCATAGTTTACTCTTAGGTGAAATTCATATTTTTGGAATTTTTAGCGCCCTGTATAAAAAAAAAATTGTTACCACAAATACTTTTTTAAGGAGCAAAATATTTTATAAAGAATTACTTCAGAAAATTTAAATTTAGGACTATTTGTGGTATAGATAATCCCATCCGGGGACACGCTATTTTCATGTTATACATCAAAACCAGCATTATTGTCCCAGTTGCAAAAATTGAAAACTCAAATCAAGCTTACAGTTTTTGACCAATAAACACATTGCCCCCTCCCCCCATCCCTGTATACCACTAGCTGGTTACTTATTTTAATAACAATAACAATCATAGGTAATCAATCTGGTTTTAGGGCAAAACACTCCTGTGAAACTGCTACAACTAACAATTGCAAACTGGAAAAATGATATAAATAATAATAAATATATAGTTACAGTATTTTTAGAAGAGACAATTGATAGAAATATTCAGATTGAAAAACTTAAGAATCATGGAATTGGGGGTCCAGTTCTAGGGTGGATTAAATCGTGCCTAATTAATAGATCTCAATGTACAAAAATTAATAATGTAACATCAGACTATCTTCGAATTAACACAGGAGTACCTCAGGGAAATGTACTAGGGACACTTCTCTTTATTATATATCCTAATGATATAAACCTAGCAATCAACTGTGACTTTATCAACTTATTTGCTGATGATACACTGATTTCGATTACAGATACTAACATTGATGTTGGCGTGGGTAAAATGAATAGTGGGCTTGTTAAGCTTTCAGAATATCTAAATAGCAATAAATTAAAATTAAATATTAACAAAACCAAAGTAATCATTTGTGCAAAAAAACATAATTGCACTAAATTGAATACAAATAGTATTAATATTTCTTTTAACAATAATAAATTAGAATTGGTAACCGAGATTAAATACTTAGATTTTATTATTAACAGAGCTCGTATTTCGGATGACATTGATGTAAAAGTCAGGGTCGGCATTGGAGGGTAGTACAAAATTATAAAAATTCTTATCTTTTTTTGTAGTTTATTGCTCATTTAACTAGACACATTAAATTAAACTGTTACATCACTGATTAATACATAGATAACAATAAATAAGCGTCTCTCTGAAAATATCCGTTTTAATTGTGAAAATGACCTTTTTACAACAACAGAAATTAGAAATGCATACTGAAAATAAGAATCATGTTTTAATGATGCCACATTAATGTCTGGTGCATCAAAGTCTACTTCTTGTTTGTTGAAAAGGTCATCACATTACAATAACGTATGGTTGTATTATGTTTGCATATGAAATACGAACAGAGTAAAACGTTCTTACAACCTCCCTTACGAAATTGCAACCTAAGGTGCGAGCTCTGATTATCAATCATTTAATTTAGTACTATAGATTCGTAAGTGTCCTGTAATACAGATTATACAGATTAAATGTACAACTTGCTATATGGAAGATACAGTTCTTAAGAAGAAGAGGGGATAACCAGTTATCGTTAGAGAAATAATCGAATCTCGAATTAAAGTCCGGGAGGCAGTGAATATTCTTTTACAGGATAAGCACATGGTTGAAATATTGCTTACTCATAGAAAATGGCATATGTAGTAAAATTAGCCTTGCTTGCCGGCCCGGCCTGGATGGCGGTTCAAAATTGTCAAAAAAAAGCAATACCTTTACATAACATGCACAAAGCTAACTTTTTTTAATAACAATTTAATTGATACAAGGCACACAAAAAGTTACCTGCCAGTCATTGGACGTTGCTAACACTTGAACAGGAAAACAAATACGTTACGAAAATCAACTGCCATTACACGATGTGCATAGAGCTGAAACTTTGTGTGATAGTTGTTTAATACATAAACAGTTAAAACATTATTGCCTGCTGGCAGGGGCGGCATAGGGGCCGAGCAACTGCCTGGGGCGCCGGCTCGGAGGGGCGCCAAACTAAGAGCAAAAATTGTTAATTAATTAATTTATTTATTTATTCAATACATTTGTCCAACAGTACAAAAGAACCAATTACAGGACAAGAAAGCGACAAAAATAAAAAGAAAAATACATAGCTACATACATACATATGCGTGACAAACAATTTAAAATTAATTAGAAGTGCACTACATGTTTATATTATTTTAACATTATGGGATGCTGCAATTCTTAGATAGATAGATAAAACTGTATTTGTTCCTTTGTGTACAAAGACAACAGTGGGTGTAGAACATGTCAAGTAGCTTAGTATAAAATATAAAATAAAAACAGATATATGTATATAAACAAATATGAGAAAAATATGTCAGATACAAATACACTAAGTTAAAAAAAAAATAAGTAAATACAAACAAGGCACAGATACTACATGAAAGTAATACATTCTAACAAATTCTTTCAGCTAAAATTATTTATAGTGTATAAAGACAATTTATTAATTTATAATCACAATGATAGGTATATGGAAACAATCATAATCATAACATAACATTTATAAAAAGGAATTGTCACAGATATATTCGTCTATGGTATAGTAGGCCTTTTGAATGAGTATTTGTTTTAATTTAGGTTTTAGTTTATTTAATGGAAGACTTTTTAGATCGGGACATAAATGATTATAGATCTTTGTTATTGAAAATACATTTTTTTGAATGTAGGTATAATTGATTTTTTCAATGGTTATATTATTTTTATGTCTTGTGTCATAGTTATGTTCCAGAGACTTGAAAAGTGAGATATTTTCTTTAACAAAGATTACGGCTTCATAAATATACATAGATATTAGTGTAAGGATTTTTCTCTCGCGAAATATATTGCTACAACTATCTCTTGTTCAGTATATACCTCAAGCATTTCTTCTGCATTTTGAGAATTTTATGAGCATCACTTGAGCCTGCCCAAAAAATTATTCCATATCTGACACGAGACTGAATATACGCATGATATGCAGTGAAAGCTGCTTCAACATTTACAAAATGTGCCACTACTTTCAGGGCATAACAGTAGTGAGCCATATTTCGTACTAGGTTGTCAATGTGGAATTTCCAGTCTAACCTGTAATCCAAATTTATTCCTAGGAATTTTATGGTATTACTATTTTTTATATTGTTGTTAAACATGAGCATGGTTTCATCGTTTTGTGTCAAATAAGAGAATTTTATCATTTGGGTTTTGTTTAAATTTAGTTGTAGGTTATTATCTGCAAACCATTGGCTAAGTACATTTAAGGCAGCTGCTATTTCTTTGCTGATATTTGTTTCAGGAAATTCACTAAAAATTATGGTGGTATTGTCAGCAAATTGAACAATCTGTTGTTCTACAGTGGAAGGCAAGTTGTTTGTGTATAATATATAGAGTAGAGGCCCTAGAATGGATCCTCTTTTTTTATAATTTGCTTATCGGATTTTATGCTAATTCCATTGTGATCCTGTTCTGTTACACATTGTTTTCTATTTGTTAAATAGGATTGTATTAGTTGCAGAGGCACCCCTCGAATTCCGTACTGAGGTAATTTTTCTAGTAATAAACTATGTTCAACACTATCAAAAGTCTTGGATAAATCAAGACAGATTGCAATTGTCTGCTTATCGTTATTTAGAGATTCTAAAATGAGTGTTAATGCTTTGTATATTGCAAGTACAGTTGATTTTCCTTTTCTAAAACCATCTTGTGAACCTTAAGAGAAGTATGAATTGTATTAACCGAGCAGTTGAATATATCACAAGTATCACAAATTGAATTTTAGTTAGCGCAAATAGTGAATATAGGAGACTTCAGCATTATATTGGTTCGTGCCGGTTGACAATAAAATGTGAGATGGTTGCGACTGGCGGCTCTTGGAACCAAAAAGTTCAACTGGCTTAGTGCAGGAGGGCAGTCAACCCTGTTGTGTATGAGCAAATAGGAATTTTACAGCGTAAAATTGCCTTCTAAATTGTAATAAGTCAAAGTTGAACCTATTTAACAGATAAGCCTGGTCGCAACCTCTGTTTGGATATCTACCATCAGTGCTGAAGCAGAGTAGTTTTAAGAATTTTCTAAGAACGGACTCGATTAATTTGACTTGGTAATCATAGCTAGGGCTCCAAATAAGTGAGCAGTACTCAAGTTTAGACCGAATATAGCAATAAAATAGTTTGATTAAGACGCCATTGTCGCGAAAGACTTGACTTAGTCTTAAAATAAACCCTAAGGTTTTCATAGACGAGGAAACCGTTAACTCGATATGCTTGGCAAATGATAATTTGTTATTGAAGAATACTTCTATATCTCTGGTTGAGTCGGTACGGGACAAAGATTGTGTGTCGATATGATAGTCGTAATCAATGAGTTCATCTTTTCGTGAGTAAGTTACAACCTTGCATTTGGTTATATTTAGAGCAAGGGAGTTTAAATGACACCACTGTGCTACTTTATTAAGTTCCCTTTGTAGCATATGACAGTCGTTTATGGAGTTTATTGACGCAATGATTTTTAGGTCATCTGCGAAAAAAAGCTTTTTGCAGCGAAGAGTATCATTGAGATCATTGACAAAAAGAGCGAAAAATAGCGGACCTAAGTTGGAACTCTGTGTGGTACTCTGATGTTACTGTATATGAGTTAGACGTAAAACCATTGTAAGCAACATAGTTAAGACGGTTTGTCAGGTACGAAGAGAAGAACTGAACAAAAGTAGTAGAGCAGCCGTACAGTCGAAGTTTGGATAATAATAGGCAGTGATCAATGCGATCGAATGCCTTGGAGAAGTCCGTATATATCACATCCACCTGACCTCGCATGTCAATGATATCGGAGAGATATTGAGTAAAACATAATAGGTTAGTAGTAGTTGAGCGTTTTTCCATGAAGCCGTGTTGGTCCACAGAAATTACATTTTTAACAAGGGGATAGATGCGATTATACAGGGACATCTCAAAGACCTTCGCAAAATTGCACAATAATGTAATTTGTCTATAATTAGCAATATCGGAGGAATCTCCCTGTTTTAGAATGGGACAAACCCTAGCTTTTTTCCATATATCTGGGAAGGTACCTAACTTAAGAGATGGGTTAAATAATATTCTCATCGGTTGACAGAGTACATAGGCACAATCTCTGATAAGGAAACTAGGGATGCCATCCGGTCCACTTGTCATTTTATTCTTCAACTTTTTTATAGAATCGGTTATTTCCTCCTCAGATAAATTGATTACATTTAAACTTGGCAGGTTAACGTCAATATTGTGATCTATGTCAATGGTGTCGTTAGGTTCAGAGTGAGGAAAAGCTTGCTTAAAGAGTCGACTAAAGGCTTCAACAATGTCTTGCGGATTGTGAAGCTCCTCATTATTATAGTGCATTGTCCCGGGTATCCTAGATTTGCCTTTTTTGTTATTAACAAAAGACCAAAACATAGTGGGGTTGGTTTTGATCGAATGTTCCATTCTTTCGATATATTTTTTGTAATCACGAATACTGAGTGTCTTGGCTGAAGCCCTGGACCGTTTATAATTATTTAAAGATTCTTCGCTATGGCACTTGCTGTACCAAACTGGATATTTATACTTAACAGACTTATAGTGAGGCACATGCGTATCTAGTAACGAGTGAAACACGCTGTTGAAAGAATTGCAAGCTGAGTTAATATCTTGAAAAGTAGATAAGAATGACCAATCGGTTTCAAGAACTGAGTGATAGAGAGCGGGAAAGTCGGCCTTCCGAAAATTGTAGGAGGTTTGTGTGGTCTTACAGCGGAATTTGTTGAGATGTTGAGCGTGGATGGTTAGTGTTATAGATAGGGCCGGATGATGCTTGTCTTCCGCGACTAATGGCGACTCATCGTGAAAAATGTGACAATGACATTGACTTTTTGCCAGAACTAAGTCAAGAGTTCTACCGTTGTCATTTTTTACATTGTTATATTGATCTAGTGATAGGAAATCCATAAAATTGCATAATATGCGGCTTTTTGGGATCACTATCAGTAATATTATATAGAGGAATGGTGAAGTCTCCTATAATTATAGGGTTCCCAAAGTTACACATAATATTTTCAAATTGATCAAAGAATTGTTCAAGTTCTGCTGTTAACCTGTTAGGAGGAATATATAAGACAAAAACTGCGAGTGTGTGGTGCTGAAACGGGTGTTTACTTCCCAAAATATCGATATTCGGAAAGTTATTTCGGATCGTTGTTAAATCGATTGCATTAGTAGCTATTAGAACTCCACCGCCATGGCTTAAGCCCATTAAACTAGGGTCACGGTCACATCTGGATACAATATATGATATATAAATTTTTATTTAATATAACTTTTTTAATTTAGTAATAATTTTCGTTAGAAAATAATATCAGAATCTATGTCAGTTAAAATTGTAATAATGCAGAACAGTCGAATAATATTAAAGCTGTCTAAATAATTGATAAATGTAATGCAAATATTTTTTGTTTGTTTAGCTATGAGACGCCTTACTACTCATACTTCAAGCTTCCTGCCATATGTTGACTGACACGGGGAGTTGATCATTAAAGATTTTGCATAAATGAAGGCAGGCAACGCGCACCATTCATTCAGAAAAAATTCAGAATATTCAGAAAATTGTTATACCAACATTAGCTGTATGTATTTCATATCTTACATAGTTCACTGTTTATAAATAAATGAATGGCAATTTGTTTTGTATGAAATACTAAAACAATAAAGAGGAACCTTCTTCTAAGTAAACTTGTTTCTCTCATTATAATAACGTTCGGATGGTGTAGGCAAAAAAAATTATGCTTATTACAAATTAATTGTTGTTAATAATATGTTGTAAATGCACATTGATATCTAACATAAATTACTTGAGCAAGGCCATGGAGAGAAAATACGGACCCAGTGGGGAAAAATGTTTGATCCGAGAAATTATTTTTTTTTTTTTTGATGAGCGGAGGGAAAAAATCCGAGATAAAAATTTCAACATTTCAAAACTGGGCCCCCCGAACAAGCCCAGGCGCCTCAATACGAGCCCGAGCCCGGGGAATCACCCCCCCTCAACAGACCTATACTTGAGAATGGTTTGTCGAAATACAACGAACATCTTTTTATTTCTAATGATATGAAAATCATTTTTTTATAAGAATTTTTATAAATATGTAAAAATAAAAAAAGTAAAATACTGGTAGCCACCCCCTAAAACTACCTCTTAAGCAGAAGAGTGGGTTTGACTGGCACTATGTAAATTGATGCCCATATCTAAATTTAAAATATGAATTATATATTTTAAAGCGATCGCAAGATATTGCAGAAAAACTGATAGGTATTTATAATCCCCCTTTAAATGGGTATAATTTCCTTATTATCTATTTTATTCTATTTATTTTTGGATGTACTATCAGCCACATAAATATCCAGAGACAATTTTGAACCACCGTGTGTACACGGTTATGTTACTCCATGTGTTAAAAAGTAGAGTGATCGTGGGGTCCGAACGAAGATCCTTGTACTTAGTACGTAGTACGTCCGTCCTCTCAGGGAGGGGCGCCAAAAAGTGCTCCCACCCGGGTGTAAAATTTACCTAGAGCCGCCCCTGCCTGCTGGTCCGAAAATGATGCTAAAGCCTTGGCAGGCTTAAATTAATAAATGTACTTTTATAAAACTACATGCACATCGAGCCATCTGAACATAAATTTCTTAGTGCGTAATTATGTTTGTACTAAACAGTTGGAATAATAATAAAAATATGAGAAATTAACATTTATATTAGTAAAATTTTGGCAGTAGCTATTTTGTGATATCGTACTCCGTGTGGCGCATTTAAGATACTAGTGAACATACGGTGCCAATGAGGAACAATAACTTTGAAACACCGATATCTGTACCTGCATCTTGTTTTCTGTTTTAGATTATAAGGCACCAGTTTCCTTCCATGTAATTTATTGTACCCAACAAACTCACTTTGTTCATGGTTTTTTTTTGGTAGTTTCATTATACTAAAATTACATTGTAAAGACTGTTATCGTGATAGAAAATAACCCAATGAGAGAGACAGAGATGTCTGATTTGTTATTATAAATCTTATCATTTTCAATGTGACTGACAATGAAGGCTAAAATTTGATGACCGATTTTTCATTATTTGATACTTTTCCATCACTTCCAGTTTCCCTGTATCTTCTTTATTTGTGACCGAATTCATTTCAAATTTTCATCAGCTATAGAACTCCATGAGACGATTATATCTAACACATAACGAGAACTTTTTACAGCAAATGAAAGTCATACACAATTATTATTGAAATTATTATTTAATTACACGTGTATGCAAAATTTCAGCACTATTGGATAACGGGAGGTGGGTAAATTTGATTCATTCATACATACATATATACAGATTTCTAAGTATTATAAAACTATTGAGAAAAAGAAAACGATATTACATTTAAGTTGATGTGTAATAATAAAAAGTGTCCCTTTTAGCGTTTTATTGAACGCCGATTTTTGTCCACAACTTTTGTTGGAAAAAGTTCTCTTTAGGTGTTGGATAAAATCGCCGTATGGAGTTGTATTTTTTTTGAAAATATTCCGATTTTCACAAAATTTTACACGGGGGCATATCAAGTAATTCTGAACAACTTTTATTAACAAAATTTTTGTCTATCTCTAAGCCTACTATGATTTCTCGAAAATTGCTATTTTCTTTTTAAAGTAAAGTAAAGTAAAGTAGTTTATTGATGCTATTACATAACAAAATGCTTACACACGTCAAAATTTCAAAAAAAAAAAGAACAGGACATTAGAATAGAATAGAAGAATAGAATATTTATTGACACTTGGACATACATAGTATGTGTGTGATCGTCATTTGACAAAATTAATGTAATAAAAACAAATACATGTATATAAAAAATATTATAAAACATAAAAATATTATAAAACACCTGGCGAGACATACATAACAATTAAAATATAAAAGTTTATAAAAAATAAGACACTAATAACCTCTTTTAAGATTATCACAATTTTAAAATTTAAAAATACAGAGAAAGTACAGTAAAACAATATGGTTATCACTATGCTTTATGATTTAACCGTAGATAATTTAAAGATATCTTATTTTTTGTACTTGTTTCATAATTATGCTTCGTTTCATTTTCTACATAAATGTGTTTGTTGTCTTTTACAAACTTTAAACATTCATAGATATACAGGGATGGTACAGTTAATATTTTTAATTCGACAAATTTTGTTTGAACGTCCTCTCTATAGTCTAACCTTAATATATATCTAATTACTTTTCTTTGAATAGAAAAAACTCTACTTGTATGACACGCATGTCCCCAACAGAGGATAGCATATGAGAAAGTTGATTGAAACAGAGCAAAGTATGCTTTTAAGACTACATTTAGTGACACAATATAGGCCAGATTACGTAATAGGTTGTATGTCTACAAAGTTTAGTACATACTTGATCCACATGAACCTGCCATGTTAGGGTTGAGTCGAGAACAACTCCCAAAAATTTTACCGATTTTCTGCTGTCCAGGATGTGTTCTCGTAGTGTAAAAATTATACTTTCAGTTTTTGTTTGATTTAGACTTAGTTTGTTGGTATCAAACCAGTTTTTAGCGTTCGACTGTGCCTCGCCCAATTTACGTTGTAATAAATCCGAGCTTTGGTCAGTGTTTATGAAAGTTGTATCATCAGCAAAGAGTACCACATCCGTGTTGGGTACACATTCCGTTTATCGCAGTAGGCCAGCGTTTTAGATCTAGGTGGCATTTATGTGTTGAATAAAGTCGTCTTATGGCTGATAAAAATTTGAAATGAATTCGGCCACAAATAAAAATGATACAGGGATGTCTTCGCGAGAAGCGAAACACACTGTATATGCAATTCTTTATCAGTGCGCAAGATTTCAGCCATGTAGCTTTACATCTTCTAAGGGTGCATCTGAGCGTTTCCAACAACAATAGTAAGAAATAAGTCCAAAAATGTTTCTCGCCTAAATTTAAGCAGTATGTTTCGTTCATATTCCCAGACCAAATTTTATAAAATAATTTGCAATGTACATGCAATATGTTTTATTTCAGGTTCGTACAAGGTCAGTAGGGGAGTTGGTCCAGTTTTATTATTTATGGAAGAAGTCTGAAAGACATGACATATTTGCAAACAAGGCAAGACTGGAGAAGAAGAAGTATGCATTGCATCCTGGCCTTACTGACTTTATGGACAGATTCCTAGAAGATCAAGACAGCAGGGATCGTAGCTCATCTCCCAATGTTCAGTGCAGTGGCAATGGAAAACCGCCTCCGGATACCTGATCTCTATTATATAGCTATTGGTTATATAAAAATAAGCAAGCTGACTAATGAAAAAAAAATGTATGTACATACAATGACGGTATGATGCAATGAAGTTATTAATACGAATCAAATTTATGTTAAGTGTAATTCCCGAAGAAGACTGTGTAGTAAGTACATTTTTAGTAACATTATTGTTACTTCAAGGTGCAGCCCATGGAGGGTGTTTAGAATGTGAATGGAGTTAAGTTGTGTTTAATGAAGGTAAACAAGATATGTAGACATTCAAAAGCCCATATATGCTAAATTTAATGGAATATTTGTGTACCCAAAAAATACTAATCTCTTTTGAAAGCCCTACCAAGGTGCACTAGTTGTTTATTATAGGGTTTATCTACTTAATAGTGATACAATTGTCGTCTGGATGTATGTTTGAGAACGCCCAATTATGCAGGTAACTTAATTGGGTATGTGTTGTATTCAAATTTCAAATCGTCTTAAATTGTGAATATATATTTGTGGATTATTTGTGGCGCAGAGTGATAAATTTATGGACTTACGTGGAAATAAAGTGAACTTTACAAAGAGGAAGATAACGAAAGGATCAAAATAATTGTGGTAAAAATATAAGTATATCAGTGCAAACTTTAAAAGTTTGCCCAAAAAAATATATGTATAAAAAATGAATGTTAAATTTTAAGACTTATGCATTATATATTATGATATATAGTTGTTCTTTGGCATAACATTAGGATAATATTGGCCAATATAAATAATCATGCGGATTGGCATTTTTGCCAACTGTTTTGGGACTATTCCCAGGAACATTCTTGGATCATCTTTTACAAACAAAGTCAAGCGGGAAAATCTGTTTTTACCTGAAATCTTTGTACGATACGTTTTTCCAAGAGTGATTTTTCCATTGTCAATTGCTTATTGGTAACATAGCAAGACTGAATACTCTTAATACAATTTTTTCATGATTATAATTACACTCAAGAATGGTATTTTTTTTAAATTATTCCATTACTGAAAAACAATGCTTAATTCTTTTATATTAGGTGTGGTGCTATATAGATTTTGACAACGAATTGTGAAATTAACTGAAAGGATGAGTGTCCACAACATAAGTAACACATAACATATATCAGTAACCTTTCGCTGTGGAGTACGTTTTGCGCAGTGTACTACCGTGTGTGGCTGATGCAGAGCTTTGCGGCTACGTACGTCTCTCGCAGCTTGGGTTAGCGGATCTTGCATATTACGGTTAGACAGTGGCGTATCGTTCAAATTGAAATATAACATTGAAATTTCTAATTTTATTATTATTATTTATCAGTACACTAATACGACATGATATATAAAAATAAAATTCAGTAACAGTTCTTCGTCAGTGTAATATTTTGGTATACGTCTTCCAGACATTTCCCATTATTTGAATAAGTATTTATTTACTTTTCACTCTTGTAGATTTTGGTCCAGCTATCACAAATTCACAAGAGCTATTTTTTTGTCACGCTTCATTACTGATATATCAATCATCAATGTTTCCTCCTACATTTTGGACATTTTTCATTATATTCTGGCTTCTTCTGCAAAATTTGTGACTCTAAGAATTTCACGAGGATTTTTAACAGAATCTGGCAAAAAAGCTCACATTTTGTTTGAAAAGAAAGTGAAAACTTATATAGTAAGATTACGTTTCGAAGAAATTGTTGCATTATTTTTTCCTTTATTTTTGAACAAATGTGAGGTTTTTTGGACAAATTCTAATCATCACTAATCATCATATAATTATCTAAAACATTAGGTTCTTTGTTCAAAAAGAACAGAAAATATAGTAGAAATGTAAATTGGAGGCATACAAATTAATAATGAATAACTTGGAAACGGAACGTGACCGAAAAAAAATGACTTCAGATTCGTGATCAGTGGTCCAAAATCTACCAATCTACCAAAAATCATTGAAATCGGCAATGGTATGCATAAGTAAATAATAAAAAAAAATTACCTTTGACACACTGGCCATAACGCGAACAATAAGCGAATCTAACTTTACACGCTACTGCTATGTTTCCACGAATTTGAACGTCTCCGGATGGTTCCCGCAGTTGCGGCACGTAAAATCTGCATGACGTCTTACTACATCAGGCAGCCGGGAGCGGCACTAACATACAAGTAGATATCTACTACCAAACGTACACATAAGGGTACCACAGTTTACCCTTTCGAAAATCCTTGCGTTAATACATGGTTCCCACATGTGAATTGTCACTTTCTGCTGCAGCTCCGGACGGTTCCCGCAGTGAAAGGGTTAAGAGATTAATAAAATAATATTTTTTTTGTATACATTTATACAAATATGTTTTATAAGATCTTTCTTATCTTATCTTTTATTCTTTATGTGAATAACTGTTTATTGTGTTTTATGTATAGCTTTTTTGCTAAATAAATCTCTATTATTATTATTATTATCTACTATTTTTTCTTTTTTATATACTATTTTTGACTTGTGTAAACACTTCTGTGTATCTGACATGAATAAATTATTCTATTCTATTCTATTCTATTCTAGTCTATGTAAATATAAAAGTTAAAACATGATGAGAATAATGAAAAATAACGAGAAATCGTCGATTTCTCGTTATTCTCGTCTTGTTTTAACTATGAGCGCAACGTTCATACACTTTTGTATTTACTATTTTATTAATCTCTTAATAACACATAACATACATCAGTAACAAAGTGTTGGCACGATTGATTGATTTTCAGGGGAATTTTTCTTATGTTGTGGACAATCATCCTTTATTCAATTGATGTATAAAGTTGAAATTTATAAAGCATGTTTTAAATCTTACTTTCAATAATAGGCCAGTCCTGGTGGGTTTAAAATCGAATGAAATAGGAAATGTTTGTTATCTGAAGTTTCTCAGCATTTTCAGGTGTATTTCGACGTGAAAAGCGATTGGAAATGGCAAAACTGGTCCTTTTCTTCGCTTTTTGTGTAATATTTCGTAAAAAGTAGAATTTTTTTTCTTTTGTAATGAAAAATACGAGTACCCGCTGAATCTTGTACGATTAATACAACCTGAGATATTGTGGTTAAAAATGAGCCTAAAAAGTGCAAAAAATGTAAAGGAAAAACTACTTTTTACATACTGGCTCTCTAATAATAAGGAAATTAAGGGTGGGTGTATATATATATAAGGTCCTTCAATGTGGCATACTTCGAATTCACGCCTCAGAAGATCCGTTAGCTTCCAGAATTTTTTATCCAATTCATGCAACCAGTGAATAAACTATCATTAAGCTTCTGGTTCGACTGGGTTGATGTGGTGTGGATATTTAGTGAAAGGCGTCGGAGTTTAACTTTGGATCATTTAGACTAAATACAAATAATATATTTCATTAATAAAAACGTTTATTATTTTTATTATTCAAATCATATGTAGTTAGCAAGTGATTGGGTTGTGCTAGTGTTGCTTACTTACATTTACCTTTAAACATTACGTAATTCACTAGATACATGGTAGAGCCGATTCTGGTATTGATGTCATAACTACCTCGAAGTCGGGGTCTGGTTGTAACCAAGGATCTGGACCGCTAATTTTTGAGAACCGGACCAGAACCTTTGTTTTTTTCTGGACCGGAACTCCGACCGAGACTCCTAAAAATAATAATAATAATAATAATAATAATATGCTTTATTTCAATTGCCAAAATACATTGGATATGAAATGTCACAAATGAGTAATTGTAAACTGTGGAGACATTGACACTACAGCTATTAAGTAAAACATATAAAGTATAATATAAAGTGAAATAATTTTAAATATAATTTTGTAATATAATGACAATAACATATAAGGTAAATATACAAAATAGTATTTTATAGAAAAAATTTAATTAAGTTTAGCTCTACTTAACTCTTTTAACGACCGAGGGAGATTATTATATATATTGCTACAGGTGTATTTTGGGCTTTTTTTAAAAGTACTTAGGTTGAATTGATCTATTTGAATATTTGTGTTATTTCGTGTAGTGTAGTTGTGAATATCACTCCTGTGACTATATAACTCTGGCTTTAGCTTGGCGAACATTACTGCTTCTAATATGAGGATGCTAATCTAGTTTTTTAGGGTTTTTTCCAATTAGTAGTAGTAGTAAGTTCATCATATTAAGTCATACCATAGTATGACTTATGACTATGAGACTGGTCAATACAGAAAAAATACAATAAAATATGTCATTTTAAAATAATAACAATACAACAATAATACCAAATACTAAAAAATAAAATAATAATAATAAAACCTACGATTGTAAATACTCATCTACAGAGTAAAAAGCATTACTAACCAAGCACTTCAACAAAGCATATTTAAAAGAGTTAAAATTGTCAAAATGACCAAAGTGATGGGTGAATTTATTAAAACAGTTGATTCCCTTGAAAATATGGCACACACTTAGTCTAGAAAGTGGGGTCCAAAGTTCGTTAAGGCTGCGTGTTTGGCAATTGTGAATATCCCCATTTTTTTTTTAACAAACTATCTTGTCTTTTTATATTAATTACAATTAGAAATATATAAAGCGATGATACAGTTAAGATGGATAGGGCCATAAATGCCCCTTTACAGTGTGTTTGCATAGATAGACCAGCCATACAACGAATGATTCTCTTTTGGGCTATAAACACTTTGGTAATGTGACGAATTTCCCCAAAAAATCAAATCGTAAGACAGACTAGATTGAACTAAACCAAAGTATGCCAATTTTACTTCATTTAACGAGACAGAGGACTTTAGGCATCGAATGATAAAACATGATTTACTTAGTTTGTTCAGTATATTTTCGATGTGACTTTCCAATGTCATTTTACTATCTAAAGTTACTCCCAGGAATTTTATCTTATCTATATGAACAATTGACTGATGTTCAGCCTTAATTAAAATACTTGAGTTGTGGGCAACGTTCTTTGGCAGGAATGACATAAAAACTGTTTTACCAGCATTTAGCACCAGACCATTGCTTAAACACCATTTAGAAAACTCATCTACTAACGTATTAGCTTTAGTGACTGTAGTTTGTAACGAGCTGCTGAAAATTAAAAAGTTTATATCGTCAGCATAAATGATTGCTGTGTTCTGTGTTAGGTGTTAGTCAAGACTGAGGCATATCATTCACAAATATTAAAAAGAGCAATGGAGTCCTGAGGCATACCAGTTGTCACTTGCATAAAATCTGTTTCATACGAATCAGTTACAACAGTTTGCCTTCTGTTATTCAGATAAGAGCTGATCCACTGATGAACTGGTCCAAGTATTCTCAATCTAAAAAGTATTTCCAAAAGCAAATCTCCGTCGACTGTGTCAAAAGCTCTACTAAGGTTAAATAATAAAGCTATTGATTGTTTTTTATTGTTTAGTGCATTATAAATATGATCACATAATTTTTCTGTAGCAGTTACTGTCGATTTATTTTTCCTAAATTCATACTGATTTGAGTTTAACAATTTATGATATTCCAAATCGTTTATTAATCTATTATTAAAACAGAACTTAAAGACTTTTGCTAGTTGATTCTGTACACTAATATTTCTGTAATTACTTGCCTCCATTCTTGATCCCTTGTTTTTATATATAGGTATAGATTTTGAGACTTTGAATAAATGAGGATACTGACCAGTAGCAAGAGATTCATTTACTAAGTAAGACAGTGGAATACAGATTTCATCAACAACAGCTCTTAGCACCTGGCCCCTTATCTCATCAATCCCAGCAGCTGAATTTCTCGTTGTTTTGAGCAATAGTTCTTTAACTTCAGTTGAAGTGGTAGGAAAAAGATAAAAATGATGTATAACATTGTCCTGTAATATCAATTCAGTACAATCAGGTTTAGGACACTGAAAATTTAGAAGAAACTATTAAAACCATTACATATTTCCTGCTTATTAGTAAACATTTCATCATCGACAGTAATTTCCGTAATTGCCTGCCTTGAATTATTTTTTGCCTCATTTATAATCAGCCAACTTTCTTTCATTATTTTTTGAGCGTCCCTTATTCGCATATCATTGTAACTAGTCCATTTCAAAACACCGCGGTCATGCTTATTTTGTTTGTACTTTGTCCTGTAACTGTATCATGCCTAACCTAGTATCACTCCTGGCCCGTCAATTGAAGTGTTGACTTTGCCTTGCTCCCAGGGACTTGAACCGGACCACTATTTTTCGAGAACCAGACCGGAACCCTTATTTTTTCTGAATTGGAACTGTAACTGTAATTTCGTTTTACGCTAGTACCTGAACCGTTATTTCAATTTCACTCAGAACCGGAACCGCTATTTAATTTCGGTCCAGATCCCTGATTATAACACAAAAAAACGAAAAGATGACCTGTTTTGAAGTTTTAAACTAGTTTCTGCAAACCTACTTAGACTTTATTTGAATGGAAATACATACAAAAATGCAGAGAACCCCAATCAATAAATATTTCCTATTTAAATCGTTCCTGGACTAACCTACACTAAATTGTAAACTATTTATATATGTTTGTAAAATATGTTTTATGTTTACTTCACCATCTTAAATCTTGATTATTTGTTCAAAATAACTAGAGCATGCATGCACATAAGGATGTATGTTTACCTGTTCACATTTTGCATTGTTGTGTGTGCTCATGTCTCTGTGATCATATGTTGTTATTGAAGGAGTCGATATGTTGCGGAGAGATCTGAAAATCTCAATGCTACTGTTCTTTTCATTTACTACATTGATCAGTATAAAATGTTTGAAAAAATAAATGTACAAGAGTACAAGGTTTCGATTTCAATCATTTTGACTTAATAATTTCTATAAACTTCTTAAAATTAAACTTTTACCTCATGAAAATACAATCCCAAAATATCACTTAATCGTATTTATTAATTTTTGTTTTCGCTCCAAGCATGTTTTTAACTTTGTTCCTTGTTGATTTAAGTGCATTTGAAGCGAATTAAAATTGCATACATGTACCCATTGGTCTAGAAATAAAGAAGACAGAGAAGAAATTAAGAAAGACCGTTATTATTATTATTAAAGATAGGCACAGATCAATAAGAATCTTTTCAGACAGCCAAGCAGCTCTCAAAGCTCTTAGCTCACATCGCTGCAATTCTAAATTGGTCTGGAACTGCCAAAAAGTTCTAACCCGATTGGGCAAATACAACAAATTAACTCTGGTCTGGATACCGGGCCACTCTGGCATGGGGCAACAAAATAGCCGATTTCTTAACCAGGGAAGGTGCGGTATCAAAATTTATCGAACCAGCAAAAACAACCATCTTAGCCTGGACCAAGAGGAAAATTCTCCAGTACTGCCAAGAACTACCAGGATTAGTTCATTCAAAGGATTTTATTACATACCCTCTGAAATCAAGAACTAAAAAACTATTAGAGTTAAAGAACTCTAGTTGGCCTATACACTGGGCACTGCAGACTAAATCACCACCTACACAGACTCGGAATAGTGAACAACGCTGAATGCAGACTGTGTTTGGAGGAGGATGAAACGACAGCGCACGTTTTATGTACCTGTCCTGCTGTAGAAAGAACCAAGTTCTCACTTTTTGGCAAAGGGCAACTGCTGCCAGAGGACCTGGACAACCTCTCACCTAATAAGGTAGTCGGCTTTATTAAAAAGCTGAACCTATTGGGTGAAATATAATTAGGAGTGATCCATAATAGACCAGATGGTCGCAGTGGTGGGTCTGTTACTAGCCCACTCACATATCAACCTAACCTAACCTAAAGATAGGCTGGCAGTAGCATTAAGATTTTTTGGTGACTAATATCAGTTTATTACGTGTCAACACTAACTACACACTGAGTGCTGATAGATACATGTAATTGCTTTGAGCACGATCCCAAAACTAACAACCATTGGTTCAAGTTTGTGTGTATGCTCTTAGTTTAACAATGTCAGGAATATCGAATTTAATACATTTAAAATTTTAACAAAACCAAGTTTAATATTTTCATTATGTTTCTAATGTAATTTTACTTCAATCAGTTGAAATCAACTCTATAAAATCAAGATAACTAATCAAGATTGATACATTTTATAAGGAATTTTTAATTTCTATATCAAGTATTAGAATATTATGTCCTATTTTAATAACAAACATAGATGTAAGGAACAGTAATTTTAAGTGTTTAAAAAGAGCCTGTTAGGCAGAAATATCAATATTTATTAAGAGCTATGTAAGATGTACATAGATATATTGAAGAAGGCGTTTTTACGTGGGGTAATAGCTATTAGTGTAGAACACAGAAGAAAAACTAATGCGATGTCAAATGTATGAGATTTTAGAACTATATTTGACATTAGTTTTACAGACATTGTAGTGGTTTTTGCAATCACCAAAACACCTGATACATATTTCACCAATCAAGTTATCATCTGAAATTGAATATAGCTCGTCTCTAGATGATGATAAGTTGATTTTTGCAGGAAACATTGATGTACAAGTTACAGTTTTGGTTGTTTGTGAAAACTTTCGGTATGGTTTAGTTTCTAAAAACCTCTGAGTGTGGTAATTCATTTTATGCAAAACACTGCACTCTGTATGTCAATTGTTAATGTTAATTGTATTAGAGCGCTGGTCTATCGCCTGTGCTATCCTCATATTGCACTTAAGTATTTAAGATATTCGTATATGTCTGTCTAGATTTTCCGAATTATATATGACAGGTGTAAAAAGTGAAAAAGTGTGGATTATTGCTTATAACTTTTTAAGTAGTGATTTTTTCAAAAGATGACACTAACAGATGGTTTGAGGTGATCCAGCACACAGACCTAAAAAGTTTTACCCAGGCCATTGCGTTGTTATGATCATTTTTTTTATGGCGGTCATATGTTCTTGTGATTAATCTGGAAAGAGCACATTTTTCTCTGAATTTTGTGTATTTTGGGTTAAACAAGAGTTAAAAAAAGAATAAAACGGTTAGTAAAGAAAGAAATGTTGATTTTAAACCTAATATTTACGTTTCTTTATGGGGATGAACACAGAGCCACCTTGACTATGTATATTGATACAAAAAGTTAAGCATCGTTAGCTGCGGTTAGTATAATGAACCTAGCCAGGGAAGGTGCGGTATCAAAATTTATCGGACCGGAGCCAGTGCTTGGCATATCGGCAAGCACTGCGAAAATAACCATCTTGGCCTGAACTGAGGGGAAAATCCTCCAGTACTGGCAAGAACTACCAGGATTAGCTCATTCAAAGGAGTTCATCACGTACCCCTTGAAATCTAGAACTAAAAAACTATTAGAGTTAAATAGGTTACACCTAAAAACTCTAGTTGGCTTATACACCGGGCACTGCAGACTTAATCACCACTTACACAGACTCGGAATAGCGGACAACGCTGAATGCCGACTGTGTTTGGAGGAGAATGAAACGGCAGCGCACATTTTATGTACCTGTCCTGCTGCAGAAAGAACCAGATTCTCACTTTTTGGCAAAGGGCAACTGCTGCCAGAGGATCTGGACAACCTCTCGCCCAATAAGGTAGTCGACTTTATCAAAAAGCTGAACCTATTGGGTGAAATATAATTAGGAGTGAGCCACTATAGACTAGTGGAGGGTCTGTTACTAGCCCACTCACATATCAACCTAACCTAACCTAGTATAATGAAATCTCACCGCACTTTGTATAGCAGCTTGTATATCAGCATATACGCAGAAGGTATGCAGTTTAGGGCTGGGAGCATCGTAAGTTCAATTAGAGATATTGGAAAGCAGTAAGAGGCACCATTGAGCATATATCAGATCGAATTTCATTTAATTTCATGCTTGTGGTGTGGTTGTATTTTACAATCTTGAAAATACTTGTATTATCAGTGGATTAATGACAGAAAAAATAAAAGACTTAAACAAAATTTGTTTAATTTTACTTCCATATCCACGTAGTGGAGTGGAAGTATAGTAAAATATTTGGTAGATCATTTATATAGATTATGAAAAGAAGGGACCCAACACTGACCCTCGGGGAAGTCCTCTTTTTATAAATCGGGCACTACTCCTTTGGTTTTCACTGCATGTTATTTGAGACTTATTTGATAAATAAGATCTTATCAGTTGTAATGCAACTCTTCTAACTCCATAATATTCATTTTACATTTGGCGTATTTCTTTAATAATCGAGGTGTTTGTCTTGAGGGCTGTCCAGAGAGTCTGTGTCTCCAGACGTGCATTTAGAAAGCCTCAATACATCGTCTGTCTGACTCTATTAGTCCAAGTATTAGGGGCATATAAAAAGAAGGTGAAAACTATGACATTAACATTTCTGATCTTTGACTAGTCTAATTTAGTAACTACAGTTAAAAAGTAAAAAAATGCATCAAAGAAGGTGTTCAAATTAAGCATCTAGAACCAGGCAATGACTCTTTTGAGTCATCTAGTTTTTCTGGTCACAGGAAAAGTCTATGAGTGTTAGTTCTGGAGACCCAGCGGGCTATTCCTTTGCCTCAATTTTAATTGTTATGTTTTATTCGTTTTTGCCAAAAAAATCCTTATATAACTCTATCAAAAATATATTGAACTATGGTTGTCAACAATACAATGGTTTAACAAGAAAAAAATGAATCTTGTTGAGCATTCAACTGTTTGTTGAATTACTTCAAACAATATTTGTCATTTTTTAAAAAAACTGCTACCTTAAAAGTAGCAGATAATATCCACACTCTGTATATGTTGTATCATGTTGTGTAGCGTAAAAACGCTCGAAATGTTTAAATGTTTGTCATGAAAATTTCAGTGTATAAAAACAATTTCTGTAGTATTTGATGGTTACTTTGTAAGTAAACGTATTGGCGTATTGGCTAATTTGGTTAGCCAAAGCTATTATATCCACTGTGGCTAAGTGATTGTAACATAGGCGCCAACTTTACACATTTGTTTGGGATACTCACCCAATTTATGCGTCTTTTATGTCACAAAAATATGAATGAACAGTGGGTTTGACCACCTCCAGAAGGCGACCCTCATTGTCTCTCGCTGTGTCCCCTTTGGTGTTTGTCTTCATCGCACAGATTGATCATATCTCCAACTTGTGTGAGATACGCGGGACAAATTAGTGTTACGGCTGGTACTTGATATTTAAAATCCCACACAAATTCCATCAAAAATTTCATTTTAAATGTTGCTTTGTATAATAAAATGATATAAATAAACATTTGTTACATTTCAAAGCCAAGGATTATTAAAAAGCACAAAAAATTGATAAGATGTCTCATAAGAAAGACTTCATGTTAATATATAGTTGCCTACAATTGTATAGGGCACATAAGAAAGGCCATAAAAATATCAAAGTCGGCGCTATTACTTACTGTCAAGGTACTACAGAGACATACTTCAAATTTTTGCATATTAGAATGAACCAAATAATACTAGAGATTTAAAAATCATGTTTTCAGTAGAAACTTAATGACGTTTTTGATAAATAAAAACGTCTTACTCTGCTTTGCGTCAAGATAGGTGGACGCATTGCCCGTCCCTCGCGGCATTGACAGATAAATTCAAAATGCGGCGCTGTTTATCTGTTACCCTGGTATTAACGCCAAAAATAAACTCCATGCCGTTCATTATATTTTTTATTTATTATAGTGTGGAATTATTTATTATAATGTGTCGGTTGACAGCTTTGAGTTTTTTATATGCAGTGATCAGATTTAGATCAATAGTATATGAAAAGAAAGAATAGTTTCTTTGAAAGTTATCTGCTGAATACCCAAAATAATATTTTTAATAAAGTGACAGTTATAAAAGCAAAATTTAGACAAATGCTCAAAAAGGTCACCATTTTGCTCAGTGCGCTTATGTAGTTGCATTAATTTATTTTCTATTAAGTTAAGGCTATCTTGAGAAGTTTCTCATAATGCTGCATAAATGTAGATATACTCTTGTCAATAACTTCTGTCAAATAAGTCCTGTTCTCCAGATGTTTCCAGAGAAAATGATTGATTGGACTAAGGTCAGGTGACCGAGTTGGCCAGGGCACGGTTCTGCCTTGTCCAATGCATCCATTCGGAAATCTTAAACTTATGTTCTTTATTTTGACTCATAGAGTGTGGCGCAGTTTCAGCGAATTTTCGAACGCCCTGGATAGTAAAAAACATATCTTTAATTGCTGTTTGTAATAGTAATTAATATTTCATATTAATTTATACCTTTTCGATAATTCCGGAGGTTGCTTCATACCTCCAATTGTGTTCAGGGGGTTGTTTCTGCATGTAGTCGGCGCCTATAAATAACTGTTTGCTTCTATGTACCTACTAAAAAAGAATATAATTCTTTGGAAGTCTGTCTTAGTTATAAAAATGTACTCGTGAGTTATGTTATAATTAGATGTTCTGAAGATGTGTATATTATGGCAGGTGTTCACCTTCAAACAATTCACCGTCAACGAAACCAAATTAAATGACATAAATAACGATTTTTAAAACTATAGGAATAAGGTAGGCAATAGAAATTTGGTAAATATTTTAGGGTGGCCATAATTTATGTAATACTTGTATTAACGTTACAATAAAAAATAGACATTTAGCTACCACTTCGATAGCAGTTCTTGCCAAATAGTAGTTGAGTATAACGGAATTCATAATTAAGAATTGAATGTTAAAAAAAAACCATTAATTCTTCTTCTTCGTCCTCTTATTCACAACGTTTCGGCAGACGTTCTGTGAGATATGCATTATTCTAGTCTAGTTGTCTACCCTTTGCTGTATGGCACGACTGACAGCGTCACGCCTTCCGTCGCGGTTACCTGATAGGTGTACGGCCTCGAAGAATGTTTTACGACACTAAAGGACGAGTGTCCACAACATAAGAAAAATTCCCCTGAACGTACCAACACTTTGTTACTGATATATGTTATGTGTTATTAAGAGATTAATAAAATAGATAAATATAAGTGTATCAATGTTGCGCTCATAATTAAAAAATTACGTCGATTTATTTTTCGTTATTCTCGTCATGTTTTAACTATGAGCGGAACGTTGATACACTTTTATATTTAGATATTTTATACATAACATATGTCAGTAACAAAGTGTTGGCACGTTTGGGGGAATTTTCTTATGTTGTGGACACTCATCTTTATTACATTGTCTTAAATGTAATGTGGAAAAATTTGTCCTCTATAAATAACTAAGTATTTGAATGTCAATAAGAATAATCAAAGCATGCACGTACTATTTTTCATGTTTACTAACAATTTGTCATCAACATAATTTTTAATTGCATTTTTAAATACAGGGTGCCCCATTACATTTTGACCCTTTTTAAATCTATATAACTTTTGAACTAGTTGAGATAATGAAATGCGGTTTCCGCTAGTCTTCTTCTAATTTTGATAACTTAATCGGAAATGACATAGCGTATTTTCGGGGATAGGACAATTTTGTTATTTCAAATGAAACACCCTATATATTTTTCCACAGTTGGAAAGCCCATTGTTTCCCCTTTCCAAAAAGTCAATATTTGTCATGGAAATTATACAGAGTGATGGTTTTAAAAGCTTTTAAAGTGAATACTGCGTTTTATCGAAATGCTACGAAAAAAATAATGACTCATAAAGTAGACTATGGAAATAAAAGATAACATCACTTGTAAACGTCAAATTAGTTTATTAACAACTCGGGTACTTGAGTTAGTTTAAGAAAAATGGTTACTTTAAGTGAAAAAACTAAGTGTCTAATCTTTTTTGCTGAAACTAAATCTTACAAAACAACAATAAAGAAGATTTAGAACTATCTTTGCAATTGAAGTAACATGTAATTGTCGATAAACTAATTTGACGTTTACAAGTGATGTCTTTTATTTCCATAGTTTACTTTGTGAATCATTATTTTTTCGTAGCTTTTCGATAAAAGCAGTATTCACTTTAAAAGCTTATAAAACCATCACTCTGTATAATTTCCATAACAAATATGGGCTTATGAGAAAGTGGAAACAATGTCATTTCCGGTTAAACCGGAAGTGAGCAAAAAAAGACGGGTATTTATCAAAATTATCAAGTCAAATTAATCGAGTCCGTTCTTAGAAAATTCTCAAAACACCTCTGCTTCCGCACTGATGGTGGATATCCAAACAGAAGCTGCGACCAGGCTTATCTGTTAAATAGGTTCAACTTCGACTCATTACAATTTAGAAGGCAATTTTATGCTGTAAAATTCCTGTATTTGCTCATACAGAACAGGGTTGACTGCCCTCCTGCACTAAGCCAGTTGAACTTTTTGGTTCCAAGAGCCGTCAGTCGCAACCCTCTCACATTTTATTGTCAACCGGCGCGAACCAATGTAATGCTAAAATCTCCTATATTCGTTATTTGCGCTAACTACAATTCAATTTGTGATACTTGTAATATATTCAACTGCACGGTCAATACAATTCATACTTCCCTTAAGAATTGCAGCGTCCCAAAATGTTAAAATAATATAAACATGTAGTGCACTTGTAATTAATTTTATATTGTTTGTCACTTGTATGTATGTAGCTATGTATTTTTCATTTTTTTTTGTCGCTTTATTGCCCTGTAATTGGTTCTTTTCTACTGTGATACAAATGTATTGAATAAATAAATAAAATTAGAAGAAGACTGGCGAAAACCGCATGTCATTATCTCAACTAGTTCAAAAGTTATCTGGTATAAAAAGGGTCAAAATATAATGGGGCACCCGGTATCATATTTTTAATAATTGTTATATGTGTAAATGTACTGCTTTTTCATCGTAATTGTGCACATATATTTTTAATTTTTGAGATCGCCATTCATTCTGAAGGTCCTTTATTCTATGGTAAGTAGCAAGAAATTGACTGTGTTTATTCTATTAGTTGTATAATAGTTAATTTCGTGCTATTTACATACAAACTATATTTCAAACTAGCTTTATAAAAATAAATGTATTTTTGTACTGTATGTCGAATTATATTTATATATGTATAGATGTTTACTAAGACAAAAAAAATATTATGTTATGTGTAATAACGAAAATTATTTATTATGTTGATTTTTATTTAAAATATTACCAATTATCACATTTAAAGTTTATTTTAAATACCCAGGTTGAAGCGAGATAAGATATTTAGTAATATATTAAATGAACATTTATATTTACTGTCTAAATATATTTTAAGAAAAATTATATATAATTTATTTACTGCCTTGTACAAAAGTTTTTATTACAAATAAATTTATACAAATTATTTATTCATATTTTATATTTATTAAAAATAAATGGAAGATTGTTGCTGTAGTATTATCATCTTTTTGTTACCTATTTATTTTTTCATCTACATATGATTCATGGAAAAATCATGTATGATATAGAATGCAATTACTTAGAAAAGATAACATCGTCATAGAATGTGCTGAGACCGATATCGTTACCGCGTGCTCGTTACCTAGGTAACAATCCTATTTTTACAACTGCATAGGTGTCGCACTGCCTACTACCATTAATATTTGAATAAAAAATGATATGCCAACTGTTACACGCAATGCGCAAAGCCGTGATGTATGTTATCTTCTCTAAGTAATTTCACTCTACCTCAGCGGTGGCTGGTGAAATTTCAATAATTTTTTTCTCGTCTATGGCGCATGGGACCCATACGAAATTTGGGAAATAACATCTAGAGAAGCACTTCTCTAATGACCCCTAAAAAATTTTGAAAAAGCAGTTTGCAAAAAAAATTTTGAAAATTCGTTAGCCTTCCCTGGGTCTAGGAGCTCCTGTTTATTTTTATTTTTTTTTGTAATATGCATTTGACTTTTCATAAAAATACAACAACAGATTTTGGAGTTTATGAAAATATTTTCATTACTAACTGAGATACAACGAATTAAAATATTGTAATTTGTTAAATTGTAAATTACAAAATTTCAGTTCATTGTATTTCAGTTAGTAATGAAAATATTTTCATAAACTCCAAAATCTGTTGTTGTATTTTTATGAAAAGTCAAATGCATATGACAAAAAAAAATAAAAATAAACAGGAGCTCCTAGACCCAGGGGAGGCTAACGAATTTTCAAAAATTTTTTCGCAAACTGCTTTTTCAAAATTTTTTAGGGGTCATTAGAGAAGTGCTTCTCTAGATGTTATTTCCCAAATTTCGTATGGGTCCCATGCGCCATAGACGAGAAAAAAAATATTGAAATTTCACCAGCCGCCACTGCTCTACCTCTAAGTGCGGTAATACTTCAGAATCTACTGTCCAGTGCTGGAGTTAAGTCTGTGGGAACCCACCGGACCAGGCTCAAATATAATTAACTAAATATATAAATATAATTATCAAAATCAAAATAAAGTGCTTTTTTCAAATAGCGAATTATACTTAAGAGGGAAGAATGCCAATCAAACAGTTTCACCTGTGAGGAAGTGGGGCAGAGAAAAGTACGGATGATGGGCGTGGCTTTATAGGCCTTCCTCACATATTTATAGAGTTTAAAAGGAATAAGTAAAGCAAACTACATACAATACACTGCTCGCCAATATCTGAGGTGTTACTTTATATTTATATTTCCTTAATAATTCATTGCTGCTTTATTTCACAAATCTAACTTTATAAATATTTGTATATTACGTACAATATAATTCAAATAAATACATTACAATAAAGGTTATAAGTGTATATTCAGCTTTGTTTTACATGTAGGAAGTCGTGTAAAAACTTCGAATGTAATCAAAGTACCTAAGTTTTTATGAGATTATTTTATACTTACCAGTATTGCGCGCCCGGTTTGATTTTTTTTTATTGCTTCGTATATTATCAGAATAGAACCCGAGAACCAGAAAATATTGAATTTTATAATGATCCGTCAGGTAGTTTAATTATTATAAATAATTATTCAACACCTTCACGAGTATTCGCGGACCATTTTTCTCGTTCTCGGCGTTTGCTGGACAAATAGCAATTATTTTATCGTTTATCTCGCCCTAAGCCTAAAACGGAACAAAATACATCGATTTTAAATTTTTACCGAATTATCACAGGTTTATTAACAAAGTGTGCTAATATGAGGGTCAAATATATGAAAAGGAATGAAGATAACAGATGGACGTAACTATTTTGTTTGAATATTTTTTTCTAAAATGAACAGTTTTTGATTTTTCATACGTTCCTCCACCGTTTTACCCTGTCTTCAATCTCCACTGAATCTGCCATTCCTTCACTGTTGGTAAATTGTTTTGTAACAAAAAATGAACCACTTTAAAAAATAATTAGGGTAATGATTATACTCTATGGCCGATTTTATATTTTTACTTCTTATATAATTAATGCATCTTCTATAGGATACTATTCGAACAGGCATGTAGCTAGAAAGTGCTTTCAGGGTGGGCAAACAATTTTTCAGAACGGGCCCGTAAAAAAGTCCGAAAATTTTGTTGATGAGCGGGGGGGGGGGGAGAAATCCAGAAAAAAGTTTTGATGAGCGGGAAGGGGAGAAATCCAAAAAAAAATTTTGATGAGCGGGGGAGAGAAATACAAATAAAAATTAATCCAAAAAAACTTTTTAGTCCGAAAAATTTAGACAATTTTTACCCAATCTCTTTCAAAATATCCCCATTACGATCACCGTAGGTCGGGCGAAACCTATTCCAGGACGGGCAGTGCCCGTCCTGGCCCCCCCCTCTAGCTACAGGCCTGTATTCGAAGTTTTTTTATTTTAGGCATTTTTAATTTTATGATGCCAACTTAGTTGTTGAAACCATGATCTAAACCAATACATATTGGGAACGGGTCATTTTGAGGCAGTTTTCCTTTACGTCACACCTTTCGATCCACTTTACTTTCGGTGTGAGGAGCATAGGGCGAATTGGAACTTGGAATTTTGGAACTAATGAATTTTAGAATAGTGCCAATTTTCTCTACTTAACATTTAGTACAGTAACTAGAGGTTTTAACTTCAGAATAATGTCATATGACATGGATTTCGTTCATTTTTGGTAACTTAATATTTGGAGGCTTGCTATTTTATTTGCCTTTTTAGGGGGTGGCAACTAAAAAAAAAAAAAACAAAAACATTGGGGTTGAAAAATACTAAAATTTTAAGAAGAAAAGGTTCTATGCAACTGTTCATACAAATTGATAGTCTTTGAGGGTGGCGGTGCTGTGCTTACAAAAATTATTTCGTAATTCGACGATTTCTCCTACATCCCTAAAACGATTGAAAAAATGTTTTGATAGACTTTTAGAGAAAACTTGGTAGAATGATACCAGACCATTGAAGTCAACAAAAAAAATTTTTTTTTTTTTTATTTTCGCACATGAAACAAATTATTTTCTTTCTTTACTTTTCATTAGCCTAGTACCATTCTATACAGTTGTCTTTAAAAGCCTATCAAAAAATTTTTTGAATCGGTTCAGGGTTGTAGGAGAAATTGTCGAGTTACGTTCACGGCACCGCCTATCTTAAGTTATAACCACTAGAAAATTGTGATTTTTGCTTGAAAAAGAGGTATTTCAAATAGGTTTTCATCAAATAACTCGAATGGTATTAAATTTCGTTTCGTTTTTCTAATTTCTGTAGAGATTAATTAGGCTTTCAAATATTTTTTTGTATATTTCTACAGCATCAAGAACAAAGAAGCTATGACGGAAACAATATATACTTTTTCATATTTTTTTAATAAAAACGTCGCCATTTTGTTAATGTAAGTATAGTCAGTAATTAAAGCAATATATTCTCATATACTGTTTGTCGTTAATATATAGTATGACTTTTTACGTCCTCTTTCAACACTTGCTTTAGAAAAAATTGCATTATAAGTTGTAAATGAATTTTAGAAAAAGCCTAACATTTTTGTTTCTTTGCAAATATCTCCATAAATATTGGTTTTAGAGAAAATTTCGTGGAAATCAAAAATAAAGCTTATAAACTGAACATGAATGTATTTTATTTAAACATTTGTTTTATAGATGGCATGGCATCCGACCGTTTTAGGATGAAGTATTTAGTTTAAAATATTGAATATCTTAGAAACTGTGGCACGACACTTCTATCAAAAGGTACAAAGATAAAGATGATTAATCAATATTTCAAACTAATTTTTGTTTGTTTCTTCATCACAAAAAATAAAGAAGTTATGGCCGATACAATATGCGTTTTTACGTTTTTTTCTAACAAAATTATCGCCATTTTGTTATTGTAATTGCTCAGTAATTATGTTTTTTTTTTTCAAAAATACTGTTTTTCGTTAATATCTAGATGCTTATTTTTTTTATCCTTTTAAAACACTTTTGTTTTAGAAAAAAATAATTTTCATCCGCTATATGAGAGCCGCCATTTCGAATTTTTTAATTTTTACTTCAGATTCGTAGTCTTTGATCCCAAAAACATAACTGTCCTATATTTCAAAAATAAATTACTAATACTTTTTCAAATATTGAATATTTAGGTTTAGGTAGTTTTCAACCCTTGAGGGTAAGAGCAAGTATCCGGACCATATACAAACTGAAGACGATACCTTTTATTACAGTACTAACCCATAAAGAATTATTCCGAAATTTTACATATATTTTACCTCTAGATACTGCATTAATCATAAGTGTTTACAATTTTTTTTATTATCTATCGAAAAAATTCCGTGAGAGCAAAGCAACATTTAATCATATAGACCTAAAAATACTGTGCTGCTGGAAAAATTATTTTCTACTTTTTATGCATTTTTAATAAAGACGTGTTTACATTTTCTTATATATAGGGTGGTAATTGAGTACATAGACATACTTTAAGTGGTGGTTCCTGTATGATTTTAAGACAAAAAGTTCCCATAAACATATGTCCTAAACGTAAAGGATTTAAGATATACCGCGCGGGTAATAAAGTTTACCTTTTTTTTTTGTTTTTTTTAAATATACTGCATTTTTTCCCTTATTTTATTTAGGGCTTTATTAAAAAACTATTTCATGGTGTTGTCTGTGAAATAGTTTTTTTAATCAATTAAACTAAAAAAAAAATGAATCCCGTCCGGGAATTGAACCTGGACTGTTTTTCATGCGGCAGAGACTCTAATCACAACGCCACTTTACCACACAGCTGTATATTAAATAAAACAGGTACACATATTAACGTTGTTTTCAATTAATTTTAAACTTCCATAACTTCTGTCACTAGTTGAATTTTTCACTTATTGGATTTTTTCCCATTCATTTCAGATCATTATCCAAGAGCGCACCAAATTTCAAGTTTCCAGAACAAGCGGAAATCCATTAAAAGTATTTATTAAATATTCTTAAGTTGACATGTCATGGGCTATATTTGATTATCTCATGTATCTTATTATTACAACCACATATTAGAACACTACATACGTCGCAGGGACGTGAAGCGCCCCAATCTGCCGATGTTAGGCGAGGAAGAATTTCAAACCGCCAGAGCTTTATATAAATTAATCGCACTCCGAAACAATCGAAGTGAATTTCTTTTAGTATACAGGCGTTTAAATTAATTAAAAGATGGGTTGAGATTTGGTGTGATAAACCGTTAAGATAAAAAATACACAGGAAAAAAAATTGAGGAAAAACCTGCTCTACGACACTTCTGTCAAAGTAATAAAACTACAGGATGATAATATGGTAAAAGATATATATATATATATATGGATAATGCAAATTAGATGTTGTATTGTATGACGATAAAATATTTCCTCTCGCTGGATTCCTCAGGGGGAAAATTTGGGGGAGGGGATGTTGGTGGTGTCTTGTGTGGGAAGCGGAAGTCGATTTTCTTTACCGGAGTTTTGTTTATGTACAGATAGGTAAATGTCCACCATCTATATTTTTCACTAAAAATATACCCCATTTCTTTGTTGGCAATAGCGTCAACTATTTACCAAATATTATTTTTCTCCGTCAAATAGTCTTGTAGATATAACGCCAAGACATAGACGGAATTGAAAAATCTTAATTTTCCCAATATTTTTAGTCTGAAGCGTAAAAATGAGATAAAATCTCGGAGTATTTTTTAATTTTTACAATACTTCGAACTTGTTTTCAGTAAGCGAGGGTAGTAAAATATAAAGATGATAGACCATGTACATTTAAGTGTAATCGCTACTGGCTACATATAATCCCGAATCAAAACACTCTTTGTTAAAAAACCGCTGCCCAAGGAATCACTACTTCCACATCCAGATTTTCGATCCAAGTCACTCACAATGAAAAAAAATATGTATGTGGAAATAATTGTTTATGGAACCTTAATAATATAATATTTGAAATCCTCTACCCCAAAAACCCATAAAACGATACCCCACATCGGTAGTGGGGTGGGGGTGGTGATACGGGGTGGTAGTGGGAGTGGATGAAGTAAAAAAATATTTTGAGATTTCTGGTTCTTGTACACACACTAAATCACATTTTTTTTTCATCCCCTTTAATAATGGGGTGGGGTTGGTAATGGGGGTGGCTAATGTCAAAATTTTTTTTGAGACATTGACTTCTCTTGTATATACTAAATACCAATTTCATGAACTCTCACCCGCTTGATTTACCTATTTACCCCAATTTACCGCCCAACCCTTCGACGAAACAAGATAAAAATATAATCTGGTTCTAGATCTTGTTAATGTACATATGTGTACCAAATTTCAAGTCAATATCTTAAACGGTTTCAGAGTAAACGTGCGCACAAAACAGTTACAGACCGACAGGCAGACATTTTTTTTTTCGCTCAAATTTAAAATCTCGACGTTTCATGACATTCTAAGCCTATTTGAACAATAAAAATTTTTTGTCGTTACTATACTTCCACTGGATGTGGAAGTAAAAAATAAATAATTACCCAGATTTTTCATGGATTTTATTGCCTCAAAGATAGAATGTATAACATAATATTCTCTACACAGCTGCATTTTTAAATATAAAGCATTCCTAGAAAATGTTACTCAGTATAGTGCCATCTTAAGTAAAAGCATCCTATCTACAAAAATTGATAATTTTAGATTTTCACATTTTCTGTCCTATACGCATATATTCTACACTTTTTTAGTTAAAATATAAAGTGATATAGGTCTGGTAAGAAGTTATTAGTTATGGATATTAAATATAATTTTGTTTGTTCGAAGTACTCATAACAGTACATTTACAACTGATAGTATCCTAGTTGGATTACGCTTGAATGTCAAATAGAGGAAGGACTCTTTTACTAAGTCGGGCAGTTTATGCTGGTCGAATTGCCAGCGATAACAAGTAGGTGTGGCTAGAGAGTTATTTATATATTTCGTTTTATAGGATTTATTACTAAACAGGTTGCATAAAAAATACAGAAAACATATTTTATTATGTAGAAAAATATTGTGCTTTTCGTTACGAAGTTAGATATTTGATACTGTTGTGGTCTAAATTAAATAAACACTTGTAATCCATTCCCTGAGTCTAATTGTCAAGGTGTCGCCATCTATGAAACTATTAATGAACTTTTACATGTATTCGTTTTCCCAGCTTTTTAGGCAAATGTGTGGTTTATTTAAAACAACAAAAATCTTATTTTGTGCATCGCATACTTCTAAATGTTTATTCCTTTTTAATTTTTTTTTTGTGGGACAGGGAGCTTTGAAAAAAAATCACAAAGTTTCCCATGTAAAAGCATAGGCATTGCACACTCTTAAAATAAATTTCTTTTCCTGGTGGTTGGGGGACCTTAGACTGTAGTCTAGTTAGCCTACTCTTGAATTTGGACCAGCTCCTGTCACCGAATTTAAATACAGGAGAGCATGCCTTTTGGACATCGCAAGAAAATTTTATCCATATCTGGGGTTTCTTTAAAGAACATGCTTGCCTTTTTAATGAGAAAAACTTTGTAATCTATCACAGTACTGGAATGTGATGAATATCAGAGATATCTATTTACTCTGACCATAATTTAACAGAACAGGAGTCGAGGAAATATGATTGTGTAGTGAATTGCATAACTTTGTTGTTTGAGGTAGAAAAGGACTTCTGAAAAAGAGAAGCTCAGTAGGCATTGAGCTTCACGGTAAAGGTGCTACACGTTGACATTGTAAAACTGAAACTACCAAAAGTATGACATTCCAAAGGCGTAGGTGACATATCTATAAGGATAGTATTTGTGGTAGAGTTTAATTGAACAAACTGGACAAATATTTTTAATAATCATCGACTGAAGTATCAAATAAAACGTGCCTATATGTGTGTAAGACACGCCCTACTGCAACTTCTACTCGTTTTATTTATTACACAGGCCCTCAAAAAAGAAAATTTGTCTGCGCCGGTGTATTGACCATACCTATCCCTTGTATTTTGACCCACTGAACACGAATATGACCTTAATTTTTCCCCTATATGTCAGGTTTTTTTTTTAAAGCAAAAAAGTCTAATATATATTTATTTGTTGTTAAAAGAAAAACCTGACGTGCTGGGGAAAAACTAAGAGCAGATTCATGTTCAGCGGCTCAAAATACAAGGGATAGGTGTGGTCAGTACCCCCACGCAGATGACTTTGTGTAGGATTTTGCCATACTGAGTGTGGCACAGTGGCAACAAAAAAAAGCGGTCTGCACGGGGGTACTGACCACACCTATCCGTTGTATTTTGAGCCGCTGAATACGAATCTAACCTTTTTTTTAACGGTTTTTTTTAACAGCAAAAGTCTGTTGAATCGTAATATTTATATATTTATTTGCTGTTAAAAAAAAACCTGACGTCCTCGGGAAAAACTAAGGTCAGATTCGTTTTCAGAGGCTCAAAATACCAGGGATAGGTATGGTCAGTACCCCGGCGCAAACAATTTTTTTTTTGTGGGCCTGTCTTATTGCTTTAATAAGGTGCATTTTACTTGGGTGACATTTCTTATTTCATCTTGACTTATGACGGACGGCAGATTTTTCATACCAGGGTGGAAATTTTTTAACAAATTTTATAGGAAGGGCACCTTGTCCAGAATTAGGTGTTTTCACTGTATGCAAATTTGCTTTTTTGATTTTATTAAAATGAAGTACTCCATACATTAAAGCACTTACCAATATTTAAACACCATTCTTTCATCTATTAATTTAAAATTTCAACAAATAAATAACAAAACTGAATAACTGAACGGGTTTTATACAAAACAGGATGTGACATCATCGGTTGCATTAACATAACCTTAACTTTTAGGTTTTTTAGTTTATTGTCATTTTTAATGATTGTATCCGCACTTCTCATTTGAAACCAGTATGGCTCCAAGCAAACATTTAAAATTGACGCAAATGATGTTTCAATATTGTTGGTTACTAAAAATGGGCTGCTAATTATAGGTTGGATTTCCCACCTATAAAAATCTTATTTTATTGGGAGAAGATATTTAAAACTTTGAACATTACATTGAACAAGATTTTAGTTGAGAGCACGAGAACCAAGCGGACATTTTCATAATATAGTGACATATTACTCGGAAATTTTTAAAAGATATGTATTTTTGAGGTTAGGTGTTTACGACCGATGACGAACAATATAGCTTAGTGTTTTTGGCGGTAAAATTTTAATTCAGATTTAAAAATGCTTTTTCTTGGATATTATTCAACTGGTTGTGGAAATTCAAATGTTTTTACTTATAATTAAGTGTTACCTTCACAGTCAATGAAATTTTAAAATTTGTGAAAACACCCAATTGCATTTAGCACATAAGAATGTACAGAGAAAAGTAAAAAATTTAAAAGAATGCAAAATGGAATTATATAAAAAAGTCGTGATTGTGATGTTGTAACAAACACGCTAATAAAACTACTAGACGTACGTAAAGAGCTACCACAAATATAGACACAGACATAGTTTTTATTTCCCACCCCACCGCGATGCTACATTTTTAGAGTTGTAGAAATCATAGTATAACAAAAGTATTTTCATTAACTTAAATTAAAATATAATAGAGTCATCTGTCACAGTTTTTCTCATCAGCCCAATGCCTTTGACGAGCATCCTCTTTGATTCTTATCTCCTGATTTTCCCTGAAATATAAAACTGTTCTTTATTGCCCTCTCCAGTTGATGTAGCCAAAAAATTGAATGCATTAACTCAATGTTACATTTTTACTTTTAATAGACTTATGGGAATCCTGTTTTTATGCTGCGGTGTGCAATATGGAAATAAGTTTTAATATAAAATACATATAAAGACAATATAGTATTTATTTTTGTATCCATTGCATACGGCAGTTACAATTTTCCGCCATTATTATTATTACTATAAACAGTGGTAAATTTAACCCCTTCTTGGCGACGGTCCTGTGCTATATTAAAATTTGGGAATTTGGGCTAGCACCAACTCTGCTGTACTATGCAGTATAAGCACAGGAACAGGAATATCAGAAGTGACACTCTTTTGTTCTTTCATTGGTAAATAGGAATGATCTTGGGCCATCTTTTTGGTGGTATTTTAATAGGGATATTTAAAACAACATAATGTCTGTGTTTGCCAGCTCACCTTTTGCACCCATAACACGTACAGAACAACAATAATCATTAATTAAAACGCAAAACTTGCGACACGCAATCACGACAAAAAGATTATAGGGTGACAATAATACTTCTAACAGGATGCCTGATTCAAACTTGAGGACAAATATTCGGTTTGGGCGGGAAACCAGAGAGTCTGTTTTGGTACTTATAAGCTTTGTATTATTAAGTCCAAAGTAATATACTTGATTAAATATAAACATGCTTCATACTTTAACTGTCATAAAAATTAAGCAATTAGTAAAAGTAAAAGTTTCTTGCTTGCATTTATAGATTAGGTATGAAGAGAGGTGTGATCATGCTGCACTTCATCTTGTGTCCGTAAAAGTAGAAGAAACAAGGTGGCGCTGTTGTCAAAGAGCGAACCACGAGTGTGGAAAACTACGCAAACGTAATTAGTTCGATGTTCCGCTAAATCCACATTATTCACTATTTTGTCTATGCACATTAGTGATCGGTAATCACAGGGCGATATCGTTATTTTTCAATAAACCGTGAACTCTGTTATCCTGACTTTGATATCAATGATTTTAAAGCAGGTAGTTAAAATTTATGCCTAAGAAACGAAATCGCTTGCTCTACAATTTAATACATATAGTCGAAAGCAAACGTGAATTCAAGAAACCTAACCTCTATGTTTATATGATATTTTATTTGTTAATATATTTACCGAGGAAGAAAGCTGTGATCATATCACAGTTTTTAAAAACTGTAGTAACAGTTGCTACCAGTGACTTTTTAATATCAGTGATAAAATCACAGTTCGTGAAATATTGCCAGCACTTGGCATTTGACAACATGTTTGTGCCAGTGAAATCGAAGTTTAGAGAATTATCTCTAATCTTTGGTGTAATATTGCTGACAGTCACGGGTTACAGCTCAGACAAACAGAAAAGAAAATATTTATCTGAGGGTGACAGTCAAGATTTGTAGAGTAGAGATGAGTGAAACCAGTATTTTGTGTAACAGTTCCAATCTGTTACTGTGACAAAGTGGTACCTGGACAAATACCTGTTACTGTTCCATACTGTGACAGATTTATAAAATATGCAACATTCAATCTGTGACGTAAAAAATTTTGTATTTGTTGAAGAAAATATATGTTTTATTTTACAAATATAACTTATTAGTTACTGTTTTTAAAATAAGTATATGCAAATATCTATTCCCCGTTACCATAACGTGCATTTTTGAAACAATAAAACCTAAAATAAATACATGGACTAGTAAACACCAAATAAACAAATTATCAACTGACGATTTACTCTACAGACTACAAATACTCTAAAATAGTAAGCAAGCGGGCAATCGGCAGAGAGCGAAGGCGACTTTAATCGGAGAATCACAAAGAGAGTGTTGATACAGATACGCAGACCAATAAATACTGTGACTGTGACCAATTGTGACTATGACATGAGCAATCCTACTTCCACCGTACCTGTTACATTTTCTGATACGTACCTGTTCCAAGGAACAGTCAGTCCGTATCTGTTTCAAAATAACAGGTCCAGTTTGTCACAGCGATCCCTATTGTAGAGTGACAGTGGCAGTGACAATGATCTGTATGCTGATGGGGGGCAAGGACTGTTAACTACGATGGGGGGCTCGCGGAAACGATAGAGATGAGAAAAGCTTTAATTAACAAGGTGCTCTGTCTCTGTTGCCTGGAATCATAGTTTTACAATGTTTCTTTATATAGTTTTGCCTCACTGGAGTATGTACTACAGCCCACTAGTATTGTATATACTGGAGTGATCCCTAACAATAGGAAACGATTGTTTTTTTCACAAAACTATAGAGAGAGAAGCATATATGAGGAGGCTATATACTCTGTCTTCCTCACATTTATAAAACTAAGATTTCAGGCAACAGAGGCAGGGCACTTTGTTAATTGAATCTTGTCTCTCTATTGTTTCCGCGAGGTCCCCCATCAGCGCACACTTCAGTATGTAATTCAATTCAGCAGGCGGATTCCGAACTCACGATACGATCACGATTGACGATCCGTCACCAAGGGCGCAGAAAGGAATTGTCGCGATAATGCGCGCGTAGTAGTAATTTGAAAAACTAAAATTTTTGTTGGCTCAAAATTGAAAACACCATATTTTGCGATTTGTCAATCTTGTGGGGTTCTCTCCGATCATCCTTGCTCTAAATAATTTTATTTGGGGCAAGGATAAATCGCAAATATGGCGTTTTCGATTTTGAACCAACAAAAATTTTAGTTCTTCAAAATGACTACTAAGCGCGCATTATCGCCATAATTCCTCTCTGCGACGGATAGTCGATTCTGACGCTCTATGGTCGTGGAAGACAATCGTCTACTGTATTGCGGATAGTCTATATTTCAACGACTGCATTTGAGTTGTCGTCACTGAACTCTACTATATAAATGGAAGGCCAGTATAGGTATATGCGCGTGAACAAAATGCGGCAATTATGGCACAGATTAAGTGGTAACGAATTCAAAAACTATAAGCCATGCGTCGACGCAGTAGAGAAATTAATGTCTGTGCTTGAACCAAACGGCTGTCTACGGGAGTTACGCGCCGATGCCAGTCTGACGCTATTCTGTGTTTTATTTCTTTTCCATAGATTCTGTAGCGTAAGTCTTGGATTAGATGAAATTTCCAGAGTCGGTGTCACCATTTTATTCTTTGTTTATTCTGTCGTTTGTGTAAAGTTGTTGTAAATTGATTATTTTGTGTAATATTTTGTGACTGTTATAAACAAAGTTAATTAAGACAATATGGTGCAATCTTGTATGGTACTGTGTTGCAAGAATCGGGGCAAAGTCCCGCGCGGGTTTTAAACAGTTGCAGTAACAATAAGACCGGCTCTGACGTATTTTGTAGTGCGATTGCGCTCCTCCTTATGGTCGCCATACTTGCGCGAGGTTCAATTTGGCGTAAAAATTGGTATGGATCTTGACCTTCCATTTATATAGTAGAGTTCAGTGGTTGTCGTCAGTCGTGCGATTATGGGGATAGGCTATTTCATTTCAATATTGTACTTATCTTTGTTAGTTTTGCTACGTTCCCAAGACAAGAAAGAGCAATCAACTTTCCTCTGTCCATAATTTTAAACTGTGACATTTTATTTACTGCGCCATCACACTGCCTATATACTTCGATTTTTTTTGGAGGCTAAAATTCAAACCCAAAATCCTGTCATCTATTTATTAAATTTTCTTGCTAACGGTTTGTTCAACCTAAATTATTCTATAAATCTCCAATCTGGTAGGAGTGGTAGAGGTCAAAATGCGGAGGTCACTAAGGTTTCAAACGAATCAAATTGTATTTCAGATTCTTGTTCTTTCACGTATCAGCCGTACATTAGCTCTTCGAATTCTTCTGGCCATTCCAGATTCCAGCAGCGACAATTGAAAGCATTATTAATAGAGTAGTCGATATATCTCCAAACAAAACAAAAATACTTCAATAAAATGAAACCACACAAAAATACAAAAAATATAGTTTAGGTAGGTAAGCAAAACTCGTCCCGCTACTTCAAAAATTTTCTTATTTCTTAAAATGTAAAATTAATACCAAATTCCTATGTTGACCGACGATACCATATAGGAATCGCTGTAATCGTCACGTTCAACTTGGTGTCGGGTGCTAATAGCTACCATTGCTCTAGCCATGCATTCGATGGAAAAAAAAAAAAAAAAAAAAACTTGGTGTCGTATCGTCAATCGTATCGTAATCGTATCGTGAGTTCGGAATCTGGCTGCAGCTCACTCAGCTCAGTGGTTTGTGATGTTTTATATTTTATTTCAATGAAAGTAGAGGGGATATAGCGTCTACTTCATTAGTTTTTACCAATATTTCCAGAAGCATGCTTATACTTTAAACTTTAAGAAACATAATTTATACATTTCCTTGTCTAAGCAGATGCTTATGTATATATGTACACAAACAAATAATTTATTACTTCTACATCCAGTGGAATAGTGATGACAAAAAATTTTTTAAAATTTTTATTGTTCAATTAGGCTTAAAATGTCATGAAACGTCGAGATTTTAAGTTTGAGCAAAAAAAATTTCTGTCTGTCGGTCTGTCTGTAACTTTTTTTTGTACGCACGTTTACTCTGGAACCGTTTAAGATATTGTCTTGAAATTTGGTACATATATGTAGTTTAACGAGATCTGGAACTAGATTATATTTTCATGTTGTTCCGACGAAGGGTTGGGGGGTAAATGGGTAAATAAAGCAGGTAAGAGTCCATAAAATTGGTATTTAGTATATACAAGAGAAGCTAAGGTCTCAAAAACATTTTTGGGGATGAAAAAAAATTGTGATTTGGTCTATGTACAAGAACCAGAAACCTCAAAATATTTTTTTACTTCATCCACCCCCCTGTCACCACCCCCACCCCAGTACCCATGTGGGATATCGTTTTGTGGGTTTTTGGGGTAAAGGATTTCAAATATTATAATATATTAAAGTTCCATAAACAATTATTTCCACATACAAAGTTTTTTCGTTGTAGGTGACTTGGATAGAGAATCTGGATGTGGAAGTAGTGATTCCTTGGGCAGCGGTTTTATATCAAAATTTAGATTTTAGATGGGGGCCACAGCAGAAGCGTCCCCGTCGCGGCCCCTGGGTACTGGTTCCCCGAGAACTTGCTAATTCTGCTAATACAACCCAGCACCAAAGAGAACATTATATTATGTATGTACCTCTACATACACGTAGTGTGTATATTGTATACAGTGTGTGTAGTGGCGGGCTAGGCATAGGGAGTGAGAATTACAACATCGCGTGTGCCAGCTGGCTGAAATAAAATAACTGAGAGCTGGGATGCTTCGCCGACGGGCGAGTTTGCTGCTGCTGTGTTGTCATATCTCTCGCGCTACGTAAATGTACATGCCTAATCGGTAATTACATGCACTGTATATGGGGCAAAGCCATTAAAGATCTGAAGCTTGCATCTTCCACATCTTAATTAAGTGCTACTGTGACCGATGTAAAAGTCTGCGAGAGCAGATGCTGAAAAAATTACACGCTTGTCCAGAGAGCCAGCGTTCCACAAGCCACATGTCGACTAGAGTGTGGAGTCTAGAGATGAGTTGCTATTTAACAACCTGTTATTTTATAACTGTTATTTGTAAATAGCATTAACAGACTTATTTCTGTTCGAAAATAACAGGCAAGAAAATAACAGATAAGAAACACGACGTAGTAAAAACGTTTTTGCTGACTGCTGTTAAACTGTTATTAGAGAGATATGGCATAGTCAGATAACGGCATGCGCTATTACAGGATCGCGTTATTTGACATCTAAGCATGCGCACCTTTAATCTTCGTTAAGGCATGCGGTAATAACTTAGCGACTGACGTAATTTTCGTACGTTTAGCGAACGTCGGGTAAACGACGTTATCCTCACCTCGGTGAAAATTGGGAAGCCCAAGATTTATAGAGCATAAATCTTGAAATCAGCCGATCTGTATTTATGTCAGTTGTTAGTTAGTTTCGGGTTCGTTCATTATTTTCTTTAAAAATTTTTGAGGTTAAGTTGATAATTTCAATACATTTAAGGTCTATTTACTACTTCTTTTTCAATTTTAGAGAAAAGATGAGAAATTAGTTTATTTATTTAGTTGTAATTAAATCTATTATTAATTAATCGATCGAAGAAGATAACCTAGTTACTTTAGAATGGAACTGCAATGCCATAAGTCTGAAACAAAGCCTCGTTATTTGCTTCAATAACGTAACATAATTAGCGAACGTCGTGCGGTATCACCACAGTAGAGAAAAGACCAGTAGTTTCACTCGCAGCGGTCCCTTTGATATTTGTTGTACTCGATTTTATTTTTTTTAATCCACTGCGCATCTACTGTTTGTATCCCACGCGCATTTCGTCGATAGTGGGGACTGTTCAGAAACGTAAACGTAAACAAAAATAAACATCCGCCCCACCCTATATCATCACTGCCGTCCACTGTCGTCGTACCGTCCACTGCGCATCGAATAGTTTAAGCCCACGCGCATTGCATGCGCACTGAAAATCTTATACAACTGTTCCGGCTGAGTCGGACTACTGGTCTTTTCTCTACTGTGGTATCACTGACTGCCATATCTCTCTATTGAGAAAACAGCAGTAGCAGATAATGAAATCGCAACGCAACCGCGAATGTAGTTGAATATATTATTGGGGGTATCTTGAGTCATCGGCTTTATGTATACACTTTTTAGTTGTTTTTTCTAGTCATAATATATTCAAATCTTTTTGATTTTCTTCTCCGTGTGTATATTTTCAGTTACCCGCATACCGAGTAGGGCTGCCAGAGTTGAATATTTCTGTAGAAATCCTGAGCCATCCACTTTATGTACTGACTTTTAGCTGTTTTTTAATCATAATATGTTCAGAGCTTTTATATTTTCTTCTCCATACGTATATTTTCGTTTATCTGCATCTCTAATATTGTCATTGCATACGCTGTATTTGGCGTGTTTCTATGCTGGCATTTCTTTATTAATTTAACATGAAACAATAATAATTAAAGGTTGAGGCTTAAACAATGATTTATGTGATACAATTATTTATATTTTATTTATATGTATATATGAACGTAAAAAAAAAATAAATTAATATACCTCTATAAAACATAAAAATCAAAGAATTTTTCCCGCCCGTCGCATCGGCCAGCGGCAGCAGCATAATGTATAAAATAACGTCTATGAAATAACAGTTCCAAACTGCGCACTGCGGTATACGAATGCCATTACTTCTCAGCGATCTGTTATTTTTAAACTGTTATTTCAAAATAGCAGTAGCAGTTTAACCTGTTATTAAAAAATAACAGCTTTTACCCATCACTAGTGTAGTCTGGTTTCACTGCTTGTTTGCTAGAGGTGGGTAGTACTATGATTCGGATCATTGGTACGAATCCTTGCAGTGATACGAATGGTATGAATGAATCCTACAAAAAAAAAGATTCGTACATTTCGTATCGCCGATACGATTGATACGAATATAGAATTTCGGTACCGGTATTGCGATGCGATACTCTTAGGGCCAGTTGTATAAGGTTAAACTTCAAATGGTGGATGGGGACCGTTTAAACGGGAGATTTCAGATTTTAAAATATCAATAACCTCATAATTGAAAAAATTCCTTGTCATTGGCGCAACTAGAGAATTTTTCTGGGGGTGGCCAGGCCCCTTATGTGTAAAACGCAAAGTTCAGTGGCGGCTCGTGCATAAGATACTTGGGAGTTCTGTAGATATATATGTGTACATGGGGCGGTTAGTGATAGCGCCGCAGGCAAAATTTTTTTGTCATTTCAAGGTAATTTAATGACCTTGACCTTGACAAAAGAAGTCATCGTTCTCTGGCAACGCTGGCCAAAAGGCCCGACCGTCTTTGGTGTATAGTAACATTTTGAAATTAATGTTACATTGAACTTTCGACGCTCGGAGCCACCCCCCTGGAATTAAAACAATTTAAACATAATTATCAACAAGATAAAAACGTACTCTTCGCCTGTTCACTGAACTTTTTTTATAATTGTTCAAATTCTATATGTTACTCTTCGCATTTTCTGTAAATAATGTTAGTTTTAGACATTTTAAATTTTCTAGTACGAACTTAGTTGGTAAAAGACTCAGTGTAAAATAAAGTGAAAATAAAAAAAACTATATCATACCCTATTTGGGTTTCGAACCCGGGACCCTTAGATTCCATTACCATTAACCATTAAAACCTTTATTACTATCTTTTAAGAACATTTCAAATGGTATTTGATTTATCTCATTTAAGTGTGTGTACGTAAATACAGAGTCAAAAGCGTAAGAACTACACCACCACCTTACACGTAAAGAGATGTAAATTTTTACATTATAAGACACGAGCTATAATCATATTTCCACGGTTGTATATTGCATTATGAAATGTATATTTGTAAAATATATAAATGTTTAAATAATAAAATGAATGATTATTCCACCAGATTTCTATTCAATTACAAAAACATAAAAATCAAAAAAAAATTGTTTTCAAATTTAAATCATTACCTAATAACATTTTTATTTACCGATCGATTTTGTTCAAAAACAATAGGGTTCTTCCTCTAACTAACACTAAGTTTCTGTCCGAATTTTAGTACAATCGGATTTTTCTTTCTTGAGTTATCGTGCTTACAAGAAACGTGACGGACCGACATTTTGAAAGTTGTTCAGAATTCGTTCACTAACACAATTTTTTGTCTGCGAGCGATATTTACGGTTTTAGAAACGTGCCGATCAAATGCAATATACTCTTCGTTTTCTTATTTGCGAAGAGTATAATAATTATGGTCAGAATGTTTGGTAGTTCTGCAGCTCTGCAGCACTTATGAAGAAACCGCCTCTGAATTACCATTATACCTAGATGGGAAATCCTATTTTAGCTATTTCATCGACACGGCCATACACATTATGCATAAAACTACTTTTCACTTTCAGTCAAATTATAAAATGAAAAACTATACAAATATGTAAATATTATTGGTTTCGAATGGTTTTATCGTCATGTTGACACCATACGACGCTTAAAAGTAAGAGATTTAATATTAGGAACATATTGAAACACATACGCTTCAGATTTTCAATTTTTATTAAAAAAATTCACAAGAAACTGAAACCTAAATCCTAAATCAATGAACTAATGAACAAAAACATTAAAAAAAAACGTTTAGATATTTAAATTTATGGATTCCGAATAATTTAGTGATACATTAGTCGATAAATTTAATTTTTTTTTGCTAATTTTTATTCTTTCCTCTGGGGTGGGCCGTGGCTAGTTTGGGGTGGGCCCGGCCCACCCTGCCCCCCTCTAGTTGCGCCAATGTTCCTTGTTTTTATGTGATGGATGTATTCAAAATATTTGATTATTACTATATGATTATTATCAATGTACTGCAAGATAGCAATCGTTTTATACAACGTATATACTGATTACAAAATCTGTGACATATATTACCCTTTTTTTCTTTTTTTGTTATTGTTTTTTATTTTTTAGTTGACTTGCTACAAATGTAAAAACATGTACCTATATAATGTGGTTAAATAAACGCTATCTATCTAACCATTTACTGTCTAATGACGACGAAGAAATTATTAATGTAATAGAAGGTGCTCGAAGTCCTAAGTTTAAACTGTACGGTTAATATAACATTATAATATACTCTGGCCCTAACTAACACCTCATATAATATTCTATAATCTATGCTGAACACTGTGGAGTGGGAGCAGTGTTGCGAGCAGGTCTCGTTTTTTCGTACTAGATGTCGTTGTAAATTCGTAATAGATTTCAACTTTTCGTAATCACATACCTAGAGGAGAGTAGGAGAACGCCACGGGCGAAATTTTTTTTGAAGGTCATCGTGAGTTTTTAGAGCATCTTCATATAATGTATACTTATGTACTTATTACATCGAAATGAATAAATTGAATATATTTTAATGTTTCTATAGTGGCTCGACCTGCCATTAAATGGCGAAAATTTTTATTATAAAGTCAAATAGAGGCTTTCTTCTTCTTCCTGTATAAAATTACCGTTAACAAGTCATGACTTTTAAGAGTCTTTAGCGATTTCGTTTCACTGTCAACACCGACTACCAGTTGTGCTGGTAGCATTCATCGGTATAAATGTATAACGACATAAAAAAAAGTAATAGATGTTCGTTGCGGCGTAATAGCGTAATAGGGAGTGTTTAATAGTAATAGATCTATTACAAAAGTAATAGTGCTCGCAACACTGAGTGGGAGTGTGGATAAGAATCAAGGCTTGTAAAGAGACGAAAGGCTATTCCGCCCACACCGTACCAACGTTGCCAAAGGTACTCGTCATTTGACGAAACGTTTCATGTTTACAGGTCAAGTGCGAGCATGTGCAAATTCAGTCGCTTTGTTAAGTTCAAGTTTTACACATCTTGAGCCAGGTACTAAATAGCTCAGTGTGTAAGTTCCCGTCAATACTAATATTACGGTTCAAATCTTGATGACTGCAACTTTTTCTTTTGTTTTTTTTTATGATATTTTTCCCTTGCCCTAAAATTATTTTTATACCTGAATGTGCCAATTAGGTTAGGTTAGGTTAAGGTTGTGTTGTTCTTTTTTTTATTACTGAAAAGCAACATAACTTTTTTTTTGTTTTTAGTATCCGAGATATTTTTCCCTTGTCCTAAAATTCATACTTGAATGTGCCAATTGGGTTAGGTTAGGTTAAGGTTGTGTTATGTTCTTTTTTTTTTTGTTACTGAAAAGCAACATATGTTAGTATTGACGTCAGTCTGCACTTGTTAAATTATTATTTTTATCTGTACTTAATAAACACGTCACACACGACTCGTCTCTATACACCTGTCAAATGACGAGTACATTTGGCAACGTTGGTACGGTGTGGGCGGAATAGCCTTTCGTGTAAAGAGGACAGGTTGCCTGGTAACTAGGGCGACGCGAGCGCCATATTGCGCGTCATTCAGAGGACCGATTCTACAACTCACTTCACAGAGGTAAAAGATGCACCAGTCCAAGATCATTAGACGACCCTAACCTCGTTGATCTCGTCGTACTTTGTTTAATATCTTTTATTTCTGCTTACACAGTTATTGGAAATATTATTTTGGATATTCATATTTTAAGTAGATCATTTGTTGTGCATGTTAATTTTAAAAGGTCCTCTGGACGTCACACAAAAAATTTTATTGGCTCTGAGTTACCAGGCAACCTGTCTCTTTTGCATATCTTGGATACGAATAGTAATAATAGTAATGGTACGAATAGTACGAATTAGTACATGATACTGTTTAGTATCATAGAATCAGTGATACGAAGTGGTACGAAACATACGAATCTCTCGATGCGAATATTTTCTTGGTACGGATTCGTTTGGTACGAATCTTTAAAAAAGTCGAATCGCCCATCTATATTGTTTGCAAATATGTGGCTTTACCGATATTTCAGTAAAATTAAGTGTAGACCGGGCATCAAATTCCATATGTATCTGACTGCGCCATCTATGGCCAGTAGCGCAAACAAAATGGTGTCATAAATGAGTTCTCTGTAAAAACTTGGGAAAGTGTGTCAAAATATTTTTTTATTCTGGTTGAGCAACATTTTTCATAGAATGCGCTGTTGAAAAAGCGACGTCGGGCGTCGAAGTAAGCGACGCTGGTGGAGACATCGACAATGAGCTCCAGAGCAAAGTTCCACAAAAATACAGGCCGATAACATCCTATTGATTTTTCAAAACGTTCGTTGAACCAATCACAGAGATAGGACTATTTTTAAAGGGTGAGGTTGTTGTTGGGTTTTTACAAAGCTAGTGCGGACCTAAACGTAATGTGCGTGTAGTTTTAAAAAAATATAACGAGCGAGAGCTCGTAAAATCCTCGATGCAGGTGGCAACTCTTTTTCGCGAGTCCTCCACATTACTGGGAGCGACAATGGAATCGGGCGGCGGCGGAGGTGGCCAGGACTCAGGTGTCTCCAGCCTCGGCCCTGGACCATTGTCCTACGAGTCCTACAACCACCCGGTGACCTTCTCAAATAAGTACAAGCTGTAAGTAGTTCTCCGCGACCCTGTCCGCTTGGCTTATTTCCCCGCACGCGCCGCATGTAAACATTTTTATTTACTTATTATATCGCGAATGATTATTCCTGCACCTGATCTGTCTAGTCTTTTGCTTATCGCTTATTTCAAAATATTTACTTTTCTTATCATTATTTCGAAATTTCGAATGACTTCCACTTGACAGAACACATTTTTTTTGAGACTGGCATATTTAGGTAACGATTTATTTACGCTCGATATATTTTGTAGCCTTGTAACTATTTTCATTTTACTTTATACTGTAGTTTAAACCGTTTGGTGACCACTGTAATATGTTTACACAACACCAGTTTGCCTTCAGTGTTTACGTGTTGCCTAATTTCTAAAAAAGAGCACATAATAGAACATCCCTTCAGGCCTTGAATCCATCCTGCATGATGTTTTCACAATACATTTGAAACACGCCCTCAAATGTACGTAAGTTTCAAGTGCTACGTGTTTCAGCTATGTCATGTGTATTTTACAACAACTATTTCTTCTCTAGAAATATGAAACTCGAACCCCATGATGACGGTTATGAAACTAGTGCTGATATGCTCTTAAACACTGCCAGTGTTACACATAACCATGAAGTAAAGTGTGAAAAATTGGAGGACCCTTACAGTTTTATTGACGATGATCCCATTCCTATGCTTCCTGCGGCCCCAGGGCCCCCTCATCTCATGCATCCGATGCCCCCAATCAATAATCAACTTATGCCTGGCCCCAAAAAGCGGGGGAGAAAAAAGAAAATTAAACCTGAACAGTAAGTACAATTTCCAAATTACTGAATTAACTTGACACCTGCTAAAGACACCTGTCAGTTACGAATGTGCAAATGTATAACTCAGAACAATGCTTTTTGCTTAGTTACAATTTATTCTTTGACCAAAAACTAAAGCTCAAACACATGTTTATTGTATATTGTTCCATTTTTATGTTAACTAGCAGAATTGTTATTTTATATACCAAACTTAGAATGTTCTAAGGCCACTGTAGCTCTTTTTGGAAAAGAAGTAGGTGACACAGAAACCTTTTATGTTTAACTCCTTTCTAATCATTGACACCAGAATTAAATAAAAACGTAAATGAACCCCTTATATATATATTTTTTTTTAAAATTAATATCTACCTAGACACATTTTGTAAATAATGTGGGCCATAATTGCCTTTATTAAATTTAACAAATTATCATTTGTTTAGTTAGTTTAGCTTGTGGTTTGACTATTACTTTTTGAGTTACTTCTTGTTGTAAGATATGGTGCTAACCTTTACCGTACCTAGTTACATTTTATGTTGAAAAGAACTTGTACATTTATAATACTGGACATTTGTTAATAAAGTGCTGGTTTTACAGTCTGTTGATGAACAGTTATTAGTAATTTGGTACTAAAATTTATGAACATGCTGGTTTTAAATTATTTAAAGAGCTGTCTACGATGCCAATCGTGTCGCTTTGGCTTTTGTTTTGAAAAGTTCTGCCATGTGTCCATCACCTGTCTGATTTTTTTTGTAAACATGATAAATTTCAAGAGAGTTGTGCTATTTTTAAGTCTGAGAGAAACATACAGGTTTATACCGAGGAAAACTTGAATTAAATTAAGTAACTTCATTTGTAAAAAGAACGCATATGCGTGAATGTGTGAACATTGCAAATTTATACAAAACATTTCAGTTTTGCTTTTTTTTTTATAGATAGCAGTTTTGTTGGTTTTTACAGGTTCAATATCAAAAAAAAAGTGCATTAGGTATAAATAAATGGTGCTTATTATTTAATTATTATTAGGTACTTACTCTACAGAAAGTTTATCATTTTACTTTTACAATGTATTTATTACCTATTTTATTTTCGAAATTATAAAGTAGGAAATAAAATTTTTAAATTCATTCTGTTTTGCAATCTAATAAAGATCCAATTGTAGATTATTTGTAAAAGAAAATACTTGTAGATGAGTTATATTGTCGTAGACACATTGAAATATTGTTTAAAACCCATTTTAAAAAAGTAAGGAACAAATATTTAATTTTAAATTATTACAAAAACAGTTTTAACTTAATGTACCTAAGAGTAATATTTTTTAAATTTAACGATGATTAGTAAGAACAGGTTTTGCTATTATATAACGGACCAGAATTACATGTTTTCAAGTGGTACCACGTATATTTTTTTGAGGTTTACTCTGCGTTTACAAATCTTCCAAATGCTATTTTTAATCATTTTGTGGACTGGCAAAGAAAATCCTGTGACAATAAGTTTTCAAAAGGACTTGTTTTAAATTTTGCCTTTTAGTGGTATACTTAAATATGTGATTCACAAGATAAATGTGATCATTTAATAAATTTAAATAACTAACCGTAGAACAAAACATTCTAGTAGGTCTTGTTTGAATAAATCTATGAAAATGCTATAATGGTAATTTTATATTCATTGATTTATTATGAAATGGACTAAAAAGTAAATACATAAAATATGAACCAAATTGTCGGGTTGTATTTATGAATGCTTAAATATAAAATATAAGTTAATAAATTAAAACTGAAGATGCACTTTTATAAATTGAGACTATTTATTATACTCTTCGCATCATATATGAAAACGAAGAGTATATTGCATTTGATCGGCATATTTCTAAAATCATAAATAGGGAACAAAATTTCATATCATTGTTAGTGAACAAGCTTCCAATCTGGTTTTCGTAGCAAACACAGTTGTGAAACAGCCATACAATGTGTGTTGCATGAATGGAAATTAAGTCTGGAAAAAAATCAAGTTACCCTTGCAGTATTTCTAGACTTGCAACGTGCGTTTGAGACGATAGATAGGGCAAGGCTGTTAATGAAATTAGAAAATATAGGTATTGATGGTATTGCATTACTATGGTTGACTGACTATTTGGATAATAGATGGCAGAAATTAAAATTAAATAATATAACATCTTCTGAAATAAGTAATAATACTGGAATACCGCAAGGCAGCGTATTGGGGCCGCTATTATTTTTGGTGTATATAAATGACATAGTGGAGGTTATAGATAATTGTAAAATACATTTATTTGCTGATGACACCCTAATCTATGTTAGCAGTGTAAATAGTAGTGATTGTTTCACAATAATAAATAACGCACTAGAAAACGTTAACAGGTACTGCTGTATTAATCTACTCAAGGTAAATTCACAAAAAACTAAGTGGATGCTTATTGGAACGGGAGTAAATTTAATAAATAGACGCGTAATTCATATTGGTACAGATGAAATTGAGAGAGTTACAAAAATTAAATATCTGGGAGTAATTATTGACAACCAATTATCATTTAAAGATCACACTAAATATATATGTAAGACAATAGGATTCAAAATAAATTTTTTAAGCAGATGCAGTGGTTATTTGAGCTACTGGACCAGACTTACAATATATAATACATGCATATTGCCCCATTTTAATTATTGTTCTTCAATTCTATACCTCTTAAATAAAAATGAAATGGGTAGACTTCAAAAGCTTCAAAACAGAAGTATGAGAATAATTTTAGGTTGCTGTAGACTGACACCTATTAGATTTATGTTAAATACACTAGGATGGCTTTCTGTAAAAAATTATGTAACATTTTTCACTATGGTGTTTATATATAAAATTAAAAATGACTTAACTCCCGAATATCTGCAGGATAAGTTAGTTTATAATACAGATATTCATAGTTATAATACTAGAAACAATCTAAACTTTCACTTGCAAACATACAGGAAAAAATCAACCCAAAATAGTTTATTCTATAAGGGATTAAGTGAATATAATAATCTGCCACTAAGTATTAGTAACAGTCCCACATTAAATATATTCAAAAGTCGACTTAAAAAGTATTTGTTGGATGAGTAGCTGCTTGTATAGTTTGTCAAACCTCCCAATTAAAAACTGAATTAACTGTCTTAATCTTGATGGGATATCGGTTGCTGTACTACTATTGTTATTCTAGATGCTCATTGTGAAATTTTATAGTGTGACGTGTAAAATTTGTCTGTCTGACGATTTGTTTTATATATATATATTGTTTTATATCTATATGATGTTTCTGTGTATTCATGATGTATTAGTCTTTTGGCTAAATAAAAAGGATTTTTTTATTATTATTATTGTTAGTGAACGAATTCTGAACAACTTTCAAAATATTTGTCTGTCCATCCGTCCATCACGTTTCTTGAAAGCAAGATAACTAAAAAGAGAAAGGTCTGATTGCATTGAAATTCGGAGAGTAAGTTACTGTTAGCTAGAGAAAGAGCAGAATCGTTCAGTAAATAAAAAAGTTATTAGTCATTTAATAGGTACTTAAAAAATTGTTTTCTGAATTTTTATGTTTTTTAATTTAATAGAAATCTTGTGAAATGTTATTTCCCATCATTATTTATATATTTTACTAATATTTATCTCATAATAATTTAATATATCTGTCGAAATATGATTTGAAATAAAGCTATTATAACATAAACATTAACGCTTCGAAACACTTTCGACTTGAAATCCAAGGATCACGGGTTCAAAACTCAATGTTGGATGTGGTTGTTTTTTTTTTTATTTCAATTTTTTTTATTTCAATTTTTTTATAATAGTAATATTTATTAATTTCATAAAACAGTAATTACAAAATGTAGTTAAGTTTAAGAAATTTCGTCAATATCTTAAATATAAAGGTAAAAGTAAGAAACATAACTTAAAAAAAGTTTCAAGTCAATACCATCATTATAAATGAAAAAGAAAGAGCAGTGCAATCCAATTAAGTATTAATAAATACAAATATAGTATATAAGAAATTAAGAAACATCTTGATACAAATTCTTGCAAGTTGTCTCGCAAGGTGTACTAGTTTATTTCTAAAAGAAATAATTTCACTGCATTTTTAAATTTCCTAATTGTTGTGGGAGACATTTAATGTTCTCAGGTAAAAGGTTATACAACTTACAACCATTAAAAAAGAGACATTTTTTGATACAAGGCAGTATCGTGCTTTAGTTGTAACTTTTGTTGTCAACCTTTTTTCCTGGTATTGTGGTTATGCTGTGATCTAGTATTAGAAAATTTAAGTTTGTTTTTATAAACAAAGCAAGTTATTTAATACACATAAACAGAGGTTAACTTGAGGATTTTAAGAGACCGAAAAACTTCTCTGCAAGATTTATTATGATTCAATTTAGCCAGTATTCGTATCGCTCGTTTTTGCACTATGTACTTCACTTGCTAATGTACTATGGCATATATAATAGTTAAGTGGAAAGAGACAAAATATAATTGCTTCAATATAGATAAACTACAGTGCTTAGATGCAACAGCTAAGGCAAAACAAGTTTTTGATAATTTTGTACAGACATCCTGTACATGGCAAGACCATTTTAGGCCCTTAAGCCTAACAGTTTGGAGTTGTTAGACAATACAGTTAGAATTATTAGGCTTAATGTTAGACTGTGATGTATTAAAAACAGTACACGTTGTCTTCTCATTATTTATGCATAATTTGTTTTTTGGACCCACAAGTTCATTTTTTTGTAAATTAAGGTGCACAATTTTCAGCATCAGTTACGTTACTAGATCTTATTAAAATATTGCTATCGTCATCATATGCAACTGTCAAGCATAGGTGATGTTCTAGATAGGTTAACATATCATTAATGTATATATAATAAATAATATAGGTCCAAGTATGGAGCCTTGTGGAACACCATAGCTGACAGTAGATAGTCTGGGTACTGCATTTTTGATTTTGACTTCTTGGGTACGATTAACTAAATAAGATGTGAACCATCCATGAACGATACCCCGAACACCATATTTTACTGATTTGGTTAATAATAGTAATTGAGACAGTCAAAGGCCTTAGTAAAGTCTATAAATAGTATACTGACTGGTGTTTCACCAACTAAGTAATTTGGTATCATAAAATTTAAAATGTCCAAAAGCTAACATTATTTACAAAAAAACTGTGAAGAGTACTCTATAGAATGTGCAACCATTATATAAAAGCTCAACATGTCATACACCCGGTATATGAATTGATGATCTGTTACTTGCATACTTCATTGGGCCGACATATATATGTCACTCTGGTCGGCAGCCGGGCACAGATCATTTCCCTTCTCTTGTGCCATCACAAAAAAATCACAATGTCAACACTTCGCCTATGGGCCATTAAATTAAATATGAGTTTACTTCAGTGGTCCAGCATATGGCCTATACTAGGTGTACCATATCGTTATGTTCAAATTTAGTGTAGACTTAATTGTAAGACTAAAAAAGTAGTAGGTTGATTTTTATTTGTTTCAAAGCTCGTTTCGAAGTTACAGGCATATAAAATTTGTGACCAGTAATTTAAAAAAAAAACATCTTAGTGTCATCCATGGGAGTACATAGCCAAAAAAAATGGTTCTTTTTTTGTCATTTATTCCCATGAAATAATCAACGGTCAAATGCCATTTTATCGTTTTTGGGCCAACATGTAATAATCCCTAAGTAAAATATTGTTTAGTCGCAAATGACAGTTTTACGGCAATAAATATAATGCTAGGAAGGGAACTATTTTTTTTTTTGACTGAAGGAAGAATTGTGACAGTTATGTCTATGACTAAAAATGTGTCAATGAAAAATTGCTGAATAAATACCGGTTTAAAAAAAAATTATATCCTGAAATGACGATATTCATGAAGGTCGTTTTTTCAGTATGTCCCAATCTGCGTTAGTTTCTTGAGACCACCTAGTACATACTTTAATCAGATAGGTTCTTGGATTTGTTTATATTTTTCCTATTTACACATTTTATGAGCCATACAATATTCTAGTGCCCTTTGCTTATGGCATATTCTGACATTTTGTCGTCTGTCCCAATTGCCTGTTGTAATATGACTAGAGCTGTTTCCTGTCAGCTACTTCCTAATATCAGTCCAACATTTTGAAGGACATCATCTTTGCTGCTTACCATCTGATTTTCCCTGAACCATAAACCGTTATGTTGTTCTACATTGTTCTGTCGCCGGTTGATATGGAGGGAGGGATGGAGGAGAGTGGAAGAGTGTATTTCATTGACAAATAATCTGTTGGTATGATGAGCTACCCATTGTAATTCTCTCCAGACTCGCATCTCGAAAGCATCTCAATACCTCGAGGCATTATTAAAAAAGGAGAAAATTAAGGCGGTACTAAGTCTGATCTTTGTGTTTTGTGTGATATTTCTGCCAAATTTTACTGAACTGACAAATTCTGCTTTACTCAACTTAAAAGAGCAGTGGTGGCCTGTGACATGGCAAGCTGATGAGGCAGGGCTCTAGATACTCAGATAGGTATACGTACCTAGTTAGGTTTATTATGGAATTCTCTACTTCGTCGGTTGAATAAATTTGTACTATTACTTTTTTAAACGAAACAGTTTTTTACGTTTATAAAATTACGAATTAGGTTCAGATTACTGCAAATTTACTGGTGAGGCACTGAGACACTGCCTCACCTGCCGCCACTGTAAAAGAGGTTTCTCCACTTTTCTCTGAAGTGGACAATAATAGATATGTTTAGAAATATATTTTGTATCCATTTTTCTAGCTCAAAAGTGGTAAAAGCTTAAGAAATAGAAATACTAAGCAAATAGTCGTATTTCCATAGAATCTTATAACAATTAACAACAGGTTAAAATGCTATCCAGTGTTGAAGATACCACACTTCATCTTTTAGGAATCGCTAATTTACATAGTATTAACATTGTATAGTAAGATCTTTATTTGTTTACCGCAGTTGAGTTTATAATTTATTATCAGCAGTCGGATTTATGATCTATAATGCCATGAACTTTTTAATAGAAAAGCTAGCTTAATGGTAAAATGTTTAGAGTTAAGCTTCAGGATTAAAATAATTTTTCTCCATTTCATGATATTTGAACATATCGCTTCTAATTTAAGCATGGCAGTATGGCCGATTTGCTATCTATATTCCCCGTTAAATCTCATATTTGCAGTTCCATCTTGTTTTCTACCTCACACACACCCATCCTTAACATATTTGGGCGACTCTAGTTATAATTTACGCTTAAACCGTACTCAGAGCTTATTGTTTGAAGATTCTGCAGTAGACATATGAGCTCATCTTCTTTTACTGTTTATTCTAAGTGGGCACTTATTACCGATTAAAAATGACTAGATCTTGACAAGTTTCACATTCTTTTCTGTTCCCAGTATTTTTGTCTTAAATTAAAAGTAACAAAGCTATGATAAGGTAAATCTTAAGCATATGAGGAACTCGGGTATTGCAGATTTCTGTACAAACTATTCTCATGGAGAAAGATAATCTCCTCTTCCTCTAGCCGCAACTAACAAATCAATTATATATTTTTTACGACCCCAAAAGAGGGATGTTATAAGTTTGACGCGTATGTTTGTATGTTGTTTGTTTGTCTGTCTGTCTGTGGCATCATATCTCGGGTGATCCGATTTCAATGTAGTTTTTTTTATTTGAAAGAGTATTTTGTCGAGAAGGTTATAGGCCATATTAGATTTTGATATTTGGTCGCCATCTTGAATTCGCCATGTTGAACTTTAGAAATTGTCCAATTGAAGTAAAATTGAAAATGTGCAGACAATTATGGTAGCCAAACATGGTTTAGGCCTCATTTTGATTCAGTCATATGAAACTGGTACGATTAGATATATTGATGAAGGGTTTTTAAAAAATTTCAATTTTACTTGGTATGGTATATTTGATTAACAGTATTTTAGAAGTATTCATCTCTCTTCAGCTTACATTGCCTGTGTTAGCTATATCTCTCTCTCTTTGTAATTCAAGACAAAACTCAAATTCTAAATTTCATAGATTTAAAGACAGGTTATGGTGGGTTAAGTTCTTGTAGTTAACCTTGCCGCTATCAGTTTCTTTATATCAATTTTTTACTTTCCACTGACACTTCAGATTTTTAAAGCTGTTCTATTCGGTTTTATTTCAACTGAGTTGACCAGATACCTGTGACATGCAATAAATATTATTAAAGGATTTTGAAATTTTTTTTATGTACTATCGTAAATTCCCCAAAAAATTTTTTTAACTAAACCTGATTACTCCTTATACAGCGAGCTAAAGCAATTGTAGATGGTCAAGTGACTTATTTTTTTAATGGAACATGACATATATTAGTACCTACATTTTGTGTAATAATTTTTTTATTTTTACTACCTCTTGCACTGTTTACCATAAACAAATATTTTACCATAAACAAATATTTTAAACTGGAAAAAAGCTACTTTTTGATGTACCTACAGAATTTGACAATTAACAATTTTACATCTAAATATGGGTTCTACAGCACTCTATGCGGATTTTGTCGAAAGCACTTTTATAATGATCACACTTTGTTATATGTAGATATATAATGTAGATATTTTTTTAATTGTAGTTTAATTTGAAATTAATAGATGGCGCACACATAAAAGAAATTAATGAAGGAAGCCTTTACTTTGTGATAATCAATTATGAAAATCCAATAAGACACTTTACTTTGTTTTTATGACTAGTTTATTGTAACTATAACTAAGGGCTACTGCCAATGTCAAACATTCTCATGTGAAACGTTTCAAAATCAGATATTGAGTGTCAAAACTGTTGTAGTTAATATTTAGTCTAGATAAACTAGATCATCATAAAAAATTCCTATATTGGGGCTATTCAACAAATATGTCTGTAAAAACCTCTGCCTAAGGAATCGCTGCTTCCATATCCAACCAGCTGTGGCAGCCGATGCCAAAAAAATGTTGAGACCTTGGCTTCTTGCGCACGCACACTAAACCACAATTTTATGGACTCTTGCTTGCTTTACCCCCCACCCCATTCAAAGGAATAAGATCAAAATATGATCTAGTTCCAGATCTCATTATAATATAACCAAATTTCAAATCAATATCATAAACCATTCCAGAGTAATGCTCACACAAAAAAAGTTAGACAGATTTTTTTTTGCCCAAATTTAAAATGTCAAAGTTTCATGACATTCTAAGCCAAAATAATGTTTTTACATTCTAAATCTGTTTGAACAAAAAAAAATTACGTTACTATACTTCCATGATGTGGAAGTAAAAATGAGCTATTTTCAGTGGTGGCTTGTGACATAACAAGCTGATGAGGCAGAGCTCTAGATTCTCGGATAAGTATAGGTACCTAGTTAGCTTTCTTATACCCCAGTCAAATTAGAACAAATTTCAACGTTTGACGGAAAAAACTGATATAGTTTTGAAACTTAAGATTCATTAAGGTTTACCATTACATACTAAAAGTTCTCAGCTCAAACTGTTGCGCTTAAGCCGCCATCTTGGAAAAATCTCGCTTCGATTTAGTTTTTTAAAATAAAGCTTACAACATTCTCTACAAAAAATATTATATGCATTTCATTCGTATCTATTATCATACTGTTTAGAAACACGAAAGCAAAGAGAATGTTGCATTTCATCGACCGAAAAAATATATCATATCATTGTGTTGTCATAGAATTCGCAACAACTATCAAAATGTCCGTCGTGGGTCCTTTTTTTCTGTTATCCGTTCGTCTGTCCGTCTGCCTCTCCATCCGACATATTTCTTTTAGGCTAAATAAGAGAAAAGCCTGATTTTGTTGAGATTTGTACAATAAATTAGTGTTAGCTAGAGAAAGAACCTCAGCATTTTTGAAAAAAATCAGTCTGTAAAAATAAAGGTTATGAAACATTTTATGAAAAAAATACACATGAAGCGTTGTAATAATTAATAAGATTGAAGGCTTAAGTGCCATGCTTGCAATTTTAATGATCTCTTAATAATACCATCTTGATTGACGAAACGTACTATGCAGTATCTTTGTGTTTATAGAATCTTATCAAAGGTGTTACACTCTTTTTTTTTTATAAAAAGTTTCATAACCTTTATATTTACTGATCGTTTTTTTTCAAAATCAGTAGGGTTCTTCCTCTAGCTAACACTAACTTATTTACTGTCCAAATTTCAATAAAACCGAACTTTTCTCTTTTAAGTTATCCTACTCAAGGACGTGCCTTACAGAGAGACAGACGGACCTAGGACGGACATTTTAAAGTTATTCCGAATTATAGAACTAACATAATAATATGAATTTTATTTTCTCTACAAGTGATATTTACTGTTTTAGAAATATGTCGATCAAATGCAATTTTTCTTATTTCCGAAGATTATATAATAATAGATACGGAAAAAATGTATATTATATTTTTTGTAGAGAATTTTATATGCCTTATTTTTTATAGGAAACATAATTTCGATAATCTCTTATCAGGGTACCATTTTTCAAAGATGGCAATGAGCGCAATAAAGTTGGGGACTTTCAGTATGTCTAACATCTCTGCCAGGTTTCAAAATTTTATTAATTTTTTTCCCTCCAATTTTCCCTATTTGACTGGAGTATAAGGAATTCTTATTATACTTCAACAGTTGAATAAATTTGTAGTCAACAAAATAATTTACTTAACTCTATGCTCCCGGTAAGCCAGTCGTATTCTTCGTACCAAGTTTTACCAAAAGCCTGATTTAATTTCCCACCTACACCTATGTTAATTAGCGATTTACTTTAACTACATATAATTTATCCTCATACGTGAGACTCGAAAAGACACTTTTATTTATTAAAAAATGGATAATATCGGGTGTGTTTCTAATATTTGTTATATTTATGTTTACCTCGCCCGCAATTTCCATTTCATTTTCCATTTCCAATTTACCAATTTCTATTTCCAATAATTATGCCCTCCTAAACACTTGCCACTTAGTCACTATCACTAATCGATATTATACACAAAAAAACTATTTTTAGACAAAACAACAAACGAACTTGACTTTGAAGAAAGAACCCCGCACAAAACAAATGGAAAGTGGGTCCCAGTCGATTTGTCTGAAAATTCGGTATGTTATAGTTCTCGACTTTCTGAATAAAAGTTCTCGTGGGACCAACTCGATCCTATGTCTAGTTCCCGAGATAAAGCTCAAGAAACGTACAAGAATGATTTCTTGTACTGTCGTACGCAAAAAAAAATGGGACAAGTCTTATAACGTATTTTTGCTAAAATCTAGTTGTGTACATCTAACTTTAATTTTTGTAACATTGTCAGTTATTTGTCAAAATTCATTGCAAGTGTGCAAAAACTAATATGCCCCATATAAGTGATTTAGTTAAAGCTGGAGTTATTGCTGAACCAGAAGATGGATAGTCAACGAGACAAATTGCACTGCATTATAATATTAACAAAAATTCGGTGTGTAACATTTTAAAAAAGTGGAGAATAAACGGTATGATTAGTAGAAATCCTGGATCAGAGCGACAAAGGATATCAACTCAACAAGATTTGCAATTGGTAAATACATTAGTAGAAAATCCATTTTACTCAGTTATTCAGGCTGCCGAAGAAACGAATTTTCGTGGATCGAATAGTACTGGTCGCCGGCGAGTAAGAGAATCGGAGCTACACTGTCATCCAGCAGCACAGAAATGCTTACTTAAAGCTGAGCATAAAGAAGCTCGACTAGGATTTGCTGTTGAATTTTTAGTGCATGATGTAAATTTTTGGAACAATGTAGTTTTTACAGACGAAAAAACTTTCCAGTCAACACACAGCGGTCGTATTCGTGTTTACCAACCTCCGAATACTCGATTCGCTGTTCGAATGTTCTTAACTGGCCCAGTCATAGTTAGATCTTAACCCTATGAAAGACGTATGGGGACCGCTCGTAAGAAGTATCCAAAGACTAAATGTGAGACCACGGAATGCCCAAGAATTACTGGAAATAATAAATAATGCATGGGAAAATATTATTACTGATGATTGTTGTATACGGTTATTTAATTCTATGCCAAACAGACTTATAGAAGTTATAAATAGAAATGGTGCGATAACGAAATATTAATAGTTAGTTTCTTGTTAAGTTGGTTATCCTTTGTCCCCTGATCCAGGATTTATACTTATTGTGCCGTTTATTCTCCACTTTTTTAAAATGTTAAACACCAAATTTTTGTTAATGTTATAACGCAGTGCAACTTGTCTCATTGACCATCCATCATTTGCTATAGCAATAATTACAGCATTACAATAAAAGAAATAAAATAAAAGTGCTAACTGTTTTATTTTGGCTACTCATTAATAATAATAATAATAATACTAGCACTAAGAACATTTGTTGGTTTAATAAAAATAGCATAGAAAAAAATTAAAGTTTGAAAAATGATGGCGAAGGCGCCGGGAAATCTATATAAAAATAACAAGTGAAAAAATATTCGGTCAAATTGGCTAAAACAGTTTTTACATAAAGTATATCTCCTCCTGATCAAAAAGCTTTAATTGAAAAACTTTCCGAAATTGCTCCTTTGACCTTTAATACCCCATTAATAAATTAAAAGTTCGATAAGATACAGAATTTTACAAGAATGTATCTCGAAAACTAGACATAGGATCGAGTTGGGCCCATAAGAACTTTTGTTCAGAAAGTCGAGAATTATAACATACTGAATTTTCAGACAAATTGACACTTTCCATTTGTTTTGTGCGGGGTTCTTTGTGGTTATGAATACGCGTGCGAAAAGACCTCAGGCGTACCCTCTAGTGGAATATCATATTACGTTATACATTACATACTGCATTACCGACGTATGTCTATCACTGTTGCTCCTTTGGGATTACATGCGTAAGAGGCATGCTTCAGATTGCCCTTTTCAGCTCATTATTAATTCAGATGTGCATTGCAGAAAGCCTACCTACATGCAGTTGGAAATAATGGAATAGCTTGATTTTAGCAAGCGGGAGAGGCACATTTGAATGTGCTTCTGGAATGTGCCACTGCCTGCGGTAGGTACCTGGCGAACGCGAAGCTGGCAATTAGGTACAGATTTACTGCAAATATGATGGTGAGGCCCTGCTTAAACTGCCTCGTGGGGCGAGCCTCCACTGGCTATTTTAAACATCTTCTGCCTCCTTTGTAACACTTTGTAACATTGTGAAATAACCCCTTAAACGTACGATTAAACTCCCTCCCCTCCCCATTATACTTTCTTTTTTTAAATATTCTACTGATTTTGATCAGTTTGCCATAAGAGAACGAACTTAAAATGTTAAATTTATCTATTGAATGGCCCAATATTACGTTTTCCCACTACATCCCTTCCACTTTCTTAATTTAATTATGACCAAAACACTGATTTTGGAAAAAATACAAATTTTAATTTTTATAATTTCTTCATTTATAAACACTAATACAGTGATTTATCAGACATTATTTGAGAAATGAAGAGGAAGGTTCAAATGAATGAGAATGACCGTATCTCATCTCACCGTCTTGGATAAATGGAGTAGCATTAGCTAAACTTCGCTAGGACGTTGAAATAAATAAGGCAAAAAAAAAGACTAAATTACTTCCGCATCCAGTGGAAGTATAGTAACGACAAAAAAGTTTAAAAAAATTTTATTGTTCAAATAGGCTTAAAATGTCATGAAACGCCGAGATTTTAAGTTTGAGCGAAAAAAATTTCGGTCTATCTGTAACTTTTTTTTGTGTGCACGTTTGCTCTGGAACCGTTCAAGATATTGACTTTAAATTTGGTACACATATGTACTTTAACGAGATGTGGAACTAGATTATATTTTCATCTTGTTTCATCGAAGGGTTGGGGGGGTAAATTGGGGTAAATTTGGTGTAAATGGGTAAATCAAGCAGGTAAGAGTCCATAAAATTGGTATACAAGAGAAGCTAAGGTCTCAAAAAAATGTTTAGCATTAGTCACCCCCATTACCACCCCCACCCCATTATTAAAGGGGATGAAAAAAGAATGTGATTTAGTGTATGTACAAGAACCAGAAACCTCAAAATATTTTTTTACTTCATCCACCCCCACTACCACTCCCCTATCACCACCTCCATCCCACTACCGATGTGGGATATCGTTTTATGGGTTTTTGAGGTAGAGTATTTTAAATATTATATTATTAAAGTTCCATAAACAATGATTTCCACATACAAAGTTTTTTCGATGTGAGTGACTTGGACAGAGAATCTGGATGTGGAAGTAGTGATTCCTTGGGCAGCGGTTTTTTTAAAATATTTTTAGTATTTTTACGCCCTTCCCTTTGTGGACGCCCATGTTAGTTACTATTATGTAATAGAAAAAGATGGCAAACCAGAAGCTATAGTACAAGAAAGGTTATTTTTGCTTCGACATTATTTAATAAAAATTGTATTTCACTTGAGGAGTTTTTCTATTGAAAGTCATTAGGATATCTTTCACGTGTACAGGCAAATTATTAGCAGAACTGTGTTTAGAAATAGTCTTCAAGGTTTGTTTATTCCTCAAACACTAATGTGTGCACTGCTTAAATTTTGGTAAATAGATATGAGATCAACAGTGAACTTAATCCATCTCCACTGTTTGATTTATGATAATTTAAAGCCCAAGTAAGTGCTTTGTCCTAAGCAGAATTTACAATGTGGTGGTTTTGTGCAAGTAATTTGGTGCATTTCAAGAAGACTACATGTTTCTGCTCAACCGTATCTATAGTTGATAACATATGGAGCGTAATCTGACCCCGATAATATCTGGAGAACCATATCCTCTTAATTGAATCAGAAAATAAATATGCACTAGGATTAAACTGCCTTATTATTTAGTGATTAAAATGGTATAGGCACGGCAACCAGTATAACACATGAGAGCTGTGTATAAAATATTGTTGTAAATTTGCAAGGCCTTGGTTTGTGGATAATATGTGAAAAGCATAGCCGTTACTAGGTTTTTCCAGTTTGAAGATAAAAATCATTTCAACTGATAAGTCACTTCAATGATTCGTGTTTACAAACTAAGTTAGACGTATATAATATAGTTTACAAAATTAGATACGAGATAATAAATTTTATGTACAGTTACAGTTTCATGTATCGATGTCATGTTATTTAGATATGTGGTCTTACATGTTGGTACTTTAAATGTTATATAAGTGTGTGTTTGTCTTTAATGGGCTTTTTCACTAAAATTTTATATTCTTATGGGGATTTTCAAACTGTAGGGAACTAGACAGGTACTTGATTTATTTAGAAACAGAACAATTATCGTAACGGCTTTCCAATAATGAACGTGCCTTAGAAGTTACTTACTTATCAAGTAATTGATTAGAGATTAATATTAATTCATTAGTTTTAGAAATAGATATAGGTTATTATGATTTTTTTATTTGAATATTTTACCGTATCAGATTTTGTATTTAATTTTTTAAATTGCAGCAATACTTAATAAATCAAGTGTCTGTTTAGTGAATTTAACTACTTTTCAGAAATTGAACTAACACTTTTAAATATTACTAATGCCTATAAATTCTGTTTTTTATAATTTTTGTTATTGTGTTTACGTTTACAGCATTTTTTAATTTCTAAAACTTCTCAATTTTGATAGGCCTGAATTTAATCAAGACATGAACGGAGGGATTCCACGGCCTATAAAAGAACGAAAAAAACACGATCGATTTAATGGAATGCCTGAAGAGGAGGTCTCCAAACGAACTTTACCAGATCATCTGACAGAAAATTTAGACATTATTATAGTAAGCCTATTTTTCTCTTAAGCGTTGTTCGACTAAATTCTAATACAGAGTGCGTCCAGATTTGCATTTTTGGCACCCTAGGAAATTTATGAAGGGCCGAGAAAATGGAAAGTCTATTTTTGTATAGGTGACCCAAGGGAGCATATTTTCTAGGCTAACTGTGATTTTATAATTGACCAATTTTAGAGAAACCATACTGGTGATTTTCTTTTTATAAAAATTTTTATTCCGTAGCATTATTTAGCAGAACCCCAGTGTGCCCAATTTGGTGGAAAAATATGGGTATTATAAACAAGTAGCGGGTGGGGAATCCATAATTCATTTATTTCAACTAGTCTAAAAAGTGATGACAAAAGTAGTCTAGACTAAAATCATTATTTAGGTAATATTATTTCACAGGGCAAGTGCAGATCCGTCTATGCTCATATCTATATACGATAAGTTAAGCAACGTTAATCACGGTTACAATTTGGACGGCCAGCATATTCGCAGAAGCTATGCGATTTAAGGTTAGACTGCTTTACATCCCCCCCTTCGGAGGGGATGTAAAGCAGTCTATTAGATGTTACGCAAGTAAGAAATTCCTACTATTCTTACGAGAAGAGGTTTGGTAAAGGGTATAGCAGAATAAGCATGGTAAAATGGCCCCAGAAGCGTTTGGGCCTAATTCGGTGTCAGTAGATCGACAATAGGAAAAGAAATGCTTTCCTCGAGTTTTAGCCTCCCGTCGTCACGGAGGAATAAACATGACGTTTCGTTTTCATTTTTTATCTCTGCAAGTTGTACGTTAATTATTATGAAAAAAATAGACGATGTACACGTAATATAAATGCATCTTAGAAAAAAAATCAGCTGATTTTGCTGTCTCCTTCGAATAAAAAAAAATATTTAAAAATTAGAATATTTATTTTTTCATGAAAATAATGATTCGCATACACAAAACTTTTACCAAAAATACATTGTTATGAGTAGTTTATTGTAGATTTTTTTCAAATTTTTTGAAGCGGTGCGCCATAATTAAAAAAAATAAAAACTGTTAACGACATATTGTTTAGTGGTGCTTAACCATCGAAACTGTCCGGTGGACCAGACCAGTGTATTCGTATGTATTTGGACCTGCTGAAACCGAATCAGAAGTCAGAATTGTCAGATTGGGTCGTTTTTCACCCCAACCCCAAAAACACCCCAAAAACAAAAACAAAGTAGTCTGTCCGGCGGTGTATCCTTATGCATTTTGATCCGCTGAATCCGGATTCGAAGTTAGAATTAACAGATTGGCTCATTTTTCATCCCTAACCCCAAAAAACACACCCCCCAAAAAAATGGTCTGTCCGGCAGACAATACCAGTGTATCCTTATGTATTTAAATCCGCTAAAACCGAATCCGAAGTCAGAATTGTCAGATTGGCTCGTTTTTCACTCCTAACCCCAAAAAACACCCTCAAAATAAAAAAAGTGGTCTGTCTGTCCGGTGGACCATGCCAGTGTATCCTTACCAAATACTTAAGGATACACTGGTATGGTCCGCCGGACAGACCACTTTGTCTTTGTTTTGGGGGCGTTTTTTGGGGTTGGGGGTGAAAAACGAGCCAGTCTGACAATTCTGACATCGGATTCGGTTTCAGCAGATCCAAATATGTAAGAATAAACCCCCCGTTTTTTTTTTGGTGGGAGGGGGGGTGTTCGGGGTTAGGGGTGAAAAACGGCTAATCTGTCAATTCTAACTTGGAATCTGGATTCAGCAGGTCAAAATACATAAGGATACACTGGTAGTCAGCCGGACAGATCAATTTGTTTTTGTTTTGGAGGTGTTTTTTGGGGTAGGGGGTGAAAAACGAGCCAATCTGACAATTCTGACTTCAGATTCGGTTTCAGCGGATCCAAATACATACGGATACACTGGTCTGGTCTGCCGGATAGACCACTTTCTTTGTGTGTGAATTAAAGTTTCGATGGTTAAGCACCACTAAACAATGCGTCGTAACAGTTTTTATTTTTTTTAATTATGGCGCACCACTCCAAAAAAATTTTAAAAAAATCTACGATAAACTACTCATAACAATGTATTTTTGGTAAAAGTTTTGTATATGCGAATCATTATTTTCATGAAAAAATAAATATTCTAATATTTAAATATTTTTTTTTTATTCGAAGAAGGCAACAAAATCAGCTGATATTTTTTCCTAAGATGCATTTAAATTACACGTACATCGTCTATTTTTTTCATAATAATTAATGCACAACTTGCAGAGACAAAAAATGAAAACGAAATGTCATGTTTATTAAGGTACAGGTTACCCGTCGCGACGGGGGGCCAAAACTCAAAGACTGGGTGTTTTCTTTAGTTAATCCTACTTTTTCTGCTAAATTTAACCGAGCTTCCTCCATTTTTTATTTTTAATGCAGAAATGAAGCGACTTGTCTATTTTTCATGGCTATTCAGATTTTTCTAGTTTTAAGTGGTAGAAATTTCTATCTCGTTTAAATGATCAGGAAACATTGAAGTAAGTATTTGAGGAATGATGAAGTGAAGCCATAACACGTTTTCAACCTCTATTCCTTCGTTTTGCCCATACTGCATGACACAGTTGATGCGGTTGATGCTATCGCGGCTGCTTATTTCCGTTGGAATAAAACCTTCATAAAAAGAAAACAGTTGACTTTTTTTTTTTCACCAAATTGAATGCGCTGGAATTTAGAGAAGTGCGGAATAATGCTACGAAATTAAGTTATGGTTTCCCTAAAATGGACAATTTAAAAAAATCATGGTTAGTCATGAATCAATCACTCGATAGAAGATAATTTGTACCTTAAAAAAAAATTAAAAATTTTTTACCGTTGTCCGATTATGAACCTTATTATTTAATATCAATATTGAAGTCAGTTAAAAATACGTTTCATTTTGTTCTTTGATAATTTTTATACCGACCTCAATATCACTATTAGGTAATATGGTTCAATTAACCAGGCAATGTTGAAAGGCTGTAGCCGGGTAAGCACTGGGAATGTACCTTTGCTTTGATTAATATATTAACTGCCGGCTGGTCCCATGGGACCAGGAAGTCATGCCCATAAGTAAGCAATGCTGGTCCTATGGGACCAGCAATCAATATTGGTCGCCTCACGCTGCTGGTTAGATTTTATATAAAAAAATTCTACCGAAATTATACTACTTAGCACTACTGGTCCTATGGGACCAGCATTTCAAGTTTTTTCTTTTTTCAAAAACTACTTTATATTTTAATTTTTATCAAATATAGTGAAAAGATGAATAGAAACATGTGCTGAAACAGCATCGCCCTCAGGATGAAAATTTCAAAATTGTCTTGGCAGTTAAGTACCTATTTTTTTTTTTTTTTTAGAAGTCACTTTCTAATTAACATTAAATTTCCCCAAATGTTTATGTTAAAAAGTATTTAGAAGTTTAGAAAATAAATTTTTCTTGGAAACCGTTGTCTCAAACTACTTGGTATTGAATTGTATTACAGAGGTACTAATGACTCATAACTGGTAATTATTTTGTCCTCTTCAATCTACAGAAAACGTAGAAAATGCAGAAAACAAAATTTTAAAAAGTATCATCAATTTTTTTGTCAAATATTCTCCATATGTGCCCCTGTAATATACCGGGTGTCAACGAGATCACTTTCTTTATTTTTTACCGGATAGAGATGAAACTAGGCATGTTTCATATGCTACTACCGACATTTTTTTTATCTTTCAATCAAGTATACGACTTCCGATTTCACACCTATTTTTATTTTTAAATGGGGCATCTTGTATATTTTTACATTTTTGGAATCTAGCAGTCATCCTGCATATGCCTATGCTAATTTCATGGCTCTTTTCACCATTTTGAACTTTTTGCAACCAATTCTAATTTTCAATCTAGTGTGCCGTGACCCACCAAAAATTGATTTAATATACGTAACTAATTGAAGAAAAATATGTATTGGATTTTTGTTAATTTGTTTCACAGAGAAGTCGAAATCTGATAAAATTACTTTTTCGAAATTACTCAAAAGGACAAGAGTAGATAAGCTATACAGGGTGTCCCACGACGAACTGCGGCAATCGATATCTCGAAAAGTAGACATTGTAAAATTTTGAAAATTTGTTAGTATAATGTCGATGAGGGCAACTCGGCTAAAATATTCTCAAGATGATGGCACTTCTGGTTATACCCCATATAAAAATATTGAATTGGCAATATTTCGAAAACTAAAAATTTTCGGAATAGACATCCATACACAAATTTACCCTTATTTTTAATGGTAAATAAGATAAGATTATAAAAATTGGGGGTTTCCATTTGAAAAAATTGATTTTTTCTCAAATTCATTTTTATTCTTATTTTTTGAACACTCTGTATTAATACATATCAAAATATTATAAAAACACTATTAAAGCAGGTCTTTCTCAACAAAGAATCCAACCCAAATGAGATAATAAAGGCTTCCTTATAGGAAAAATTGGTAATTCTTTCAGGGCTTGCAAACGTCATTTTTGACATAAAAATTGAAATATTTCAAAAACGGAGAGACTTAGGTAAAATACATGATATACAAAATCGGCCTAAAATTTTGCGTAGAATCCAAAAATGTAATAATATATAGGGTGTCCCATTTAAAATAAGCAAGTTGACATCTACTTCCGGTATAACCGGAAGTGTCATCATCTTGAGAATATTTTAGCCAAGTTGCCCTCATCGACATTAGTATCGATCGCCGCAGTTCGTCGTGGGACACCCTGTATATTTCGCCCACTAATCTCATAAAAATAAAAAGTTCTCCTTGAAATCATTAAACGCTATTTACTTATAGTTGAACATATGATCTTTATGTTTCTATACTTTTTCAATTTGAAAAACAACAGTAAATCATAATAATAACATTTCAAAGTAAGCATGTTTGCAGTTTTTTTAGTAATTTTTGACGCTTTTCCGAACTTTTAATGTATGTTTCAGTTAGATGCTCTCGATGAACCAAGAAAATCTATACCTCATTTCATTGTTGAGTATTTAAGCTTTTAAATAATGATCAATTTATATTGGTTCATCAAGCGCTTCAGTGTATAAAAAACAAAATCGTTTCCACGGGAGTCATAGAGGTGTTGACGTTTCGTGCGAATTTAAACTTGTCAGTGCTCAAAACCACATATTGTCGTGTGTATTAAATAAAAATATATATTTTTTTAAATTGATCAATAATGTCTACTTTCTCGGTGTAATTTTAGATCCCAAAATATGCTATTCTAGTATTTTAGTCTGTTGCTAAGCAACTATCAAAAAACTGTCCGAGAAAGTTACTTTTCCGGACTGTTTTTTATATATATTTTAGGCAGTAAATAATAAGCACTGAATCTCTGACTTTTATATCACAACAATAAAAATTCCTTAACTCATAATAATATTGATTGCGATTTCAGAAAAAATAGTTTGTGTACTTCGTAATAAAAGTACATTCCCATACACCAATGCTTTTTGGACTCGGCTTAACGCCTTGGCCAACAATTTACATCGTCGTTCAGGAATGTATTACTTTTAGTACTAGATACACAATGTACTATTTCTGAAATCAGTCAAGGATGTCTACTTTCTCGGCACAGTTTTAGATCCCAAAATGCGCTATTCTAGTATTTTAGTCCGTTGCTAAGCCACCGTCAGAAAACAGTCCAGGACTATTTATACAACGTGATCTACCATGACATGCGGCAAATTTAACAGTAGGTTGTCCCGACCGAAAGGAGTTAAAAAAATGAAAAATGAAAAGAAAATTACTCAAAAATGACCTTATTTTTTTGTAGAAATGCACCGCCAATGACTTTAACTAATCTGACGTAACGCGATACAATCATATCACTTTATCAGACTTGGGAATGACACTATTGACAGTAAAGCTGGAGATGATAGAAGTGACTTTTTGGTTTTAATAAAATCACACTACAAAAATAGCGAAATAAATCGAAAAGACAATGACCCTAGGCCAGTCAACTCTGCAATAGCAAGAGATATTTACATTAACACGCCGGTGTCCTCATTGTTCGACCGAAAGCAAGAAACGCGGCACTCTTTGATCTGTGCTTTGCTGGACTTAGCGCCTTCACTTTTTATGCCAATTAAGGAAATGTAAACAACTCCAATACGTTCTTTCACAAGTAAGTTCGTCGACCTATTCCCGACCTACTCAACATCAGTAGTGTGTCTTCACAAATTTACTAATAATTTAATATACTAAATTACCTCAGAACCCTCTAAAATTTTGCAGGGGCTTTCCCACATTGAAGACTAGTACACCACTTTATTTTGTGCATATCATGATAGATCACGCTTTTTTTCCTTTATGCGTTAATAAAAATTCCTTAATTTATAATATTGATGGCGATTTCAGAAAAAATAGTATGTTGTTGGCCTCGGCTTAACGCCTCGGGCAACAGTTTACATCTTCGTCCGGGATGTATTGCTTTTACTACTAGATGCACAATGTCATATTTCAAGGAACTGTTTTTTATTACTTGTCAAGACATATACTACTCGGAAATTATAATGACATTTGACATGGCCAATGGGTGAAAAAAGGCCTTTATGTACCCTTGTCCTTTTCTAATGATGCAAACATTTCAAAATATCGAAAAGTCATGAAATTAGCACAATCATATGCAGACATCTAGATTTCAAAAATGCAAAAATATACAGGGTGTTACATTTAAAAGTCAAAAGTGGGGGTCCCTTCCAGTGAAACCGGAAGTCGTAGAAAGGCTATAGTCGGTTAAGATGGGTGAATTTGCCCCTGCACGAATGGTGCTCATCTTTTTTACTTGGATTGTTATTAATACCATTTACAATTTTGCCAAATTTCAACCCTTAATATTAAATTGTTTTCAAGTAAAAAAAAAAATCGAAAATTTTCGAAAATAAGTTTTATCTATTGAACGGCATAACCGATTCAAATAGGGATTATAGAATACTATCCCAAGATCTACATAAGAAATATGATAATTTTAGCATCAGCGTATCATAATTTAAAAAAATAAAAAAAGGGCATTGTATTTTTTTTTTAAGGACCTTCTACTGATATTACCGTTTTAAAAAATGAGGGATTATAGAATACAAAGATGCTACGAAAAAAATATGACAATTTTAACATCTGTGTATCATAATTTAAAAAATAAAGAACATTTTATTTTTTTCACGTACCAAGTACCCATTTGAAAGAAATGTCATTTGATCGCTTTAGAAAAGTTATGTGGTAAAAACCATCCCAAGATTCTACAAAAAAAATTGGTAGTTGTGCCGAAATTTTATAGGGGTGTAAGAAAATCCAGAAAAATTTATGAATTTTTTTTTCAATGTTCCCGTTGTCAGATTCTATTCCATTTTATTCCAAGTTTATGTTCTGGTAGTATCTATAATTGGTTAAAATTTTATTTGAATTGGTTATGACGTTCAATAGATAAAAGTTATTTAGCAAAATTGTGATATTGATAACGATCCAAGCAAAAAAAATGAGCACCATCCGTGCAAGGGCAAATTCACCCATTTTAACCGACTATAGCCTTTGACACATAGATAAAAAAAAAATGTCGTTTTGGTAACATGTGACATTTGCCATCTCGATTTGTTAGAAAATAAAGACAACCAGTATATTAATCTCAAAATTATACAAGAGGTATAACATTAATATTTATAAAAGTTCACATTTGGACTGACCGGCAGTCAACTGCGTAAAAATCATTTGAAAATATTGAATTATATAATACGTATTTATATTTAAATCAAGGGCCAAATTCGATTTTTATTTACAAAATCAAAAAAATCATGCCCTTTTGGTTTTTTTACGTTTTTTAACATTTCCTTTTTTACATTTTTACACAGCTATTCTATCTATAGGTATACAGAGGTAATATAATTATAAATAATTATCACTACTATTGTCAGTAGTAACAGGTATGTGTTTTTTAAATAGTTTAGTTAGGATTTCAACAGGTCTTATTCATTTTGATGAATATCTTACATAACATAAATAATATATAAACAAAAAAGGAAATCGGGCCATATACTCTAAAGAAGAAACGTGTCTAGTTGGGTCCAATTTTGAACCTTGACACTCCCAATAACATCTTAGGATTCCAAAAACACCAATAAGTATTTCTCACAAACTCTAAAAAGCAACGATATGTTTTTTACTAAATGTGACGTAATACAACTTGAACTTTTAATATTTTGGATCTGCCTTTAACAAAATGCATGTACATAGGGTCATCTTCTTTCATTATTTTCGCAAAATACAATATTGCCTGACTGAAATTATCTGTCTCCTACTTTTTTTTATTTTTGAGAAGGGGAGACTCACACGAGAATGGGTCGGAGTCTCAACATATAATTGACTAAAACCTCTCCTCCTAGGACTCGTCTGTAAAGAATACTCCGAGGGCACTACAGCTTCCTGGCCTTATATGGGCGAGTTTCGATGGTTTCCGGGGTTGTTTGCGTTTGCCCATAGTTATTATTATATCTTCTGTGGTCCATCGCCTCGCAGACATGTATATTTTGGATCTGCCTTTAACAAAATGCATGCATATAGGGTCATCTTTCATTATTTTTGCCAAATACGATATTGCCTGACTGAAATTATCTGTCTCCTACAGTACCTAGGCTTGGTTTTTGTTCACTGTCACTGGTTTCACTTGTTTTTTGATATTTTTCAGACATGTCTCCTATGGATAATTTTCAGCCAGGTACAAGGTACAATCTATTGTTTTCATTGTTTTTTTGCAGCTCGGCACTTTATTCAGAAACTGCCCACAATCATCGCATTTGCGATTATGATTCACAGATGACATTGTAACTCTTCTTTACTATGCTGATAAGGAACAATAATTCTGAAACAGCTGTACGTAGCTGTTTAGAGTATATGGCACAATTTCTCTTTCTGTTTGCAGATTATTTGTTATGGGAGATATTTAAAAAAGACCTGCTGAAACTAAACTATTTAATATTATTAAATTACCCCTACATATGATTATAATAAACTTAACTACTGTTTTATTTTAAATAATTTTTACGCAGGTGACTGCCGACTGGTCCAAATGTGAACTTTTATAAATGTTAATATGTTATACCCCTTGTACAATTTTGAGATTAATATGTATTTTATGGGCCTATTATTTGGTAAAATTTAATGTTACTTAGAAAGGGATCTCTGAAAAAAAAATGCCAAATCAATGCAAAGGCACATTTTCCATGCTCACTTGGCTACGACCTTTTATGTCACAATTTTTAATGGTTTTATTGAAGGTGGCTCAATTTTTTTCATTATTTTTAGTGATCTGCTTCTATATAGCAAAAGAAAACATCCATTATTTTGAATTCTTCAGCTTTAACATTAAACTCGTTTTCAGACGATACTGAAATCTCCATCTACCAAATTTCATGTAAACCTGTTAAATTTTGCAATTGTGGCAACCATATTGCATTCGAAATTTTTAATTTTTATTTTTTGACATCAGATTAGGTCTCAACTACTCCAATAGTACCTAACTAACAACTCTAAAGAAATTCTGAAGAAATTTAAATTTTATTTAGTTTTGACAGTCCCGCCCGCTGTGAACTGATCGTAGCTTGATAAAAGAAACTACAGTGGGACCACAGTCGAGCAATAATTCTCTCTATAGTTTGTAAAAAAAAAAAATATTAAGAAAAAAACTTATTTTCAATTTTTTCTCACCTTACACTAGACATAGCTTGATGAAACAGTAATTTGACCCACTGCCAATTCATCACAACCTACAATTTGCAAAAGATTTCATAGAAATCGCCTAAGCCAATCCAGGGTAATAATTGAATATATGTAAAAAAAATTAATAAAAACACAGGTCGAATTGAGAACCTCCTACATTTTAAATGTTTTTTAAAGTGGATTAAAAATAGGGGCTCTCGGTTTTCTTGGCACTTTATAGATTTCTGGGATGTTAACAAGCAACTCAGGACACACTGTATAATTAGAAAAAAATCAAAAATCAAGCGCCATATATACAGGGTGATTCTTTTAAGGCGGCCATTAGAATATTTACCACTTGCAGATGAGATAGACATTTGAAATTTGGTACCCTACCATAGTCGACTATTGCGAGTCCGAAACTAATAATTTCAAAATGGCGACACTTCTGGAAATACCAGAAGTCGATACCAACTTGCTTATTTTAAATGGAACATCCTATATATTTTCGACTTTTCGAAATGGTCATAAAATTCTGAGTCAAGACATGTAGCACAACCTATACCTAAACAGAGCAGTTTCGGAGATATTTGACATTTTATAAAAAATTTGACAGGTGCAACGGTTTGCTAGAACCGCTATAACTTTCTTCATGTAGAAGATCCTTATTTGCTGTTTGGCACGTAGGAAGAACATAAGATGAGCTACTCTCTGCAAAAAAAATAAGTCCCATAATATTATACCAAGTGTTTTATTTTTCACGTTACATTTTGTCAAATTCAAACCTCAAAATCTTTTTTATTTCAAATGGAACACCTTGTATTTTTTTAAATCAAATTATGTTAAATTAAATTCCCCTTTTTCTAGTATAAGCATTGTAGGGGTTAAAGTTACAACTTTTTGATATATTGGCGATTTTCTTAAATGTTCAAGAATTTTTAGTAAAAATTACCATCAACTTACCTATGATTAGAAACAATCAGTAATGTCAGTCATTCTCTTATGTTAAAGAATGCTATCCCATTTAAATCACACCCACGAAGACCTTTAGATTTGTTTTATTATTTATGGAGAATGTGATAAAGTAATACCAAGAGCATGTAACACATTTGCTACTGGATACCCACAAGAACAGAAATCGTCCACCATACACTGTAAAACGCATATTGGATAATTTTAGAATATTTGGATCCGTCAAATGGCACGTGCCAAATTTTATTATGGCAATCGATGTAGGATGTAGAAGAGCAAATGAGGATCGCCTACACGAAGAAAGTTATAGGGGTTCTTGCAAACCGTTGCACCTGTCAAATTTTTTATAAAATGTCAACTATCTCTGAAACTGCTCGTTTTATTTATAGGTTGTGCCACATGTTTTAACTCAGAATTTTATGGCCATTTCGGAAAGTCGAAAATACATAGGGTGTTACATTTAAAATAAGCAAGTTAGTATCAACTTCCGGTATTTCCGGAAGTGCCGCCATTTTGAAATTATTATTTTCGGACTCGCAATGGTCGACTATGGTAGGGTACTAAATTTCAAATGTCTATCTCATCTGAAAGTGGGAAATATTCTAATGGCCGCCTTAAAAGAATCACCCTGTATATCACTTATTTTTATAGATTTCTGAGATATGCAACTTAATTTTCAGATTGGAATTAATCCTGGATTATTCGCGGCCTACAAGGGGCATCATTACGCAGGCCCTGGGAACCATTTTTGGAAATGTTTATATTTATCAGGCTTGACACCGCAGCAAATGTCAGCTGATGAAGATTATAAGTTACTGCAAGTAGGAATAGGTTTTACAAATATGGTTCAGCGTGCCACAAAAGGCAGCGCTGATTTAACTCGTAAGGAAATTAAGGAAGGTAGTCAAATTTTGTTAGAAAAATTGAGAAAATTTAGACCTAAGATAGCAGTATTTAATGGTAAACTGATTTATGAAGTGTTTTCGGGGAAGAAGGATTTTAAATTCGGAAGACAGCCGGATGTAGTTGAAGGCACGAATACGGTGAGTCATTTTTTGAAATTTTTCACATATCGTACTTTCAACTAAGTAAAAAACAAATAATATATCGATTTATCAATTATGCAGGGTGATTCATTTGGATGAGGCCAAAATAAAATGATGAGGTGTCCCCACCAACAGATGTTAAATCATGCAAAAAGAAAAGCTATAAAACAAAAAACCTATATGAGATACCCCCATAGATGTGCCACCTATAAGACTGTCACGAAGCCGTTGAACAATCTGTTAGATACGGGTCTACCGGGAAGTTTGCGTTCAAATTCTCTTACACATGTACTGTACGTGATTATTATGTCATAGTACTCCTGCGGAGTAAAAGCTACTGTAACTCAACAATCATCATACTACTGCACACACACTGGTATTTAACAATGAGTTGAGTAGTTTATCTTGCAAGTCAAGGATCAACCTACTCTGTAGGTGCAACATTGAAAATTAGACAAAAAATATTGATATTTTGAAGATGGCCTTTTATGTAGCAGTAGTATACCATTACCATTTGACTTAGTTCAGATGAATCACCCTGTATAACATTTAAATTCAAGGCCGGACTATTCACACGAAAAACTGGTATACCACAAAATGAATGTGTAATACTGATAAATCATATATTTAAAAAAAAATTACTCTCCAAGTCATTTTGTGACAATATATTTTTAATTATAGTGTGTTGAAAAAGCATAATTATTTTTAAAATGTAAAATCGTATTTCTCCCCTATGATTCATGGCATCACCTCCCCGTGCTTAAAATAAATGTTCTGATTTGGTTTTGATCTGTTCCTATATTTCTACCGGCCTCTGATAAAACTTACTATAAGGTCTGCTATAATATCCCGTACGTATTGCTGTGCCACTGCACAGCAGTCACTCACCCATACTAAGATGCCCGAGGTTTTAGAAATGATACAAACTCTTTAAATTTTGTTGTAGCCTATTGAATATTTTTATGTCTAGCTGTCTCTTTTCTGGATATCTAAAAGTATGTTCAGGCGGCACTTTTGGCACAAAGTTTTGCTGTCTATATATAAAATAAAGCTCGGAAGCTAAATTTGAATCTTCTCCGCATTCTATTACTTCTTAATCATATCATATTTTTCACCATTACTAAATTAAACCATTTTTAACAATGCGAGAAATTAGGGAGGTATTAAACCAGACCTAGACTAGATCACCGAAGTGCAGCAACATTGCGCTCGGTGAGGACTGGATGTATGATGTTGGTCAGACCATCTAAGGGGCACCGCGCAGCCAAACAGTTGCTATCAATGCTAGTAAGAACACTATGGGCAATACAGGGTGAGCACAATAAGCCCAGGAGGCTGCAGTGCCCTCGGAGTAGTATACAGACGAGCCTGGGGAGGAGGGGGCTTTAGTCAGTAAGAGTCTGACTTCCAATATACCATTGATTGATTGGAGCCCATGAGCTCCATCTTACAAAAAAAAAGCAATGCTCACTCACGATTAACTCACAAATTAGTTTTTGACATTTACGATTATTTCGATTTTCTTTTTTCTAACATGGCCTTCTCACTAAATATTAGAAATGCGATAAATATGCATAGATGTCAATGGAAGACAATTCGAACATTTATTGTAGTTTAGTTTTTCCTATTTTTGGCAAAATTATTTTATGTTATAAGCAGTGATCGGAATTTGGTTAAAATTTCCATGTGCGTCGTTACAAAAGGATTTATTAAAATATGCATGCATTTTTAGTTCGGTGAAAAATAAATTAATTTTCATTTATTTTTCATATAATATGAATATAAATTTTATAATCTGTTTATTAAAAAAAAAACGCTATTCAAGTTAAAGAAACGGAGCGCGTAAACAAATGCACGTTGGCAACACGTGAACACTACAATAATCAGGTTACCGCTTGATCAGGTGATTACGCATGTCTTCTGTGACATAGTTTCTTGGCTGAAGGTTCAGTTTATAATTGTTCGTGAAAGAACCATGCCGCATCCGAGGAAAAGTCCGGTCGAGAAGTGGATTAAGCCTTACGAAGAATTACATTTTGATGGTGAGAAAATAGTTTGTAATATTTGTGATGTCACATTAAGCTTACATTTAACTGCTGTTTTAAAACATGTAAATAGCTACACACACGAGTGTAATACAAAAAAGGAAAAGAGAGTTTCAAAGGACGAATTTTATTTCGATTTGGCTCTTTTGTTAATCAGTTTAAATCTTCCATGGAGTGTACTAAATAACGCTCAGTTCATATGTTTTCTAAACAAATATTGCGTGGGGCAACATGTTCCAAGTGAAAGCATGCTTCGTAAAAAAATTCTCAGCGAACTATACGAAAAAAAACTGGAAGATATTCGGAGTGATCTTCAAAATGGCTGGTTTTGGGTTTCAATAGACGAAGCGGCAGACTTTTTAGGAAATAAAGTTGCCAATTTATTAGTTAGAAAATTACATGTTGATGGTCCTGGCAAGTGTCATTTAGTAGCTTCCAAGGTTTTAGAAACAGTTAATGGCGTGTCAGTGTTTAATTTTTTTGAAAACACTTTAAAATGGCTTTGGCAAGACTTGCCTGAAGAAAATTTAAAGAGAGTTGTTGTTTTTACTAATGATTCAGTGTCGTATATGTTAAGTACTGGAAAAAAAATTAAAAATAAATACCCGCAAGTGTTACATGTTACTTGTTTATCGCATGCGAAAATGTACGAGACTCTTTCACAAATGTTGACGAACTTATTGATAATATGAAGAAAATTTTTCTAAAAGCTCCTAGTAGGATAAAATATTTCCAAGAAAAATGTTCTAATTTGCCGCTTCCTCCAAACCAGTGATCACACGTTGGGGAACCTGGATCAACGCGGCATGCTACTACCATGATAATTTCAATTACTAAAAGAAGTTGTAGAAACCTTAAATGAAGATGCTACTGCGATTACGCATGCCAAGAATTTAATGAATATTCCGAATATTAAAAATGACAAAATTTATTTCCGATCATTTTCAAATAATCACAAGAATTATGGAAAATCTTCAATGTCCAAATTTGTCCTTAGAAGAAACATTTCAAAAGCTAGACACTGTTCAAAAAACAATTAACGAAATTCCAGGTGAAATTGGTGAGGTTATGTCAAAAAAGTGGGCTGCTGTTTTACGAAGAAATCCAGATTTGGCCGTCGTATTTGCCATTAGTAAAAAAATTATAACAAAACCAGATGCCTTCCTTGATCAGGTTCCTATGAATATCCGTAGATATGCTTCGCTCACTTCTGTGGATTGCGAAAGATCATTTTCGACCTTAAATGGATATTTACTGTTAAAAGAAATCGTCTTTCACATGACAATTTAGAAAAAATACTTAATATATACTTTGAAACTATGAATACTCAATAAAAATATAAATTTTGAAATTTGAAAGTGCTGTGCGGTTTTATAACAATTTGTTTGTGAAATATGTGTATATATGTTCTATTATGCCAAAATAAATGAGAAACTCATAAGGTAGGTTCGTATTACATTTCATTTTGATTTAATTTTGTAAGAAAGAACAAACTTAAATTTAATTTTTTTATGTAAAATTTTATACCTATATGTGCGCCACTGGAATCTCAACCAAATTCCGATCACTGATTATAAGAAGTGCTGTTGTTAATTAGTAGACTGAAAAAGCAACAAAAATGTTTCAAAACAATTTTTTAGGGTACAACCACACGGGACCTTCATAGAATAATAGATTAGGCCCTTGGCTATCTGAAATGGCCAATTACAACATTTTTTGGCAGGTCGAACTTTTTTTATTATGAAAAAATATGAAATCTGTCAAAATTAATTTTTTCTACTTTTTCACACATCCCTCACGATATCTCCGGAACCAATTGAGATAATCAAGATTTTTTTTTTTAGTCGAATTAATTTAGTCTATGGAAAAATCTAGTTTTTTGTAAAATTAGGTAAAACTTTTAACATTTATTTTTGTTGCAGCACTTTTTTCAGTAAGCGAAAAACTTTTTTGTTTTAAGGAATTTTGCCATAGTGTATGCATACGAAATGAAGCTCACACATCAAGAAAGTTTTTGAAAAAAAAACGCAGTTCTCTACGACTTATACATTTCAAGTTATTGTTATTTGAAATTAATTTCTGTGGGCAGGATACTTCATGAAGCCTCGCTCGTCCGGTTCTACTGTGCTTTAATCAGTGTGCTATCCGTGTTGTGTAAAATATTATTTTTGACATATTTTTAAAATAAATTTTATTTTCGTAAGCACTTAGAAGGTTTTGCTTATCATTATTTACATTGCATATTATTTAAAATCCATTATATTTGTACATTAAAATGTAATATTGGAATTTAAAAAATACGAGATAGTTATTTATTTTAAAATACAAATTTAAAAATCCTCAGAATCTAAAAAAAGCAGCAGACTTATTTTGACAAGCTTTGATATTTCGTTTGCCCATTACCTAGAATAACAGCTTTTGTGATATTTAGCATCATCTTCGTAACCGGCTAATTTACAAACTATGTCAATCAATAAATATCTTGTCGCTTTTGGGCAGCTTCGATGATTTTAGAGGACGTGTTTTTCCCAGTCCCTAAATAAGAATAAAAATTTTAATAATAGCGCTATACATTATTATTAAAAAGAATTTAGCAAATTAGAAGATATAAATGCCATCAAAAGATGCGCTTTAATAAAAAAAAATCATCATAAGGCAAAAAGTTTTTTTGCTTAAACAGTGATGTGTGATGTCAAATAATATTCAGTATTTTCAGTAAAGAATTCATCACTATAAATATATAAAATACGTAGCCCTAGTGAGATTTTTTCTGCAGACATAACTTGATTTCTCTCTCTTTTTTAAATAAGTCCTATATTTATTAAGGATGGGATTTTGCAGAGTGAGAGGAAATTTGCATTTATTTTCTCTTGGTGCTAAGGCTTTCGAGGAGCTGGTGATCTGGCTGCTGGTTTCCGGGTCTTCTTCCGTGTAGACTTGGTTGAGTGCTTAAAAGCACTCAACCAAGTCTACGCGGAAGAAGACCCGGAAACCAGCAGCCACATTTATTTTCTATTTAATATAAATATTTAAAAAAAACATAAATAGTATAATCTTTAAAATAGCTTCAGATACTTTCCATTGCTCTAAGAAATACAACTATATACAGGTTTTGTTACAAATTTTTTATATAGTTGAATGTCATGCTCTAATAATGAAATTAAGAACTAATAAAAACGTCGGCTCCTATTAAAATGCACTGGCCGCTTGTCAACATATATCGACTGAACTGATAATAAGGTGGCAAAGAAATAGAGAGATAAATCACGTCTCAGAGAAAAGTCGTACGAAGTTACGTATTCAAATAAGAGACTAAAATACACTTCAACAGTCTAATAAACTAAAAATGTACATTAATTACTTAGCTGTCTGCACAGATATCAAACGGTTTTTGCCTTTCTTTCCCGATTTATTACATATTAAGCAAATTGTCCGAATATTCAATTTCTCTTGATTGCATCTTACCAAAGATGAAGAATTTTACTGAATTGGGAAACATTTTTGAGATTTTGCAAACTAATATAGGTTTGTCTGCAGGCTATATGAAATTTACTTTGACTTTTCCACTTAAAATGTTTTCCTTTTGTTGCAAAATCGTTTCAGCACAAATGTTTTGCCTTTTTGCCACGGCACATAATTATTTTTTTCTTCAAGCGTATTAAAATGTTTAAATTATGTCACCAAAAACAGAAGTAGAAGTAGGACATTGTTTTACTAGTAACAAAATGTTAGTACCGAACGCCACCGTAGTGGACATTGTTTTACTAGTAACATAATGTTAGTTCCGAAAGCGCCACCGCAGTGGGTATTGTTTTACTAGTAACATAATGTTAATACCGAAAGCCACCGGTGGCGCGCTATCCACTAGCCACTTGTCATATTGTGTCAACATGTAAGACTGTAGTTTGAATATTTGTACATTTATGATAAATAAATGAATTTTTGCATTTTAATACGCTTGAAGAAAAAATAGTATATATTACATGGAGTAGAACGCCTTTTTTTGTGTTTCGACCAGTTTGCAAATCCTGGGCTCAACACAAAAAAAGAGTGCGTTTTACTCCTAGTAATACAATATACTATTAATCCTTGCAATCTAGGATTTTGTGTCACTAATTTGTCATTTTCCTTCAAAGTTTGTCCACAAAATAAACATTCCATTGTTAAGCACTAAATAGTATGTAAACACTCAATAAAAACAAATAATACTCATTCGCATTCACACTATACAAAGAAAAGTTTGTTTTTAACTGGTAATAGAAGATTACTTGTATTGAATAGTCCACACACTTGCGTAGCACCGCGGTGAGGCGCATCTAGGATCGCAAAACTCATAGCTTTAAATAACAAAATTTCGAAAACTATAAGTCGTAGAGAACTGGGTTTTTTTTAAAAAAACTTCCTTGAGGTGTAAGCTTTATTATTTCATACACAGATGGTATGACAAAATTCCTTAAAATAAAAAAGTTTTTCGCTTACTGAAAAAAGTGGTGCAAGGAAAGTAAATGTTCAGGTTTTACCTCGTTTTACAGCAAAAATAGATTTTCCACAAAAACGAAATTAAAGTAGTGACCTTCTCCCACATTATTTTATCAATTAAAAAATATATATATATATATAATTATCTCAATTGGTTTCGGAGACATCACGAGGCATGTGTGAAAAAGTAAGAAAAATTAATTTTGATAAATTTATGACATTTTTCGTAATAAAAAAAGTTTGAATTCCCAAAAAATGTTGTAATTGGCCATTACAGATGGCCAAGGACCTTATCTATCATGCTGTGAAGGTCCCATGTGTGAAGCTACTTTTTCCCCGTTTTACGGTGCACTAAATAGTTTTCCATGGCCTCCTCACAAATATATTAAATTTTTCGAAAATGAACCACTTTTTCTAGAGATAAATATAACATATTATGATATATTGTTGGATAGCTAATTTAATTTGTGATTGAATAATGAAATAATTTACAGGATGTACCATTTAAAAAACACAAGTTATGTCTATATCTCGAAAACTGAGGCATGCATAATTTTCTTCTTATCAGCAACGGATTCTACTCAAAAAAGTGCCTTAAGAATGTGTTACTTGATTTTCAATTCGACACTTGGTAATTGAGATATAGAGGTCATCCAAAAACGCCAATTTTCCAAAAACGCTCTGTAGCTTGGTAGTCGAAAAAGATAGATGATCGTGGTTTGCGCCATTGTTTGTTTCTCGAAAATCAAGCTCAGGACACCATGCTGATTTTTGTCTATATGCCATAGTTTTAGAGATAACCCCAAATCCCATCCAATTTGGTCCACCCTGTATTTTAGGCCTGGTTAGAAATCTGCCGAAAAAATTAAAGGCGGTATAAAACTTCACAACTTCATAGTCGCCTGTCTGTAAGTCGGATCCAATAAAGACGTCTGGCATTTTTTTTATTATTTAAAAATGTATAAAAGGACCCTGGAACAACACCCATGAAATTGTTGATTTAGTGGAATTGGCTGAAATTTTGGTATTCTGTAGTTCAAGTCATGCTGATCAAAAGTTCTTATCACATCGAGCCAATCCTATGGACAGTTTTTGAGATACAGCTTGTCAAGGTTAGGTAATTTGCGTCATTTTAGACATTCAAGAACTTTTTACTCTTAAACTATTAACTTTAGCAAAAAATTGCAAAGGTCGAAATATTTTGTTCTAGTCCAATAAATCTCAAGAATTTTTTTCAAAATTTTTTATCAATTTTTAGGTTAGGTAAAATATATATATATGTCATATTTCAGCATGCTTCTGTGGGATTGGCTGAAACTTTGCTATTTTGTAATTAAGGTCATGCTGATCAAAAATTCCTATTGCACTGAGTCTATCCTATGAGTGGTTTTCGCTTCAGGAGTGCCTGGAGGTCTTAACAACGAGGTAACGGGTAATCTATACGTACGTGTTTATGAATGGCTTCCAGCGTGTTTGTGTACGTGCGTACGTGTGTGTTTGTGATTATTTTTATCAAACAACCTGCTCTTATCGGCACTATGTTTCTTATGAGAGCGTTCTCATTGCCAACCATTGCCATTTTTTTGGTTTCATTTTCCGTCTGTTTATTTTTACTTTTTGTTGTTTTTTAATATTTCTTTTAGTTTTTAAATATTGAGAACATCCATAGGATTTTCAGGAACAAGTGTTCTGTTTCCAGCATCATGTATCGTTTGAAGAAGAATCATTGATGGATATTTTATGTGATTTTCATGCCGTGCGTACCCCAAAAACCATAATACGCTTGTGTTTTCAGCAGTTCCGCATCAAACTCATTAGAACGACTAAAATGAAACAGGACATTTTTTTGTGTATTTTTAATTAGTGAATGACATTTTTCTACCAAAGTGAAAAAAATATAAAAGACATTAGAAATTAATGCAAAATATCGACAGCCCCCCTCAATACCACCCACTTACAGTAAAAAATATTTTTAAAAATAAGCTTGTATTATTGTCCAATATGCGTATAAAGTCGCATCCCTGTAAATCAAAAGGTCTCTGAAATATAAAATAATAATCAGTTTTTGGGTGATATTTTCAAAGGGCCGTAGTTCAAGGTATTTTCGAACATATTTTTGCATGTAGAATCTGCACCAGAAGTTTGTCATTGATATTCCCAGAGAACCCTGTGTACACTGGCACATACATACACACAAACGCATGCACGCAGTACACAAATACGCTGGAAGCCATTCATAAAGACGTACATATAGATTACCTGTTACCTCGTTGTTAAGACCTTCAGGCACTCCTGGAGCGAAAACAACTCATAGGATAGACTCAGTGCAATGGGAATTTTTGATCAGCATGACCTTAACTACAAAATAGCAAAGTTTCAGCCAATTCCACCGAAGCATGCCGGAATATGACATATATATATTTTACCTAACCTAAAAATTGATAAAAAATTCTGAAAAAAAAATCCTTCAGCTTTATTAGACAAAAAATATTTCGCTAAAGTTAATAGTTTAAGAGTAAAAAGTTCTTGAATGTCTAAAATGACGCAAATTACTTAAATTTGACAAGCTGTATCTCAAAAACTGTCCATAGGATTGGCTCGATGTGATAAGAACTTTTGATCATCATGACTTGAACTACAAAATACTAACATTTCAGCCGATTCCACCGAATCAACATTTTCATGGGTTTTGTTCCGGGGTCCTTTCAAGAGGTATACCATTTCTTTTAACTTTATTTAAATAAATTAGGAGTGCACTTTGGGACGAGATTCCCAAAGCCAGATCGTCAATATCTATTTCAGGTATGAAACAACTATCTTTCCACAAAATTTCAGTGGGTATAAACATTTTGAACAAATCGTTCACCTGCTCTCTTAGACTACAAATACGATATCTAGAGTCCTACCAATATCTCCAGAATTTAAAAAAAAATTTCATCTATCCATAAAATCAAGGGTAATTCACCATAGAAAGATAATGAAAAAAACAATTTTCTCGAAAACGTCTCTGAAAAAATGTTGCTCAAATTTTGTACATTACAAACCTATAATATGGTTTTTGCCGTAAAATTTACGTAAGGGTCACGCAACAAAGTAATTATGGTATAGTCGTATCGTTTTATCATATATTATGTCATTGCAAATTTCTCGTAAAAGATTTTTAGAGAAAAATCCACTTTTCATTCGTTTTTTATTTGTTTTTGTACGATGGATGTGGTGGAAATTAGAAACTTTCAAAATGACCCTTCAAAAAAATGTATCTTGAAGTCAGTGTGCTCATAATGAACCATCTTAAAGCTGAGAAAATTTACTATGAAAAACTGCTTTGTAGTTTTTTCTCATCAAAAAAATATAACCTACTTATACAGGAACAAAATCGAAGTTTTCGTTCAGTATCAAAGCAGTGTAGAATCTTTCGCCAGGTATTTTGTGAGATATTCGTAATAAGTAAAACAATTTTCGCTATTTCTTCAAAATGTAAACAATAGGCTAATTTCAAATACGTATTCCACAGAGTAAAAATAGGTTAGAAAAATATCCTTCTAGGCTCGTATAGTTGAAATATTGTAATTCAAACTAATATATTGCTCCTTTCGAAAAAACTCATTCAATGTGTATTTTGTGAGAATTGTGAAAGTTTGACCTTTGTTGTAAGTTTTGCCTTAAAATGCTCTTCACAATAAAACGACGTGTTGCCAACGATTTTGCCCTATCGCATAATAAACAAATGTTCAACTGTGTATTGAAAGAGAGCTTTTGTCTGGATTGTGTACTATTGATGTAACTGCTGCTAGTGTCATGTGTTGTTTTCTAACCTCGCCTTAATGGAACTACTAAAATGCTTATAATTCGAAATTTTTTATTTTTTACGAGTTTGCACATATTGAATAGTAACGATTTTTGTTAAAACGAAAAATTATGAAATCTCTATTAAAAAATCACGTATAGAGAAAATATGCATAATCCATATTCCGTTTTGAATTTGAACTCACAAAGGAATTGTTTTTCATTTCAGTATGGCTAATGAAATATTTTTTTCATTGCATACAACTTGCAATAAATATTAACAAAAAAATTTGGGTCTTGTATACACACTAAATCATAATTTTATAGACTCTTGCTTTTTTTTACCAACTTACCCTCCTTAACCCTCCCTCAGTCCTTTGACGGAATAAGCTCAAAATATAGTCATGTCGTGGACATTTTAAAACACTAAAACTGCTGACTGCTGCAGCTCTCTTTATTTATGAATGCCTCTATTTCGTCTTCACATATGAATAAATTTACAGAGTGTTTGAGATCATGAATATGAAACAAGGCAAAGAAATGCTCTTTCTTACCCGATACATAACACCACAATTTTAGAAAAAGGCTGTTATTACAAATGCTTGCACTTTTATAACATGCTGCCTACTAAAATAAAGGCAATAACTTCCATAAATATTTTCAAGACAAGAATTAAATGAATTTTAATAAATGTAGAACCTTACACTTTAGACCAAACCAAATGTATATAATTTTTCTTATGTTTTTACTAGTTTTTAGACATGTACCAAACAAAATTGTAAAATTGTTGTCTCTGGTACGCAATAAATTCTATTCTATTCTACTTTCAGTTCTCGTTATAATACACAGATGTACCAAATTTCAAATTGATACTTTAAACTGTTTCAGAGTAATCGTATGCTCAAAAAAAAGTTACAGACTGACAGACAGAAATGTTTTTTTGCTCAAATTTAAAATCTCCTTTCATGAGATTCTAAACCTATTTGAACAAAAAAAAAAATAATTATTTTTTTTACCATTACTATACTTCCACTCGCTACGTGGATGTGAAAGTAAAATAGCATTGGCATCAGTAGCATGTGTGCATTGATATAACTTGGAAAGTATAAGTTGCAGCATTTTCTCTTAATTCTTATAACCAAAATATTAAATCGTACGATTAATACTTTTTACATGTCTGTTTTTTAATATGTCAAAAATCTTTGGCCTTAATTTTTTCGGGTTTTCCAAATGTCTGAAGTCCGACTTTGTACAAATATAGAAACAAAGTGTTTTGTGGAAATATATGGGAAATCAATGTATGTTAAAGCTAGTGAGGTTGATCAAAATTTACAGAAGTATGTCTGGTACTCTCAGTGCCGGCCTTAGCTTCTAGGCGCCCCGGTGCGATTTCCTATAGAGCGCCCTTAAAATTACAAAAAAAAATAAAAAAGAACCATATGGGGGTAAAATTTAGGTTTATTAATTATGTATAACTTACAAAAAATGCAAACAGCAAAAACAAATAGTAAATTAGTAAATTTAAATTTAAACAGAAAAATAAAAATGAAAAGATACCACTGGTAACTATACCAGCATTGTTAATTGTTGGACGTTAGACATCAAAACTCAAAAGAAATTAACTTTTCGGGCGTTTTTATCAGCGAATTCTTTGGTCAATCTAAATTTTCGGCAATTTCATTCTCAATCAAAAGAATTGCCAAATCGTTTAATCTTTGTTAGAGCATCGTGGTAGGTAAATATGTTTTAATTAATTTTAACTTGGAAAAGCTCCGTTCCCCACTGGCTACAGTGAACGGAATGGTCAATAAGATTCTCATTGTTATCCATACATTAGGGTATAATTCTTGTAAATTTCGTTTTTGCACGAATTGCGGCACATTTATTGGGGTAATCTTCTTAGACTCAGCAGTGTCCGGGAAGAAGGCTTTAATACGTATAAGTTCATCACAAAGAGCAACACCTTCCATGTCACATTTTTTATTTAAGTCGTCCTCGTTCACCGTCAATTTAATTTGTAGATCTGCGCAGTATTTAATTAATTCTGGTAAATTCCTTAAATCGAACAAAAAACTCCATGTTTCTGAAAATTCATTGAACTGGCTGAATCTTTCGTTTAATTTGATGGTAGTCGTATCTAGGAGAACATTGAAAAATTCAATTTCAAACTTTTTGTTCGCTGATTCCACTGGCTCATCAGGCGCTAGTTCACCGGGCTGACGCCTAATGCATCGAATTCTCGTCGCTTTAAATATTGGTTCAACACCCAGTTCTCCTGCTAATTCTTTGGCAGTTATGAGAGCCCTCATAAAACCATTCTTTCTGTAATCTTCTAAAAATTTCCAGCATTTGTCCAAAAACTCTTTACCTTCGACTATATCAGCATTTTCAGACTGCAGTGATTTACTAACCTCATTTATTTGGAATAGGATGTCGTACCATACGACTAAACTCACAATAAAACTGAAATCTTTCAGTTGTTGGTAAGAGTCAGCGCTTCATGCGCAATATCAAGGTCACTTTTTCCAGTTTTTTCAGCTAAACTAATCAATGCATCGTGGACATCAACGATCTGATAGCGAACTGCCTTCACACTGTTTATTTTAGCCTCCCAGCGCGTATCACTCAATTTCTTCAAAGTATGAATTTTTACATGATCTTTTAAAATTTTCCATCGAATTGTTGATCCAGAAAATATCGTAAATAATCTTTACAGAATGCCGAACAAAGTGACCGAGTGAACAGAAGAAGTTGCAGCGTCAGCTAGAAGAACATTGTAACTGTAACACCCACGGGCATAAAAAAGGCTAATGGGTTTTCATTAATAATTCTCTTTTGTACTCCAATGTTTTTCCCCTTCATGTTTGAACCATTGTCGTAGCCCTGCCCCCTGCAATTTTCCAGCTCAAGACCATTATATTTCAAAATACGGAGAATGGCTTCAGTTAGACCCGCCCCAGTGCTATCATAAACATCTAAGAACTGTAGAAAATGTTCTCGTACAGTTATATTTTCCGATAATCCCGATATGTCCACAAATCTTATAGTAAGTGATAATTGACGTGACTGGTATCTGAGGTACAATTGGCTATAATGGAGAAATACTTGGCGGCTTTAATTGCATGCACAATTCTCGATGTAACCTTTTCGGCCAAAAGTTGTATAATTTCATTTTGAATTGTTTTACCACAATAATGGTCTGAAATTTGTCTACTTATGGCAAGTTTTACGTGTTCTTGCATGACAGGATCAAACTTGGCAATCATCTCAACTAGTCCCAAAAACTTGCCATTATTGGGGGTGTGGAGTCGATCAGAGGACCCTCTAAATGCCATATTGTTTTCTGCAAGATACAATGTAATTTGCATCACTCTTGAGAGGACATTGTGCCAACGTTCAGCCTCGCTTTGAAACCGCATTTGCTCTTGTTTGTCGATAGTTTGGACATGTTTCGAGAAGTATTTCTGTCTCAGCCAATGTCCGGTAACACTTCTTATGTGAAGTGCTGTTTTCGTGCTCCTTGAGTCTCAAAGAAAGATGTCTCCAATCATTATATCCCATGCGGACAAAACTTGAAGAGAATTTCGGACCAAAAAGTCAACAGCAGAAACAGTACAAACAATCCTTAGATGCAGAATAAACGAGCCAACGTCTCAAAATAATTTCACCATTTGGAAGTTTTTTTTTTCAAAATAAGTATTTGAAAAGCGTCGACCTTCTTTATTTTCAGGGTAATTTTGCATTCTAACTTGAGATGGGCCCAAACGGATTAATCTGTCATAAATGGCCGGCCAGGAGCTCGGGTCCACTGTTATGGTTTCTTCGAATGGGGCTTGGGCTTGATCAAGGGTCTCGTCGATGATGTTGGTGTCATCAACAATCTTCTCAACTTGAACTTGTTCTGGTTCAAATTCCGAGGAATCGGTATCAGAGGCATCCCGATTTTCATTATGCGCATTACCCGGATAATAATTGTCTCCAGTATTGTCCTGTTCCTGGTGCCGATTAAAAGGTATAGATGGTGATACTATATCGGCATCAACTGTACTCATAGACTCCTCCGACTCACTTAAATGTCCATGTAACTAAATGTTTGTTGTATCCTTTGACTTGTGTAAATACTGATGTATACTTGACACCAATAAATTATCGTATCTTATCTTATCAACATCCGGGTCTGGACGAGTATGAGGTGGAGGTGGAGCACTAAAAAATGTGTCCAGGGTTCTCATAGACTTCTTTACTTCTTCCAAACCCTTCATTTATTCAAGTTTTCGCTTACGGTATTCATGTCCATTCAGGTTTTTTATTCAGAGAGGACATTTTTTGGTTCCAAGACACAGATTTCAACTGAAATAAACCTTCTGCAGGATGCGTGAATTTTTTCATAATGACTTTACTTACCTAGGTTACGCCACCAACGAAGACTTTTCGATCTCATCCGCGATGCGACTCCACGTTATTAAATATTAAATTAAATCAAATCTCCCGTTATTGTTAACCCGTATTCTGTATTCACAGCACACTGCACCTGCACAGTGCACACTGCACTCACTGACTCACTAGACTCTAGACTAGTAGTAGCACTGCAAGTAGAATAGTAGAAACGATAAAGATGAAACGAGGCAATTGAGACAATTGAGTATCCGCACGTCGGTCCGCCGACTCTCGCAAACAAATCAGTACTGGCTGGAAGCTGGAATTAGTAAGTGCAAGTAAAACGCAAATGCGCAATAAGATATGATTAAGATTTGTTACAAGTCATATCAAAGGTGCCGACGGTGCGACGATAACTTAGCGGTGAGGGCAACTATAGCTGATTCAGCAGAAGCACGAGTTTTTAAACATGACATGGCCGTGGGCGGGTATTGGGGTAATAATTTTGTAATATTACTATTTGACTATTTGTTTGTTTTTATTCGGACGATTTATTTTTCTCTTTTCGACTCGGGTCTGCGGCGCCCCGGTGCGGTGCACACCCTGGCGCCACCCTAAGGCCGGCACTGGGTACTCTCCTTGTTATATCTTATAAATTTTGCATACATTCCATCCATGTGGGGTACACTTCTTTTTAAAATAAAATTTTGATACATGAATCATAGGACAAAAGTACCAAAATCCATGTATACCAATTATACCATTACATTGAAGTAATATCTTTTCATGGGAATTATTATGGTAAATTTACTTCATTCACTTATTTATGAGATGAACTCAAAAATTATAAAGAAATCTGTCAATCAGTGAAAGGGTTAAGGAGGCAATAAGACTCCTATTGTACTACTGAACTATGAAATGAAAAAGAAATATAAATAAAATGTGCATGAAAAAGATAAAGGATCTGAAAAGTAAATGAAAATATAAACAATGTATGAAAAGTTGAAAGTAGGAATGTCACGATTGAAATTTGACAGTGTATTATGATTCAATTTTATTTTCAGCATATGTGGGTTATGCCTTCTTCAAGCGCAAGGTGTGCCCAGCTTCCCAGAGCAGCAGACAAGGTACCATTTTATGCGGCTCTGAAGAAGTTTCGTGATTATTTGAACGGTTTAATAACGGAAATTGATGAGAATGAAATGGTGTTTTCTGAACCGAGGGTAAAATCTTGCTACGAAGCAGAACCAAAACCAGATCCGTTTTCTCCAGAACTCACCGACATTAGTAATGCTGTGATTCAAAATGAGGATGGTACTATTATACCTTGTAAAAAAAAGCGAGGTCGACCGAAGAAGATAAAAGTTGAAGGTGAAGAACCACCACCAAAGCCAGTGGTTCGGAAACCTCCATCGACCCAGAATAATAACTGTGATTTTCCAAAGAAAAAGAGAGGCCGGCCTAAGAAAGTAAAGGTGGAAAATATGGATTTAAATCAACAGGACAACAATACATCGACCAACATGTCTCAGTGTTATTCTAATCCGTCACCTATTCAGTCACCTAATAACTTCTATCAAATGGGTCCTGCTATGACACCACCTAACAGTTCAAGTAATTTATACGCTCCACAACCACAGTCATACAACCAATCTCCGAGGCCACAGTACAGTCAGTCGCCCAGGCCAACATATAGTAATTCACCTAGACCACAGTATAGTCAGTCTCCAAGACCACCATATAGCCAGTCTCCTAGACCCCCCTACAGTCAGTCACCAAGACCTCATTCCCAGCCCTTTACTCATTCAGATTTAAGTTCAGAAATTAGTGCAGCTATCAGTTCTGAACAATTGGGGTCACCTGCATCTCCTATAGGCCCACCGGATTTTGACCCGCCAACCAGTATGGCAGAAGAAGCAGAATGTCGCTTAGGCAGCCCTGCTCCTTCTACTAACAGCGAACAGGCCCACTATCACTATCAGTCCTATAATATGGACCCTCCTCACCCTCAGCCAGAACCTCAATATCCATCACCAAGACAAACACAAGATATCGCCTCCAAAAGTTTATCTGGGCTTGAATCTTTAGTGGATCAAATTCCCAGTATAACTGAAGGAGAAGCTCCGATCGGTGAAGGACCTGACCAGTATGCCGGTCAGTTTAACAACTACAATGCGTCATCTTCGTCAAGAGCTAGTCCTGTCCCCTACAGTTACCCCCCGAGTTCAGGGTATCCTATATATCCCACCCCTACCTGGACCGGCCATTATGAACCAATGCCCCTTGGATATTCCCAGCTACCATATGCTCAAAGTTATGGGCCTGGTTTGCATGTTCCCAGTCCAAACTATCCATACTACAGTTACCCTCAACCTACGCCTACACATCCGCCTGGCTATCCTCCATATTTAGGAGGGTTCTGATTGGTTTCCGTCGCTGTGTTTTCATGTTGTGTACCTGTACCATATGTTCAGCTAGTACCTAGCAAGTCTGTCCGCTTGAGTACAGTTGGTCACTTGCATTTTGACAACAACAGAGACTTGCACAGGGTAAATGGTGATATTTTTTTGTCATAAGTATTTTTCTCTAAACTTTGAATGTTAGATAGGCCAAGGGTTTTGTGCATTATTCTACATTCAGATCTCAGTCGAGTGTGTGTGTTAATCTGAGTGTGTGGTTCATCGTTATAGTTGTAGCCCATGTCATTCATTTAAAATAAACATTTGTTATAGCTCTTCAGGTCGTCTTTTCTTGTCCCTTGTCCTTATTCCCACATATCACTGCATTCGAGATGGGTCTACCACAAAATACTTTGTAAGTGGTACTCAAAAGAAAAAAAAATTGAAAAATACTTTTATAGTAACAGAACTGATATTATTTATTTAATAATTATTATAACCTATTCAATGTGTTATTAAAAAAAATGTGACTTTTTTTATATCTAATGTTATATTTAATACTCGTACTAGTTTCACATTTTTAAGAAACTTCTATCTTCAATTTTTGTACTTTAAACAGTATTAGTATTTACGAAAAAATTGATCAAATAAATTTTGTTTAGTTCAAAACACGTATTTTTATTTTAATGGGACAAAAATTATTCTTGGTATTTTTCACCTACCCAAAAAATTATTAAAACAATTTGAATTTATAAAAGTCTAAAAAACATTAATTGATGTAATGAAGTTTAAATGTAATATAAGTACTGAGGATTGAAACGTCAAAAGTTTTGTTTATTAGTAATGGTTCAGTTAACGTGTAGATAATGCGATAAACCTGTGAAAGATTTACCATCAAAATTTCTCATAATAGAAAATATAGAATGCAGATGGATAAATAATAATTTCATGTTGGGGTGGCCATTGAGTTTAATCAAATATCTCCAAGTTTGGCATTATGGAAATGTTTGTGAATTATTGAACTCCATGAGTAACATGACCCAGGGCACTACCCAGAATAGTGTAAGACCAATATACAGATTCACTACTCATAATATCTCAAAATAAGTATTTTTTTAAAAGGTGGTGAAAATTTTAGGTAGAGCAAGGTTCAACACATGAAAAAAAGTTCAGTAACACCTTTTTGAAAACAAAAAGCCCACTCTTAATGCTAGATAAAACTATGACTGTACAGGGTGTCCTAATAGAAAGGGGCAGTACTTTGAAAAGGTATAGCTCGACTCAAAATATCACCAAAAGTATGTAGATTTATTTCCTAGTATGGAGCTATTCGCTCAAGGTTAAATTCTAAAGAAAGTATTTTACTTAACTTCCAAACTGCAATATCAGTTGTAAAAAAATTCAGTTATATATGATAAGTAGCTTCCTAGACATGATATGAAAGGCACTGTATTTCTCAATCTTGATACTGTCTGAGTTTTTTTACAATCGATACAGTAGTTTCGAAAGTTAAAGCAAAAAACCTTCTTTAATATTTAATCTTTAAGAGCGATTAGCTCTGATTAGGTCAGTGATAGGAAAAAACAGGTACTTTAGTACCGGAGCAAGGGATCCAAGCCATACTTTAGGGCGTGATTGCAAAGGCTAAATGAAGTTTTGCAGATAAAAACCTATGCAATTGAAATTTGCAAACAAAAATAATTGCGAAACATTTTTTTCACAATTAGGGAGGAAGATTGATTGACATTTCAAATTTCATAGAGAAATTTCGATTTTTATTAAATTAACTACATCTTTTTGAAATTTCATAGCTAGATAAATAAAATCGGTAAAGGTATTTACACAAAATTTCCCTCTTTAGGGCACAGTCTAGTTAGAAATGAACAGTTTGCATCCCTTAGTCATTAATTATTTTTTCTGTCACATGACGACCCTGTATATTGTTTTTCACTAAAAACTATGGTTATTTTACTAAATTCATGTCTCGATAAAGACCTCTAAAAGTTCTTCACTTTTCATTTATTTATTATCTTTTCTGTAGGATGACTACCACTTATATTTTTTTTTAATTAAAGGTGGTAGTTAAGTTTTCTTCCTAACAAGAAACAACTACATTCCAAATATTATTTTCCTCCGCCATTTAGTTATTTTTTTAGAGTGACCACCCTGTATACATTTCATTGAAAATATGCCAGATTTCTTCCTCGGTAATGATGTCAACTACAGTCCAAATATTATATCCAACATAATTGTTTCATTTTTTTTTTTAGAGTGACCACCCTGTATATTTATCAATTTTTTTTGACAGTTGTGTTAGCTGCATGCGAAATATCATCCTTCGTCACATTTTTTAATTTCTTTGTGACTATCTGGTATATTTTGTTTTTCATAGTTTTCTTCTTTGACAGTTGTGTTGACTGCATGTGAAATATCATCGTCCTCCATGACATTTCTTTAAATTTTTCTTAGGGTGACCACCCTGTATATTTTTTTCATATTTTTCGACAGTTGTACTAACTGCACGCGAAATATCGTTCTCCGTCACATTTTTTAATTCTTTTTGGTGACCACCCTGTATATTTTGTTTTCATAGTTTTCTTCTTTGACAGTTGTGTTGACTGCAAGTGAAATATCCTCCGTCATATTTCTTTAGAATTTTTTTGGGTGACCACCCTGTACATATACGTATTTTTTCATAATTTTCTTTGACAGTTGTTAACTGCATGCAAAATATCGTACTCCACGACATTTTTAATTTTTTTTACGGTGACCACCATTTTTTTTTTCATATATTTTTTCCTCGGCAGTTGTGTTAATTACATGCCAAATATTACTGTTTTCCGCCATGTTACTTTCCTTAATTACATTTTTTTTATGGAGTCCACCCTGTATATTTTTTAACAGAACTATCCCAGTTCTTCGTTGGCAGTAGCGTCAACTACCTACCTACCAGATATACGTCTCCGTCAAGTGGTATAGCGCTGACAGAGTGACGGAATTAAAAGGCTTTAATTTTCATAAGCTACATACTCCGACAGGGTTCCCAGCAACCTGGAAAACTAGGAAATGTCAGTAAATTTAAATGAAACAGGAAAAACTCAGAGATAATGGCTTTTTAAAAAATATATCATTGAAAATTCAAGTTTTGTCAGGAAATTATTTTTGGCCTTAAGTTCTGAAAAGCAAATAAAAGCGATTTTTACAGAGGAAAATACCTATTTGAATTAAGAAAGAAGTTGTGATAAAATATCTGTTCTGTCTGCTATACCTATATTACCGCTTTTATGTTAAGAGAAGTGTTATGTTAAGTGTTATTTTAAAAATTAAAATTTTTATTTTATTGCATTTATATTTTAAATAAATTTATATTGCAGAATTTTGTATTATTTGAACGATAATAATTTTACTCACAAAAAAAAACCTAATACCTACTTTGACATTTAAAAATTTATCAAGGAAAAACAGAGAAATAGGTAAGGGAATATACAGTTGTGATGTTGCTGGGAATCCTGTCTGATTCATGAAAATCCGGAGAAATTTCAGAGGAGGATTTTATCACGATTATAACACTTCTCTTCGGTAAGCGAGGGAAGTAAAAATAAATTTTAAAATAATATATTCCTGAAATTTGAAATCTGTCAATCAATTTTCCTCGTAATTCTGAAAAAAAAAAGTTGCAAATATTTTGCCATCCCAAAACTTTCTGATTGTCTTGGTAGTCGTGCTTTGTATGGGCTTAGAGTCCATACTCCAATAACTCAAATTTCACCCACCTACCACATCTGGTAAAGCCGAAAAGGTTCCCTTTTTATTTGAATAATTGTAAATACTAATTTTACAACAAATGTACCTAATGTCTTCAGTTTAAAGAAGAATTTCCTTCTTATTGTATCTAAATATTCTGTATTTCAACAGATAATTTGAAGGTTTTAATAGCTTTGTTATTAAGTTTGATTATTTATTGTTAACTTTACAAATAATTTTTTTAAATAAATTTTGTTGTATACCACTCAATGTTTTTTTAAATATGCTGATCTCTGGGTTGGAGCATTGGAAAGATTTCAACCCTTCACATATTTCTAGATAGGTACTTCCAGGCACAGAAGTATTGAATGGGCGGAAGCTGGTCATACATTTTTTTAGGTGGGCCAAGTGATGGGGGTTCAAACAACTTCATGCAATTTTTATCTGTTTTAAGTACTTTAAAAAATTTACTCAGTACAGGACAATAAAATTCCTAGACCCCACCGTAGTCTCGTGCCTGGGTGTAGTATTATTGAATATGGGTTTCCAATTCGAGGCATTTCCAATAACAATATTTATCACTATTTACTCCATATCATGGGGGATACTTCTTATCAGTAATGTATCGATTATATTATAGTTTTTATATTCTCAGCTTGGAGTCGCTGTTTCTGTACGAATGGGATTTTATTATTTTAGTTTCAGATTATATTTAGTTTTGAAATAGCCTTGTTTTAAATTGATTAATTATTTAATATCTACCATGCCTACTGATGGCTCGTTGTTTAACAAATCGATTAGGTAGGAAATACGTGTTTCCTACTTAAAAAAAAAAGGATTAAAAACTTGTTCAACTGTACCCGTCAGTACAAATAGGTACTCGACATCGTGTCGACATATACCACAAACATTAACCTTCGAGTTATCTCCAATTCTCTTCAAGAAGGTCAAACTCAATCGAAACTACACTGATTCTCCTGAAATCCTTCAAATAGTGTGACGTTACAGTAAACCTTAATTAGCGTGGAGATTTCAAGCACATCAGTCACATCACACCTTAGCCTAGGAAAGATAAGGATCTTCATCGCGCAGCCATATTATGATCAAAATCGGCGGCCGCCATTAGATTGATGGCAAAGAATTCATGAACACGAAAGTGACTTTTTGCAAAATACAAGTGATTCAAAAGTGATTTAGTTTAATTTTGATTGTTTACATTAAAATAACCAAATAGCTCATTCTTTTTTTCTTCAACTTAATAAACTTAAATTCAAAATGTGGTACGTATGTTCCGCCATTGACGCTTGCTGTTTGGTGTCAGTTTTTCACACCAAATAAGTTAATGCTAAAAATCCAGTAAATATCACCATTATTATTGGCAAAACGATGGCCGAGCGTTGGGCGGCGTCAGGCGCGGATCCGGGGGGGGGGGGAATGGGTGCAATTGCTGTGCAAAAATCTGAAACGTCTGGTCCGGCGGCGCCGCTTTGTCGATAAGTCACCCAGCATATGTTTTTTTACACCATTCCCAAGTAGCAAAGTAATTTTATAAAGGTTGTATAAACTACTATAAAATAAACGATTTATTTTGCTACTTGGGTTTTTTATCAGGTACTTTTCAATATTTGTCAATTTGTGCAAGTGCCCCCCCCTTAGGGAGCTCCTGGATCCTCCCATGGGCGGCGTTGCATTTTATTCAATAATTTAGTGCTCCTTGCCAGTAGTTTCCCATTAAAGTGAAGGCACGTAGGTAGTTTATTATTGATGGGCCAATTATGTGTGTTTGCTGGGTTCTCTCTGGTCCATCAGTATCAACGAACTCTAAGAACATAAAGCCCATATCAAACGGAATGTTTGTCCTCGCATGTAGGCATCCATCTTTTCGTTGGTATTATTAGGTTTGTTTCTACAACAATCACGGACTACGATTGGTTGAAAACAGTTTGTGATTGGTCAGCTGACCACGTTAGACAGAGCTTATTGGCTCTGACTAGTTTGTGATTTCTTGTAGAAACAAACCTATTGTCAACCAATAATTTCTATGTTGTGATCGTATGTCCCAAGTTAACAATTTAATTATTAATTATTGTTAGTAGCGACTGTTCAAGCAAAGCAACAAAGACATTATGCTATTTTAAATTTCCTCCTTAAACTGCGCCGCCAAAATAATGGACCAAGGTCATTCCAATTTACTAACGAAACGTTACGCCGAGAGTGTCGTTTCTGGTATAGGTTTTGTGTGGTTTGGAACCACGTTTTGGACCATGGTCATACCATAGAGGATGGGACAGAAAGGAAACTTCGCATATACAGGAAACAGCGCCATCAAACGTAAAAAATATGTACAGATTCAAATATTTACAATATATAATACATTTTTAAGAATTATATATCTTAACAATAGATGTTTACATTATATTATTGTTGCTAAGTAAAATGCATCTCTGCAATTAATCCCTCCTGAGTCCCAAGAAGGATAAACAAGAAGGAGTGCACAATAGAGCCAATCAAAGCAAAGCGCGCAAAAATAATATCAAAATAGACATGTTAAATGGCAAATAAAATATCTAATAGTAACAGTCTAAAGTCACCGAAATCAACACTAAAAACATAAATTACAAAGTTCTCCAACAAAAGACAATAGATTTATCTATTATAAAAGTTTATAGATTAAACAAAATTTCTCTTAGTCTCTTATAACTTTTTCAGCCATATTGTTAAATATTGTCTATAATGACGTCACAAAATATATGCAGTCTTTGTCGAACAGTTGTGATGATTGATCACTCATTGTTTATCCTCCTCTGCTTGAGTCCGAGTACGAATTTAGTAGTTGAGCCGATAAAGTAGATATCGCAGTTTCTATATTATCGACGACAAACAATAACCAATGAGAAGGCTCAGGCTCTACACGTCACGAGGAGTGCGCGAAAACAGCAACGACGGGGGTGATTGTCGTGTAGGTAAGCACTCTATTTAAAGCAGTTTACTGCAAATTTAGATCTTCAGGTATTTGTTATTGTAATCATAATAAAGTAATAAATGATGCAAGGTGGTTCTGTGGATCCGGACTACCTCAATATGCCCTTTGATGAAGCAATGGAAAGAGAATGCCTAAAAATACACGGATATGTCTTCAGTGATGAAGAAGCTGGCACAGGCAATGGAGGTTTAAGTGATTTTGATGAACAACACGCGCGTTTGAAACCGCCATCTTTAAAAATCTATTTAGACAATGTAATTGTCATTAAAGCAAAAAAGTCCAATGTAGGTAATAGAGAAGACCACAGCTTACGAGACTGGAAACAGACTTCTACGAAAAACAAGAATTTATCAAATCGGAACGGGCAAAAGACCCAAAATAAATTTGCCGTCGTTGTAAATAACTTTTACGCCCCCTTTGAAAAGAGTGATAACGATGAGCAAAGTGCTAATGATTCCGAAATCGAAAATGTACCTACCCAAGATGCTGTTGTAAGTAACGGGAATGTATCAAGAAGGACAAAGAAAAAGAGAAGGAAAAAGAAAAAGAAACAGGTGAAGATGAGTGAGACATTCATCTACACGAAGCCCAAATAGAGCACATGCATGGTTTATTTCTTGCAAGAGAGTACACTTATTGTTCGGAAAAAATACTTTGTGTTATAAAAGATACTTATTAGTTTGTTATGTAATTTTTCCATGACGTAAATTTCTTGATAAAGTATTGTTTTTTGATTTTTTAAAAGTATAACACTGTCCCTGGTAAATCACAAAAAACTGTAGTAGTAGAGCCAAAATGAATTTTGGATGGAATTATTTTGTTGCACTGATTTTACTGCTTTAACAATCATAAAATATAAGTTGCTGTTCATCGCTGGTGTTCGGTTCGTTGTTCATTTGTAGATGTTTTTTAGCTATTAATTTTATGCCATACTTATAGTCTATTTACTTGCAACCGTAAAATAAAATGTGTACTTGGTTTACCTTATCTATCAGATGACAAATTATCGTATGTGTCAGTCAATAATGAATCTGAGTTTAAATTTCCCGGTAATGGCTGATAGTGGAGGAATTTAGTTATCCATCTGGCCCGCTGAGGGCCTTGCCTCGATTCTTCCAACAACGTTGCTTCCAACCTTCCAAGTTTCCCGGAAAAAGTGGAAGGAGGGAATTTATAGTTCCACATATGACCCTTAGAGGGTGCATGGACTTATTGATGCCCTTAAGATTAAGCGTCCCCTGTTCCGGTACAAGGACTGTTAACTACACAGGATAGCTCATCTCCACGGATTTATTCCCCCAAGGTCATACGCGATTAGCCAGGTTGTGACGTCGACAACTGTTTTATGTTATTTTTTTTTAGTTAAACAGATCTCGATATTCTATGAACAGTAAACTAAAAATTTCTAGTTTTTTTCCTAACACAGTTATCATATATACATGTATAAATTATGTAACAGTCCATGGCCGTAGAGCCTAGAGATGAGTTGCTATTTAACAACCTGTTATTTTATAACTGTTATTTGTAAATAGCATTAACAGACTGTTATTTCCGTTCGAAAATAACAGGTGAGAAAATAACAGATAAGCAGTAGCGACAGCAACGTGTAGAATAAAATAACGTCTCTAAAATAACATTTGCAAACTGTGCGCTGCGGTATGCGCATACCAGCACTTCTCAGCGATCTGTTATTTTTAAACTGTTATTTTAAACTGTTATTTCAAAATAGCAGTAGCAGTTTAAACAGTTATTAAAAAATAACTGCTTTTACCCATCACTAGTAGAGCCTATGGCGCAATAAACTACCGTCGCACCGAGAAATGAACAGCTTAACACGTCACAAACGGTCCAAAAAGAGTGGGGGAATGGACAACGTTGTGAGGTAAATTCGGGTTCTGAAAATTACCGTCCCAGAACTGTCAGGAGTTTGCGCAGTTGCTTTTGATGCGGTCGGATTTGGAACTGCGCAAACTCCTGACAGTTCTCTGATAGTTCTGGGACGGTTATTTTCAGAACCCGAATTTACCTGTGCTTATGGAGATGAGCTATCCTGTGTAGTTAACAGTCCTTGGTTCCGGTATAAGTGCGGTAATGGATATGATTCAGCCCCATGATAGAACGTTTATGTTATGTTGAGCACTTACCAACAATTATATGAGAATGAGAGAGACAGATGACGATAACATAGCTGATGTGAATAACGTAAACGTTCCGTCATATGGCTGAAAAAATCAGCCCTATGATGGAACGTTTACGTTAGTCACAACGCCTATGTTACGGTCATCTGTCCCTCTCATTCTTATATATTTTTTGGTCAGCGCTCAACATAAGAGGTGTTTGTTAAATAACGTAAACGTTCCATCATAGGCCTGGACGCTTCTGATTCACCAGTAGATACATTGCGGCCTTATGGGACATTCTACTCTATCCCTTTGGGTCAAATTGGTTAAACCAAAGAGAGGATTATAGAGGGAAGGTCCCATATAAGGCTACAGTGTATTTTCCGTACAAGAATTGTAGCGCTTAGTCGAATGCGTAACTTTAAATTCCCATTGACTTAAAATATTCTTTAATGTAATAATTTGGACACCCATCTGTGTATATGTTTTTTGGGGCTCAAATATGCTATATGTTGGAATACGTCGAATTTTATTGGATAAAGCTAAATTAAACACTCCTGCTTGTTAGTTTACGCTTCTTTCTGTTAAGTGAGGTAGCAGTACTTCAAGAAATAAAGCAGTTAAGAATGTGGCTGACGTCACTTTTTTTTAGCAGCATTCCAGCAAATAGGAAAGGATAACCATTTGGTATATTCTTGAGCTATATTTGCTGGTAGGAACTAAATGAATTTGTAATGCCATAAATCTTTACTCGGCTAATTTAAACTGACAGGAGAAGTTCACTATATATAAATCATACCTACATACAGTAATCCTACTTATTAAATATGGCCGAAATAAATGTTTGAGAGTAACATATATATATTGCTTTAAAATATCATGTTTTAAAAAACTGTGTATTTTACATTTTAACTTTTCTCCTGTCTGTGAAATAACGCCCGAAGTTTTAATTTATCCTCCTAAAATCATCACCATGATGCTCGATATGCGCAAAGTGACGATTTCCTAATCATAAATTCAATGTTTCTAACATATTGAAGTACATGTGGTGTGAATATACGGTGTGCTTTCGGGCATGTAGATCGTGATGTCAGCAATGAGAAACTTACGCCATATTGCTGAAGTCACACAGCAGACGATATTGCCATGGGTATATAATGACGTCATGAGGGTCGACCAAGTATTGCCAAGCAACCGCACGACCGTTTGGCTGTAATTTGATACTACTTGTGAAAAAAGGTTGGTAAAATGCATGGTTCATTAATTCTCTAATAGATGTCACACGTGTTCGTATTTTGACAGAAATCCAAAATTAGAAAAAGGGAAGAATGATAATTATTGTGAACTCCATTGTTAACATTTATGTGTCAATATTTTTGCCATTATTGTGATTTTGTTTTTTGATGTTGTGTCACAACGATAAATCTTGCAATAATTAGTAATATAACATTTTTACACATGTGTACGAGATGGTCTCGTAGATATTTTATTAAATATGATATTAGTGGTTATAATGAATACGTTTTAAATGCATGACAAGCGCAAACATGGGTAATTGCTTGAAAAGGTCGACTACAGATGATATTTCATTATTAAGAGGCGGTGATAGTGTGAGGGAATCATCATCTGATCAGTTAGGACCACCAGCTTATCAAGTAAGTACCAATCAGCTGTTTACTAATGATGTAAATAACATTTGTTTTACTGTCAAAAATAGGAAACTCTCCCAATACAAGCTGCCTCTCCTGTTTATCATCCATCTCCCAGTGTAACACGTTCCGTTACACAGCTAACAGAAGAGGAGCAAGTGAAAATAGCTAAAAGGATCGGGTTAATACAACATCTTCCAACAGGAATATACGATGGATGCAAGAAAGCTAGAGAGTGTGTGATTTGCATGGGCGAATTCTTAGTAGGTGATGCCTTACGCTACCTTCCATGCATGCATACTTATCATATGACTTGCATTGACGACTGGTTAATGAGAAGTCTTACTTGTCCTAGTTGCTTGGAGCCTGTTGATGCCGCCTTGCTCACCAGCTACGAGACCAATTGACGGCCAGTGCCTTTGCATCTGATAGTAAAACACTGTGATCTGAACTGTTTGTTTTTGTGGGCGTGAATGAAGTGTGAAAGAGAGGCTGTGATACTCAATGTGCATGGGAATAACTATGGGATGCTCCATTATTATTTATAGTTACTTAAATTTCTAGTTGTTGATCGACCACACCTTTTACCATATTGAATGAATTTGACTGTTTTTATAATGTACTAGAATTTCCTGGTAGTATGTTCATTCGGAATGATTTTGATATGAATTTTTTGAATGATAAACTATCGTTGAGCATGGTTGAGTCACTGTTAATACACTAACTGAGTCATAGAAGCACCTAATTAACATAATCAGTGATTTCAATATAAGGATAATATACTCTAGATATTTTAGAATATTTGCGAGTAGAGAGCAAAAAATACTTTAAAATGACTTTTAAAACTTTTAAAACCATATTTGTTTAACTGAGGGGTTAACCGCTGTGCAATATGGCGTACGCAGTACTTATGATATAAAAACAGAAAAAAAACTTGAATTAGACAAGGAAATATTTGAAATATGAACTTTGGTGTTTGGCGGTTGACCCTTCAGTTTCAACTAAATCGTCTTAAGTTTCATATTTTTAATTTGCAACAATAAAGAATTAATGATTTTTGTAAAATAGAATTAATAATAAAAAGTTTTTACGATTGGCAAGCCACCATTACATATCACAAATATTGGTGGATATGAATTAACAAAATTATTTACATTTAGCTTACAAATGTAGATCTATCTTGCTAGAATTGTAATGTTTTCATATAATTTATTATATTATAATACACAGGATGTTGCCATTTAAAATAGCAGCGCTTGCACAGCTTGTAGAAAAACTTATTTCAAGCAAATATTTCCCATAAAAGTAGATCTTATGTTTCGTTTCAGAGGTATTAAAAATGTTTGTACCCATATTAAAAAAAAATAATAAAAAAATAACCATCCGTCGTGTGAAAATATCAATTTTTTTTTTGTCCAGCACCTAAGAGTGATTGGTTAATTGCTGTGCAAAAGAGTGAATAGGTGAAGTGAAGTACTTATGAGTAAAAGGAACGAAATACTAAATATATCAGACAATAAACAATTTGAGATGCATTAAAAGCACGAAATTTGATGTTCACAGTTTTTTTCATCTGTTAGCCCCTGGCTAAAAGTTATTGAAAATGTTGGCTAATTTTTATGGCTAGAAATATGACGGATGAAATGTAATTATTACTGTTTCTAATTTTGATTTCCTCTGTATATTTCATGAACTTAGTGCCTTTAGAGTTGTACTCGCTGATGTAATAAAGCTTTACCGAAAGAATATAAGACCAAACTTGCTATGTTGAATATCTACAATAGGTACGTGATTGTGCGGATAATAGACATCAATAAATGTGTTTGATTGTCATTTGCTGCAAGATTTGTAAGATACAGATCTTCATTATAGGGTTCCAAAAATACACACAAATTCTGCAATATATTACTTACCCTAAAGTAAGAAAAAAGTTCCTGTGGAAATGTCCGGGTAATTTCCATAGTTTCCAAAATTTTGTTTTATTGCTTTTAGTATGAGGATGCATTTAATTGTGAATTTAACGGATGAATTCATGGCAAATGCTTAAAATTTTGATATCACTACGCTTTATCTTGAAAAGAATGAGTTTTTGGTTCTTTACGCAAAAGTAGGGCCATGCCGACCCTTGGCAGCGCCTCTTTAGAAAAATTGATGAGAAAATTTTTTTTGGATGGGCGGAGAGTGCAAAATGGGCTCGCGGCGTCCCTGATGCTCTGGTGCTTGCCCAAAAGTATAGCTATTGTTGAAAAAATGTTTGCATTCAGTTGCATATGCCTAGGAAATTGAATGGTGCATAGATCGAGACTTGACTTATATATTCACGTCATGTTTAGGGAGTGTAATATTTCCTCATAGCAAAGGGGCCTGATTTATAATCGGTATAAATAATAATTGATATGTCTAGATAAAAAGTGAAAGGTCATATCTGATTTGAAAAATAAGATCAGATATCTTGACTGCATCCCACTTGAAATAGATTAATTTAGACTGATATGTTATGAAGATAATCTTTGTAAAATTCAAAGTCAATCAAAATCAGTCTAATGAAGAAAATTAAATGTATATTTATTTTACAAAATATACCGAGGAAGTAAAAATTCCTTTTAAATTTGAATATTATCCATTGGTTACTAAAATGGAATTAATTGTTGTTAAACGGGATAATAACTAATATTAGGGTTTGCAAGGAATCAAATTTAAAATTTGTCCTCATTTCGGTTTAAATCATTTTTGGACAAATATTTTTTCACATATTCTCAAAGCGAGGCATTTTGGGATGTTTTGTTTTTAATATAACTTTTTCCTCAAGCTGTGTCCTTGGAAACATACTGTATATAAATAATGATTTTTGGAGTATAAAATTTCTATCTAAGAGTAGGATAGACGAGGGAGTGAATTTTTATTTTCATAGTTGATCGAGTAAAAGGAGAAATTTATAACTAGCGTTCACGTTGATGGTGCCTACTGTTAACAATTACATAAAATAGTATTCAGCAATGTGAATCTACAAAATGCACTGTTTCCTTCTAAGAGAAGCCTGCAAATTTAAAATTGTTTTTAATGCAAAATTTTCGTTATTGTAAAAATAGTAATCTAGAAAGGAAATAGTACAAATTTGTAAATTCTGTTTGCATAATTGCTTTATTCCGTGCATTAGAAATAAAAGCAATCTATAATTCTTACCTATTGACCTTATTTGTTTATTTGGTGATGTTCTAATAGTTATTTCTCAGCTATTTGAGAGGGCTGTTATGTAAATAGATAAGTAGTTTGTTTTATGTCTACAATAACCTTAATCCTAATTTTCTTTTGTATTTTCAACTGGTGATAGTCTTTAGCATAATAACGATAACTAAAAAAAAAAAAAGAATCAAAAGAATCCATCACATTCCTTCCCGATGTATCAGGTTCTCATTGGGGATTGATCACAATCACAAGATGTTGCGATGTTTAAACACAAAATGTCAGCCCTAGCTTTATCAAAAATATAAAGCTGATTGTATATTTTTGTATTTTCTTTTATATAAATATATATAGAGTTTTCATTGTGTGCTTGGTTGTAAAGTTAAAAGTAGGTATTAATTTCGAAATGTAGTTTTTGATACATTGTGATTTAGATGTGGATTTTTATAATAGGCCTTAGGGAAATTTCAAATTACCTTGTATTATTTAGTGATCGTCCCCTATGGATTTCTTTACTTAAAATTTTATTCTAGATACGTCCAGTTTATAGTTTGTATTATTTTTTAATTCAGTGATATATTATTAGCTTCTTAATGTGCAACCTATTTTATATAAACTACATGCATTATAGGCGTTAGTGTGTTTGTTTGATAAGAATTCTGAAGTAGTACATACCCTGATAAATTACTTATTTTAAATATTTAACACTAAAATTTGCGACAAGAACCGTTTTCATTTTTCTGTCCAAATCATACCTATTTGTATGAGTATAGTAATATAAATTTTATATACTTTAATAAAAGTTTCTTCAGAACTAATTGCAAATTTTTTTTGTGTCTTCCAAGTTACCTCAGTAACCCCCGAAAACTAGTAGGTGATAAATAGAAAATGTTTGGTGACGGGTTTTCTGCATTTTAGGGTGTAAAGAATTTAGACACAAATAAATTTAGCTTTGCAGAAATCAATTAAAAACATAAACCTAAAGAAAAATATTGAGCGTGGTAAAGTGTCTTTTACTAATTTTGGCTGAATACGAATTTGTCATCCCAACTGGCTAAAAACATCGGAAGACAGTAAAAAAACAACCCTTATTTGGGGGTGACATTGAAATTGATATTAGAACTTGCAACAAAAAGTTATTCTTTAGTGCAGGAAATTCTTTCAAAATACACAGTTTCGTTAGGTAAGTAGTAAAAGAAGCCCCCCTCCCCCCCTCGTTTTCTTCACCCTCCACCCATAAGAGCGGTGTAAGTTACAATATCTAATATACGGTTATTATTTATTTTTAAAAAACCAACACTCCTCGTTAAATGGCTATTATCAGGTTATAATGTGATTACTTCTGAATACTCTTACATCCATCCCCAACAATTAAGGTGGTGGATTTTATCTTTTTAGAGTTTTTATTGGTTTTAATTGCAAAAGAAATCCCTAATCACCCAGTTTGATGTTTTTTTTTATCATAATAAGGTGATTTAGTCAATTCAGATAAATTATAAATATTTCTCACTGCTGAATATTTCTCACACTTTTGGGGTTGGGGTATATGGTGTGCATATTACTATCTAGAAAATATTACCTGTTTTTTATATTAAAAAATTCTTTAATTATTTAAATGACTTTTGGCAAGGAGGGTTGAAGGGGTGACGCTGAAGATGAGACCCTTTCCGATTTACCCGGAAGTGACCGCAACTTTCGAGTTTTGAATGGAACACCCTATATATTTTTACATATTTGTATTCAAGACAACATTCTGAGTATATCATGAGATTTTCGCTAAGTTTTGAGTCGATGTTCAGTTTTTTTTAAGGATTTTAAGACATTAGTCTAGAGTGCTTTCGAATACCAAAATTTGTTCTATGGCAGGTAAAGTCCAAGGGAAAAATATAATTTTTTGTTTAATTTCATTAATAACTAGAAGCCTCCAAAATTGAACAAACCACTTTCTTATCGAAAACTTTTTTTTTCAAATGGGCTCATACTGTCCGATAAATTATAGATTTTTTTCTGAACTCGTTGATATCCATTTCAAATCTATGCTATTTGTTTTTCTATTTTATTGAATTTATTTAAAAATAAAAAATCACTTTCAATATAATTTTTCTTGAACTTTAACGTAGTTGCCTTTGCAAGAATCATATGTCTAATAACGAAATGTGAATAATAGCCTTTTGGTTCTCTCTTTTATTTCTTAATAGGTATAAGTACTAGTGCAAACTATTATAAGGATCGGTAAAAATTATTTTGAAAATGGTTTTTTATTTTTAAATATATTTAACAAAATACAAAAACAAATAGCATAGATTTCAAATGGATATCAATGAATTCAGAAAAAAATCTATATTTATTGAACACTATGAGCCACCACCTTCCCTTTAAAAAAAAAAGTTTTTGATAAAAAAGTGGTTTGTTCAATTTTGGAGGCTTCGTAAATAGTTAATGAAATTAAACGAAAAACTATATTTTTCCCTTGGACTTTACCTGCCGTAGAACAAATTACTTCCACATCCAGTGGAAGTATAGTAACGACAAAAAAATTTTTAAAAATTTTTATTGTTCAAATGGGCTTAGAATGTCACGAAACGTCGAGATTCTAAGTTTGAGCGAAAAAAATTTTCTGTCTGTAACTTTTTTGTGCGCACGTTTACTCTGGAACCGTTTGAGATATTGACTTGAAATTTGGTACACGTATGTACTTTAAGATCTAGATCTAGAACTAGATTATATTTTCATCTTGTTCCGTCGAAGGGTTTGGGGGTAAATTTGGGGTAAATAGATAAATCAAGCAGGTAAGAGTCCATAAAATTGGTATTTAGTATATACAAAATAAGCTAAGGTCTCAAAAAAAAATTGGCATTAGCCACCCCCATTACCTCCCCCACCCCATTATTAAAGGGGATGAAAACAAATTGTGATTTAGTGTGTGTACAAGAATCACAAACTTCAAAATATTTTTTTACTTCATCCACCCCTACTACCACCCCCACGCCACTACCGATGTGGGGTATCGTTTTCTGGGTTTTTGGGGTAGAGGATTTTAAATATTATATTATTAAAGTTCCATAAACAATTATTTCCACATACAAAATTTTTTCGTTGTGAGTGACTTAGATAGAAAATCTGGATGTGGAAGTAGTGATTCCTTGAGCAGCGGTTTTTTGGTATTCCAAAGCACTCTAGACGAATGTCTTAAAATGCTTAAAAAAACTGAACATCGACTCAAAAATTCACGAAAATCTCATGGTATACCCAGAATGTTGTCTTGAATCCAACTATGCAAAAATATACAGGGTGTTCCATTTAAAAATCGAAAGTTGCTGTCATTTCCGAGTAAACCGGACATGGTTTCATACCGTTTTTATGCCCAAAAATCCATTTTTACAGGTAGTTTATCGAACCCAAATTTCAAATGGATAAGTTAAAAAATAAAGGAAACATGGGGGGGGGGGAGCCATTAGCCTGTGGCACCCGGTATATATAAGTACAATTTGAACAAAGTCATAATTAGGAGGAAAGCAATTAAAAATGGCAAAACAAGTAATTTCTTTTCACTCTTACAGCGAGTTTCACAATCGTTGGTTATTTTTTTGGTTGACTAACCAGAACCTGAAAGTTATAATTATTAGTAAACACAACTTTACCAGACATTCTTACCTTCATAGTAATAAATCATTAGTCAAAACCTAACTATTAATTAACCAATATTTTAAAACTGACTGTTAACATCACAGATTTTTATAATAAATTATTGGTCAAATCCATTAGTGAACCAACGATTGTGAAACTGGCTGTTAGTCTTATATTATAACTCTAATCTAATAACTCACTATGTTATAACTCGAAAACAAGCAATATTGTCTTAAAAATGTAGAATACTTTTTTCTCTACTTTATAAACAAAAAATGAGTACCAACTGAACTTTGTACGACCAATACAACCTGAGATATTACAGTTATAAAGCCCTACAGATCAGCTTGCAGATTTGGGAAAATTAAGATAGAGAAAAAATAAAAACTGCATCATAAAGTGGGGTATAGAAATCACCATTTTTTGTTGCTTTTCCTGTAATCTCTCATTTTTTTTATGAAAAACAGACAAAGTTGCGATCTATCATTACAGACATGTTTATTTTAACCATAATTATAAAATATAAGAAACTATATACAGTGTGTCCCCGGATTGTGTTTGCGATAGGTGTAAAATACCAAAAACAAATTAGTTCGGCTTTCATTTTCTGCAGTCTCGGTCTGCTTGACGTAAAATGGATTTTTATCAAATTTCAGTTAAAATGAGATCTAACTCGCGGAGTTATCTAAGAAGAAAATAAAAGAAAATAAATCATTGTAGGTAAACTGGTCTTTGTTAATTTTACGGAAACATTCCATTTGAATAAAATATTTGGCATTGAATGTTAGAGCCATATGCCAACTTTCACTGCATTTGAACAAAAATAATAATAATAATAGAATATCTCCTGAAGAACTTAGAAGTTACAAAGAATTAAAAGAAGGATGGAATTATGTAGTAATTTACATGGGGTACTATTTGAATAGGTTTCTAGTTGAATTCGTTGAAATTGTTAATTGTGTTAAAAAATAAAAAGCTGTATTTACTTAAGTAGTATAATTTTTTTTTTTTTGTTCAGATGCAATGAAAGTTGGCATATGGCTCTCTAACTTTTAATGTCAAATATTTTGTCCAAATAGAATTTTTCCGTAAAATTAACAGAAAGACCAGTTTACCTAAAATGATTTAGTTTCTTCTTAGATTAACTTCGCGAGTTAAATCCCATTTTAACTGAAATTTGGTAAAATCCATTTTACGTCAAGCTGACCGAGACTGCAGAAAATGAAAGCCGTACTAATTTTTTTTTGGTATTTTACACCTATCGCAAACACAATCCGGAGACACACTGTATAAAAAGAATTTTTTTACTATTTTATAATATTCAACCGCTATACCGGGTATCCCAGAATTACGTTAACAGGCGATATCACCGTTATTTGAAAAGATAAAAGGCATGAAATCAGGGTTGTCCAAAAACCCATCTTCTTCATTGGGTATTTAGCTGGGATTTTGGCTGGTTGTTCTGGGCAATTGTGGTTTATCCTGAGTTTTTGTAAAATTCAAATTTCCCGTCTAATTTCCCACCTTTCATTCGGCGTTGCTTTAACAATATAGCATGTGACAACATCTGGACTGTGTGGTAAATTTCTACATTCGGCCATATTTGGAGCAAACTAAGGAATAAGCTTGGAGTTGAAATGGCGTCAAAACTAGTTAAGATTTATAGACATTTAAATAAAACAAATATCTTTTCAAAAGATATTTATCTTTTGCCTTTCACATTCCAGTTTGAGAAGAATTTGTTAATTACTATACTCTTCGCAAATACGATAACGAAGAGTATATTGTATTTGATCGGCACATTTCTAAAACCGTAAATATCGCTCGCAGACAAAAAAATTTCATATCATTGTGTTAGTGAACGAATTCTGAACAACTTTCAAAATGTCCGTCTGTCCGTCCGTCCGTTACGTTTCTTGTAAGCATGATAATTCAAGAAAGAAAAATCCGATTGTATTGAAATTTGGTCAGTAAGTTAGTGTTAGCTAGAGGAAGAACCCTTTTGAACAAAATCGATCGGTAAATAAAAATGTTATTAATGATTTAAATTTGAAAAAAAAATTTTTTGATTTTTGTAATTGAATAGAAATCTGGTGGAATGGCCAGTCGAAAAGTGAGAAATTTTAAATTTGGTCATTGAATAACAAACACTCTATATGAGGTATTGAGCTAACATTTTGTATAGAGGTATTTGAGACAACTCCAAATCGAATACGCTATCCAATTTGCCGATAAAAAAATGCCTAATAGTCGATCTTGAAATTTCGACCCACTTAGAGGAGCTTAGTAGGCCTTGAAAATATGAAAATTACAAATTTTTCAAAACAGTCACATAAGTAACCATCGAGCATTAAATCTCAAAAAAAAAATTAAAATCGGCCAACACGTTCCAAAATGACGGGGTGTTGCGGTATTAAATAGCACACACTGTATATGATAAAAAAAAATCGAAATTTTTTGACAAAAGGCTCTCCTCGTTTTGCTTGTAATTATCGAAATTACTCAAAAGAAGTTGAGGTCGCATATTCTCGTTGAAATCAGTGTGATAAAAAAAAACTTTGGAGATATAAGGCTGTCCGGTAGAGGGTTACATTTTTTTAAAAACGAATACCCCCATATTTTTGCTAAAGGGAACGTAAGAGAAAATGAAAGAGAAAAAAGGTGATATAAATTTTAAATATTACAATCAAAATTTGCATACTTTTTGCAGTTCGTAAGAAGAATAATGAATTATTATAAGATCCTTTAGGGTAGCGGGTAGGAGATCTCTTAAGAACCAACTTGGGAGATAATCCTACTTCAGGGAAGTGAGCGGCCCTGCCCACGTGAGCTCAGATTCCTTCTACTAAGAGGGTAGAGTTAACTTCAGAGGGCCACTTGCAATCTAGGAGGAGATAGCTAGTGTTCCTGTAGAAGAACTCACTATTCTGCGTCTGAGTGATGCGAGACCAATTTATTTATTAAGGGCGCCAGTTGCGTTCTCCCCTTGTCCTTTCACTCTCAGGGGGGTTCGAGATAAGCTATAACTTGATAGAATACCCGTAAACCCGTTCTTGTTGGGGGGGCATTTTTTTCAAATAAAAATTTGCATAATTTTTTTCCCCAGGCCATTTGAAATATTTTTCGGATTTCTTCCCCCTGCCCATCAAAAATGTTTTCGGGTTTCTCCTCCCCCCTCACTCAATCAAAAAAGTTTTTTGGATTTTTCCCTCTTGCTCATCAAAAATGTTTTTGGATTTCGCCCCTTCCCACTTATCAAAAATGTTTTTTGAATTTATGCCCCCGCTCATCAATTTTCAATTTTTTTTCCATATCCACATATCTTTATTTGAACAAAATATTTACCTATAAATTTATGAAAATTAACATTAAAAACACATTTCAAATATATAACTAAGATTTATAAAACTTCGTTCCTCTACAGAAAATGTACTATAGAAATTCGCCAATACTAACCCACATAACAAAATTATATACAAAGTATGATCATAATACACATTTAAAAGTACGTACTCGTGCAAAGTATATGCGAACGCATATACTTTCTCCAAAGAATGCAATTCAGTTGCAAATATGTCCAATTCTTTGATACTTTGCATGATCTTTGTATATGCATACCGCATGTAAAAAGTATAGAGTATGCATAAGAATAGTAGTACTAATTATATATTTCATATGAATATTTTTGCCTTTCGGATGGAAGAAAAATAAGGAATATATAGTGGTTCCATATGTATTCATATCTAATATTGTTTACCACACTCCAATTTACTTTCCCAAGGGTTGCCTGCAAATTATAATGTTTATTAAATTATTAAATTCATTTTTACTTAGCTTTTTATCATTTGCCGTCTGTAGGAATCGAACCCGCAACGCCTGCGTTTAACTGTTCCAACACTTACCCACTGGGCTATCCAGGTGTTCATTATTTTGTATGCTAAAAGTGGTATAGTAATGTGTGGGAAACGAGATTGTCAGTAATAATAAGTCTTTATTATATGAATTTGAATTTCTAATATAACTTTTAACTAACAATTAAAATTAGTTAAGAAAAAATAACAACTCTAAGTGGCGTACAGCATATTGTCTGCTTAGACATAGTCTTTCTGTATTTTAAGCGATTTAAAAAAAAAAAAAAAGGTAAAAAGTAAATAATTAGAACCATAGAAATTTTAATTTACATGTTTTAATTTTCGATTACAGTAGCAACACTGGAATAACGAATAAATGTGCAGTGTGCACAGAAATTCTCGCAGAACAAAAAAATTTGTTGGCAAAGTTAGGTCTTTTTCATATACTTTTGATAAATAAAAAAGTATGTATGTTGTGATTTGCTTAATACACTCAAAGAAATAGTATGGGTAAAGGTATGGTAAAGGGAAAAAATTTCCATAATTGGTAAAGATCCGTACTTAGTAGATATCAAACAATGCAGCAGTAATATATACCGTGCGTGTAATTTTCCATTAGGCATGTACATTCACGTAGCGCGAGAAATCTGACAATACAGCTGCCGTAAATTCCTCCGTCGGGCGGAGCATCCCAGCTCTGTTATTTCATTTCAGCCAGCTGGCACGCGCGATGTTTTAATTTTACTCCCTATGCCTAGCGTTCCGCTACACGCACGGTAGAACATTTTCCTAAGACAATATATCCAGATATTGTTACTTATGTACTGTACACTAAAAGTGCTTACTAAAGTGAGGTTATGATATATTATTTGTTTATCCTCCAGGCAGATGCCTTATTGTTGAACAATGAATTCCTGAAATCCCAAGCGCACTCTACAATGTCTTTCTGGCTACAGGCCCGACAGTAATAATTGTGTAGTCAAAAAGATGCGATATATAATTTATTAATTAAAATTAGTTAAGAAAAAATAAAAACTGTAAGTGGCCTACAGCATATTGTCAGCTTAGACACAGTCTTTCTGTATTTTAAGCGATTTAAAAAAAAAGTAAAGCAAAAAGTAAATAATTAGAACCATAGAAATTTTAATTTACATGTTTTAATTTTCGATTACAGTAGCAACACTGGAATAACGAATAAATGTGCAGTGTGCACAGAAATCTCGCAGCACAAAAAAATTTGTTGGCAAAGTTAGGTCTTTTTCATATACTTTTGATAAATAAAAAAGTATGTATGTTGTGATTTGTTTAATACCTAAATAATATTCTCTAATCAAGAATAGGCTTATGAATAATGAATGAATGTTTCTTTCTATACTCTACTGGTGAGAACCAACGAGTTCGAAAAAACTTGTACAACTTTTCTAGATTTGTAACAGAATGTAAGGTTCATTAATTGTTGTAGTAAATGACTGAATTTTAAAAAATGATTTAAGTATTTTCAATATATTTTTTTTGCCTTAATATGCTAGGAATCCTATCATGTAATTCAATACTTCATTAGTATTAGCTAGAAGAGTAGTTGTTTTGATTGGTTCTCCAATGATGAGTGTTTTAAAGTGTTTACCTAAGCGTGACCAGATTAAGGTACCAATATACAGAAAGTAGATAATTTCATATTAAATAAAAAATGTGTGAATGACTGGATTTTAATAAATGGTTTAAGTATTGTTAATATATTTTTTGGTTTAAAATGCTAAGAATCCTATCATGTAATTCAATACTTCGTCAGTATTAGTTAGAAGAGTAGTTGTTTTGAATTGTTCTGCAATAATGAGTGTTTTAATGTATTTACCTAACTAGTATATTAGCGTGCCCAGATTACAACAATATACGGAAAGTAGGTAATTTCATAATAAATAAAAAAGTGTGTATGTTGTGATTTGCTTAATACCTAAATAATATTCTCTATATAAATATGTGTATGTGAATATTTTATCCTTTTTGTTTGTACCTAAAAATTAAAGTGGGTATGCGAGGTGTGTACAGAACACCTTCGTCTATTTTTTGGGGCGCCATTTTTGAGATTCCCCTCATCAATTTTTATTTTGGTGGAAAAAATTTTTTGAGATTAGCTCAACAATTTTGAAGTACGATGTGGAATTTTCGAATTTGGTGGATTTTTTTTTGAGATTTCTCCCCCCTGCTCATCAGTTTTGAAGTACGAGGCGGTATTTTAGAATTTGTTGGAATTTTTTTTTGAGATTTCTCCCCCTGCTCATCAGTTTTGAAGTAGGAAGCGGCATTTTAGATTTTGCACACTAACGGCCAAATCTCTAGAAACGGCCCTGGGTACATAGTACATACTTTTGGATTCAGTTTCTTTTCGTCAATTATTTCATATTCTTAATATGTAATTGCATGACAAAAATTTGCTAATACGAAATTTGCCGGTAAATTGTATATACTTTGTTCATATGCTTTTTATTGTCATAAAATTATGTACAATTCTGCTACATATCTCAGCTTATAGTCTAATGCGGAGTAATATAGCACATACTATTGGCATATGAAATAGAATCATACCCAAAAAGTACGTACCTATAATTATAAATCGTACATATACTAAGTGTAAACTGTGTTATGTGGGAATAGACTTTATATAAGAAATTTACCATAGAAATACATGTCAAATACATATATCAAACCTTATAAAACTTTTTTTTTAGATGTACTACAGATACTCACCAATACTAATAGATTTCATACGAAGAAATTAAAATAACACATTACAAATATATACACAAAAAAAACCGCTGCCCAAGGAATCACTACTTCCACATCCAGATTTTTTATCCAAGTCACTCACAACGAAAAAAATTTGTATGTGGAAATAATTTATGGAAATTTAATAATATAATATTTGAAATCCTCTACCCCAAAAACCCATAAAACGATACCCCATATCGGTAGTGGGGTGAGGGTGGTGATAGGGGGTGGTAGTGGGGGTGAAAGAAGTAAAAAAATATTTTGAGGTTTCTGGTTTTTTAAAAACACTCAGTCAACTTTTTTTTCATTCCCTTTAATAATGCGGTGGGGGTGGTAATGGGGGGTGGCTAATATCAAAAATTTTTTTGAGACCTTAGCTTCTCTTGTATATACTATATACCAATTTTATGGACTCTTACCTGCTTGATTCACGTATTTACCCCAAATTTACCCCAATTTAGCCTCCAACTCTTTGACAGAACAAGATGAAAATATAATCTAGTTCTAGATCTCGTTAAAGTACATATGTGTACCAAATTTCAAATCAATACCTTAAACGGTTTCAGAGTAAACGTGCGCACAAAAAAAGTTACAGACAGACCGACAGACAGAAAATTTTTTTTCGCTCAAACTTAAAAATCTCGACGTTTCATGACATTCTAAGCCTATTTGAACAATAAAAATTTTTTAAATTTTTTTGTCGTTACTATACTTCCACTGGATGTGGAAGTAATTATGAAAAATCTATACAAAATTTGTATAGTTTTTATAAGGATTTTTTTAACAAGGGTCCCAAATCCTCCTTTCTGACTAGATCAACCGGAGAGAGGCTAATATAGTACGGTTGATAATTCCTGGAAAATCAGATGGAAAAGGGCGAAGAGGACACCATCCAAAACATCGGGCTGATGTCGTCAAGAAGTTGATGGGAAAGCTTTGGTGAGGTCGTGCGTCTAACAAGCAACCGCGACAGATGGTGTGATGCTGTCAGATTTGCCGTACAGCAAAGGCAGGCCAACTAGAATATTTCATGGATCACAACACGTCTCCCAGGATGTTGTCAATAAGAAGTTAAAAATGAAAAACTAAATGCCAATTTTAATTTGGTCCTATTTTAAATTTTTAAGCGTCTGTTATGTCCTCATTTTCAAAATACATTTGAACATTTTGTGACAGTACCAATAATGCAAAATCTGGGAACGCATGCTTTAACTAATTAAAATGATTTGCTAACTCATAGTACTTGTAAAAAAAGTTGTTTTATAAAAATTTGTTAGGACTACATTTACATAAGTACATTTTGGATTACTTTGATTTATGGTTGTTAAATGATTAATATATAAACATCATATTTACTCGAGAAATTAGAGAAACAGATATTAATAAACCAAAATAATAAACAATATTTTAGAGATTTATTACTATGTTCGTTGGGGATTATCATTATACGAATTAAAATTTTAAAAAACAATAATAAAGTGTTCAAAATACAAAGTTATTTATGCGACATTTTATTAACGAGACAAAATGATCTGATATATTTTCCTAACTTATTTATATTTTATGCCGTTTTTGCATTAAATATTTTAGTAAATTCAAAGAACATGTAAAAAATTAGAAACAAGTAGAAACTTTGTCATATCACTGTGATATATCTAACACCTCCTCAGCCATCCAAAAGTGTCGGTTTCACTGTGAATCATTTCGCTTGTTTTATGGTTTTGCGGTCCTTCTTCTATTTCTGTCGCCTCTCTTTGTGATTCTTCACATGTAATGCTCGAAATTGGTTTCTTTTTTGGTGTAGTTGAACAGTGGCGGTCTGGCCAGGTCGGCGAGTCGGCAAATGCCGACTGGGCCTTTTGCCTTTTGAATACGTAATGCGCTTATATACATGCGAAGCAAAAACATTCAAATCACTGCGTTTAAATGTCCATTTATTTTTAAAAGTTTTGGCATATGTGGTGAGCTGGTGAGTGTGAGTACTTTTGGTTTCTTTTGGCCGTTCCGTCGGCTAAGTGACACGACTCAAGACTTTCTGGAGTCATTGATGTTAATAAGCATTGAAACAGAAATGATTCCAAATACCAATGAAAGGACAAGGGTAGATAAGCTATATATTTCCGCCCTCTAATTTCATAAAAATAAAAAGTTCCCTTTAAAATCATTAAACCTTATTTATTTATAGTTTATAGTTGAACATATGATCTTTATGTTTTTATACGTTTTAAATTTGAAAAACAACAGTAATTCGTAATAATAGCATTTCAAAGTAAGCATGTTTGCAGTTTATCTGTAATTTTTGATGTTTTTTTCCGAACATTTAATGTGTATTTCAGTTAGATGCGCTCGATGAACCAAGAAAATCTATACCTCACTTTATTGTTCAGTATTTAAGCTTTTAAATAGTGGTCAATTTATATTAGTTCATCAAGCGCTTCAATGGATAAAAAACAAAATCGTTTCCGCGGTCGTAGTGGTGTCGACGTTGCGTGCGAATTTAAACGTGTCAGCGCTCAAAATAACATATTGTCGGGAGTATTGAATAAAAATATTTTTATCCACGTCTATCGTATAATCATTGCATTCTACATTTAGCAATTGACAAATATAATGATAGTCATTATTCCAACCGTATAATGAACGTAATCTCATTATAACGCATCTTTGACCCACCAGGCACTAGCTGTTTTCATTTTAACGCACCTTGGACCAATTAGGAATTAGCAATTTTCATAAAGAAACGGCGAATCCATTTTTTCCAATAGAGAGTCCATGTTTGTTTTCGTGCATATTTTCGTGTTTGACGTTTAACACGTCAACGTTTTACTGTAAACGAACTTTATTTTTTCACTTTTAAACGATTAAAACAGTTAAAATATACGATAGTCGTGGATATATTATAGTATTCAGCTCACGTATAATGGCTATTACACGCTCGGATGATTTACGCTACGTTGATTTACTCACCTTCGGTTTGTGGCGTAAATATCACCCTCGCGAGTAATAGCCATCATTATACGCTTATTGAATAATCTACTATTCCAAAAAACTGTTTTTATTACTCGTCAAGACATATACAACTCGGAAAATATAATAACATATGACATGGCCGATGGGCGAAAAAAGGCCCTTAACCTACCCTTGTCCTTTTAAATAAGATAGCGCAATCGTCTAAATAATTGAGAGCTTTATTAATTTAATTTTTAATTCTCGCTCACGTTCTGTTTTCATAGTTTTGGTTTTCTAGTTTGAGATTCGTTAAATTGTTTTCTGTTCCTGATACTACTGATAGTGTTTGTTTTTTATAAAGGTTTTTATTTTTCATGTTTATGAGTTTGATTTTTATTTTAATAAATAAATCGTTCTGAAGTACTAAAGAACCTATGATTTTATTTGTCCTTAAACCGGCCCTTAAACATTATAATAATAAAAAAAATTATTTATTGAACATTAAAGTTTAGTACCAAATTCCCATCCCCCGAATAAATGGCTTGCGCGAAACCCAAAAAATCCCTCTCCCCATGATAAAAAAAATTCTTGCTTGCTTCGCCTGTAAAATGCCAACTAAGCCCTAGACACCCAGACCGCCACTGTAGTCGAAGTTATTTTCGGGTATCGTGCGGTATCTCTCATGTACATTTTCTCACTGACGACCCTAGTGGGGCGCCCCGAGCTCTGATCATGATAAAAACTGATTAATACAAATATTAAAAATTCCAATTCCTTTTGTTAAATTATAGAGCAATTAAATAAATCATTTTTTGTTACAAAAGTTAGAGGCCGTCCGTGAAAGTTGTGACACTTTGAGACAGAGGTGGGGGAGGGCTTAAGCAATTGTGATGTCATGATACAAGAAAATAATTTTATGCCTAATATTTTATACAAATAAACCAAAACCTGAGAAAGAAATTTCTCTTACAAAATTTATAATTCTTATTAATTTACATAAAAGTTAGTGCGGCGTGACAGACAGGGGGTGGGGGGGAGGGGGTCGGGCGAGCGTGACAATATGTGACACGGGGTGGTCAAAAATTGGCAAAAGAAGTATGACATCATTTATGGACAGCCACTTAAATAAAAACACTTTTTTAGGATTTAGGAAAAGTAAAGAAAATTATTGATGACTAATCAAAAATGAAAATCTGTCTTTTAAAATATCAGTTTCTAATCTTCGAATTTTTCTGATAACCTACATTCTGTTTATACAAGAAAATAAATAGCATAGAATGAAATTATTTACAAAACACCTATCTAAAAATATTTGAAGTACAAAAGTCACGTGCCTTGGAGTCAGTCTCCATCAATCAAAAATGAAAATCAATATCTAATCTTTGTTCTAACATAATGGCCGACACTGGTTATGCAAGGCACCAAAAGTTCTAAAATGGATTTATTTCCAAAAAATACTCAGCCCGAAATTTTTCTGACGTACAAAAATCACTCACTTCTTCCACTTGAAACATTTTTCGCCATTGTTATTGTAGTTTTTTTTAATTTATAACATTTTCTGGATAAGTATTTTTTGTACATAAATTCATTTTAAGCTCTTTGTGTCTTGCATAACGAGATGGCGTTGAGGCGACCACCTCAGAACGCCAGACTCCTGGAGCTCCAAACTGGTAGCTCAACTTTTTTTAAAATTTTATAAAATAAAAATAAATAGTAAGTAAGTAATAAATAGTAGTGTACCTAAGTTAGGACTGGATTTTAAAAGGTTCAAGATGGTACTCATAAATTAAAATTTATTGGTCCCCTCTTGAACTAAGGTCAATTTACTATCATGTCTCATTATATGAAGCGTCATATTTCGAGAATATGAAAATGTTGAATTGCAAAAAATCTAGAGTTTACAGAGCAAAATTACCAACAAAATTTATAGTCCTCTGTTCTCAATAGTTACAATACTCCAAGAAAGAGCAAGGGAAAAACGGATGACTTACACGTTTTGGTCATTAAAATATAAAAATCTATTTCATAAATCTTATCTATAATTATGTATTATAGCTCAAAAATCAATAAAGATATTTCTATTTCTAAATCAGATTGACATCTGTGCATGCATGTATTGCAGAATATTCTTTTATTCTATTTTGTTAAATTTATTAAAGTTTATTTATGTTTACTGCTCTGTGTAAATAGTTAGTTGAATACTTATATATTTTTAAAAAGGATATGACTATTATGATTACATTTTCAAAAATTGAAAAGGTAAAATAGAAGTTATATAGTTTTATACTCTGCTACACTTCATATTACAATACGAATTTTCAGAACAAGTCATACGGTTAAAAAAATCTTGATACATATTTTAATAAGAAACAAGGCGTAGGACCGCCCTTGCATTTTCCCCACTGTGGTTTCTCGGATTCCCCCTGGTTTTTGATCTAGTCGGTGGCAGCTTTTGTATGGTGTACCGAAAGAATTAATTTTTCATAAAAATCCAATAGTTCTTGAAGTGATAACATTTTTTCGTTGATGTAGTCGACATCCGCTAGCTTCTGAAAGATTATCATTAATCATTACCACCGCATTTAGTTGTATTGAATTGTGGTATGATTCTACATTTAGACATCTGTACACGGTACGGCCTATGCTTTCGTCTTGTTTCTTCTTCATTAATACGTCCAGAAATGGTAGTTGATTTTCTGTGTCTACCTCCATCTGGAGCTTTGGAGATAAAGATTAACATATCAAGGCTCCTTTCATTTTCCTGTAGCGCCATAGGAAGTAAGAATATATTCTGTTGGATGACACTTTTGTTTGATCAGTTGGAGTGATTTTCTACAGGTGGTTTGTGAACAGTAAATAGAATTATTACGGATTAGAATATGTTCAGGTGGTTTATTTCTTCGAGTTACTAAGTAATTATATTTGGACACTGAGCTATTTTTAAACTTTGGTGAACATGTAACGAAACTAAGAGGATCTTCAGCAATATGATAATTCTAAATTAATATTTGGATAGACAGATTTGCATTTTTGATTGTTTAGAGATTCTTTGTGCTGTTCCTGAAATTCTATATATATATATATATATATATATATATATATATATATATATATATATATATATATATATATATATATATATATATATATATATATATATATATATATATATATATATATATATATATATATATATATATATATATATATATATATATATATATATATATATATATATATATATATATATATATATATATATATATATATATATATATATATATATATATATATATATATATATATATATATATATATATATATATATATATATATATATATATATATATATATATATATATATATATAATTTTGTTTAACGTATTAACTAACAAACAAAATTAACTCGGTTGAAATATTATCATTCCTTCTAGGTGGGAGGTATAGAAGTGAATCTTCTTTCAATTTTTTTAAATAGCGCCCACATAATGGATTAATTTAAGATTAAAGTTGTAATGAGAGACCTACAGAGATATGATATATGTACAGTATCGGAAGTCTTGGTTTTGGGATGGTAATAAGAGCAAGCGAGAACGGCAGACGAGAGCGAAACAAGCAATCATGTATAAATTGTCTTGATGGGGCGCGACCACTCTTTACGTCTGCTAGAGTACTGGTAAACGTCTCTATTGTGAGCGGTCGGTTAAATCGTTGAAACTAGTCCAATACAAAACAAAGACTTTTTGAATCTGTAGTAATCTGTGCATATTGAAGTATCATTTCCAACTTAATTACACTGAAATTTTGTATTTCATAATTATTTTCTGAATCTCACTGTTGAAAATCTCACCATCATATTTGTTTATGTTACTTTAATTTTATATTAAATCATAACTGCCTAAATTGTAATAAAAGATTGTACTTCGCCAGAATGTTGATATAAAAGTACTAAATAAGCTCGCCCATATACTTCAGTTGCGTTTGTTATGTATTACACTCAAAGAAATAGTATGGGTAAAAACTAAAAAAAAAATGGCTAACTAACAATACCGTTAATTTTGTTAAACTAAATTTTATTGATGGTATTTTCAAACAAAAGGTGATTGTTATTAGGTATAATTAATAAAAAGTTGTCGTACAACAAAACAAACATTAACTTAAAAAATAGATGAATAAGACTATTATTTTTTTCATCTGACTATTGTTTTGTTGAATTTTGTCAAATTAAACTAGATACTAGTATATTTTATTTTTAACTATTGTTGAATTGTAATTGTAAACCCAGTAGCAGTTCGCTCTACTATTATAGTTGACAGATAAACCAATATTATTGTAGAGTTAACCAGCAGTTCTGTTTACATAAACATAACATCGTTCTGCAATCCATTTTGATGAATTAAGACGCCGCATCAGCGCTTTTATTTGCAAATAGTATGGGTTAAATCAATCAATAAAAATTTGTCACACAACAAAATAAACATTAACTTAAAAAATAGGTGCAAAAGACTATATTAGACTATAAAGACTATATTATTCATCTTACTAATAATTTGTTGAATTCTGTCAAATCAAACTAGATAAATAGATAGATAATAAGTTCTACATAAAATTTGCTTGCTTACCACGTAGTCTGTTACAGAAACTATTCCTAGATGACGCCACATACAAATCACTGACAATAATCAATCATGCATTATCTTATACTCTTATGAATTTATAGAAAATCAATAACATGACTGCAATGTTCAAATTCTCATCGGATCAGGGATCATCGATATACTTGGATGGATCTTATAATCGATGGTTTGGGTAGTCTGATGTCTCAATACTGAGATTTTGGCTAACCAAAAAAAACGTCATTATACAATGAGTGTAGATCAACCGAAAAATTAGTTGCTGAACAAAAAACAAAGTCGTACCATTTAATTGTAGACCAAATTGAAAATGTAGACCAAACTGAAAATGGTTAGTGAACATAAAAAATGTCATTATACTATTTAATTTGTTGTTCTACAAGAAGATATGATTACCAAACTATTATTTGTTTACGAAAACGGATAAAGTTATGGTAGGACTAAAAAAATGATTACTTACTTAACCAACTAAATTTCATGTTTAAAATGACAATAAAAATTGTATGGTGACAAAATTTGTTCGACTATTCTTTTCTGGTAGATTTAACTATGAAACTAGACAGGCGCGATTTCATATGCTCTTTTTGGTTGATTTCACTTATCATTTTCTTTGAGTGTAATATGAAAAAAATATAGATCTGTGTATAAGATGCATTATTAAATTCAATAGTGTCGTTAATCTATTTGGTTGGTGGTGGTGGTGGTGGTGGTATATCATATAAGCATCCATACCGATTGTTTATTTATATAAGTATATAAAGAACATTTATTTTGAATTTGTTTTAAATGACAAAGCTTTTTTATTATTGACAAAATTAATTTACTTTAGTTTATTGAAAACCAATCATGTTTCGGATAATCACTTATTATATGAACTAGTATTTTCTAACAGACCAATAAATGAAAATGTTTATTTTTCCTTAAAAACTATAAATGAAGAGTTATAATCTTACTTTGGATTCGGAAGAGTATAACAGACTGGCGCGGAGAATTCAGACTTTCTGTCGAAGAGATAAGATTTTTTATCTACAAGATGTCTGTAAAGAACGGTAGTCACGTGACCGTAATAATAAGGACTTTTTCCAAATAGTAAGGGTGATTACGCGTAAATTTAAACCCAAAAACAACAAAACAACTATAAACTAGAGTAAACATTATATTCTTCGCCGATTTGTTGAACGTTTTATATAATTGTTGCACATTCTATATTAGTCTTCACAGTTTTTTTGTAATTCTTTTTTAAACTTCGTAAAAAAGAAAGGAAAAGAAAGCAACTGCAAATTTGGATTTCAAGTCAAATCAAATCAATAAACTTTATTTCAAATTGTATAGTAAATAACTCTTAAACTCTCATTTTTCAAGCATAGCAGACACAATACTAAAAGATCTTCCTCCGTCATCCAAGCTTCTTACAGATTTTGAAGTGTAAGTCCATATAATATATTGTGACGTGTTTCCACCCTTAGGAAACTACCCCTTGCAAATTCCGTGGGTTCCAAAAATTATAACAAGAGATGTCCACTAACACACTTTATTAAATATTTACTGGATACTTCACAATACTATTATTAATTTAAATACACTTTACTGACTAAAATCACAATGTTTATCACTTTGTTTATCTTTGAAGTCTTAACCTCACTTTCTATACTTTCTGAACTACTGAACTACTCGCCGAGAATGCGGTCGGTCTTTTATACCTAAAAATGACAGATCTCGATTGTTCTGTGATGACGCCACCATTTTCTAGATAATTCCAGATGTCACTTTGGAATCTTCTGGTAGGTTCTTTTTCGAGTAGGTGCAAATACATCATTCTAGGGGTTGTAACACATTACACTGCCCCCTCCTTAAGCCTGAACGTCCCGGTCAGGCAATTCAGCCTCTTTCACATACTTCGCCAGTCTATCCAAGTGTATGATCTTCATCTTGGACTTTTTGTTTCGTTGAATCCGATAAACGACATCATTTATTCGGGTAATAACAGTATACGGTCCATCCCAAGGAGGTTGAAGTTTCGGGGGTCTCCATTCCTTCCGCTGTGGGTTGTACAGCCAAACCAGATCTCCCACCTTGAATCCCCCTGTACTGGCATTCTGATCATAACGAGCCTTCAAGCGGTTACTAGTTCTGTTCATCTGCTCTCGATCATTCTTCGGCTGTTCTCGGCTTCCATTTCTGTAGTTGCTCATCGAAAATGGTTCTCCACGGGCAGCACAATTTTTACACTTGCGACACCAGGTCTCCACATCCTGGCGACTATTAACCCAATAGAACTGTTCCCGTGCTCTACTCAATGTCTTGTTTATGCCGAAGTGTCTGCTGGATGTTTCATTATGTGCTTCCTGGAGTACTTCTGGTACACGACACCTGGGAATCACTAGACGCATGGCAACCTGCTTCCCATCTGGGCTTTCCCATGCTCTCCTCAAAAGCCCATCTACGACCATAAGTGAATCCCATTGTGACCATAAAGCCTTCAGCCCCACTTCTTTGTTGGAAACATCCTTCCATACTGGTCGCGTTCCCCCTTCCTTTGCTCTCAGCGATTTCTACATCGCGCAATTGCTCTTGCCTCAGAGTTTTCTTTGACCAACTGTCTGGAAGATCGACCTTGACAGTGTTGACTTTAACCATGTTCGGCAATTTTTTCACCTGAGGGTAGCGCTTGCAATCTTCCTTGTTTTCTGGATAATGCAGGAGTTTTGACTGCCTGCGTTGTCAACAGCCTGGTTTTCTCGCATTGGTCGTTCACTTTTGACAGAATAAATTGTTCGTTCCCAATCCTTAACATTCGCTTTCCTACGTTAACAATAAATCCATACTGTTCCATAATGTCCAGTCCCAAAATGAAGTCATCCGTAATGTCAGCCACGATGACCCTGTGGTCGAACCTTAATTGTCCAATCTGCAAACCCAGGTCTACTTCTCCATGAACCGTAGCCCTGTCCCCCGTAGCTGTCCGGACGATCACTTCTTCATTTTGCCTCTTGGTAATCTTTATGCCCGATATAAATCCTGGCCGTACTATTGATGACGTAGTACCTGTGTCGATGGTAAACAAACATTTTCTTCCGTTCACATATCCATGCAACAACAGACTGCTTGCGATTCTTCGAAGCTGGGAAATCTTAATTTCTCTGGGGGCACTGCATTCCCTAGCCAGAACAACCCCCCTGGTACTGTTTTCCTGCTTCTCTTCAACATTCACAGCATTTACTCGACTCTCCGAATTCTGCTGTCGACAGTCTCGCTTCATGTGTCCTACCTTGCCGCAGTTGTAACATTTAATACCTCCGCTCGGCTTTCCTTTATTTTGTTGTTTTCTCTGCTCCCTGAGATCATCCACTTTGTTGAATACTTTGGTAAACATTTTCTGCATCTCCGTCAACATAGGGTTCTGGTTCGTTTCTGGTTGCGGTTCTTCGAGAGTCACAGCTCGCACTCTCGACCTTGGAGTATCCCTATATGCGGCTTCTACTTCCAGTGCATGCACCAAAGCTTCGCTACTACTTTGGTGTCTCGTCAGCCTCAGAACTCGCCTGACCTCTTTGTCCCTTATACCATCTAAAAAGGCCCCCACGGCTAATTGTTCCTGAAATTCTCTAGGTGCACTCGGATACGCCAGGTGTGCCAGTCTCTCTATCGCAGCTTCGAATTCCTGTAAACTCTCTCCAGCCTTTTGTGTTCGTGATTTTAGCTGGGCTTGGTATACTTGGGCGAGATGTTGGTCGCCATATCTCAAGTCCAATGCAGCTTCCAAGACTTTGAAGTCCCTTTGTTTATCCACTGGGATAGTCTGAAGCAACTCTGAGGCCTGGCCCCTTAACGCCAGAACTAATGCCATGGCCTTTTCCTCATTATCCCAGTTGTTCGCACATGCTGCTGCCTCAAACTGCCTCTTGTACGTCGTCCAGGAACTTTGGCCCTCAAAAGAAGGAGGTTTTAGTCGCTGACCTGATGATACCACCTGCTGGCTTCCTCTATCTCTCAACTGTCGTTTAAGCCGGTCTATTTCTCCCTTGACTTCTTCTTCGAACTCACTCATCTTTTCTTCAAACTGATTTACTTTTCCTTTTACTTGACCGACTTCGGTCTTGACTTCACCTACTTTATCTTCGACCTTATCTACTTTTTCTTCTACCTTGCTTATCTCTTCTTTGACTTCACTTTTGACAGAAATGATTGCGTCCTGTTGTATTTTTATTTGATCGCTCAGGATTTTCCTTAATTCCTCCTGGCGTCTTTCTTCCAAGTCTTCCATTATTTTTCTGAGTTCGTCTTTTTCCTCTTGACGTTGTCTTTCTTGCTCTTCTTTCTCCTCTTGCTGTCGTATCTTCAGGTCCTCCATCATTTCTCTCAATTCGGCTTTTTCTTCTTGGCGTCTTGTTTCTTCATCCTCTTTTTCTTTCTGACGTCTTCTTTCTTCATCCTCTTTTTCTTTCTGACGTCTTGTTTCCTGATCTTCCATAATTTTCTTTAATTCGTCCCTTTCTTCTTGACGCCGTTTTTCTTCCTCCTGGCGTTTTCTTTCTTGCTCTTCTTTTTCTTCCTGACGTGTTTTTCTCCTGTTCTTCTTTGTCTTCCTGCCGTTGCTGCGCCATCATTTTTTGGAATTGTTCGAATAAGTCCTGTATTTGTTTATCGGATGCCATACTTCTTGTTGTTACGGGCATACGATGAAATTAAAATAAAATAAATTTAACTGTCACGTCAATATCGGTAATGGAACTTTCTAGACAAATCTCGAAATAGCACGAAAAAGTCTTATCCAGAGTCTTTTGTCACTATCCAGTTCAGAGAATTTAATAATCTCCACTACTTAATGTCCAAATAGAAAAGTTCTAGAAATTTTCACGCACTAAATGAGTCTTTTTCAGTGTCTCTATCACTTCTCAGTTCAAAGGATTCAATTATCACACTAATGTCCTAATAAAATGTTCTATAATGTCTCAAAAATGCACTTAACACTATTTTCCTGTTCGAAAATAACCCTCGAACAAATGTCCAGTAAATGAGTCCTCCGTGTTAGCACTAAACCTCGAGAATACTTCTCGAACACTCCAGTACAACTTCAGAGCTCCTCTTGTCATAAAATTCCGCTTTCTGACACCAATTTGTCACGTGTTTCCACCCTTAGGAAACCACCCTCGCAAATTCCGTGGGTTCCAAAAATTATAACAAGAGATGTCCACTAACACACTTTATTAAATATTTACTGGATACTTCACAATACTATTATTAATTTAAATACACTTTACTGACTAAAATCACAATGTTTATCACTTTGTTTATCTTTGAAGTCTTAACCTCACTTTCTATACTTTCTGAACTACTGAACTACTCGCCGAGAATGCGGTCGGTCTTTTATACCTAAAAATGACAGATCTCGATTGTTCTGTGATGACGCCACCATTCTCTAGATAATTCCAGATGTCACTTTGGAATCTTCTGGTAGGTTCTTTTTCGAGTAGGTGCAAATACATCATTCTAGGGGTTGTAACACATTACAATAGTTTTAAATTTAATGAAATCTCCTATAGTGAAGTCAGAGAGATAATGATAACACAGCGGTCTGTTCCTGGAACTTCATTGAGTGACCCCTTGTATTTCGACGTATCAAACACGAATCAGGTGTCCGTTTAGTTCCATCACCCACCATTTTTTTGTAAATCTCAAAAATAACCTAAAAAACTAACAATTTAGGTTATTTTCGCGATTTACTAAAAATTAGTGTGTGATGGAATTAAACGGACACCTGATTCGTATTCAGCATGTCGACATACATAGGGCTAACCCAATGGGTTAGCCCTATGGAGTCCCAAAAACAGCCCACTATTCACTTTTTGTGTGTGTGTGTATAATATACTTGCATACGCGGTTTTCTATAAAACGGCGGAGGATCCGGTGATATTCATATATTACACAGGCATACACAAGAAAAAAATTGTATGTCCCTGGAACTCCATTGGGCAACCTTCATGTATTTAGATGAGGTTTTTTTAGGTTATTTTCGCGATTTACAGAAAAATGGCGAGTGATGGAGCTAAGCGGACACCGGATTCGTGTTCAATACGTCGAAATACATGGGGGTCACCCAATGGAGTTCCAGAAACAGACCACTTTTTTTATTTTGTGAAGCTGTGTAATTTAAAAAATAGTAAGAGCAAGGAAGCGTACGATACAGAGGCGTAACTATGCACGGTCAATTGGGACATTTGCCCGAGGCCCAGACTTTCAGCCCCCGGGTCTTACGAAATATTAATATCGCGTTGTGTTCGCATTCGCAGCGGTGTGATTTCCCAGAAATATTAATAATAATATCGTGTTCATTCGTATTCGCAGCGGTGTGTGGTCAACCAACTCTGAACTTCCCGATTGAACGCGAGCTTCTCGAGTGCATCGCGGGATATGGTTAATGCGGATCAGTAAGAAACAATTTTGCTTTCTGTCGTGTCACTTGTATCAGTGTGTCTCTATATACGAATAATGAAGTGTATTTTCCATATTCGAAGATTTGGCGGAGTCGCCGGTAATTTCAATTAATACACAAACAACAGGGTATTATTTTCCTGGTAACATTCTCATGATGCCCAACATAAAGAGAATTTCACAATAATTTCCTTCACAATGTAGAAGATATGTTTGGACCGATTTCAAATTGATATTAGGTAATAAGATACAGTTCCTTGCTACTTTCCACTAACAAGTAGACAGATACTAGTAAAACTGAGTGAAATTTTTTTTCTTACTTTTTATTCGATTCGATTTAAAAAAAATGTATGACTTTTGTTTTCTTTGCTCATTACTATTGTCTATACTGCCCTCCTAAGCCTAAATGACGTAACTCAAAATTTGCCGATTTCTATATTATACTGATTTATAATAGTCCTATATCAAACTCACCATATTTCCTAAGAGAAACGGACGTATCTCACCTGCCAAGCATTGAAAAGCACTAATAAAATATAACGTATCTCAAAATTTCTTGAGACCTTGAGACATCAGTGATAGACGTAACTCTAACTTCTCCTAAGCGAAATATGCATAACTGAGAGATATGTTACTTTTGCTTAGTGAAATAGTTAATATATACGAGCTCTAGCTTAGACTTGCGTTAATTATTGCCTAGTATTCAGATGTTTATCTAGCAAAGCCTAGAACGTGCGAGAAAATAAATGGCGCATCGCACAAAAAAACAATATATTCAAAACATGTAGTATGAAAGATCGGCTAAAATTTTGAGAAAATCTATCTACATCAGATTAATACGCCCATTATAACTCAACATACATTAGTTTTTATTTTTTAGCGTGTGTTGATTTGTATCAGAATAATATTTTATAGTTCTAACCAATGTTCTCTCACATAACCGGCACGGTAGCTCAATCGGTTAAGGCGTATTGAGTGGCGAATACGCTGATCGACTCGCTACCGCGCTCTGGGTTCGACCCCCCAGCCCCGGTATTGACAACACCGGTGGGTGTGGATGTATGTCTGCGTTTTTCCGAATTCCCCCTTCCGGACAGCCTTGGCTTTGGATTTGGGGGTTGTCTACTATCTGTGGTGTGTTTTGTGTTTTATATTTTAGTGCTCAAAATAATTTTGTTAGTTGGGTTTGGTAAAAATAGAAATTTTGTTGTTTTAAAATACTGGATTGCAGAACCAATAAATAAATAACTATCTTGATCAACAATTTTATAATTCTTCAGTCCTATTTATTTGTATTTTAAGCAAAAACTCGCGTACTTACTAGTAAATATTAAAATTTATATAAATATAACTTAAATCATTGACATCCATTTCCTAAGCAAATTGGACATACCTCAAAGTTTTTTGTTAAATAATTGATTTATTCAAAAATCATTAAATCCTTATTTTTTCATCTGTTTTACGGGGTTATATCCAAAAATAGAACCAAAGATAACAAAAACAAATAGTACTTAAAAACTGTATAGTTGGAAATCATCATCATCAATAGTACTACAGCCCTAGGGACCTTGACTTTTCCAAGTTTACTTCGTCAACCGTCACGATCTAGTGCTGCTGTTTGCCAATTTGCTGCTCTAATTTTTCTTGCATCTTCATATAGTTGGAAATAGTAAAACAAAATTTATATTATTATTACTATTATATGAAAAACTGTTACTTATATTCGACATTTTTTGTTTGCAATGCCAAGGCGTAATATTTATGTTCACTACTTAATTAATTAATTTGTAACGTAGCTTGCATCACTTAACAATGACGTGTAATTGACGTCTCCATCTTATCCAACCACAGCTACACTTAAAAATTACATCTAGATGATAGCATTTTTATAGCGTCAATATGACGACTCTAATCTCCCGTCATTATTACGTCATTAACTGATCGAATGACGTCTACTGACGGCACATCACCTTAAAATGACGTCATAATGACGACACCTTGCTACTGAGGATGCGCATAAGGGGGTTGCCAGGCCTAAAATTCGAAAAGCCGGACTTTACTTATAAATTTGGCCGGACATTTGGTACAAAAAGCCGAACAGCATTCGTTCGCCAAAAAAAATAACTAAAACACAAAATCAGTCTTTTAATATTTTTGCTTGAATAATTTAAAAATAAGCGTTTGTTACATTGGAACAGAAAAAGTCATCGCAAAACAATAAAATTATAGACTAAAAACGAAAAAATCATGTTTTAGAGCCTTAGACAAAAAGTCAAACAAAAGCCGCACAGGCCGGACATGTTAATTTTTAACCGGACAAAACCGTAAAAAGCCAAACATGTCCGCCTAAAGCCGGACAACTGACAACCCTAGGCGCGCAGCGCCTGCATCTTCGGATGTCCTCACCCTTACATGTCCTATTTCTCTGTATGGCTGCCATAATCGCTGTATGGTGATGCAGGAGAGTAGCGAGGGGGGTATGGGGGGATACGTTACCCCTGACAAACTTTGTCAGACTTTGCGAAAGTTGAAAATTCGAGACGTAAGTTGGCAATTGTTATTGATAATTTTTTTTTTGGATTTTCTCCCACCCGCTCATCAATTTCTATTTCGCCGGAACTTGATAAAAGTTGGGTAAAAGTTGGAAATTTGGGACGTAAGTTAGCAATTTTTATTGAAATTTTTTTTTTAGAATTTCTTCCCCCTGCTCATCAGTTTTTGTTTGGAGTAATTATTATTTAATTATTTACAGAGTTGGCTTCTTAAGTCTTATGAAGTTGGCAAATTTGAAAAATAACCCCCAAAAAATGTGGCTCGCTACGCCCCTGATGATTAGAATTGAATACTGCCTAGGGCCCCACTCCTTAAAAAAATGCATTAAATAACCGAAAGTGGAGAAGTAATAGGACGGATTTTTCCTCCAGATTGCAAGTTGGAGGGAAGCGGCAGTTTAGACGTGAGTCTGAAGGTCCACATTTTTAAGTGACAAATAATGAAATAGTAACACCATTGGTCACACTATACATGTGTTCTCCGGAACCCGTCCTATGTCGAAAAAATCCGATGCGAAACCTAGATTTTCAATAATTTTTATGTCATGCCATTGGACACTTTCTGTTGTAAAAAAAGTCAAATGCGATTTGGAAGAAAAACCGTTTAAAAAAAAATAAATTAAATTAAATTTCATGCAGCGAGAATGACTCGGATGTTTAATTTCATATTTTTCATTGACTTTTTTTTAATTACATTTCATTACCTAATATTGATATTCAAGTTGTTATAAAAATAAAAACCACTACTTCCACATCCACATTTCGTATTCAAGCCCACCACAATTAACCAACAAATTTTTGAAACCTTTGGTTCTTGTACACACATTAAATCACAATTTTATTTTTACTCCCTTTAATATGAGGTAAAGGCCGTAATGGGTATGATAGTAGGTGTGGCTGATGCCAAATTTTGAGACATAGCTTCTCGTACATACACTAAATTCCAATTTTATGGACTTTTACTTGCTTGCTTTACTTACACTCATTTACCACCCAACTCTTCAACGGAATAAGATAAAAATATAATTTAATTCTAGATCTTGTTATAATACGTATTCCCAATTTTAAGTCAATATCATCAACCGTTCCAAAGTAATCGTGCTCACAAAAAAGTTACAGACAGACAGATATATTTTTTTTTGCTCAATTATTATCCGGGGACCAGGTGAACATTTGTTTAATAATTTTTAGTTACTTTTTTTGGAAAACGTTTCTTTTCATATTATTTTTTTAAAATATCCCCGTGTTCTAAAACCTATCTAGCATAATAAATAAATTCCCATTTATTATTTCTCAGAATATTTTGATATTAAATAAGATTTAAGAATCATGCGACATTAATTAATGTATTTATACTTGATAAAATAAATATCCGTATAATTTTCAGTGGTTCCTTCAGTGGCGGATCGTCAGAGGCTTTATTATTGCCCTTTGTTAATTATTATTTGTAAATTAAACAGATTACACATATCTAGCACTACATGCTATTTTTTGAATTTTTTAGCGGTACATTTTTAATACATTAAGAACGACCAAAGTGATCGATTTTTTTTTAACTTATTAAACGTTTACTAATTACTACCAGGGTCAGTCATATAGGCATTATCATCCATAATCCGCAAATTTTATGAAACGGCCACTTTGTCCGTTAACGTGCTTATATCGTTGATCCACAATTTTGCATCTCTCATATTCTCATCCGCCAAACTTTTTTTTTTTGTGTGTGAGAAGGGAAAATTCTCATGGAGGTCCCGCCAGAAGTTCTTGATTTCACGGGCTATAGGACCGCCTTTAGACAGAGGTGGATGGGGTCAGTCCAACCGGCCCTGGCAATTTTAGGGAATCGGCCCAATCAAGCACGGAACTAGAACCTCAAATTTGAGTGGGCCAGGGAAGAATAATTTTTTTTTTTTGGTAGGTCAAGGCATAAGGGGAAAAATGCGCCGCAGACGAAAATTTTGTATTTTAAAATGAAAAGTTAGAAATTCGAGTAGCAAAAACATTTTCTTCGAAAAGTAGGTTTCGTCAAACGAATTTTCCTTTTTTCATGCAATTTCAAAAATTACTTAAAAGTTCAAAGTACTGACATGTAATCTGACAACTACGGTCTAAAGCAGACTGCTGCCGTCTTGGTAACATTTTTAAAAACGCTACAAAGAACGAAATAAAAAATTTAATAGTATATTATTCAACGAGCGGTAATGTAGGTAATAACTCACGCAGATGAAGTTTGCCTACGGCTCGTGCTGTAATTCATCAAGTGGGTTATACCATTACCGCAAGTTGAATACTATATTTTATCTACGATTATAACAATAAATATTAAATTGAGAAAATGTCGTTTAAATTACTGAGTTTCTTTATTAATAAAATTAACTCTAAAATTAATTTTTGTACTCACTTTTATATTTGTTCTGCGATTTTTCAGCGGAGGTAGAATTCAAAGTCTTTTGTTTTTTATGTTAGAGAGAAAATAAAAAAAGTGTCGGAAAGCTCAATCAATTCTCTTTACATAAGCTTTCTAAAAATTTTTCGACAAAAACGATAATTATCGTGATATTCGAGGAAATGTAGGAAATTACACGTTTTCCTATAGAGTGTATGTAAATCTTAAAAAAATAATTTTTCTCAGAAACTTTTGTTTCGAAGGGCCGAGGTTAACGGAGCGTCAAAGTAGTACATGATATTAAGTGAACATCGTATATGAGATCGATTTTAGTTAATTACCGATTAATTACGGTGAAAAAAATGGAGAAATTTTTACCGAAAAAAAAAAGTCCCAAATCCCGCCCCCTCTAATGCCTTCATTTTTGTCGGAATTCAAAAAATAAAAAACGAACTTTCAGCAAAGGGTATAGCCGGATAAGCATAGTGAAAAATGCCCCTGAGCCAAATTGGACTTTGCATACAAGGCTTGTTAGCTCTTTATTAATAAACAATTTCTGCCGAGTTTTAAATCCGTAACCCTACGGTTAGGCCAGTTATAGAGGGAGACGTGATTTTCAGTTTCTATTTAATTTCGCTTTTCCTGTTGCATTGAAAATTCTGAAAAAAATCAGGATCCATACAGTCTTAAGGGTGCATATCAGGATTTTTTTTCAGAATTTTTGGCTTAAAATTCGGCTTGCTAAAAATTTTTGAAATTTTGAAAAAAAATTTTTTTAGGATTTTATCAAGTGACTACCTTTATTTTTTTACAGTAATAACTACTTCATATGCTTGTTGGTTTGTAATTTTTTCAGATTTTTTAAAGTGGTGGGCCATGGTGTAAAAAATTTAATTTCGATTTTGAGATGTTTGGGCTCTTAATCTTTATTCTTGAATATATTGTAATTTGTAACATCAAAAAGTTTACTTAGCATTTCTGCAGGTTTTACAATTTTGGAAATATATCGAGCGTGAGATAAATAATAAATTATTGCATTTATGTGTGAACAGCACCCGACTGGGCGTCTACCATTTGCACACTCGCAGTAGTATCGCCTAACTCCTCGGAAACCAATGGAATTTGGCTCATAATCAATAAAACACTTATAAGTTCTGCTACTAACATGTTGCGACCTCACTTCTACTTTAATTATATTATTATTGTCTTTAACAAAAACCATAATAACTGATAGGATTCAGTGAATAAAATTTTCAAGTCGTTCTGTGTCATTTCTGGGAAATCAAGGAGACATGAGGATTTCAACTGTTGAAATGGAACCTTTTGCCTAGTCCAATGTTTCATCTCGATCTCTAAAGTTAAAGTATTCTTCACAGTTTGCTGCGATGTCATTTGGAAAATAATGTTTTCGGAAAGACTAACATCTGAAATGCGTTTTGTTTTCCAAATCTATTAATTAAAAAACAAGCTATCCGAAAGTATGCACGGATTCTAAGAAGCAATTTGTTATCCAACTGCTGATGAAGTAATCGGTACTTCTGTCCGATTACACTGTGAATTGCTTCAGCGACCCAGCGAACTTTTGTTACTCAGCGTGAGTTATTGGATTCGGCTGTGATCAGCTGACTACGTTTGCCTTTAAGAGCAGCCATAAGTACTTTATATTTTCATCCGCATCATTCTGCGTTGGGTGAAAAGGTCCGAGTATTTCGACAATGACTTGCACCATGATTTGCACCACAAACGGCTATATTGTCGAAATGCTCGGACCTTTACACAACAACGCAGAATAATGCGGATATCATGAAAATTGTCTTGCAAGATCCGAAAGAGTTGCAAAATCTTCTGAAGGAAGGTGATATTTGTATCGTCGATCGAGGCATTCGCGATGTAAAGGACCATTTGGAACAACGAGGCTATAAAGTACTTATGCCTGCTCTTAAAGGCAAACGTAGTCAGCTGACCACTGCTGAATCCAATGACTCGCGCCGAGTAACAAAGGTTCGCTGGATCGCTGAGGTAACTCTCGGTGTAATTGGACAGAAGTACCGACTACTTCATCAGCAGTGGGATAACAAATTGGTTCCTAGAGTCCGTGTATACTTTCGGATAGCTTGTTTTTTAATTAATAGATTTGGAAAACAAAACACCTTTCAGATGTTAGTCTTTCCGAAATAGTACATTGTGTAAAATACTTTAACTTTAGAGATCGAGATGAAACATTTTACTAGGCAAAAGGTTCCATTTCAACAGTTGAAATCGTTATACCTCCTTGATTTCCCAGAAATGACACAGAACGACTTGAAAATTTCATTCACTGGATCGTATCAGTTATTATGGGTTATGTTAAAGACAATAATAATGTAATTAAAGTAGAAGTGAGGTCGCAACATGTTAGTAGCAGAACTTATAAGTCTTTTATTGTTTATGAGCCAAATTCCGTTGGTTTCCGAGGAGTTAGGCGATACTACTGCGAGTGTGCAAATGGTAGACGCCCAGTCGGGTGCTGTTCATACATAAATGCAATAATTTATTATTTATCTCACGCTCGATATATTTCCAAAATTGTAAAACCTGCAGAAATTCTAAGTAAACTTTTTGATGTTACAAATTACAATATATTCAAGAATAAAGATTAAGAGCCCAAACATCTCAAAATCGAAATTTAATTTTTTACACCATGGCCCACCACTTTAAAAAATCTGAAAAAATTACGAACCAACAAGCATATGAAGTAGTTATTACTGTAAAAAAATAAAGGTAGTCACTTGATAAAATCCTAAAAAAAAAATTTTTTCAAAATTTCAAAAATTTTTAGCAAGCCGAATTTTAAGCCAAAAATTCTGAAAAAAAATCCTGACATGCACCCTTAAGACTGTATGGATCCTGATTTTTTTCAGAATTTTCAATGCAACAGGAAAAGCGAAATTAAATAGAAACTGAAAATCACGTCTCCCTCTATAACTGGCCCAACCGTAGGAGTACGGATTTAAAACTCGGCAGAAATTGTTTATTAATAGAGAGCTAACAAGCCATGTATGCAAAGTCCAATTTGGCTCAGGGGCATATTTCACTATGCTTATCCGGCTATACCCTTTAATTCTATTTAAATTAGCTAAAGTAGTTTTTCGGCGTAGGAGACAAGATTAAAAAGTTTCCATCTGTAGAAGCTCAAAATTTGCGATTTTTTGCCGTACATGGCCGATATTTCCGAAACGAAAAAAAAAAAAAAAAAAATCTGAGGGTAGCAAATATTCGTAGTGGAAAATACTCGTTTGATCTTATTTTTCATTTCAAACTAACTCCCACCGTTTCGGAGATATCTGAGAAAAATGGCAAAAAACAGCTTGCATTTCAGCGCCGAAAAAATTAAAAAACATGCAATTTTGACACGTTCATATTTTTTGAAAAACATCATTGGGACTGCCGCACGATGTCGCGACGTATAGAGGAAGTCTTCCAGATAAACCTGATCGTAAATTGCACGGCGAAATTCGAAAACTCGGCTCGGCACGAACGAATCAAAAGTGACATTTCAGAAAATCCATATCTCTTTTTGTAACATGTCATTCAATTTTTTACTCATATTTGCAGGACTTATAGATTGGTGGAATTACCCCTTCATCATTGATACTGTCTAAGTTATCATGGGAAAAAAATCTAGCCTTATATATTATATTAACGCGAAAAATCTGTTGCTACCTCCCTGGCTATTACGTCGATTGGACAGGATAGGCATGAAGATGAAGGTGATTGGCTCTATACAAAGTGACTTATAATAACTCACTCATTATAACTCACGCTATTTGTTTATGGATACTATTATTTATTCAAAACAGTTCTTTAATTAGTATATAACCTAATAAGACTAGATAAACATTTTAACAGTATAAAATAAATAATAAATCAATATTAATTATGACTAATATTGTCTACATAATCTCGAAACATTAAAATAATAATAATAATAATAATTCTAAAGTTTCAGAGGTCAAGAGAAAAATAAAGAAGATCCCTTAATACATCAGAACTTTCTTAAGCAACTTGCAGAATTTGAGACGAACATGCAAAATTAGGTTATTAATTTAATAACTTCTTATAAAATGATATCTGGCATTTATGGTGCAGGACTTAAGTGGCTTTTTCGGAAACTCATCGTTACAAGCATTTTCTATGCGTTGATTAATGCTATCGAACTTAAATAAAGACAAAATAGACTTCTGGCATATGTCAGCCCGTCGAGTTGGCCATGGTTCAGTGAAATTATATCATCGTTACAAGGCTAATTTTTGTGTGTGTACACATTTTATGTTTAGAATGAATAAAAGAAGATCGCCAGAAAGTGTGGGCCATCAAGGGCGCATCCAGAAAGGTTAAATATGTAAAAAAACGGAGTTACATAACATGATCGTTACAAGCTTTTTTTTAGGCAGAGCATGATGTTTTGAACACAGAAAAAAATTCCCAGAAAGAAACTCCCATCAGTAAGGCTAGCCAGAAAGAAAATTGGAATTTTTTCGCATATTTCATCTCAGAACTCTAAACCCATCGTTACAAGTTCTGGCTCCTTTTTAAAACGTAAATATAAGCTCCTTCCACAATATAATAGCCTCCCCAGAAAGTTCTTAGTGTCAACAAAAGTACCATAAGTTCTTAAATATACAGAAATTCAACACCTTCGGCTTACTTGACTTCCTACCGTGCCTCAGATGTATTGTATCATTTCTACCTTTGTGGCCGCATCTCCTGACGGCCCGCACTTTCTGGCGATCTTATTTTATTCATTCTAAACATAAAATGTGTACACACGAAAAAAATGAACCTTGTAACAATGACATGATTTCACTGATTTTTAGACAGTGTTCGTGACGCACCTGAAAGAATTCGATTTTATGAATCGTTATCATCCATTACACCACAAAAATATCTCAAAATTCATAAAATGATGATGTGCCGAAAAAGACACCTAGCTCCCGCTCTATTATGTCAGTGGCCGAGGTAGCAGCCTGAAAATCACATCTGAGATTTCTTTCGTTATAAGTAAGCATTAAGGAGGGAAAAGAGCTGCCGTTTAAAAGTCTTTTTTTTCCGTCGGGTTTTTTATCCGCCGGAACAAATGCCTATTTACCTCGGACCGGCCCTGCCCGGCCCCAGAGCCACCGGCCCGACGGGCATTTGCCCGTTTGCCCCCCCCTTCCCATCCACCTGTGCCTTTAGACATTGCTTCATAGCATATGCTCTCACTTTCTCATATTTGACCCAGTTCTCCAAGTCGCCTTACTTTTCCCTCCTTTTCTGTCACTATGTGGTTTATGTGTGCTACGGTATTCCATGCTCCATTTAGTTCATCCATCGCTAGAGTTATTCTCGTTCAAATGTTTTCCATCGATCGCAAATGGAAAACGTATGTTCTGACGTGTCGACTTGCACACCGTACTAACATAGGTCATCTAGGGCCAATTATTTGAAGCAGCCATGTTCACTTAACAGTTGAGTTAGGTGGTAATTCATCACCCCGTGCTTCCTCTTGTGCCACTGTCTGAGGTCTGGTATCAGATGTTTCGTCTATTCTGCTTTTCCGGTGTGCTTCCTCATTTTTGTAGGAGACTTTCTCTCTTGCTTGTGTACGCACAGTTCCCCCTTCATCGAAGTTGCACTCAATAAACAGAGGGAACAAGACACAAAACAAGTTAGTGAGGTTCCAAACAAAAATATCAATCAAAATAATGCAACATTAATGGAAGACGTGGCGCGCCAAAAGCTACTACCTCAAGTTCAAATAATGTAAACAAAAATGAAAATAATAAACAGCTATATGGTGAACTTATATCCATTACTAAGGATATTGAGGATACGGGATTTCAAGAAGTGGTAACAAGAAATAAAAGAAATAGTCATTGGGAAAAATATAGGTAACGCTACAGTCTCAGATGAGAGCAAAGACAATGAATTTCTAGGAGTAAATAAAAAGTTATGGTTCTATGTAAATCGAGTTAAAAGGCATTATCACATGTGACGCGATATTAAAATACTTAAAAAAAAAATCGAAAAGTAATTTTAAAGTAGAATTCTCTGTAAAGAAACTTCAAACAAAAGAATATCAAAACAAAGTATTTGTGATAGGGGCCCCACTGGATGCAAAGGATGAGTTATACAGCAATAACTTTTGGCCTGCAGGTGTGGGATACAGACGCTTTGATTTTAACAAGTATCGGGTCTAATTATAAAACCAAAATGATGATTTTTTATAAACACTATGTAACAAAGAATAATTCTAATAATGGTGGGACTAACTTAACTTCTTTTACATCAAAGAATCCCACCCAAAATCAACATATTATTAACAAACCATTGTTATATATTGCTCATGTAAATGTTCAGTGCATGAGAAATAAGGTAGATCTTATCGATTTATTCACATTTAATGAAAATATTAACATTTTATGCATTTCAGAACATTGGGCTTCTGATTTATAATTGCAATCAGTATCAATTAATAACTTTTCCTTAATCTCAAAATTTTGTAGAAACCAACGTATCCATGGTGGAGTGGCAATTTATATTAATAATGATGTTAAAAATATCCTAAAAGTAAAAGATGTTGATTATGTAAATAGAATGAGCTCTGAAATGGATATAGAGGTATGCGCTATTTCAGCGGGCACTGATGACTACAAATTTTGTATAATTACATGCTATAGACCGCTCAATGGGGGACGTAAATATATTCTTCTGTCTACAGTTTTAGGTTTCATAATAAATATTGTAATATGTTGCAACCCCTTAAGATTTAAGGTTATGTTAGTTGCACTGAAAAGTAGGCACAGAATTCAGTAGTTCGGATGTCTGAATGTGGAAAGAACTTACTAGAAGGTCTAGAGTGATGACATATCTGTTCTGGAACTGTCTAGAATATGGTGACGTCATCAGAGAAGCTTCTAGATCTGTCATCTTTAGGTATATAAGGCATGGAGTAAACCAAAAGGGGAGAAGTTAGTGCAGTACTAATTGTCAGTTGAAATGGTCAGAGAGTAAACACAGTGATAAAGTTCAGTTTAGATAGCAAGAGTAGTAAGATCAGAAGAGAGTAAAGTGATCAAGTAGTACACAGCCAAGTAGTTATTGTTGCAATTAAGTAAGTTAATAAATTAGTGTTTAGTGTTACCCTGCTTGTTATAATTTCCGAACCCACGATACAGGGTGTTTACAAAAAGGCCGTAAGCACGTCACAATATGATAAAATAATTTTTTGTGGAGACCTGAATATAGACTATTTAAAAAACTCAAGCACGAAAGACATTCTTACTGGTATTTTTGATTCATTTAAATTAAAAATAACATCAATTGAACCAACACCTCACAGACTGCCATAGACTATATAGTTACTAATTTCCCGGATATATTTATATCGAACTACGTGACAACTTCAAATATTGCAGATCGTAATGCAAACATATTAAATAAAAATCATATTGAAAATACTGATAACTTCATATCTTTTAGAAAAATTTCGGAATCCAACTTGATTAAACTCAGAAATCTTCTTCAAATAACTTGCTGGGATGATATCTACCTGGGAAATATCAACATAGTTTTCAACATCTTTATCGATATAAGTATACATAGCCTTGATCTAACCTGTCCCGTTATCGTATGCAAAAATAGCAATTATTGTTCTTACAATAAAAAAGGATGGCTCACGCCAACCTTAATTAAGAAAAGTGAAGAGTTAAAAAACCTTCATTGGCTGGTCAAAAACCTAAATAGTGATGAATTATACAATTCATATAAAAACAAAAATAAGGACCTTCAAAATGATATCAGCATGGCAAAAAAGAAATATTTTAGGAATAAAATAGATAATGCCTATAACAAACCAAAGGAAATTTGGAAAATCGTAAATTCACAATCAAACAAAACAAACTTACATAAAAATGAGATAAAAATTTTAGAAAATGGTACAATATTACAAGACACTAGGCAAGTAACTGAGACTTTTGCATCCTACTTTGCTACGATAGCATCAACTAAGCTAGATGAGCATTTCTCAGATGGTATGTCTCAGGAATGCACATATAGTGAAATGTTGCCAAATACCTTTTTCTGCGAACCTATATTGCCTGGTGATCTAGTAACTATTATAAATAGAGCAAACCAATTCTTGTGATATAGATGGAGTATCATTAAAAGTAGTAAAATCACTAATTATAATTAGTGACATAATAGCACAGCCATTAGCATATTTAGCCAATTTATCTTTGCAAACAGGTACCTTTCCATCTTATTTGAAAATAGCATCAGTGGTACCAATTTTCAAGAAAGACAATGATCTTGAAAAAGACAATTATAGACCTATATCTATACTTAGTATTTTTTCCAAAATAATTGAAAAAGCCATATACAATAAAATGAATACGTTTTTAAATAATTACTGCATCATAACAAATTCGCAACATGGCTTTCGTGAAAATCGGTCCACGGAGACTGCAACTAATCAGTTTTTACAATATATTTATGATGAATTGGATAAGGGTCACTATGTCATAGATTTATTTTTTGACCTCAGTCGCGCTTTTGACACGGGTGGTATCTATCTAACAGGCTAATGCGAGTTAAAATACTACATCAAATGATCATCATATTAATTTGGGAGTTCCACAAGGCTCCGTGCTGGGACCTCTACGTTTCTCACTATACGTAAATGACCTTCCATTTCACATAAAGGGAAAAATTACCATGTACGCGGATGATACATCTGTCATGATCTCAGCACCGAGCCTTCTGGGATTGCAATCTCTCGCAAATGATGTGATGGATAGCTTCAACTTATGGTGCTCTAAAATGTTTAATACTAAATATTACCAAAACTGATTGTATATACTCCTCGACAAACAACTACTGCTGATAACTTTCTTAACAACAAAAATATTAAATTCTCCAGTTCCGTTAAATTTCTTGGCTCATTCGTAGATTCGCATCTAACGTGGAATGATCAGGTAGACCATGTAGCTAAAAAAATTAATAGCTCTCTGTATGCTATTTCCTCATTAAAACGGAACTTACCTAAAGAATATCTGCTTAATATTTATTATGCTGTGGTGTATCCGCATCTCTCTTACAATATTATGGTATGGGGTAGATCACCCACTGTTAAGAGAATCCTAATACTACAAAAAAGCGTCATTAGACTTATCTATGATTTAAAAACTACTGAGTCTTGTAGACCATGTTCCACAAACAATAATATATTAACACTTCCATCAATTTACATATACAACATTTCTAAATATGTCAGAAAAAACTTATCTTTATTCAGAAATAATGGTAGCTTTCATCCTATAGCACCGGACAGGTTCTTCCTTAATGATAACTATGCATAATTCGTCTCTATATGAAAAATCACCTTATTTCTAAGGCAGTAACATTTCTGACAAATTACCTGTACATATATTAAACGCTAAGAATTATAATTGTTTCAAAATACTATTAAAACAATACCTTATTGAAAAATTTATGTATAGCCTTAACGAGTTTGTCTAAATGTTTTATGTTTATGTGATATATCTTTTATATCTGTCTGTCCTTATTTGACTATTATAATTGTGTAACTACATATAATTTTTTACATTTTGTTGACTGTCGCATCTGTTCTTATGTAACAGCACAAGTGATAAATAAATTATAATAATTATTATTATTAAATGTCAGAGTTTCCTTCCAAACTGGAGCTGCATATAAGAGAATGGAGTGTACTACCGCACTCATCACCTTCCTTTTGCTTGCCCTTGGTTTTCCTATATTAGGCATTAATCGAGTCAAAACCACGACTGTCTTCTCGGCTTTCTTAGCAGTCAGGTTTACATATGCGCATATGTTCTATGTTCATATCGCTATGTCGATTTCTCTGAGCTTTCGTCGGCCTACAAGAATTAAATATCTGTCTTCTGCGGAGCAAGTTTAAGTTACTTGCTTACCATCCATTGATTAATCCTCTCCAGGCATTTATCTTTGTTTAAGATTTTAAGGTTTTAACCCTGGCTACGATTGCCTGATCATCGGCAAATCAAACTAGGATAATTCCTTCTGGCACTGGCATCTCTATTGCCTCGTCGTAGTAGAGGTTCCAAAGAATGGGACCGAGTACTAATCCTTGAAGAATACCGCACGTTACCCTATAGAGCTGTATGAATTTCGTCTACTATACCTTGCCATGTCGTGGAATTAAAAGCATTTTGCACATCTAGTACCTAGACTATACTTAGACATGGCACTGAAATAACTAAATAACTGGTCGAACTATGAGAGTGTACATTAACAATTTTCAGTTTCTTTCTTAGTTATTTTCATTATCCTCTTGCGAGTAGCAAACTAATGATTCATATTCAAAAAAATCGAATAAATATTGGAGCATACAAAAATTTTGTGGTATCTGCTAGTGAATTTCTAATACATACACAGGTTGAATAATAATATTCACCTTATGAATTCAGATTTCTAGTATCAGGTTTCACTTCCAGGATTCAACGTATGCTGATGCTAAAAATCTACTGTCATCAACTTCGAATAATGTTATAATTTGTATTTAAAATTTAGATACAGGCGTATGGGAGACGAAAAAACGTAAAACTTGTAAAAATGGCAATGATATTTATTTTACAACAAAATGAACTTATTGAAAACATTATTTTTTCAACATAAACACCCCGTTCCAAATATTGTCAATTTTAATAACACGTTGAATTGATATTTTCAGTATCATAAACATGGAATATAACATTAACGTCTCTCCTCAATGTTAAGAAATTGTCAGTGCAATGTATAAGCTTCTTCTATCAGCTATACATTTTAATTAATTCATTAAAAGCTCTGAACGAGTCGCCTTTGTATTATTCGTTGATTAATTTTTATTTTTGTTTTGCTAATTTTGCCACGCGTACGTTTTTATCAGTTTAATTTAAATATGTTAGATATAACATATAGTAAATTCTTTACCCAATTCTTGTGTAATTTCATCATGTAATTCAATTTCTAGTAAAATACTGGCATGTATGTTAACTAGGATATACAAGCGTACAACATGCTATTAGAACGTGAAACAACAATATCTAATAGTGTATTTCCTATAAGTAGTAGTAGTAACCTTCACACAATTATCTATGACAGATCCCATTTGAAATAAACTATCGTCAAAAAACGAGTAATCATTTTAAACAGATGCATACGACTCTCCAAAATTAGTAAACATACGATTGAAAGTTTTAAATTCGATAATAACGTCGCCACTCTATATAGTCAGTAGTACAGTACGTCCAATTTAATATAATTTATATATGCCAAAAAAATATGGAAGGTATCAGGCCAGATGACAGAAGAACATAAATCTGCGTACCATTCCATAAAAAGTGAATAACAAACATGTCTACGACAACTACAGGTTGCTGGCATTTATTACTCACGCTAGTGAAAGAAGGTAAGGGAATATGACGTACCTATGTACTTTTCTACAACTACTGAAACTTTGACTAAAGTACAAGCCAGGAAAAACCTGAAGACTCAAGGTGCCAACATTGCCTTGGAGTCGGAAGAATATAACAGACTGACGCCGAGAATTCAAACTCTTTGTCGAAGAGACAAGAATTATTATCTATAAGCCTGCAAAAAAATGGAGTCACGTGCTGACCAAAATCATAGCAAGGGTATTTTCTGAGTAGTAAGGGTGATTGTCTAGAAGAACTCACTACCGAGCGTCAACTTGGCGTGACAACAATTTATTTTTAGAAGGGCGCCAGCCGCGTTCTGCCACGCTCTTCTACTCAAAAGCGGGTTCGAGATAAGATATATCTCGATAGACAAGTAATAGGTCAAGGCTGCACTACTTCAGATCATTAACGACGATCTCTCTCTCTCTCTCTCTGTCGGGATATTACTTATTTACTGGTAATAATGGTTTTACACCTAAGAAGTTTTGTAATTTTTGCATAAAAAATCCCTAACCCAATTCTCTCTGACGGGATTAAAATTTGACGTGATTTGAACGTGAATAATGAGTTTAACGCCTAAGGATTTTAATGATTTTTGCATAAAAATATCCCTATCGGAGATTTCTCTCTGACGGAATTAAAATTTGAAGTCATTTCTATTTGTTTACCTACTAATAAAGGATTAACATTAACACTTAATGATTCCTGAAAAATCGCATAAAAGAATCCCTATTGAGCTCCCGTAAGGCGACCAGAACACTGAGTATCAGACTTGCGGAGTCATGAAACTCCGATTAACTCAGTTGTTTCGGTCTTCCAAACGAAAACTCAAGGGATTAAGACTAGCAACAAGTCCGGGTAATAAAATGCAATTAGTTCAAAGAATACCATTTATTCAATAGGTTTAAAACAATACAGTTAGATTCTGCAATATCCTATCCAATAAATTATATAATGTGAAAGAATTACGCCTCCCCAACTAAGGCAAGTTAATTTTAACAATGCAAATGAGAGCGTGCGTTAACAATCGATTTGGTAGAAAAGATTAATTCAACTTCCCCAGAATTTAATGCAAGCTTTTTAAAAATTTATAAGTTTTAGTGATTGTGGTAATTATGGCTGACTGAAAATAATATAAAAATATTTTACTATGACTAGCTTAAAAGTTCTATATATCGTGATTATGTCATTCACAGAACGGAGTTCGACTAATACATGAGTTTACTAACGTTCGGCTAGTCTTACGACGTACTAATCCCCATGAAGGTTCAATAAAGGAAAAATGACACCGACTAGCCTCCGAGCGACTTTTTGGCAAAATGGATTTTTGAGTCATTTATACAGAAGGCAGTTTTCTCTATAACTTTATTATTTGGAAAGCCCTGCATTTGGCTTTCCTACCATCGCTTTGTATTGACCATCCAATGCACTCGTCCAAATTATAAGTCGCTGGGTGAATCCAAACTTGTTCTATGTGAGAAACCGGCCTTGTCCATTTTCACTGATTTTTTGCCAATATTTGCCTATAGTACGCGCCTTCGCCACATTTCTCGATTTTACCCTTTTTGATATGTAAATAGATAACATTTTATATTTAGTCTTTTGAATGATATATATATATATATATATATATATATATATATATATATATATATATAATGACTGTGTCTCCATGGTCATTGTCCTTGGTGGAGGAATAAAATAGCTAAAAATAATTTCGTAAAAGTATATGGTTTATATTTCCTTGATCAAAAATTATACTTTTATTTTTGGTTCATTTTTCCATGACCACCATTTTCACTCTCAAGGCCTGGACCAAAACATATTTTTCTAAGTGAAAATTCGGTGCTTCTTCTAATTTTCACCTGGTTATGCCTAACGTCTTAATGAAATCATAACGGCCCTTTTGGGCTAGTTGATGGCTCTGAATATCTTCAGACGTGCATGCTATGATCGAAAATGCCCTTTTTTACCCAAGTCGAATTTTTATTTTTGGCTTCGACTTAGGTCGATTCTGGGAGGTTCTACAACAACTGCATCTAAATTTAAATCCACAACGTGGTCAACTAAGGACTCCACCGGCACTCTAAGAACTGCCAAAGATCATGTTCTTGTGGTTTTAAAGGCAATACTAAGAAACGCTTTCCAAAAGTGACTACCCTGGCAAAAAATTCTTATACAAACTTATTAAAAAAATTTATAAGTTTCTATAATTTTTTACGTGTATTTGAAATGTGGTTTTAGTGTAAATTCCCCATATGAAGTCCATTATTATTGATGAGTTATTATTGTATTTTTCTCTATTTCTTACTGGGATGCTCTGCCACATGTATTTTCTTCTAAACAATGTCTGAAATCTACAAAATAATACAATTAATCAGTATTTTACTGGAAAATAACCTCTACGCTGGTGACTTTTACGTCAAAAGATCAGTTAGAGGGTGGTTTTTGACAAATAATGAATAAGAACAAAAATATAAAAATGACGTATTTTGCTGACGTTTCGGAAAACGGATCTGTTTCCTTTCTCAAAGCGTATTATAATGTTTGTGTGCTGTGTATATTAAATACACAGCTTTAAGAATATATTTGTTATATTCAGGCTCCATAGATACTTACTGCTTACACAGAACTGTTGATATATCTAGTTGATAGTTTTATTTTAAACAATGTTGAGTTTGTTAAATTCTTCTTTTAACATCGGCAGCCAGGTTGTGCAAACATCTACGGAACAATTCGACACGCATTTATCCTCATTCAATAATATTATAACCGCTTCTTTAATTTTTTTTCTTGCTATCTGCCTCTTTTGTTAAAATTTTTGCCGAGTCCCAGTTTATTATATGTCCATTCTCCCAAGCGTGTTCGCAAATCTTCGATTACCGAATCTCATTCTTCCTAATGTAACACCTATGCTCACCCAATCTAACACTGATAATTAATATAAATTATGTTACTTAATTGAAATGACTAGTTTTTATATATTTTGATGTCTATATGTTTATAATGCATTTTTAATATACCTGCCTTATCTCAAGTCTTTTGGCATTTGTACGTGTCTATGGTAAATAAGAAGCTTGCAAATTAAATTCATTAAAATACCTGTCAATAAAAGATTTCAAAGTCTTCAGAATATTCAATTTTTTACTTACATACGTTTTAAGAGATCTGTGTTACAAATTATATAATTCCTACTTATATTCTCTTAATAATACCTTCTTATTAAAACTTCAAGATTTGTTTTTTTAGACGCAAATTAAATCTTTGGAAAAAGCTTGTAAAAATAAGTACTAAAATATGGCACAAAATATCCCTGTAAAACTTTATACAAAGCCTGCGTTAGTATAACGCTTCACTGTCTCTTTCAATGTTAGTACTGTATTTAAATCCTATAGAATATGAAAAAATTAATCTATTTAATACACCTTACTGTTTTAATGTGTCTTCATCAATCCTTGTTAAATTATTATAAAAACTGATCTGATATCTCTAGTCTTATCATAAACAAGTGCCAAGATTTTCTTTTAACTAATAATATTTTGATACCTATATCTCAACTGGTCGATCAAATAAAACTTCACAAAATCAGCACCTAATTTATTAATATGTGTCCTTTTAAATTACACAGCTCCACAAAATAAAAAAAGTGGTCTGTTGAGTGGTCCTATATGACCCCTATATGTATTTCGACGTGCTGAACATGAATCCGTTTAGCTTCAACGCCCACCATTTTTTTGTAAATCGCTAAAATAACCTAAAATAATTAATTAATTTAGATTATTTTCGCGATTTACTAAAAATTGGTGGGTGATGGAGATTAACGCACACCTGATTCGTATTCAGCATGTCGAAATGCATGGGGCTTACCCAATGGAGTTCCAGAAACAGCCCACTTTTTACTTTTTTGTGTGTTTGTGTAATATATTTGCATACGCGGTTTTCTATAAAATGGCGGAGGATCCGGTGCTATTCATATATTGTTGCAGCCTAATGCTGCGGTATTTTCTCTTCTATTGTTTGAAATAAAATAACACTTCTGTGATAGTTGTGGACTGTATATTGTTGCAATAAATACAAGAGTAACATAAATAATTTCCGTACAGCTCTCGTCTGCACGGTTAATAGAACGACAAAATGACAATGACGACACCGGCTTCTCGCAGAGAGCACTAGCGTCTTGTTGCCCGCGCAGTTGTACTGCCGCTTGCTTTAAAGGGACATAGAACTAAGACCTAATTTACCGACACCCGACCTTGAAAGATTTACCTTTCAACAAGATATAATCTTAATACCTATATAAATATATAATAAAATACATAATATGAACAACATACATAGATTGCTCTAAACATATAAACAGAAATGGTAAATTCTACTGATAATCGTACATATGCCACTCAGGCTCACACCAGTTCGGCCTCTATCGGCAGCACGCACACCCTTTGCACTGCTCTTTTAAACACGCCACTCTGGGTTTTAACACTCACCACCCGGGTTACCTTATCCTGTCCTGGATGTAACTCGAGGATGCGGCCGATTTTCCAATGAAGGGGAGCCACCTTCTCGTCCTTGAGTATTACCATTGCTCCCACCTTTAAGCACTCACTATTAGGTTCACGCCATTTGGACCTTTCCTGCAATGTTGTCAAGTAGTCGTGAGACCAACGAGTCCAAAACTGCTGGACCATTTTTTGTATTGCTTGGTATCGGTTTAAGCGATTGGACGGGACCTCCATCATGTCGGTCTGGGGCACCGCTTGCAGTGAGTTCCCGATCAGGAAGTGACCGGGGGTTAGGGCTAAAAGGTCCCTTGGGTCCTGGGATAGGGGGGTTAAAGGACGGGAGTTCATGACCGCCTCTATTTGCGTCAGCACCGTGCTCATCTCTTCAAAAGTGAGGGTCACAGTTCCAACAATACGATACACATGGTATTTGGCGGATTTGATAGCCGCTTCCCATAATCCACCTTGATGAGGTGACCGTGGGGGAATGAAATGCCATTCTATATTATTTTTACTACAAAATTCCGAGATTTCGCTTTGGTCTTTCATATTTGACGACAATTCGGCCAACTCGTTTTTCAATTCTCGGTTCGCACCTAGAAAGTTGCTACCGTTATCGGAGAAGATGTGGGCACATAACCCACGCCTAGAAACAAATCGTTTGAGGCAATTTAAGAAAGATTCAGTAGACAGTGATACAGCTAGTTCAATATGGACCGCCTTTGTACTAAAACAAACGAAAAGGCAGATATAGCCCTTTACCATCGCCCGATTTCTTAGCTTGCCATCTTTTAATTGGAAAGGACCAGCATAATCTACTCCACACGTATGGAAAGCTCTATTTGGAGTGACCCTATCTTTCGGGAGATCACCCATTTTTTGATAAAGCAAGGTAGGCCTTACTCGGAAGCAAGTAACGCATTTCGACAGAACACTTCGTACCGCGTTCCGACCATTAATTGGCCAATACCGTTGCCTAACTGCAAATAAAATTGTTTGTGGCCCCGCATGTAACTATCGGTGATGCTCACTCATAATAATTAATTTGGTCAACGGATGACTTTGTGGAATAACTATTGGAAATTTTATATCGTAACCCACCTGTGCTCTTCTGAGCCTACCACCTACGCGAATCAATTTATCCTTGTCCAAGAAGGGGTCTAGAGATTTAAGCTTACTATTATGCGGCAAGGCCCTGCCACCTTCTAGAGAAACTAACTCAGTCTTATATACTTGCAATTGCATTATTCGTATTAACACTAACAGGGCTTCATTCATTTCATCGTTCGAAAGTTTGCCCAACAATTTTGTTTCCTTGTTAACGGTAATATTTTTATAAAATCTAAGGCACCAAGCAGTCACACGTTGTAATCTATACAACGAGGAATATCTGGTAAAAATACTAATATCTGGAATTACATTTAGACATGCCAACGCTGGCGTTCGTTTTCCAGGGATCAACTCTACCGGTGAATTTTTTGACCTTGGCCATAATGCCACACCTTTTGACAACCACTCTGGACCATCCCACCAGAGGTTTAAATTTCTTAACTGTTCCGGATTAACTCCGCGAGAAATTATGTCCGCGGGATTTTCCTCTGACTTTACATGATTCCATTGGTCTACATTTGTAAGATTTTGCACCTCTGTGACCCTATTAGCCACGAAGGTTTTCCAAGTGCATGGCTCCTTTGCTAGCCACGCAAGCACTATTGTCGAGTCGCACCAAAAGACAACCCTTTGCAACTTTATCTCTATTGCTTCCTTTACCTTATGTGCCAAGCGTGCCAACAGCACTGCCCCACACAATTCCAATCGCGGCACGGATATACTCTTGAGCGGAGCTACCTTGGATTTAGCACATAACAGTCCTGCACAAAATGTCTCAGCTTGCATTGGTAGCTCGTAAATATAAACACGCCCCGTATGATACCTGTGACGCATCACAGAACCCATACATTTCGATCTCATACGAATCTTTAAATATTATCTGTCGAGAAATGCTAATATCATTTAAAAGGATCAGCTGTTCATAAAACTCATTCCATGATGTATATATATCCATTGGTACCGCCTCGTCCCAGTCTAAACCTACTTGCCAGAGTCGCTGTAACATAACCTTTGCCTTTATTGTTGCTGGACCCACCAAACCTAAAGGGTCAAAAATCTTAGATATTGCCGAAAGAATAAATCGTTTTGTTACTCCCTTGAAACCCGATTTATTAATATGTACCGTGTAGTTTAACGTATCCGATTTTGCTTTCCAATATAACCCTAACGTTTTTTTTATATCTTCCTCATTAATATAAAATTCGAGATTTTCATTGTCCCCCTCCGCGGACGCGGCTATAACTTCATTTTCATTTGACGCCCACTTTCTTAAACTTAATCCAGCCTCACCAAGTACGTCTGTTACCTCGCGCCTATATTTTATCGCATTTTCCACCGTGTCCGCCCCCGTTATCAAATCGTCCATATAAAAATGTTTCGATATCAATTTACTCGCTAATGGCCGAGCTTGCTCACAATCATCGGCAATTTGTTGCAAACAACGCACCGCTATAAACGAGGCACTGGCCGTCCCGTATGTCACCGTATTTAGTCGATAATGATTTAACCCTTCATTTGGATCTGCCCGCCACACTATCCTCTGCAAATCACGCTGTTCCTCAATAACATTTATTTGCCTATACATTTTTGCTATGTCGGCGGTCATTACCACGTTATGTTGTCGAAATCTAACCAAAATACTGAATAAATCATCCTGTATCGTCGGCCCTACCTTTAACACATCATTCAAGGACACCCCTGTATCAGTTTTTGCCGAGGCGTCGAATACCACTCGTAATTTTGTTGTAAGGCTATTTTCGTTTAGTACCGCGTGATTTGGTAAATAACAAATGTGTTTTCCCTTTGTAACAGATGGATCAAATTTCGTCATATGACCGCATTGCTCATACTCTTTCATAAAATTGCAATATTGTTGTCGTAAACCAGGATTTTTTAATAATTTTCTTTCCATAGCAAAAAAACGCTTAGTCGCGCATTCAAGGGAGTCACCCAGCTCCCCCGCATCTTGGCGGATGGGTAATGTTATCACGAACCGTCCCGATTCGTCCCGGAAGGTAGTATTAATGAAATTCTGTTCACATTCCATCTCTTCTGTCGAATATTTTTTAGTTACTACGCATTCCTCGACACTCCAGAATTTTTCTAATTGATTCTGTATACCCTGATCAATGACCAAATTGCAATGTACCCCCTTATGACACTCCTTAGCACTTAATATCATTGGCCCCGAAATAATCCATCCTAAAACGGTTTTTTGTAATATAGGTTGCTGTGCACCCAACCTAATTTGACCCACACACATTAATTCGAAGAAAATTCCAGCCCCTAACAAAATATCAATACTGGCTGTCATATTAAAGTTAGGATCTGCTAAAGTTAAATTTTCTGGTATTTTTAATTTACCTTTATCATATGAAATAACTGGAATATCCGAGGTAATTTTTTCCAACACTAAAAATGAAAGATCAGCCTTAAAATCATTATGTTCCGATTTAATTAGTGTTCGAGTTCTAAAATGTATATTTGTTATTGCCCCACTTACCCCCAACACTGGCAATTTAATATTATTCCTCGGTAATTTTAATTTGTCTAGTAACCCCTTCGTTAGAAAATTTGACTGGGAGCCACTGTCTAGTAAAGCTCGACACTTGTGAAATTCACCCTTAAAATCTGCTATATATACTATGGCTGTCGACAGAATTATTTGCATTTCCCTACCTGTTTGCACGCAATGAGTAGTTATATGTGACACTTGATTTTCGTTTGCTATCTCTAAGGACACAGGAGAGGAGTTATTTTCAATATTTAAATTTTTGTCTACTTCACTTTCCCCTACATTTTCCCTGTGCAATAGTGAATTATGCTTTTTGCCACATTTTTTACAACCCTCCGTTCTACAATCACTAACGAAATGATTCGCCCTAAAACAGTTTAAACATAGTTTCAACCTTTTGATTTCAATTAATCTCGCTGGCATGGCTAAACCCTGAAATTTTTCGCATCTATATAAATAGTGTGACCCTTGACAAAACTCACATTTTAATCCTTGCGTTGTGACATGTGACATTGACTTTTCAGAAAATCTCCTACCTCTATCCTTAAAAGATTTATTACTAACATCTAGTACCTCTAAAACTTGACACCTATCTGACAAAAACTCTTTGAAATCCGACATTTTTGGCATTCCCTTAAATTTAGCTACTGTCGCCTCTTCCCATTCTTTTTTGGTCACGTCATCTAACTTTCGAGACAATAACAATATTAAAATCCTATCCCACGATTCGACAGGTTCTCCCAACGATTTTAGTGACCTAATATGTCTCTCAATATCGTCTAATAATTTCCGCAACGAGTAATGTGACTCTTTATGGTTTACCGGCATGTCAATTAACGCCTTGAGATGTGTTTGTATAATAATCGGTTTATTCTCATATCTTTTTTGCAGTAAGTCCCATGCTACAGTATAATTTTCTGCTGATACTTCTAAGGCCTGTAAAATCTTTTCTGCGTCACCCTTCACGCAATCTCTTAAAAAATAAAATTTTTTGATGTTGTCCAACCCTGGATTATTATGTACTAAACTCTTAAACATATCATAAAACTCCAACCATTTGTCATAGTCCCCATCAAATTTTGGTAAATTTAAGGCGGGTAGTTTTACAACACTGTTACACGCCAACGGGTTAATCATAGGGTTAATGTTACTACCGACGTTTACTGTTTGTATGGATTGCATTTTAACGGCATTTATCAAAATATGTTGCTTTGCCACCGCAGCTACGTCGAAGTAAGCGTCTTCAAATTCCTCTCTCTCTCCCGATTCGGTTTCACCCTCACTTATCATTTCTAACTGCGACTGAACCTCCTTAAATTCCCTAAATACCTCCTCTATCTTTTCTAAACGTATCTGTAATTCAATGGCCTTTTTGTCCTCAAATTTTGAAACAAAGGTAGTAAATCTCGTTAATTGGCCCTTTAATTGTCCCCTTTTACAGGTAAGCTGCTTCACATCCGCCATGCTTGTTATTATTTAATAAGACAATACTCAATACAATGTGTTATTATCACCGCGCTACGTTGAATTTAAATATGTGCTTTGCGCAAATAGAGTGCGATGCCTAGATACAAATATTATAGGAATAGACAGGAACGGAAAACTCACCGTTCGCTGGGCTGTCTCTTTGCTTCCGTCGGCTTGCTCCGCCGGCCGAACCACTTTCCAGCCACGTGCTGTACGACTTGCCTTTCGCCGTTTCCAACCTCCTTCGATATGTTTTCTAAATTCGCTCGATTGACCATTTGTTGTAGCCTAATGCTGCGGTATTTTCTCTTCTATTGTTTGAAATAAAATAACACTTCTGTGATAGTTGTGGACTGTATATTGTTGCAATAAATACAAGAGTAACATAAATAATTTCCGTACAGCTCTCGTCTGCACGGTTAATAGAACGACAAAATGACAATGACCAAAAAGGATAAGATAGAGTGGAAGGCTCGCGTACACATGCCATCTTTCGAGTTTTAGGCAGCAACAACATATTTACAGGCATCGGCATCAATGAAAGAGATTGTCGTCTATACTATTGACCATCAACAGGTGCGTTTTTTTGCTACAATTGTGACACCGGAATATCAAATCTTGTCGTTTTTTGCTCGCCATTCTGATTCCATACACATGAATGTCGATGCCATTATTCGTTATTTAAGAATCCTAAGAAATTTGTCGCCTCTCACCTAGGAATTTCAGTTTTGTCGTTTTATTGGTAAATATCATTCTGGTAATTCTAACTCTACCGGTCGTGGACAAAAAAACGCACCTAACCTTACAATCATCCAATGGTAATGGTGATCATAATAAAATGACACATGTAGAAAAAGCAAATGAGTATTATATGTGTAAAAAAATTATAGTTTTGATTATAGTTATAAAGTATATAATGGTTGTGGCCTGCAATTTTCCAAACTGTCGTAGAAGAAACGATAAAGATAAAGGGCATGGGTTTTTTATGGTCCCTAAGGAACCCGAAATGTGAGTAAGATTCCAGATGCCAGTTTGATTTGAAATTGTTATGAAAATATGCTACCAGCTTGGTACCCTCCGCCTTACGAAGTTCTTTATCATGTACTTAGCATACAAATCTTGCAAATTGCTAGTACTTAGGGCGAGTTGTACCAACTAAGTTCAGCTTGAGATGTTATTTCCCATATTTCGTATGGGTCCCACGCGCCACAGACGAGAAAAAAAAATTGAAATATCACCAGCCGCCACTGCATGATCAGACCTTGATCATCAGTATATAGAAAGAATATAATTTTCTTGTTTTTGATATTGATATTGTTAGATGAAAGCAGTTGATAAGATGTCTCGTGAGAGTCATTTTTTGTTGATATACTGGTATGATCAGACTTGGATCGATAGTATATGGAAAGAATGAATGGTTTCATTGAAAGTTATCTGCTGAATTAGTACACAAAATAATATTTTTCGATAATTTGTAATGGTTGTATTTTGAGCTACCACCAATTAGTGATTTTTGTTTTACCCATTAATTTATTTTTAGTATACGATATACGATTTTTTTTTTTTATTGGAGCTGACATGTTTATATTTGTTATTTTTTCTGTCAGTTTTGTGTCCGTTTTATTTATTAATTTTGTATGATTAATTTTTTTCAATTGCACACGTTGAATTCATTACGGCTAGAATTTTTATTTTCTGTTCAATACAACACTAGCATAACTATTGATCAGTGTTATACAAATTTCTAGTTATAAGTTATTATACAGTGTCATTTGTAGAATATTTTATAAATTATTTATACTATTTACATTCACTTATTACTAGTAATATTTGTTTTGTTAAGGGTGCAGTGGCTATTTCTTAAAATAAAGTAATTTTTTTCACGTTTATCGCTTCTTTTTTCCTTAATTTTTAAGAAATGCAATGGCACAAGTGCGGTGCCTCGAGAGTTTAAATTTCCCGGTAATGGCGGTAGTGGGCAGTGAGGGATTTAGTTACGCATCTGACCTGCAGAGGGCGCCGGCTCAGTACTTCCGAATTTAAATTTCCCGCTAAAAATTGAAGGCTGAAAGTTCCTTTACGAGCCCGACCCGCGCAGGGTGCATGGATTGAGGACCTTGAGTTTCAGTTTCCCGCCATGTGTGGTAGTGGGGGGATTTCATGCTGCCTAGGACTCGCCCAGGTGGCGCAGGAAAACCTTGTACGGAAAAATACATTGTGGCCATATGGAACCTTCCACTCTATCTTATCCTTTTTGACAATGACGACACCGGCTTCTCGCAGAGAGCACTAGCGTCTTGTTGCCCGCGCAGTTGTACTGCCGCTTGCTTTAAAGGGACATAGAACTAAGACCTAATTTACCGACACCCGACATATATTACACAGGCATACACAAGAAAAAAATGGTACGTTTCTGGGACTCCATTGAGCAGCCTCTATGTATTTCGACGTACTGAATACGAATCAGGTGTCCGTTTAGCTCCATCACCCACCAATTTTTAGTGTCGATCGAATCGAATAAAGGAATTAGGTACTTGCGAATTTATACTATTTTTACGTACAAAAATTAGTAAAATGCCACTGTATCCAACCGAACATTGTATTTATGTGACTCGTGTGATTCCCTTCCACAGATTGCCTTGCATATTGACACTTGACGCTGACGAAAATAGCATTAGTAGTTAGTTAGAGGGAGTAGTTAGTTTAATAGTCAGCAAAATCAACAGCGACAGATATGCGTTTAATTGCAATTACAATATAGCATGAACCAGGGGCGGATTATCCAATAAGCAAACTAGGCAATTGTCTAGGGGCGCCAATGCACAAGGAAGCGGTTCAGCTGTTCAAAACTAACTAATTTAATCTTCCGACGGCCGACGTCGCTTATTATAGTCGCTTATTATATTTAATGTTTATATTTAGTTCGGGTAAAATGTAGAAACTGAAATTTTTTAATCGGACCCTGGCATGAACTGAAAAATTTAAAGGAAGGCCATAGATAGGATTTGCCCGGGGTCATTTAGATCCAGTCCGACACTGATTATGATTATAGACCGAGCAAATAAAATTACCCAAACACGTTCAGTACACTTAAAGAAATAGTATGGGTAAATTCAACAAAAAAAAATGGTTAACTAACAATATCGTTAATTTTGTTAAACTAAATTATATTGATGGTATTTTTAAACAAAAGGCGATTGTTATTTTAATTAATAAAAAGTTGTCGTACAACAAAACAAACATTAACTTAAAAAATAGATGAATAAGACTATTATTTTTTTCGTCTGAATTCTGTCAAATTAAACTAGATGATAGTATATTTTATTTTTAACTATTGTCGAATTGTAATTGTAAACCCAGTAGCAGTTTGCTCTACTATTATAGTTGACAGATAAACCAATATCATTGTAGAGTTAACCTGCAGTTCCGTTTACATAAACATAACATCGTTTTGCCATCCGCTTTGATGAATTAAGACGACGCATCAGCGCTTTTGTTTGCAAATAGTATGGGTTAAATCAATCAAAAAAATAGTATATATATTATTCACTTTGTTAAATTGAAGTATATTTAATAGTATTTTTAAACAAAAGGTGATTGTCACACAACAAAATAAACATTAACTTAAAAAATGCATAAGGTGCATAAGACTATAATTTATATATCTTACTAATAATTTGTTGAATTTTGTCAAATGAAACTAGATAAATAGTAGACTTTATTTTTAAGTATTATCGAATTGTAATTCTAACCCAGTATTAGTTCGGCTGTATTATTGTACTTTGTAGACAAACCAATATTATTGTTGTCTTCTAGAAGTTCTAAAAGGGAATTACCATAAAATTTGCTTGCTTACCACGTAGTCTATTACAGAAATTATTCCTAGATGACGCCACATACAAATCACTGACAATAATCAATCATGCATTACCTTATACTCTTATGAATTTATAGAAAATTAATAACATGATTGCAATGTTCAAATTCTCTCAGGGATCATCGATATATTTGGATGGATCTTATAAACGATCTCTAATCTTTGGTTTGGGTGGTCTGATGTCTCAATACTGAGATTTTGGCCAACCAAAAAATGCTTCATCGTACAATAAAGTGTAGATCAACATAAAATTAGTTGGTGAACAAAAAACAAAGTCGTACTATTTAATTGTAGACCAAATTGAAAATGGTTAGTGAACATAAAAAAATGTCATTGTACTATTTAATTTGTTGTTCTACAAGAAGATATGATTATTAAACTACTATTTGTTTACGAAAACAAATAAAGTTGTATGACTATTCTTTTCTGATTGATTTAACTATGAAACTAGAGAGGCGCGATTTCATATGCTCTTTTTGGTTGAATTCACCATCATTTTCTTTGAGTGTATAGATGACATGAAGCAGTAAAAAAAAATTGGTGCCCTTGTAAACAAAACGCCAACTACAAATATGAGATTCAACGAAGAATATGAACAGCTGGTGTGTAACACACCAGAAACCAGAGCCGGATCAGAAATATTAGTAAGAACTTGTGTAATGTTAACTATTAAGCACAGAACTAGTACTGGAACGAGCTCGCAATGGCCCGCATGAGGTCGGAGGTAATTATTCTCACATTTTGAGTGACTCAGGATAAGTTGTAGAATTACAGATCATAGTATACTTCAGACCATATTTCGGGCCAGTACGGACCGTACTTAAAGAGAGATAACTGCACCGCAACTACGCGTTTGAATTCATATCATCACCGCACTCACATCTCTCCTAAAAGCTGAATGTGAGGGAACCTCTTTGTCTACAAATCTTGGGTCCAATGTTGCAATGTATCTTCTCATGTCCACAATCCACATTGCTGTTTCTTTTGTTGAAGGTTTGGTTTCAACGTGATTCCCAAGAATTTTAAGCATTTTTCTCATCATATGGCTTCTCATCGCCTCCCTTGTTCCTGTCATTTCTTCTTTTGGTCTTTCGTTTACGATCCGTATCTATTGTTGTTTTTCTGTGACTTTCATCTATTTTAACTGTCCACAAAAATCGACTTAGGTTTTTTTCTCTTTCGTTTCGCCACTTTGAAATTTCCAAACCACGCGTTTATCTCTACTACCTGTGCCTGTAGTAATGTATGTAGTTATCTATGAATATGTAATGCGAGTGAAAAATGTCGGTGTGTTTGATGGTGCGGTAAAGATCAAAGGCGCCGACGTTTTCTACTCTCATAACAAATCCCTAGACAACTATACATTCACGTCTTATTAAGAGGTTTACAGACGATCCAACCAACCAACCTTCTCGGTACATTTTGAAAGTTTCCATGCCAACTCGTAAAAGTGAGCTGGTCTGCTGGAATTCCAGTAATCTTCAAAGAGTACCGGCAATGTTGGCTTCAGCAAGTTAGGTCGTGAGTAGACCCCTTTAAGAATCGATGGACCGATGGTGTGCAGAAGCTTCCACGCTCTGATTTCATTTACAAATTGTGAATTAAACTACTACTAAATTTTTAAAAGAGAATTGTCATCTGTCAAGAGATCAAGTTCTTTGTTCTAATTACAGCGAGACAAAGGCGAGGCCTATAAACGCCGGCATCAATAAGATGAAATTATATCAATATACGATAAATACTGCCTCGGAATATAATTACACCTTAAAATATATATTATTAATACATATTTTATTTAATTGAAATTTTCCCAATCTTTTTAATGTAAAAATTCATTCGTTTTAAATATTGGTACGTAGTACTTGTATTTATTATACGTATTTAAAATATTTTGATTATCGATAAGGCTCATTAAACTTAAAAAGATAAACTTTCTAAGTAGTAGATATGCGGAATGGAGATTTGCGCGCATTTTTCGTTTTAATTGTCATGCCAGGAATAATTTTGTGTTTATGAATGTTTTTTATCTTATACTTAACATAATTCCAATGTGTTGACCCTTCCCCATATCAAACTCATTATCTATTAGTAATTAAAAATGTTTAATGTTTAGCTGTGTAACGGTTAAGTAAAAATATTCGAAACTTTACCAGTTGTGAACCGTAGATTGTTGTACATTTACAGAAAGGCTTTTAAAAATCGTTAAAAAAAAATTAAACCGCCCTCAAAAAAGGTCCCTAAAAATCCAGTTAACTGAACTTCTTTACCTAATATCGATGTTATAGTCGGTTAAAAACACGGGCACCCTACATAGAAGTCATTATTCGGACAGTTTCTGAATATTAAAAAAAAAAAACAAAACAATACGCTAACAAATGTTAGGTAATTGGGGTTTGCCTACATTTTCCTGTATTTTCCTGTATATTCGGACGAATTTAAAAATTATAAAACAGGTAATTTTTTTTCACTTTCTTGTTATAACTCGAAAACAATTTGCAATAATTCGTAACAAGCGTAGAATACTTTTTTCTCTACTTTGTAACGGAAGAAATGAGCGCCCGCTGAACATTCTACGACTAACACAATCTGTGATACTGCTGTTCAAAGTTACGGTAAAAAAAGTGTAAGAAATGCCAAAAAAATCTACTTTTTAAACCCCGACACAAAAAGGAGGTGTGTTATACGTTTGACACGTATGATTGTATGTCTGTGTGTCTATGTGTCCCATGGCACGATACCGCCAAGTACCTTGTCGTAATCATGGACCAAAGCCTGAAGTGGAGACAAAGCACGGCGAAAAGGACCAGGGTGCTAATTTACCCAATGGTGGGTAGACAGAGCCAACTCAACCCGAGGAGCAAGCTAACGCTAATCAGGTCACTCAACAGGCCTCAACTGACTTATGCCTCCGTAGCCTGGGACTATCAAGCGACCATCTACCTCAAAAAGATCCAAGCCGTGAAGAACGGCTCACTCAGGTGAGCCGTGGATGCACCATGGTTTGTCAGAAACGTCGACATCCTCGGGGTCCTGGAGTACACCCCAGTAACTGAAGTCATTCAGAAACGAGCGAAGAAACTCTACGCCTGACGCTCAGAGGCACAACAGGCAGAAGCTTCAGATCCAGATAACAGGTAAGTTATACTAATGCGAAATGTCTTTCAGTCCGAGCAACGAACACAGATGAGACAATGATAAACACACTCTCGAACCCTATCCTGAAAGAAATCGAGCTATAAGAGGCGCTTAAGAAGTCTACAGACGACCTAGCCGACCAACCTTCTCGGTACACTTAGAAAATTGCCATGACAACTCGTAAAAGTGAGCTGGTCTGCTGGAATTCCACCGTCATCAAAGCGTACCGAGCAGCAAAGCGTACCAGCAGACCAGCTCAATTTTACGAGTTGTCATGGCAATCTTCAAAGTGTACCGAGAAGGTCGGTTGGTTGGTTGGAGCGTCTGTAGACCCCTTTAGAGCGCGCACTCCCTGAGATACACAGTGTAACTTTCCACTCCGATGATCCGGGCAATCGGCGCAGCAGCCCATCCTACCCACAAAATCCCAGAATGGGGGTGGCCCCAGTTCGCAGCATACGACACTCCCGGAAGCTGACATTCCGGCGAAGAAAAAAGATCAAGACAGAAGACGTCAGAAGGGATGGGATGGCCTTAGCGGGGCCCATTAGCCAGGACCAGGGGAGGTCTTCCAAGATCGCCCACACCGCTCATATTGGTGACTGGGGTTGACGAAAAAGCAGGCCCACCCTTTACGAGGCAGGCACAGGTTTATGCTTGCCGTTCCTGTTCTGCTCTACTCCTTTGGGGTAGTAAAATGGACTGTAGATGAGCTGCGCCAACTAGACAGAGATACCCGCAAGATGATGAACATCCATAGGAGTATTCATCCTAGATCGTCCGTTCCTCGTGTTTACTTCCCACGTCATCGGGGGGGCCGAGGACTCTTGGGCCTGGAGTGTATGCATGGCAGAGTAGCGCTGAGTATGGCATGTAACATCCTCAGGAGCTCGGATCCGCTCCTGCTATTAGTGAGAGATCACGAAATCGCAGGGGTGGGCGCAGGATTGTTTAAGGCAGCAAAAAGAGCCGCAGATGAACTTGGTCTCGTCTTCGACGTCAGACGAGGTGGCCGGCGTGGTGCTGATCCAGAGTCAGTCACCGAGCTTCAGCCAAATCGTCTGAAAGCCCAAATAAAAGCTGCCGAACAGGAGAATCTGTTCAGGCAGCATGTCGATAAACCCATGCACGGTGTGTACTATAAGAACATAGAAACACTGGGTTTATCGACTAGGCTGACATTCGCCTTTTTAAGGTCAGCTGGGCTTAAGTCGGAGACCGAGGGATTCATTGTGGCCTGTCAGGATGGTGTAATAAACACCTTGGTCTACCGAAGCCGCGTAATGGGTGTAGAGGTCCCTGATATCAACTGCAGGACCTGCCGTCAGGCGCCGGAATCGCTGATGCATTTGCTTTCAGCATGCCCGATATACGCGATTTCGGCCTACATCCACCGCCATAACGCGGCTTTACGAGTGCTATACTACCATCTAAGGCACTCGTACGGGGTAGATCAAACACCAGTGCTGCCTTACATCCCCGGAGATATTGAGTCCGTTGTCGAGAACGAGAGGTGCCGAATTTATTGGAACTACTCGTTCCCGACCGTCAGGCTCATTCAAGCCAACAAGCCTGACATAGTCCTCCTCGACCATCAGAACAAAATGATGTTTGTCATCGAATTCTCAGCACCTGCTGAGACAAACATCGCTTTGAAGGAGGGGGAAAAACGGACCAAATATCGTGATCTCCGGTATGAGCTCCAAGTGCTGTACCCAGACTACTCGGTCAAGATGGTCGTCCTAATAATCGGCGTACTCGGAGGGATGAAGCCTTCGCTGCTCTCAGAATTAAAGATCATACCGGCCTGTCAGAATTCGGCAGAATGGTTGGCAGGTCAGATGCAGAAGGCGGTTATCTTGGGGTCCCTTCGTCTGCTTAGGGCACATGATTCAGGTGTTTACAGTCACTAACTCCACAGGTCGTGGAGAGTGGCTGTAATGAATTAGCCGGCGCGGCTACCGTGTGGTGTCGGAGGCCACGGAAGCCCTGTCCGGCAGCGGGGAACCGAAAAAAAAAAAATAATAATAATAATAATAATAATAATAATAATAATAATAATAATAATAATAATAATAATAATAATAATAATAATAATAATAATAATAATAATAATAATAATAATAATAATAATAATAATAATAATAATAATAATAATAATAATAATAATAATAATAATAATAATAATAATAATAATAATAATAATAATAATAATAATAATAATAATAATAATAATAATAATAATAATAATAATAATAATAATAATAATAATAATAATAATAATAATAATAATAATAATAATAAAAGCAGGAGGGGCTGACTTTCATCTATCAAGCCTTTGGTGAGTAGCGCCACCACTTACTCCAGCTGGGGGTGCAAAACCGAACCGGCAGCCCTAGTGCACCCGGGAGGGGAAAGCTCATTCCCCTCTGGTGTCGGTCGTGGGCTTGTTGGGCTAACCACCCACAAGCCCTGACTTCTGCCTGTAAACCGAAGAGAGGGCCCCCACAATCGACCTCGTCCGGATAGGGGTCAAGGGCAAGGTGGTGGGGCCCAACCGGATGGAGCGCCCGTTGACGACGAACGCTATGCACAAGGACGCTTTGAGTGGACGGATGAGCTAAGGGACGACCTTCTGCAATGCTACGAAAGCAGTGAGCCCGCACGAAGGGGATACATGGGGCGGATGCATGCTCTGTGGTGTGACAGGCATCCAGAGCATGGCGCCTTCACGCCACAAAATCTGCGTGACTATGTATCCCATCTTCGTAGAAGGGGCTACGTGAGGGCTGCTCCTGGACCGGTGAATGAGGTGGCCGAAAGACCGCCGCATTCACCGGTTGAGGAAGTGGTTCTCCTTGTTCCACCAGTACCAGAGGGCCTCAGTACCAGACGGGGGCTACACCACATAAAAGCCCCCGGGCCACAAGACCTGGCCAGAGTGGATGAAGAACTTCGTGATGCGCTACCAGAACGGGCTGACATCTGGCACATTAACTGTGCCGTGTATGCCGCTGTTCAACGCTTTTCTCGGACGGAGAGGCGTAATACTGCCTCCCCACAGGAGAGGGCGGAGCGGCGCATACAAAAGATGGAAGCCAAGATCCGGTCGGCGAGGCAACACGCATCCCGTATCCAATGTGTGATGGACTACATGGCGGCCAATAGGCCATTTACGCCTAAAGTGCGTCGAATAGCCGCCAACTTAAGACGCGTCCATCACACACTCAATGAGGCAGTGCTGCGAACCACCAAACAGCACTGTCTCGACAGGATACGGATGCTAGTGGTTTGTAAAAAATCACTAGTGAGGCGGGCGAGGGGGCTAGCGGAAAATAAACTCTTCCGCCAAAAGCCCTCGCGCCTTTTCGAACCGCCTCCGCGTGTTGCAGAGAATCCGCCGACTGTAGATCAGGTGGAAAATTTCTGGAAAACGCTTTACGAGGAGAAGCTTCCACTCAACCGAGACTCTCCAGCCCTGGCACACTTTGAAGCCTTCTGTCAAAGGCTTCAACAACCAAACGAGGTGTGCCAACCGATAACTCCAGAAGAGGTTCGAAGAGCTCTTGAGGGCTCTAAGAACTTTGCTGCTCCAGGTCCCGATGGGATAAACAACTATTGGTGGAAAAAATTATCCAGTACCCACCACCATTTGGCCAGAATTTTCAATTCATGGCTAAATGGGGAGCAGCAAATTCCTTCTTGGGTTGTCGAGGGGTGGACAGTGCTGATCCCGAAGAACGGAGATTTGTCTGACCCAAAGAACTACCGGCCGATAACCTGTTTAAACGCATGCTACAAGGTGTTTACACGCATTTTGTACATGCGGGTGCTCCATGCAGTTGAACCGGTTTACGAGCGGATATATGAGCAACGAGGGTCAAAGAGAGGTGTCGCTGGCTGCAAGGAGAACCTGCTGATTGACAGGTGTGTCACGCAGGACTCCGTGCAGTATAAGCGTAACCTCTCCATGGCCTGGATCGATTACCGCAAGGCATTTGACATGACATCACACGAGCTCATTGTACACTTGCTCCAATGTCTTGCGGTGCCCGGTCCCGTAGTGAGATGTATCGAAGAACTAATGCCGCTCTGGAGGACTCGCTTTACCATAACATCGGGTAACGATAGAGTCCAGACGGAGCCGGTATATTTCAGAAGGGGAGTATTTCAGGGAGACTCCCTCAGCCCCCTTCTGTTTTGCATCTCACTACTGCCATTATCCGTTTCGCTCCGGAAAACCCGTGGCTACAACTGCGGTACCCCCGGCGACAGGAGGCATAAGGTCACCCATCTGTTTTATATGGATGACCTTAAACTTTATGCCTCCGGAGAGAGGGACCTACACCAGTCCCTCAGGGTGGTACAGGAGTACACGCAGGCTGTCGGTATGGAGTTCGGGTTAGACAAATGTGCACTGGTCCATCTCAAGAGAGGACGATGCGGGGACTACGGAGAGGACGCGCAGCTCGTGGACGGAAGCATCTTACATCATCTAGATGCCGGAGAGTCGTACACTTACTTGGGTGTCGAGCAACGCTCCACCCAAGAAGTGAGTGTAGTGAAAAACGCTCTCCGCGGCAAGTATCAGCACCGACTCCGACAGATCTGGTCTTCAGAACTGTCGGGGAAGAACAAGGTGTCTGCTACCAATATGCTTGCCGTTCCGATCCTTCTCTACTCCTTTGGGGTAGTGAAGTGGAGTCGAGAAGAGTTGCGTCAACTCGACGTAGGAACCCGCAAGAAGATGCATCTCAATAGGAGTTTGCATCCTAAATCGTCCGTTCCACGGTTATACCTCCCACGACATCGGGGAGGCCGTGGACTCTTGAGTTTGGAGAGTCTCCATAATAGGATGGTTCTGGATGGAGCCTGTAAGGTTATCAGGAGTTCGGATCCCCTCCTCTGCATGGTCCGGGACCATGAAAGTGCAGGAATAGGAGCATTTTTGTTTAAGGCAGCACAGAGAGCAGCCGATGAACTTGGTCTCTCCTTCGACGTCGAGCGGGTAAATCCCGACTCTGTCACCGAGTTGGAACCTGCTCGACGAAAAGCCCAAATTAAAGCTGCGGAACACAACATCTTTCTGCAGCTTCACACGGATAAGCCAATGCACGGAGTTTTCTATAAAAATATAGAGAACCTTGGCTTATCCGAAAGGCTGACCTTTGCCTTCTTAAGGTCAGCCGGGCTGAAGTCTGAGACCGAGGGATTCATAATGGCTTGCCAGGATGGTGTATTTAACACCCTCGTCTATCGTAGTCGTGTCATGGGTATAGAGGTCCCTGATGTCAGCTGCAGGGCCTGCCGCAGGGCGCCAGAGACTCTTATGCACTTGCTGTCGGCTTGCCCGACATATGCAGTCTCGGCCTATATCCAAAGGCACGACGGAGCATTACGAGTGCTTTATTACCATTTAAGGCACTCGTATGGGATAGACGAAACACCAGTGCTGCCTTACGCTCCGGGGGATATTGAGTCCGTTGTGGGAAATGAGAAGTGTCTAATTTATTGGAACTACTCTTTTCCCACCGTCAGGCAAATACAAGCCAACAAGCCTGACGTAGTACTCCTCGACCATCAACTCAAGACAATGTTTGTCGTGGAGTTCTCGGCTCCCGCGGAGAACAACATTGTCTTGAAGGAGGAGGAAAAACGGACAAAATATCGAGATCTGCTCTTCGAACTCCGCAGACTGTATCCAGACCATACTGTTAAGATAGTGGTACTGATTATAGGAGCCCTCGGTGGAACGAGACACACACTGCTTTCGGAACTCAAGATCATACCGGCATGCCGAAACTCGGCAGAGATCTTAGCCGGCAGAATGCAGAAGGCCGTCATTCTTGGTTCATTACGTCTGCTCAGGGCACACGATTCCCGGACCCAGTAGTCACTTACCCCACGGGCGTGGGGAGTGGCTACCGGTACTACCAGCTCCCCTCTGTGAGGGTCGGAGCCACAGAGAAGGGTGACTGGTTTTTAGCTAGCTAAAAAAAAAAAAAAAAAAATAATAATAATAATAATAATAATAATAATAATAATAATAATAATAATAATAATAATAATAATAATAATAATAATAATAATAATAATAATAATAATAATAATAATAATAATAATAATAATAATAATAATAATAATAATAATAATAATAATAATAATAATAATAATAATAATAATAATAATAATAATAATAATAATAATAATAATAATAATAATAATAATAATAATAATAATAATAATAATAATAATAATAATAATAATAATAATAATAATAATAATAATAATAATAATAATAATAATAATAATAATAATAATAATAATAATAATAATAATAATAATAATAATAATAATAATAATAATAATAATAATAATAATAATAATAATAATAATAATAATAATAATAATAATAATAATAATAATAATAATAATAATAATAATAATAATAATAATAATAATAATAATAATAATAATAATAATAATAATAATAATAATAATAATAATAATAATAATAATAATAATAATAATAATAATAATAATAATAATAATAATAATAATAATAATAATAATAATAATAATAATAATAATAATAATAATAATAATAATAATAATAATAATAATAATAATAATAATAATAATAATAATAATAATAATAATAATAATAATAATAATAATAATAATAATAATAATAATAATAATAATAATAATAATAATAATAATAATAATAATAATAATAATAATAATAATAATAATAATAATAATAATAATAATAATAATAATAATAATAATAATAATAATAATAATAATAATAATAATAATAATAATAATAATAATAATAATAATAATAATAATAATAATAATAATAATAATAATAATAATAATAATAATAATAATAATAATAATAATAATAATAATAATAATAATAATAATAATAATAATAATAATAATAATAATAATAATAATAATAATAATAATAACACCATCTTGAAGGAGGGGGAAAAACGGACTAAATACCGAGATCTCCGGTATGAGCTCCGAGTGCTATACCCAGACTACTCGGTCAAGATGGTTGTCCTGATAATCGGTGTACTTGGTGGAATGAGGCCTACGCTGCTCTCGGAATTAAAGGCCATACCAGCCTGCCAAAAGTCAGCCGAGTGGTTGGCAGGCCAAATGCAGAAGGCAGTTATCCTGGGGTCCCTTCGTCTTCTTACGGCACACGAATCTGGCATCTACAGTCACTAACCCTGCGGGATGCGGGGAGTGGCTGTGGATAATTCGCTGGCGCTTCTCCTGTGAGAATGTCGGAGACACGGGAGAACTGTCCAGCATCGCGCACGCGGAAAAAAAACATTAATAACAGGGGAATCATTCTCGTGGTAGATTTATTATTAAACAGTACTATACAGTTGTAATGTGGCAACATGTTTAAATGTTACTGTTAAGTGATTTGGTTTGGTCAACAAATCACCATGTCTTGTGTTATATGAATGATTCTGGTTTCCTTTGTCAAAAAGGTCCATATATTTTTTTATATAACAGACATTTAAACATAAAAATGCATGGTACCGTGAGAATTTTTTTGTTTTTGTGTGTTACTCTGCAACTTTCATTATAACCCATAGTTATTTTATCCCTAATAATAAAATATATGATCTTTACTTTATGATATTCAATCGCTATATATGGTGCTCGGTATAACCAACTATTTGTCGGAAATACAGCTCGAACTAATTAATGTCCTTATAGCATCTCCTTATTATCAAATGTATGCCAATTAAGCTAAAGAAGAGGAAAAGATTAACATATTTTTCTGCAACAAGAGAGCAATTAGAAATTGTATTCTTGATCTTGATATTTCTTAATATGTTGTATTATTTTCTACATTTTACATTTACATTACATTTTATCATATTGTATTTCATTGTTGTTTGTCATTAACTCAGAGGCCGGGTAGGTATCCGGCTCCAGCGACGGCTTTCATGCAGCCATAATATTATGTTGTAAGCACCCAAGGGTGGCCTAATAACTCACGATCCCCACCAAAAAATGTCAGATGCAGAGCCTTATTCAAAATATTGTAAGAATTTGTGTAACGTTAATTAAGCAAAGAACTCGTAACTGGAACGGACTCGCAATGACCCGCTTTTGAGGCCGGGGGTAATCATCCTCGCATTTTGAGTCACTGTTCTGCATGCTGGTAATGAGGATAAGTTGTAGAATGTAACAGTACAGATCATAGTATACGTCAGACCATATTTCGGGCCAGTACGGACGTTTCTTCTAGAGTGAGATAACTGCGCCGCTAATGCACGTTCGGAGAACAAGGATAGTCTGACTTTTCACCCCCGCACTGACTTGTTCGCCTAAAAGCTCTATATTAAGGAACCTCATACTCTACAAATCTTGATAAGCACCTACTAAAACATTTAGTGCAGTAAATAGGGATTCCAAAATGACTGCTCTGGGATAAAAATGGTATAAAGCTGATTTTTGGTACAGATGTTTCTAATGGGCCGAGGAATGATAATCCATCGAGTTCCCAAGAATTCGCTGTGAGCTTCAAAAAATGACTGAATTCGAGGATTCTTGCACTTAATGAAAAATATCTAGGTTAATATTGGAGTTATCAAAATTTTACAAGAAAACTTTTTGTTAATTATAAAATTGTGCGTCTTTCGATATATTATATCAAACTATATGAGATTAATTATTTAATGGATCTTGAAAATCATAGAAAATTGGTTGGTTTCTTAATTATACGCAAATGTTTTACTTGCCTGTTCATATATAAACATTTTTCAAGAATACATTTTTGTTAGTATTAAAATTCAGCATGAAAGATAGAACTAATTATATAAGAGTGTATAATTAGTTCTATTTTATTAATCATGAGATATATTTAAAATGTTTAATTACATAAAGAGAATGAATGGTAGGTTCCAGGGTACAATAGTCTTATTACTTTTAATTCCACACCCAGTGGAAGTATAGTAACGACAAAAAAATTTTTATTGTTCAAATAGGCTTAGAACGTCACGAAACGTCGAGATTTTAAGTTTGAGCGAAAAAAATTTTCTGTCTGTCGGTCAGTCGGTCTGTCGGACTGTCTGTAACTTTTTTGTGCGCACGTTTACTCTGGAACCGTTTGAGATATTGACTTAAAATTTGGTACACATATGTACTTTAACGAGATCTAGAACTAGATTATATTTTCGTCTTGTTCTGTCGAAGGGTTGAGGGGTAAATTGGGGTAAAATAGGTAAATCAAGCAGGTAAGAGTCTATAAAATTGGTATTTAGTATACATATACAAGAGAAGCTAAGGTCTCAAAAAAATTTTGGCATTAGCCACCCCCATTACCACCCCCACCCCATTATTAAAGGGGATAAAAAAAATTGTGATTTAGTATGCGTACAAGAACCAGAAACCTCAAAATGTTTTTCTACTTTATTCACCCCCACTACCACCCCCTATCACCACCCCCACCCCGCTACCGATGTGGGGTATCGTTTTATGTGTTTTTGGGGTAAAGGATTTCAAATATTATGCTATTAAAGTTCCATAAACAATTATTTCCACATACAAAATTTTTTCGTTTATGAGTGACTTGGATAAAAAATCTGGATGTGGAAGTAGTGATTCCTTGGGCAGCGGTTTTTCGGTATAAATATCCTATCAAAATATTATAACAGTTTTATTAATTAATATTTTACAATTGTAAAAATATTATTGAGACCTTGTTAATAAAAAAACCTAATAGACTAGTATTACTATGAGAAGATGCCAAGGCGGAGCCAAAATGCGCGAATATTTTTACCAGTGGCATAACTTTATCTGGGGTATAGGAATGTTTAATTGCAATAAAAGTTTCGCGGTCAAGGAACTGTGAAAATAGAGTGGATTAAAACTTGTCAACTGTTACGAGTAACCTTTGTTCAGGAGAAGTGTAAGAATAGTAAGTTCTACTAAACTTTCCCTAATAAAGTTGTTTTATTATTATTATTATCGTCGCCGCCGCTCTACTGCAGGGCACCGCCGCCACTGGTGTTGATATTGAATGTCACGTAATTCTTTCTCATTGGTTTAGAATGATGGAGCGCACAAACTCGTTTCTGCGCATATTTTTTGCTGGCATCTTCTCATAGTAATACTACTTTAACATAACTTATTGCCCCCTATGTACAGTCATGTAGTGGGAGAGCGCACGTGACTCGATTACATTGCTATTGACATACCTAGAAACGGGAAAGTGAGGCTACCACCAGACAAAAGGTCAATATCTTTAATGACTCTAAATAAAAAATTAGTGATTTTATCCGAGTGGGAGAGGAGTTCTTTATTTGGACATAGTGGGACAATAGTGCGTCCGACTTCGATATCTCGATTTCTACGATAGCTAGAATTAAAAAAATACAAGTAAACTAGATAAAAAAGTCTATAACGGGAAATTACAGGATCAAGTGCCTTTTTTTAAATAGAATGTACAGTACATTTATTGAAGCCTCTTTCTAGACTCTATTCATTCCTATTTTGTTATTGACTATCCCTCAACCACTTGGATGTAATGAATTTTTTTTTGTTGAAATAATGCCATCTGCAGATGCATATTAAAAAAATCATCAAATGGGCTTTAAGAAAAACTTACGTGAATGCTAGTTACGAAACATCTAATTAATGTTTTTGAATCATTTTTATGAAGTATTTAAATTGAATTTTCTCAATTACTTCAAATGGAACACCCTGTATACTTTTCGACGGTGTGATTAGAAATGAATAACGAAAATTTTTTGTAAGTACTTCCCTATGGCTAATTGCAACCATTTTCGTTTTATTAAGCAATAAGTACAAAATTCAAGAATAAACTTAAAAACCGCTGCCCAAGGAATCACTACTTCCACATCCAGATTCTCTATCCAAGTCACTCACAATGAAAAAACTTCGTATGTGGAAATAATTGTTTATGTATATTTGAAATCCTCTACCCCAAAAACCCATAAAGCGATACCCCACATCGGTAGTGGGGTGGGGGTGGTGATAGGGGGGTGGTAATGGGGGTGGATGAAGTAAAAAAAATAGTTTCTAGTTCTAATAGTTTCTGGTTCTTGTACATACACTAAATCACAATGTTTTTCATCCCCTTTAATAAGTGGGTGGGGGTGGTAATGAGGGTGGCTAATGCCAAACATTTTCTTGAGAGCCTAACTTCTCTTGTATACACTAAATACCAATTTTATCGACTCTTACCTGCTTGATTTACCCATTTACCAGAAATTTACCCCAATTTACCCCCCAACCATTCGTCGGAACAACAGGAAAATATAATCCAGTACCAGATCTCGTTAAAGTACATACGTGTACCAAATTTCAAGTCAATATCTTAAACGGTTCCAGAGTAAACGTGCGCACAAAAAAAAGTTACAGACAGACCGACAGACAGACAGAAATTTTTTTCGCTCAAACTTAAAATCTCGACGTTTCATGACATTTTAAGCCTATTTGAACAATAAAAATTTTTAAAAATGTTTTTGTCGTTACTATACTTCCACTGGATGTGGAAGTAAAATAGAGGTTTCTTCAAATAATTAATTAGAAAAAATAATAAATAACTATAATAAGTACTCCACATTCTGATTAACACACATCTCTATGCAGTTTTGAAATGAGGTTTTTACTGTTCCTAAAATTGCCGGTGTGATAGATCTAAAAGCAGTTATTATCCTTTCCTTCATATTTTGTACTGTTGTTGGTGTGTCTTTATAAACAATTTCCTTCTCGTATCCCCCAATAACTGTGGCAGATAATTTTCCAGAAAATGAAGATAAATAGGTTCAGTCAAAATACCATCAAAGAAATGTGGCCCTATTACATGTTCTCCAATAATTCCTCCCCAAACGTTTATAGACTATCTGTGATGGTTATCAACTTGTCTAAAAAGTGAGGATTTTCCGTAGCATAATAATGGAAATTGTGCCTATTAACAAATCCATTTTTATAAAAAGTTGCCTCATCAGGGAATAAAACATTATGCAAGAAGGTGACATCTTCCACTTTATCTCTGGTACAATTATAAAATTGTAGAAGCTTTTGAAAATCGTCATCAGATAATTCCTGGTGGATTTGAATATGATATGCACGAAACCTATTTGTTTTTAAGATTCGACAAACAGACTTTCCTACTAATCAGCTCACTTCTTCATATGGGAATTTTCAATCAGAACCACAGAAAACTATTTTTCTTCATTCACAACACGTTTTATTCTTTCGCCTTTTTTATATTCGACATTTACAGTTTCCACAAATCTATCAAGAAGGTTTTGGAAGCTGCTAACATACAGGAATCCTTCTTTCAGGATACCTTTGCTTATAAATTCATTTGGCAAGCAAACAATTTCTGTCCGACTCGCCCAAAACAAAAGTCATGTCTACAAGTTCTGCTTTATTAAAATTCATTTTGTAAAACTTGAAATATTTTAAATTTAATGCAAATGATAACTGTTTTATTGCTTTTCGAATAACGAAAACAGCAAAAAAATTTACAAAAAAACCATTACAGTAAGGGACCAGTGAAATACTATTTACACACTTCAATGGATTGGAAGAAATGGTTCCACTAATGGCCTCATTTCAAAATTGCATAAAGACGTGTATCAATCAAAATGAGCAATATGTGGAGCACTTATTAAAATTATTTATAATTTTTTCTAATGAATTATTTGATTTTTCAAGTTTATTCTTGAATTTTGTGCTTATTAGTCAATAAAAGGAAAATGGTTGGAATTAGCCATAGGAAAGTACTTTCAAAAATGTTCGTTTTTCATTTCTACATCACATCGTTGAAAAATATGGATGTTCCATTTGAAGGAATTGAGAAAATTCAATATAATTTTTGGTCATTCTGTACATTTTTATGAAGTAAAAATGATTCAAAAACATTAATTAGATGTCTCGTAACTAGCATTCACGTAAGTTTTCGTAAAGCCCATAATTTTGACTTTGGTGATTTGTTCAATATGCATCTGCAGATGGCATTATTTCAACAAAACAATTCATTACACCCAAGTGGTTTAATCGACAATATTACTAGTTTATCAACATATTTATTTTCTAATAATGGTCCCTTACATTCTTCTAAATTATTTACCTTATCAAATGAATACACTGCATTACTTTTAGAATTTCCAAGCTTGACAAGTTCGCCAAATTACAATTTGCCCGTTAAACATTTCGTAGTGCATCATATTATAACAGAAGGTCATTTACCTTTCTCACGGCCACGTAGGTTAGATAATGTTAAAAAGATAGCTCAGAACGAATTCAATGCTCAAGATTGGTAGAGTCTGAGGTGGCCTAATAACTCAGGATCCCCACCAAAAAAATGCCATTAGCCAATGAGCAGCTGGTGTGAAATCACACCAGATGCAGAGCCTGATTCAAAATATTGTAAGAATTTGTGCACTGTTAATTAAGCAAACAACTCGTAATTGGAACGGGCTCACAATTACCCGCTTTTAAGGTCGGGGGTAATTATTCCGCATTTTGAGTCACTGTTCTGCATGGTGGTAATCAGGATAAGTTGTAGAATGTAACACTACAGATCATAGTACACTTCAGACCATATTTCGGGCCAGTACGGACAGTTCTTCTAGAGTGAGATAACTGCGCCACTACTGCACGTTCAAAGAAAAAGGATAGTCTGGTGTTTCATCTCCGCACTCATCGTCTCGCCTAAAAGCTGTATATTATATCATACTCTACATATCTTGTTCAATGCTATGGTAGAATTAGGCATTTGTGTACCTTCTTCTTCTTCCGTATCCTCACCATTACACATGGTAGCTAAGAAAGAAAAAAATGACTGGAGACCTTGCGGAGACTATCGTCGACTCAATTCAGTTACTATCCCTGATAGATACCCATTACCGCATCTGCATGACTTCAATTCACATTTATAGGATTGTGTTATCTTTTCAAAAATAGATTTGGTCCGTGCTTATCACCAAATACCTGTAGCAAAAAGTGACATTTTTAAAACAGCGGTTACTACGCTTTTTGGTTTATTTGAATTGGCGCTTATGCCTTTTGGCTTACGTAACGCTGGTCAAACATTCCATCGTTTTATGAACGAAGTTTTAGTAGGTTTGCCCTTCATATTCGTCTATTTAGATGACATTCTGATTGCAAGTAAATCTAGTTCGGAACATTTAGAACACTTGAGCCTTGTTTTTCAGAGGTTAGAATTGTACGGTATAAATATTAAACCGTCAAAATGCATATTAGATGTCAATCATTTGACATTTTTAGGACACAATATTTCTTCAGCCGGTATTTTACCTTCTTCTGAACGTATTGATGTCATAAATGATTTTCCCTTACCAACTACAATTAAACAACTTCAGCGTTTCATAGGTATGGTAAACTTTTATCATCGTTTCATACCTTCTTTCGCTGAAATCTTAATTCCTTTACATGCTCTATGTACTGCATGATAAAGTTAAAATAATAAATGATTGGCCTACCGACTGTCTTGACAGTTTTTCCAAATCTAAAGCTGCTATAGCTAGTGCAACCTTTTTAGCTCATCTTCGTTGTGATGATAGCTCGTTTTTATCGTTGACAGTTGATTGTTCAAATGTCTCTATGGGGGCAGTTCTTGAACAGCGCGATTACAAAGGTGTATTTGCTCCATTAGCCCTTTCCTCACGAAAACTTACCTTAGCACGGGCAAAATATAGTGCCTTTGACAAAGAACTTCTTTCTTTATTCACAGCGATTAAACATTTCAGGTTTTTACTTGAAGGTCGTTCATTTCAGACATATCAAGGGGAAACATAACGTTGTTGCTGACACCTTATCACTTGAGCATGATACGTCTTCTTTACAACAATGTGTTTTTCCAATTGCAACCCAAACGTCTAACCTTTGACTTAAATTTATTGAGCAAAGCTCAAGAAGATGATTCTGACCTTAAATTTTTATTGTCAGATACTTCATTGAACACAAAGAGAACTTTTCATTTAAAGAAAATTAAAATTCCATATTCTGACGAGTTTATTTGGTGTGACGTTTCCCGCCCTAAACTACGTCCTTATGTTCCAATCATTTATAGACGGACAATTTTTGATATTTTTCATGGTTTATCTCACCCTGGTATCAAGGCGACTAGAACGTTAGTTTCTAAAAATTATTTTTGGCCTAAAATGACTTCAGATTGTAACCTCTGGGCAAACACTTGTATTAGCTTTCAAACTAATAAAGTGACACGACACACGAGAAGTCCCATAGGTAAATTCGATATACCTAAAGGACGATTCGACGATTTAATAGAACCATTACCTCCTTCTAAAGGTTGTTCTTATATTTTGACTGTGATCGAACGTTTTACTAGATGACTCGAAGCTTATCCACTTCATGATATAACTGCAGAAACTGTAGCGCGTATGTTATTTAAAAATTACGTTTGCCGTTTCGGTGCCCCTTTGACAGTGACAACGGATCAGGGTGTTCAATTTGAATCGAAATTATTCCAAGAATTTTCAAAATTTTTGGGATTTCATAGAATACGGACCACACCTTATCATCCCAGTAGCAATGGCATGATAGAAAGATTTAACAGAAGTCTTAAAACTGCTTTGAGAGCTAAAGCTTCCACACCACCTTGGGTAGATGAACTTCCTATCATACTATTAGCTCTCAGGACAATCCCTAAAGACGATTTGCAATGTTCCTCCACAGAACTCGTTTTTGGTCAAACTTTACGACTACCAGGTGAATTTTCTATTAAATCATATACTTGTCCGGATATTCCTTATTTTATTACTAAATTACGTACTTCTTTTGATAATTTAACGTTCATTCCACCTTTTTACCATGTTAATTACAAATCATTTATCAGTTCAGACATTTCGACTTGTAATTTTGTTTTCGTTCGGAAAGAACGTTTTAAAAAATCTTTCTCACCTCTGTACGATGGACTATTTAAAGTTTTGTCCCGTACAGATAAGTTGGTTACTTTTGTTAAAGGAACTAAAATCGTCACAGTAAATGTTGATAGAATTAAACCAGCATATTTACTGACAAACAAATGCGATGTCACTGTACCACCTATTAAGAAAGTTCGTTTTGCCATCGACGAAATAACTGATTGACCTTTCTCTTTATTAACGGAGGGTAATGTGGCAGTTTACTTACTCTTGAATAAGATTTCCGGTAACCAAGACTTCAAGAGAAACAAAAAGAAGATAATATAATATCATTTTTGAATATACATATCTTAAAAATAAAATGTTAAAAAGAAGATCTAATCGAAAAGCTTAATATATATACATATATCAAAGTCTTATTTTTATTTAATAATAGAAAATGTTGATAAAGAAATAATATTAACCACTATAACAGTCAATAATAATAGTATAGGAATGAACAGAATCTAGAAAGAGACTTCAAAAAATGTACTGATATACATAGCTTTCCATTTGAAAAAAGGCACTTGATCCTGTAATTTTGTCTTGGTTCGCTCTGTATATTCGAAAATAGTTTCCGGTTTTTATTTAGTTTACTTGTATTTTTCTTTTTAATTTTTAGCTATCGTAGTACTCGAGATATCGCAGACGCATCTCACAAGTGCTGTCTATAAAAATATCTAAAAGTTAAGTGTAAAAGATATATTTAAGTTCGCATAAGATAGCATGTGTTTGAAAGTTAATATATATCTCGGGGCATTTTTCAGTAATTTTATAAATATTAGTTAGTGTTTAATTAGGTACGCAAACCAAATAATTCCACAGTGCTTCTGGTCTATGCAGTAAATTAACGATAAGTGTCTTTAATTAATTTTTAATAATAGCAAGTGAATGATTTTTAATTAACTAGCCCACTAGGCTAGTATGTTATCACCTTTTGTTGCCATCTTGAGGGTAAGAAGTACTAAATTTCTTAGAATTCTTAGGGTCGGGCGGTCCCAAGTGGGCGAGGGCATAAATTACGGCCTAACCAAATAAATCCGTTAACACCGATCTCCCATTCACTTGAGTGAAATAACTAATAGCACTATTTGGAACACAAACAGATGGAGCGTCATATTCATTTCAGATAAAAATAATAATAATATGTAAATATTTGAATTTGAAAGAATAAATAAAAAAATAGTCGTGCAGACGAAAATTGTTTTTAAGGTATTTGGTTTCAAATAAATAATTTTTAATTACAGTGAAAAAAGGGTGACAAAAACCGTTGCTGAGTGAAAAATTCTACAGGGTGGTACATATTAGCATAACGCACGTAATAATCAAATGCATTACTCTTAAAATATGGTCATTATATTCCCTTATATTTTCTTAGGTAAATTATCAAGTGAAGCTTTTCAGGTCAAAATTGCGCTCGTTAAATGAAAAATTCTACATTATATTTCACACTAAAAATGGGGAGACCGGGTTACACGTGGAAAACAACAACTAAGAGGATCATGAACAAACTGGGAAGCGACCAAAATACTGGGAATGAAAGTGAGTGGGAAAAATGAACTCCACAAAGAAACCGCAGCGATATACCCTACCAGAACCAGAAACCGAGGAATCAGAAAACTCAGAAGGAGAAGAAAAAAATCTGTAGAAGCAGAAACACAAAAAGAGGAGCATAAACATTAAATAACGAGCACAACGCGGCAACACATTGGACTTGTCATCTTGCTGTCGAGGCGACCAGACGTGCTTTATAATGCTCTGTCACTAATGGATACCCATAAAAGTTAATAAAAGTTAAATAGAGACAAGGTATAAAAAATATAGTTAAAAAAAGTATAAGTGGATGTGTCTGTAAAATAATACATATATCGGAACATTAGTTACTGTTTAATTAGGTATATAAACCAAAACTTTACACAGTGCTTCCCCGCTAACGCAATAAATCATTATATATATATATATATATATTATATAAAATTATACGCTATATCATCAAGATACAAAGCGACATTACAGATAGCATCATATTACAGTATTAGATAACAGCTTCCTTTGAATTGCTTATCTAGATATTAAATTTCATTTTAACTTCTCACAATATTATGCTGATTAGCTAGCTTGCATTTCCTTTGTTCAACTTTGGCTGACACATCATTTGAAAACTTATAAATAAGACTAACGAGGATTTGTACCAGTAGTTATCATACTCACTTCATATTAAATGTATCATACATAAATTGTATCTTTTATTCAGGAATCAACGTTGATTCCTCATGTAACCAAATAAAAAGTTTTTAAAAAGTCAATCACGCAAACAGTGATCTAACAAATGGCGCAGTCGGTAGGATCTAACTAACATCGCGTGTTCGGGAGCCTAACTAGTGGTAAACGTATCCAGCGGAACAAGGAGTCCATCTGCAAAAGGTGCCTAACCATTGGAAAAGAACCATTAGAACAAGGAGAACTTCTTAGCCGTGGTGGTGGATCCCAATCCTTTAATTAGAAGAACCTACTAACCAGATGAAGAAAATATTCACGTAAGTCATTTTAAGAATCATCTCGCTTACTTTATTCATAACCTATTTAAGTGAACAGTTCTATTGTCAAAGTGAAATCCATTCCTTTACAAATGCAACGAAACAAGTTAATTTAATTTAAGTTTATTTATTTTCGTATTTACGAAACATTGTGTATTATACAGCTAATATACAATCCATTTACACACGCAACGTAACAAGCTAATTTAATTCAAGTTCGTATCATACTGCTGATACGCAACCAATTTCCTTTTGCAATCCAAATAATTTAAATACAAAGCAAAATGCCAGACAGAGCTCAACCAGAGACAGCTCAACCAATAGTACCGGCACCAGCCGAACAACAACAACCAGAGCAAATTGAGCCTTACAAGCTCTCTGAAGTATTTTCATTGATACCGGAATTTGATGGCAACGCCATTAATTTACAAACATTTTTAAACTCATGTCAGTGTGCACAAAGTATGGCCATCCATGACCAGAAAATTTTACTAACAATCCACATCAAAAATAAGTTAAAAGGCAAAGCTGCCGAATTAATTAATTCACGCAACCCTGGCACCTGGCCAGAAATCAAAGCACTCTTGGAAACTCATTTTTGGGGACTCCAGAGATCTAACGGCCCTGATTCAGGACCTGCAGCGCATTCACCAATTACCAGGCGAATCCGCATTAACATTTGTATCGCGTCTACAAACGCACAACGCGAAGATGCACGCCGCAGTGCAAAAACAAAATCTCACGGGAACGCAAAGAACTGCACAATCAGATCTTATAGAAACCATGACGCTTAATAATTTGTTAACGGGCTTAGAACCAAACTTAGGCCGCATCATACGTGCCAGTAACCCTCCAACCATACTAAAAGCTGTTAGCAGAATTCGGAGAGAACTGCAACTCTCCTATTTCGAACAACAAAAATTTCCGAGAAATAGTCCGGTCAAAAACCAAACGACCAACCTCTAATTTTCAACAGAAATTCTGCTCATTTTGTAAAAGAAATGGACACGTCATAAACGAATGTCGTACAAGGCAACAGCAACAGTCTATGCCATCGACATCAAACTTCCAGAGACCAAATTATCAAGGAAACCCAAATTTTCAAAATTTTTCTCAAACCAATCAATTTAATCAGAGGACATTCCCTCAACCTAATCAATCTAGTCAACCGCAACAAAACAGGCCCTCAGCCATAAGACCGAACCCGAATTTCAATCAGCAAAGACCCTCTGCTATTCAACCAAACCCAAACTTCAACCGTTTTAATCAACAAAAAACGCATCATCTAAATTACGAACCTTATGAAAACCAATGCGATTTTAATCAATACAGTGACTATTCTTCTGATTACCAAACTGCAGAAGATACTTACGAACATTATAACTTTGAAACCAACCAAAATTTCCAAGAGAATTATACAGCTAATTCTCAATACGAACAGTACGAGGATTATACTGCTAATCCTCAGGATTTTCGTTTAGACCCGGAGTACCTCACGGATACTCCAACACAACAAACAGACCAATTCGAACCAATTACGGAACTAGAAACTCAAATACAATCTTTGAATCTCAACGACAGTTTCGACCCGTCCCTGAACTTCCCAGAACAGAAGTTCTTTTAAATACACCCCCGCATACCTTACTAACCGTAAACTCAAAAAATCTCTACTATATGAAAGACGCAACTGGTAAATTTAAGATTTTAATTGACACAGGTGCAGGTATATCAATTTTTAAACCTAAAACTGCTGAAAATTATAGATGTAGATCTCCTGAAAATGTAATCATTCAGGGCATTACTGATCAAAAAATTTATATCAACGAATCTGTTCTCATCCCCTTTTCAGATGAGTCACACAAAGTTTATATCTATAACCTAGATATAGATTTTGATGGATTATTAGGCGCAGACTTCCTAGAACATTACGAATGCAAAGTAGACTTTAAAAATAAACAACTAGTCACAAATTTTAAAACAGTACCACTATTTAAAGTCACTGAAGAAACTACAGTAAATTTACCTGTACAACCAACTAGTAACTCTAACATCAAAAACCAAAATCCAAATTTAAGCAACATCAAAAATTTAATCTCTATCGAACCTCGCATGGAAAAAATTTGTAAACTAAAATGCAACCTGCGAAATACCGAGGCTATACTGTTAGCCCAGGAAAACGAGAAAGTACGGTTACCAAATGCAATTGTCAAAATCGATCACAATGGAGAATTTTTAACTTCAATAATAAATGCAAACGCGATCCCTAAAACCATAAACTTTTCAAACCTTAACCTGGAACCAGTACAAAAATTCAAATCAATTTTTAATTTAAATACTCAAAATTCTGACCAATACTTACAGACAGACAGATCCTTTGAAATCAGGAACGAATTGCGCTTGGATCATCTAAACGAAGAAGAGGCCGAAATAGTAACGCAGCTTTGTTTAGACTTTCAAGATATATTCTATTTAGAAGGAGACAATTTGACCTTTACCAACGAAATCAAACACCCTATTGACAATTCCCGACCGATATTTACGAAATCGTATCGCTACCCTCAGGTCCATAAAGAAGAAGTTAAGTCCCAAGTATCGAAAATGTTAAGTCAAGGTATTATTCAACCCTCAATCTCACCTTGGTCCTCTCCTGTCTGGGTAGTTCCCAAAAAACTGGACGCTTCTGGTAAACAGAAATGGCGCGTTGTAGTCGACTACCGCAAACTCAACGAGGTTACAATTGGTGACAAATATCCTCTGCCCAACACTTCCGATCTTTTAGACCAACTTGGCAAATGCCAATATTTTACAACCTTAGATTTGGCTTCTGGTTTCCACCAAATCGAAATTAATCCCGCAGATATTCAAAAGACTGCTTTCACAGTTGAGAACGGTCATTATGAATTCGTGCGAATGCCATTTGGACTCAAAAACGCTCCATCAACTTTTCAAAGAGTTATGGATAACATCCTGTTAGGTATTCAAAACGAACGATGTCTCGTCTACATGGACGATATCATTATTTACTCTCCTACAATTCACGAACACATTTCCCGTCTAACTGAAGTCTTTAAACGCCTTCAAAAAGCCAACCTCAAAATTCAACCAGACAAATGCGAGTTTCTCCTCAAGGAAGTCGCTTATTTAGGACATCTCATTACAAAAGACGGCGTAAAACCGAACCCTTCGAAAGTTGACGCTATTTTAAATTTTCCTCAGCCGAAAATTCCAAAAGAAATTAAATCATTTCTAGGCTTAGCCGGATATTATAGGCGCTTTATTCCTAATTTCTCCAAGATAACCAAGCCCTTAACAAAACTACTACAAAAAGACGTACCATTTCTCTTCAACAATGATTGTATAAATTCTTTTCAAAATTTGAAACAAACATTAACGACAACTCCGATATTAATCTACCCCAACTTTGATGAACCTTTCATTCTAACCACTGATGCGAGCGCATTTGCCGTCGGCTCGGTGCTGAGCCAGGGGCCTATTGGCAAAGATTTACCCATTGCCTATGCTTCTAGAACCTTGTGCAGTGCAGAAACTAAATATTCAACGATTGAACGCGAGCTTTTATCGATAGTATGGAGTGTAAAGCACTTTAGACCATATCTATACGGTAGAAAGTTCAAGCTTGTAACCGACCACAGACCACTCACCTGGCTATTCTCTATAAAAGATCCAGGAAGTAGACTTGTCCGTTGGCGACTCAAATTAGAAGAGTACGATTACGAAATAATTTATAAACCCGGCAAAATCAATAAGAACGCGGACGCACTTTCCAGAATCAAAATTAATCATTTTTCCGAATGTTCCAAATTCTATTCAAAGGTTCTAGCCGCGAATGACGAAGAGTCAGACGACGACGAAAACCCAGACGATAACAACGAAATCACTAACGAACAAATTTCCCGAGAATTTGAAACTTTCACCAACCTATATAAAACAACATCTTTAATAGACTATTCAAAAATCAAAGCCTCAAACAAACAACTCTTATACCGAGAACATAAAGATATTATAACCTTCTTCCAACAAAATAACTTACAAGACCTACATCACAAAATTATTGAGGACATATTCGAAGAAAACCCCAAATTTCATAACGATAAAATCAATATTGTATCGAGCAAAACAGTCAGACATAGGAGATATTTTATCATTCCCCTACCGTTTGATATCGAATCCGTAATTGAACATTTATTTTTGGTATTATTTAAAAACCAAGATGTTTTAGACCTTTCTAAGACATACTTTGTCGAAAATAACCTAGACCTCCCCGTACTCGAAATTCTATCATTCATTTTTGCGGAAAAAGATTTAAAAGTAGTAATTTGTCAAGATATCGTCAGAACTGCCGACGAAGATGAAATTCCAATTATATTGGAGCAAAATCATTTTGGTAAAAATAATCTACACCGTGGAATAAACGAAACGATTCGAAGAATTAGAGAAAAATACACTTGGCAAGGTCTAACTAAAGACGTTGAAAATTTTATAAAAAATTGCGAAACTTGCCAAAAGACTAAAGTTTGCCGGAAAAACCTTAACAACCCTCTAGTAGTCACAGAAACCCCAAGAACACCATTCGAAAGAATTAATATCGATTTATTTGAAATCCCAACTCGAAATTACGCTTTAACTATTCGCGACGAGTTAACTAAATTTACACAAGCCTATGCAGTCCCGGACAAATCCGCAAAATCCGTCGTAAATGCCTTGTTGTTATACTTTCAACATTATGGTACCCCGCTAAGAATCCATTGCGATTACGGTGGCGAATTTGACAACCGTTTGCTCAAAGATCTCTGCACCCTCTACGACATAAAATTAACTTATTCAAGCGTAGGACATCCCCAATCGAACGGATCCATAGAAAGATTTCATGCTACTTTAGCCGAAATGATAAGAATTCATAAAACTGAAAACCCGAACGAACATCCGTTCACAATTTTACCATATGCAGTAATATGTTATAACAATTCGGTAAATAAAACACACGGTTTCACCCCATATGAACTTATCTTTGGTCATACGTCTAACAGACCACCCGAAACTTTATATAACCAAAAAGAATTAATAACCAAATACGTTAGAGATTTAAACAACAGAATATCCCTCTATAAAAATGAAATTTGACGAAATCTTTTCAGATACAAAAAGATATAAACGAGGAATACTTAACGGTATCGGTACAATATTCAAATCCATAACTGGAAACCTAGATGCTGAAGATGGCCAGTACTATACTAATTGTATAAATAAACTAAATAACGACGAACATCAATTGGAAAACTTAATCAAAAATCAAATTTCAGTTACGACTTCTGTTATTAAAAACTTCAACTCGACTATACAAAAATTACAAATTGACGAGGAAACGTTTAACAAAGATCTCGAAGAAATCGAACGCACAATTCAAACCATGACTCAAGCTATTCAGGCCGCTCATATAAAACTAAAATTCCTATACATTTCCGAACAACTAATGGCGAGCTATTTGTATATCGAAGATAATTTAAACGACATTCTAAATTCAATAACATTTGCCAGACTAGGAATCATTCACACGTCAATCATAACCCCTAATCACTTAGTGACAGCACTACAAGAAGTTTCACAGAGCTTACGAAGGAACAAATTGCCTCTCCCCATTAAATTATCGGCAGTTGCTAAGTATTTGGATATTATTGAATTACAAGCGTTTCAAATGGATTCTAACTTAGTATTTGTTTTAACAATACCACTTGTTGAACCCCAAAATTATGACACCTATCGCCTATATCCTATCCCGATACTTGATAACAGAACTGGTCTACATCACATTTTATCTATTTCACAAAAGTTTATCGCGAGAGACGATGATTCTTTAATGCACACACCTATACAAAATTTGAAAGAATGCAAACCTCTTTATTTTGGAACCAAACTATGCTCAAACCTATACGCTTATCCCATCGATCAAAATGCCATATGCGAAGCCAGAATCCTCAAACCACTAGCTAGACTCCCAGAAAACTGCCAGACCTCCTTCATCATCAGTCAAGGGTACAATGTCCAAGAACTTGAAGACAACTCATGGCTAATAATTAATTCCGAACCACTTCACATTACCATCAACTGTCCAAAGAGAGAATCCACAACAGAGCTAATCAACAAAAATTCCATCATCAAACTACAACCAGGATGTTACGCCTATGCAGGCATCACCCGAATACAAGCCAGTGCTAAAGACTTTTCCGAAATTAAGGACAATTCACATCCTATCCAAATTCCTTTTGAATGCTGTAATCACATGCCCGACAAAATCAAAATTCCAAAATTAAAACCTCTCAAATTAAACAATCTCGACGTAGAAGACCTAGATATTGCTAAAAACAAATTGGACCAATATTCTAAAGACCTGGATGACCTCATAAACGCACCTTTTGTGACCAAACACATATCTTGGTTCACATATTTCATAATCACTCTCATCATTCTATTAGTTCTACTTTACATAACCTGTAAATGCAGAAGAAGAAGATGTGGAGCATTGCGAATCCAACCCTCAACGGACAACCCTCCTTCAGAGCGAAGCAGAGTTTTTACCAAATTTCCTAGACTGATCCCTCCAAGAAAGCGACCCGGTATTAAACCTCAAGAAGAAGAGGACATCGAGTTAACATAGACTTTCATATGTGGAGTTTTACCCTTGTCTATTAATTTAGACCATTGTATTTTATTCTTATTACATTTATGTAATGTACTACTCGCTTATTATTATTATCATCTACCAATTTTAACTTTTATGTATTTTATTATTTTGCTTTGTATTCATTCAACATTGTTTCAATTTATTTTGCATTATATTCATTTAACGTTTCTAACAATTTTCAAAAGTTGCTGCATAACATCAACTTTTTTATTAAGGGGGAAGTTGTTATATAAAATTATACGCTATATCATCAAGATATAAAGCGACATTACAGATAGCATCATATTACAGTATTAGATAACAGCTTCCTTTGAATTGCTTATCTAGATATTAAATTTCATTTTAACTTCTCACAATATTATGCTGATTAGCTAGCTTGCATTTCCTTTGTTCAACTTTGGCTGACACATCATTTGAAAACTTATAAATAAGACTAACGAGGATTTGTACCAGTAGTTATCATACTCACTTCATATTAAATGTATCATACATAAATTGTATCTTTTATTCAGGAATCAACGTTGATTCCTCATGGTACCAAATAAAAAGTTTTTAAAAAGTCAATCGCGCAAACAGTGATCTAACATATATATATATATATATATATATATATATATATATATATATAGTGCAGTGAAATCGGAGAAAAGAGGAGAAAGAAATCAGTGATAACTGAAGAGAGGACTGTCTATATGGAGCATTAGGGCATCAGTTAGAAAGAAAAAACCGGCACACACCAACGCTATGAAAAATCAGGAAAAATGTCCATTATACTATTAGGAGACTTCAATGCACATATACACCACACATGGCCTAACAAAAATGGAAACGCGCTGAAAAACCTAACTCACATGTTTGTCTTAACAATAAGAAATACATGGAGCAAAAGTCAAACTTGCATTGACACCTGGAGTAATGGAAGCTCAATCACACAAATAGACCATATCCTGGTAAGCAGAGAGATAAGGGCAAGGATCAAGAAGGTTAAAGCAAAAAGGACAGCAGAATAAAGCGCTAACACTGAACAGCAGCACACTAAAAATAGGGAGACCATGGTACACGTGGAAAATAACAATCGAGAGAATCATAAACAAACTAGGAAAGAAAAGCAAGAAAAAAAACATGCGTCATGTGGCTCTCGCTGCTGACAACAAGCATGACCCAAATCCAACCCAGCATCGGAAACCGAGGAATCAGATGACTCAGCAAAAGAAGATTTGAAGAAGCAGAAACACAGAAGGAGGATCATAAACATTCCATATCAAGACACAGCACATATTTCACACGAAGATTCAGAGGAGGCAGATGCCCAGAACCAAAAACACAAAAAGGGACCTTAACCGCTCCCTCACGACACAATGCGGTAACGCATCTCATAAATACCTACACCTCCCATCCCATATTCCTTTACCATGCGCCATGTGGCTCTCGCTGCTGGCAACAAGCATGACCTTAGTCCAACCCAGCGTGGACGTAGCAGGCCCAGCTGTATAACTCTGGGAGTGGCAGCAATGCCTACCGCACGCTGGTAGATCAATCAATCAATCAATCGTAGTACTCGAGATATCGAGTCTGACGCACTATTGCCCCATCCTGTACAGTAAGAGCTCGAAAAAATTTAAATCTATAAACAAATTTCGGTATCTTATATACAAAAGGGCAAAGAAAAAAATTTACGCATATTTCAATTTAAATTCTTTTTTTTTTTAGTTCTTAACTATCTTTATCATTTACATTTCTCTGATGTATATATTTTGGAATTTTCTATATAAATAAACCGTAATAAATATGTAACATTTTTGTAAACCTGTGTACATTTCTGTGGCTAGAATTGCTTTAACGATAATTTTCAAAATAATAAACATGATATGAACAATGTAATAATTTGAAATAAATAACACTAACGTTTATGAGCATATGCAGGGCAGGGGGTCTAGAAACCTAGTGAGTTTTATATAATTAAACATAAATATATATGGGTGTCCCCAGATGAGCTTACCTATACCACAAATGCATGTAATTTTTTTTTTTTTTTATAAAAAGTCACTATAAAATATGTAACTTGTTAAAATTTCCCTCCGGGCCCGTATTTTTTCTCCACGGACCTGTCTGTCCAAGTGTACAGCATTCAAACTGCAAACGTCTGGTCACCCTATATGAGGATTAGGTATTAAGAAAATATAATAGGGGGCCCCCAACAATTTTTTGCCCTGGGGTCCCATCACGTAGAGTTACGCCACTGAAATAACGTGAGTTATAAAAATTTACTTGTGAATTATTATAAATCACTAAGAACAGTGCCAATCTCCTTTACCTTCATGCCTAGCCTGTCCAATCGCGCGCGATGTGAAGGTGGCTCTGTCCGAGAGAAATTGTTTTCCGATACGGTGAAATAGTACGGTCTATTATTATTGAGGGGAGGAAGGTGATTTAACATGTTTGAATAGTTTCGACATTTTCAAATCAGGTTAAGTAATAATTGTGCCAAAAATGATTAATTCGGTTAGTGAAGATGAATTATTATGTACAACGCCAGAATTAAGGCAAATAGCTAATGATACAATACATAATTTATTACCCGAAAAATCACAGAACAAATAAAAAAGTGCGTACAAAAATTAAATTTTACAGTTAATTTGATTAATTAACAAACAGTAATTTAAACAACATTTTCTCAATATAATATTTATTGTTATAATCGTAGATAAAGAATAGTATTCAACTTGCGATACTGGTAATAACTTACTTGTTGAATGACAGCACTGCCTGCGGCTCGTGATCTAAACAACTGCGTGAGTTATTGCCTGCATTACCCCTCGTTGAATAATATACTACTATATTAAATAAAACGTAACAGATTTTTTTACAACTGAACTACACTGAGGCAATAGTAATTTACGTAGGTACCTGCGATAAAGATTAACTGAGAATAATGGGAAGGGGAGATAATGTAGATGAACTCACCACCGCTCGTCTGAAGGACATGTCCAAACCTATTTTTACTAAGGGCGCCAAGTCGCCTCTTCTTCAGCATACTTTTAGTGGGGTTTAATTCCGTGCTCTGATCGTTCTAAAATAACAGACTTGAGGACCTTAATGAGCCTTTAAATTCGGTTGTCGACCTACAAAAACGCTTGAGGGGTTAAACTTAAAGATAATCATCCGATTAAGAGAGATTCAAGAGTTCACTAATACCATTTATTGTATAAAGTTAAAATGTGTACAAATAAACGTGGCAAGGAGCTTATCTAGTTAATATTGTATTCCATGAGAATCTGCCTACCAAACATGGTAAGGGCGGACGCCTCCCTCAAAGGTTATCTCAACTACATACAATGGAAAATAACAGTATCAATCGACTGGCACAAGAAGATTCACAGTTTCTTAGATGTCTATGTTTTGGCTATTTGACTTGGGACTGACGGTGACAGGGTGACAATATGTTCACTTAAACTTTGGTTCACTTGTAGCTAGCTTAATAGTTCCTAATAGTGATTATATCATTCACAAGAACTGGCAATTTGATAACTGCTTTTTATAGCTATATAGGAGTTATATGAGGTATTAAGTATAAGTATAAATATTAAGTATTAAGTATATCGTATTAACAGTATATAACCCAATAAAGGTAGAGTATCAAGGGTTCGCTTTTGAGCTACCCCCATGTAAATATCCGTAAGATTTTCATGAGCTAAGAGATTTTTTATAGTACTTTCTCTAAAATTCAATGTGCACCTTCCGACATGAGGGTATATTTTTCTAATAGTCATCCGGTGTTCCTGTCCCATCGTCAAGCCGCCAGAAGGACTTAATTGGTTTTAATGGTAAACACCGGCTTTAAGTTAATTTTTGCGATATATCGACTTTGACTAATTTTCCTGGGGGCTATAAAAAGAACATATGCAATCAGTCTGTTCTCTGCAGTGTTGTATGATATCGTGATTTTTCAATCACACTGTGACTCAATTACATGATTGTATTGCAGTAGTTGTGTCAAAACAGTTTCATGGGCATGTAAAATAAATATTACTAAACACATTTCCTCAGAAAACCATACAAGAAATGTGAGTAGCTTTAGTGATAGTGACAGGCAACGCAGTTTTAACTTAGATCTAGTGAAAATGACTGTTGGATGTAACATACATACCCTCGGCGACACTAGATAACCCATCTTTTGGACAATTTTTGCAAAAGTATGGCAATGTTCAGGTGTCATTGAAATCGACACTAAGAAAAAAATGTTCGATCTTCACATTTTATTTACGTCAAAATACACTTGAGAATGTACAGTTACCAAATATTTAATATTTCAATGGATTTTAAGCCTCCTAGGACTGGAATATTTAATAAAGGAGACACGAATTGTAGAAAGTATTCTTATCCGTACAAAAGTATTATTTTGTAGACATTTGCAAAACAATAATAATCACTGGCTCTAATAGATTTGCATCATAAATATTTTTATTATATTTATTTTAGGTCAAATACCTTTCAAACTGAATATCATCTGAACCGGCCCTGCGCCAAGAATATTGAAAATTTTATTGCACATAATATGTATCTTAAGGGATTATTATATTGTTATTGTTTACAACATTATAATCTGAAATATGTATTAATTAATATAAGTTTGAGGCAGGTCAATGATTAATTGTTTTGAAAACAATTACACTTCATAAATAACAATACCATAAAAATGATATAATTATTTTAAATTGTGAGCTGATAAATTGGACAACTAACCGTAAAAACTAGCGCTGATTTTTAAAACAAAAATTTAATTTTATATACAATAATATGATACGGTCTATGTCGTTATTCGGTCGTTAACAGCAACAATAATAACGAGTAGAAGTTGCAGCCGGGCGTGGCCGACATATTTCATTAACATTTTGCTCGAACACTGCACAATTTCCTTTTACGTGGTGCTACTGAAATTAAGTACACAGTAAATATTTTTTTAATGTTCAAACAGATATTCACTGTTGGAAATGCTAGATTGAAACTTACATTCGTTTCGTAATAATCTTCTTAAATTATAATAAAATATAGTCTATATAAAACGTAACAGTTTACATGACTCTGACGACCACCCTATATGACTGATGATCCAAATTTGAGGTAACGATTTTGAATCTAACAGAAGTTACCCTGTTTAGAAAACTGGACAAGGTCCCAGTTCTTTGACTTCTGGGCCTTCTACCCAGGACTCCGGCAAGCGAAGCTCCTGATCTCAGGGCCCTTGTCGAAGCGAGCAGAATAAATCCTGCGATTAAGCAGAGAACAGGTCAGAATCGTGGTAGGTCTTTTGATTGGACACGGCTCTTTCAAAAAACACCTGCACACTATAGGGGTGGTTGACAACCCCGACTGCAGGCTCTGCGGGGACGAGGAGGAGACTTCCATCCACGTCCTTACTTCCTGCCCTACTCTTATGAACTTGAGGCACAAACACTTCGGTATTGGTTTTCCGGTGCTGGAGGAAATAAGGAATGCCCTTACAGGAAGGATTTTAGCCTTTGGGCTGGAATCCAGCCTGAATGGGGGAATTCAATAAATTCGTAGCGGTAGCACAATGGGCCTCAAGGCCTGAGTGCGGCGACCCTTCGTCGCCCCGCTAAAAGAAGAGGAAGGAGTTACCGTGTTTACAAGAAACGGGCTGTACACAAACATAACATAACGTAAATACAGTACACTTCATACTAGATTGCAAATACAAAGCCAAAGATGCCCAGAAGAGGGCTACACATTTGAAAAAACGCAGAAAACATCCATTACCCATCGAAAGTGCGAGCGTCGTAGCTGAGATCGAACCCAATATACGATAGATACTGTGGCCAAGCGTTATACAGGGTGCGCCACTTAAAACTCTCCAGACTTGTAACTTTTTTATTTTTGAAATGATGACCATGTTGGACACATCAAATTGTAGACATTTTTAAAGCCTTTAAAAATTTTTTTGAAAAATTATTAAGAAAGGAAACTTAATTTCTTTGAATATTTTTTACCTCATCTTGTACATGAAATGTGTTAATGTTTTCTTATAAAGGTTTTAATTCAATCAGTGCCGGACTGGTCGACATTAGTTCAGTGAGATTTCTAGGGGGGTGGGCCCGATTCACAATTGACCCTGCTTGTGAGAGGTGGTTGTGGCTATTTGGCAGACGTAAGTCCCATAAGACATCGGAGCGACCGGAGGGAGAAAATATATACAGGGTGCGCCACTTAACACTTCCCAGACCTGTAACTTTTTTATTTTTGAAGCGATTACCAAGTTGGGCACATCAAATTGTAGACATTTAACGTCTTTAAACATGCATATAGTGATTAAAAAAAAATTTTTTGAAAAAATTGTTAAGAAACGAAACTTAATTTCTTTAATTATTTTTTACCTCACCCTGTACATGAACTGTGTTAATGTTTTCTTATAATGGTTTTAATTAGCTTCAATTTATGTTATTAAAAAAATTTTTTTTTTAAATAAAAATTTTGCAATTTCCTATTTAGTACATTTTAATATACATTTGTTTCTAAAAATATTTATTTCTTTTGTTTCTTGTTGCTATTTTGTTACGTTGAATATTGTTTGTGATATGTCCTTTACAAATAAAGCACACAATTATTATTTACATTCTTTTCAAAGTTATTTTAAAAAAAATAAATTTGGAATCGGAAAGAGTGTTTTTAATTTATTTCTCTAAAACCAAAAAGAATTTGCAATATGACGTAATAACATAAATTGAAGCTAATTAAAACGTTTATAAGAAAACATTAACGCAGTTCATGTACAGGGTGAGGTAAAAAAATATTCAAGAAAATTAAGTTTTCTTTCATATGCCCAATATGGTCGTCGCTTAAAAAATAAGAAAGTTACAAGCTTGGGGAGTTTTAAGTGGCGCACCCTGTATACAGGGTGGACCATTAATAACAGTCTATAGTTCAAGGGTAGATTATTTGGATTAAAATATGAGGATATAACCAAACATGCTTTAGTAAATGGTTGCTGTGGAAAAAGATACAGAGTGTCAAAATTGTATTTTTTTTTTCTTGTTTTTGCGATATCTCAACTATCTCTTGACCGATCTTCTCCCAATTTGGTAAGGAAACATTTTTTAAGCTAAGAAACAATAATTTATGTATTACATCATGCTAGCCCGTGGAGGTCGCCTCATGAGCTATACCTGATGATGAATATATTTTCTCTTTTTTTACGAAACGTAGTGGCATTTTTGATTAGAAAATCTCATGCAGGAGTCATTTTTACGTAAACAAGGTACACTTGATAGAACTTGATAATTCCAACCGTTTTCGAGAAAACTGCCGCATAGATCTCAACAATTCTTTGAAAGCAAACCCAATGTAAAAATGTCAAATTAATGAAATTGAACATATATTTGTTTTTTCCGTCCGACCAGAAAGTACACCCTTTCTGGAGAAATTATTCGCCAGAAAGTAACGTTTTCCCTGGCTAGACCGGAAGTGACTTTAGAGATTGGCAAAAGCTTTTCCGATCCCCGTTATTCTCGTTGCTATGGAAACGAATTTGTGTTAATTGTTAAGATAAGTGTCACATAGATAAATACACTTCAAGGTTGGTATACTTTAAGGTGGCCTAATAACTCACAATCCCCACCAAAAAATGGTATTAGCCAATGAACAGCTGGTGTGAGATCACACCAGATGCAGAGCCTTATTCAAAATATTGTAAGAATTTGTGTAATGTTAATTAAGCAAAGAACTCGTAGCTGGAACGGGCTCGCAGTAACCCGGTTTTGAGGTCGGTGGTAATTTTCCTCGCATTTTGAGTCACTGTTCTGCATGCTGGTAATGAGGATAAGTTGTAGAATGTAACACTACAGATCATAGTAACGTCAGACCATATTTCGAGCCAGTACGGACGGTTCTTGTAGAGTGAGATAACTGCGCCGCTACTGCGCGTTCGAAGAACAAAGATAGTATGACCTTTCACCCCCGCACTGACTTCTTTGCCTAAAAGCTGTATATTAAGGAACCTCATAGTCTACCAATCTTGAATACACTTGACTTTTACGAGTTTTCAAAAGTCAATTCACAAGTTATGGAAAATATGGATTCAGATTTTCAAGCGTTACAGGCATAAATTGAAGTTGTATAATAGTGTCTGTCGGTCGTAAAAATATTCTATTTAATTAGTTAGTATTGTTTGTCGTATTTATTAGAAAATGTATTGGAAAAATAATACAAAATTGATTTTGTATGTGTGTCGGTCGAAAAAAAAAAATTGTACGTTACACACCCGAAAAACAGTATTTTGCAGGTCGACCCAAGCAGCTTCCAGGGCTCACCTGCGGTTTAGTACAGTGCTCAGCGCTCAAATATACGCATAAAAATAAGTTCTGTGGGGGTTTCGTTGTCACAAGCTGAATTTTATATAAAATGGATGATTGTATACTGAAGTTTCAAAAACGTAATGTTCAAAAGGGCATTATAATTAAAAAACGAGTTAAGCATATGGTGGTAAAGAAGACAAAAATTGGGATTTTTTGGTATATTTTTCATAAAAGGTTTTGTAGAGGAAATATTTTTTAATAATTTTCAAATATTATCTTATACATTGGACCTTACGGGAGAACGAAACTTAAAACCGCAATATCTCGGTTTCAAGTGCCTCAAAATTTAATTCAATCTAGACAATTTTTGCGTCCCCATCGTATTATCTCCGAAATGAAAGCTCATATCAAAATTTTGTACTCTTAAGAAAAATTTGCTTTATCCTTTACGAACGTAATGGCGCATGATTCATAATTTTACGACTAATAATAAAGAAGATATACAACTAAATGCAATGCGATGCATATTTCCTAAGATCCGTCTGAAGCCATCTAGTAGGCGACCCCACTCCAACAACGCATGTTGCATTTCACTTTTCCTCATAGCTCCGTTGCGCTTCCACTTTATAAGGCGCAATACTATACAGGATGTGATCTCTACGGTGGTATAAACATACATAAGAATTAATAATATATACGTAATGATTCAATCAATCAATTTCAATTTTTTTCCAAATTTCTTCTTTAAAGCATCTGTAAAAGTACGTATTGATTTGATTCCTTCCAATGCAATATATTTGTCATATATAGATGTCATAGAAAAAGCCTTTCCTTTTGAAATACCTTTGTCTACCATATTTATAATATTTTTTAAAGCTTCGTCTTCTTTAACGTCGATTCTCAGTGTTGACACCTGAGATGACGATTCTTTTAAATTTTCTTAGCCCTCTAATTACGCACCTTGTGTGATATTTCACTTCCAGTGCAATTAAATCATTCGCTTCTATCCTTTTCAATACTTCTGAATTTATAGTAGCTATATTTTTTATTTTCTTATCAATATTAATCGACATAACTTGTGATAAACGTTTTTCAGAAGACCACTTTTGACAAATTACGCATTTATTTACGTCAAAGATATTTTTTCGTAGAGCCCTACCTATTGGATAAGGCGGTTCGATTCGTTTCCTTATACTGTGCTTGCCTGTTTAACTTATTTCGTAAAACTTCTATATTCTTTTTGCTTGAATAACTTGAATAATACGACTTATGCCAAAATAAATTTTCCCAGTCTCCATTTTTAATATCAAAAATTACTTTATGGATGTCTGAGTCGCATGTTTTGGTTATGGCTTCCCTAAGTTCTATAGATTTTATGAAGGTATGGCCTGATTTTTCAGTAACATTTAAAGAGGCACCTTCATTTATGCAAATTATACAAATTGGTCGACGTTTCGTTTTAAATGTTGCTAAAGATTCAAGTTCACTTCCAGAACTTGTACCATCCGTACTTTCCATGTTTAGGGTGGATTTCTGCAAACTCTACTTAAATTTAATCAAACATAAAAAGAAATGACGTAGTCACAAAAGTGGCAAACCGCAATCTGTTAACTAGGTACAGGCACAGTTTCAAAGTTTTTTTCACAATAAAAGTAAAATTAAATGTTAAATGGTGTAAACCGAACACAAAAGCTACTAACACACACAAAAACAATATTTCCGTTCCACTCTTAAACACTTTACAAAACTGTAAATGAATCCCTATCAGCATTTATTTTTTAAATTTTAACTTCAAACATAAATAAAATTAATACATACGACATTCACTTTATAAAATGCAATGGAGCTATGAGGAAAAGTGAAATGCAAGACGGCGCTGTTGGAGTGGGGTCGCCTACTAGACGACTATAGACGGATCATAGGAAATTTGCGTCACATTGCATTTAGTTGTATATCTTACTTACTCATAAAATTATAAATCATAAGACATTACGTTGGGAAAGGATAAAGCAAATTTTTTTTAAGAGTGCAACATTTTGATTTGAGCTTTCATTTCGAAGATAATACGATGGAGACGCAAAAATTATTGAATTAAATTTTGAGGCAGTTCAAACCGAGATATTGCGGTTTTAAGTTTCGTTCTCCCGTAAGGTTCAATGTATAATATAATATTTGAAAATTACTTAAACATATTTCCGGTACAAAACTTTTTATGAAAAATATTTTAAAAAATCGCAATTTATCTCTTCTTTGCCGCCATATGCTAAGTCGTTTTTTGATTATAATGCCCTTTTGAGCATGACATTTTTTGACGGCTTCGAGATTTCGAAACATCAGTATATCATCATTAATTTTATATAAAATTCAGCTTGTGACAACGAAACCCCCACGAAAGTCAAAATAAGCGTATTAATGCACTCTACTAAGGTCTTGTAACGTAAATTACTATTTACATCAATATTTAATTCATTTTCACTCTCTTCGCATTCTTTTCCAAAACGCCTTTAAGGGTTACTGACCAGAATAGATGTTTTATTACTCCTCATTCACCTAAATAGACCAGTTATAGATATTTTATTGCCTGTAAAGAGACCGCTTTGATTGAATTTATTCCATTTTTTATTTATTCACATTGCACTAAATACGAAAGTTTTAAATAAAAATGTGTTGAATCGGAAGGGCCCGGTAAGATGAAGGGGCCCAGTGAGATTTTTCTCACTATCTCACCTGTCCAGTCCGGCAATGAATTCAATTCAATTTATGTTATTAAAAAAATTTTTTTAAAATAAAAATTTTGCAATTTCCTATTATTTAGAACATTTTAATAAAGTTTGTTTTTAAAAATATTAATTTCTTTTGTTTCTTCTTGCTGTTTTGTTACGTTGAGGACTGTTTGTGATATGTCTGTAATAAAACATAAAATTATTATTTACATTTTTTTCAGTTATTTAAAAAAAAATCAGTTTGGAATCGGAAGGAGTATTTTTAATTTCATTCCCTAAAACCAAAAAGAATTTCGAATATGACGTAATAACATAAATTGAAGCTAGTTAAAACCTTTATAAGAAAGCATTAACGCAGTTCATGTACAGGATGAGGTAAAAAAATATTCAAGGAAATTAAGTTTTATTTCCTAACAATTTTTTCAATTTTTTTTTTTTAAATCACTCTGTACACATGTTTAAATGCCTTAAAGATATCTACAATTTGATGAGCCCAACATGGTCGTCGCTTAAAAAATAAGAAAGTTCCAAGCCTGGGGAGTTTTAAGTGGCGCATCCTGTATACACTAAACTGAACTTTAAATCTTATCGGGACAAAGTCACTATAGTCAACTGAAATTTAATTTGAGCAATTCGAAGGTCGCTCAGCTGTCTGAACTATGAATGCAGTTAGCAAACTAGAAAAAGCAGAAGTTCTCAAACAAATTGAAATGCTTTTGTTGGCGAATTTGAAAACAACTCTATGAACTAAATTGTTTATGTTTACTTTCCACGATAATGCTGACTCAATAAATATCACAAAATAAATTCTTAAACAAAATTATAATGTGTTAATAGAATAATCATGAATAAACAAAGAAGTCAAACAATTCGACTGTTTGACAATCGCTGAACTTGACTAAAATATACAATATTTATCTCTCTGATTAGTGTATATTCTATATATCTGTCTCATAACAGTAGAGAGAGATGCTCGGTAGACATACGCGGCTAGTTGTTCTGCTTCATTGCAGTATTTCATGCGCGACACATATAAAATCGTACTTGTATCATCAACTCAGACAGATTTCAAGTTAAATTTCAGTTGACTCTACCAAAGTTGCATGGACGTTAGATATTGGTCTGGAGAAGCCTAATGGGCAAGAACAAGGGGACTACAACAAAGAATGATGCACTTATGTAGTAAAGGGTTGTGGTAACTAATAATAACCTCGCCTTCCTGATCTGGCAACATAAATTTGGAAAATGGGTGCCGATGACAAAAAATAACAAAAGTGCAAAGACTAATGTGCCTATGGACAACCTGACCAATATCAGCAATGCCTACGACAACCATGGAAATGCTGCTCAGGCCACCTCCATTATATTTAGTAGTGGAATACGAGGTACCGATAGCGGCATATAGACTGAAAATCAACTAAATCAAGTAGTATCGTAACAGGAATTACAAGGGATCAACGTGAGACATGTATTAGCTTTAAGCTGGGTTATATCTTATTGTTGTAGCTGTGTTTCAAGCAAACATTATAGCCATGGAAATCTGTGCACAAAAACTGGTAAGATCATACAGCAATGGGAGAATCCACCATCACTGACATGGCGCGGTTGCACCGGATGTGGTGCGATATGCACTCGGAGTACCGCGCCTTCTCTCAACAACACCTGAGAGATCAGGTATCCTTCCTGCGTCGAACAGGCTACGAAAGGGCACCCCGTCAGCAGGAAGAATGGCCAGCCGCATTTCCACTGCGGCAACTACTAGCTGACCGAGAACATCCCCTAGAGTACACCGACGACACCGTCAGGACAAGGGTTAGCCTTAACACCAGGGTTAACCCAAAGCCACAAGACCTAGCAAGAATGGATTCGTTGCTCAATGATGAGCTTCCAGAAAATGCCACCATATGGCAGATCAACAGTGCCGTGTACGCAGCAGCTAGGCAACTCGTTCCCCAGCAACGCCTGGCAAGCGTGTTGGGTAAGGTCGAGAAGACTAAGCGGCGCGTACAGAAAATACAGGCAAAAATTAAATCGGCGAGACAACATGCGTCTCGAATCCAGAGTGTGGTGGAGTACGTAATGGCAGCTAAGCCATTCACGTCGAAAATTCGGCGTATAGTTGCCGGTATAAGACGACAACACCGCACTCTTAATCTGGCAGTGCTGCAAACCATCAAACAGCACTGTCTAGATAGAATTCGAGCACTCATGGTCATCAAAGAATCTTTGGTCAGACGAGCACGGGCCATGGAACAAAACCATCTGTTCCAAGACTCACCGCGTGTTGTCGAAAATCCGCCGTCTGTTGAAACTGTCGAGGCTTTCTGGAAGGGAATCTATGAGACTACGAGTCCATTCGACAGCGGCACTCCAGCGATAGCACGCTTCGAAGAGCTCTGCAACACTCTGTTTGGAGAGCAAGACGAAGTGTGTCCGGCGATCAGTACCTAGGAAGTTCAACAAGCACTTGTTGGAACTAAGAACTTCGCTGCTCCGGGTCCAGATGGCATAAACAACTGGTGGTGGAAGAAATTCCCTTCCACCCACCGCCATCTGGCCCGAGTTTTCAACTCATGGTTGAACGAGGGGCAGCCAATTCCGGACTGGTTTGCCGAGGGGCGTACTGTACGGATCCCCAAAAAGGGAGATCTGTCCAACCCGAAGAATTATAGACCGATCACCTGCCTCAATTCCTGCTACAAGATATTTACACGTATCGTATGCCAGGACATTGAGGTTAGTTGAGCCGGTCTACCGACAGATACACGAACAGCGTGGTGGCAAGAAAGGTGTGGCAGGCTGCAAAGAAAACCTATTGATAGACCGCTATATTACACAGGATTCTGTGCAATACAAGCCTAATCTATCAATGGCGTGGATTGATTACCGCAAGGCATTTGATACAAGATCTCATGCACTATTATTACACTTGCTGCAATGCCTTGTGGTACCTGCCCACTAGTGAGATGCATTGAACAACTGATGCCATTCTGGAGAACCCGCCTCACCATAACATCTGGTGCTCAGCGGGTATCAACAGAGTTGGTAACTTTTAGGAGAGGAGTTTTCCAGGGTGACTCCCTGAGTCCTCTCCTATTTTGCATCTCAGTGCTACCGTTATCTGTCAGGCTCCGCCAAACCCGCGGATACCAATGTGGCCCACCCAGCAATCGGAGGCATAAAGTCACCCATCTATTTTATATGGATGACCTGAAACTTTATGCCTCCGGAGAGTGCGAACTCCAAAACTCTCTAAGGGTGGTCCAAGAGTATACACGGGCCATGGGCATGGAATTCGGGCTGGACAAGTGTGCAGTCGTCCACCTCAAGAGAGGACGAAGCGGGATATTCCTTGAAGACGCGCAGCTCACAGATGGAAGCATCCTACGACATCTGGATGCCGGAGAGACCTACACGTACCTGGGTGTGGAACAACATCACATCCAGGATGTGAAACAAATTAAGCATACTCTCCGCGGCTCCGAAAGATTTGGTCTTCCGAACTTTCGGGGAAGAACAAGGTGTCTGCAACTAATATGCTTGCCGTTGCGATTCTGCTCTACTCCTTCGGAGTAGTTAAGTGGACACTAGATGAGCTGCGCCAATTGGATAGGGATACCCGCAAGATGATGCATGTTCACAGGAGCATCCATCCTAGGTCGTCCGTTCCTCGAGTATACCTCCCACGCTAACGGGGGAGCCGAGGACTCTTGAGTCTGAAGTGTGCGCATGGCAGAGTAGCACTGGGTGTGGCATGCAACGTCCTTAGGAGCTCGGACCCACTCCTGCGTTTTGTGAGAGATCATGAAACTGCAGGAGTTGGCGCATTTTTATTTAAGGCAGCACGTAAGGCCGCAGATGATCTCGGTCTCATATTCGACTTCAGGCGAGGAGGCCGGCGAGGTGCTGAGCTAGAATCAGTAACTGAGCTTGCGCCAAATCGCCTGACAGCCCAAATTAAAGCTGCCGAGCAGAGAAATCTGTTCAGGCAGCACGTCGATAAACCCATGCACGGTGTATTCTATAACAACATAGAGACACTGGGTTTATCGACAAAGCTGACCTTCGCTTTCTTACGGTCAGCAGGGCTAAAGTCGGAGACTGAGGGATTCATTGTGGCCTGCCAAGATGGTGTTATTAACACCTTGGTCTACCGCAGTCGCGTTATGGGTGTGGAGGTCCCTGACATTACCTGTAGGACCTGCCGTCATGCGCCGGAGTCGCTCATGTACTTACTATCTGCATGTCCGGTATATGCGACTTCGGCCTACATCCATAGGCATAACGCGGCTCTACGAGTGCTGTACTACCATCTTCCGCACTCGTACGAAGTAGACCAAACACCAGTGCTGCCTTACGTCCCCGGAGAGATCGAGTCCGTTGTCGAGAACCAGAAGTGCCGAATATATTGGAACTACTCGTTTCCGACGATCAGGCAGATACAAGCAAACAAGCCTGACATAGACCTCCTCGACCATCAAACAAGGTGATGTATGTCATGGAATTCTCGGCACCTGCCGAAACAAACATCATCTTGAAGGAGGGGGAAAAACGGGCTAAATACCGAGATCTCCGGTATGAGCTCCGAGCGCTATACCCAGACTACTCGATCAAGATGGTCGTCCTGATAATCGGTGTACTCGGTGGAATAAGGCCTACGCTGCTCTCGGAATTAAAGGCCATACCAGCCTGCCAAAAGTCAGGCCAAATGCAGAAGGCAGTTATCCTGGGGTCCCTCCGTTTGCTTAGGGCACATGAGTCTGGAATTTACAGTTACTGACCCTGCGGGATGCGGGGAGTGGCTGTGAATAATTCGCTGGCGCATCTCTCGTGAGAATGACGGAGACACGGGAGAACTGTCCAGAATCGCGTGCGAGAAAAAAAAAAAAATAATAATAATAATATTAATAAGAACGAACGGTATAAAGTCTACTGGGACAGAGCCATAATAACGGACGTCACGGTTCTACACAATCGCCCAGATATAGCCGTCATAGTAATACCCAAAAACCTAAAAACATCGCTACAAAAGATTGGTATTGACCCCACTATATACCCGAGAATGCAAAAAGCAGTAATTCTCTATACAGCTGGTATCGTGAGATCATTCCTTGGGAGTGACTAGTCAATGTTGTGATCTTGGTACCATGTACCCGATTACAGCAGACAAACCAGGAACACCTGAGAAGGAAAAAAATATATTAATAATAATAATATTGGAATTTATTGGAACTACTCGTTCCCAACTGTCAGTACAAAGTCATGTTTATAATAATAATAATAATAATAATAATAATATAATAATAATAATAAGTTTATTTGTCCAATCGATCACATTACATGATATAGGATAAGTCAGAAATAGTATACAGTACAGAAAGAAAAATATCACGTAACGAACACATTGCAATAAAAGTATAATATATATATATACACATATATATACATACATACACATATATATACACACATACACACACATATACGTATATACACCTATATATAAAAATCTAACATAAAATAAAATCACAAATTATCATCACTGTGGTATTCACTAAGGGAGTAATAGCTCTTATTTACTAGGAGATTTTTTATTTCTAATTTAAAATGCTTGTCTTGTAAATTCTTATATTTAGAAGGTAAATAATTGTAAGCCTTTATAGCCAAGTATTTTGGACTTTGTTAATATTTTGCTGAGATATGGAGTGGTATTTCAAGTGTTGAGACGTTTCTTGTATTATATGTATGATAAGTATTTAGTGTATTTGTGCTTAGTTCAGTTTTCGCATACAATAGTAAATTCAATAGTAAAATACATGGTACAGTCAGTATTCCCAATTTTTTGAACAAATCTCTGCAGCTATCTCGTTTTCTTAATCCAGCAATAAACCTAACTGCCTTTTTTTGCAACTTGAAAATTCTGTTGCTATCAGCTGAGGCTCCCCAGGCAATAATGGCATAAGAAATTACTGAGTGGAAATGACTATAATAGTACATAATCAACACTGATTGATCGACTACATCACGTAACTGATTAATACAGTAACAAATTGGTGCAATTTTCTTACAAATACTGTCAATATGTGTGTGCCACGAGCAGTTGTCAGAAATAAGTAAGCCGAGGAATTTAACAGTTTGTTCTTGTTTAATTGTGCCATTTTTTGTTTTTATTAAAAGGCTTTTCTCATACATGGTTTTTATTGTTTGTAATCGAATTCTCAGCACCTGCTAAGATAAACACCGCTTCGAACAGTGGTGGCTCAGCCAGAAAATTCATCTGGGGGGGGGGCAATAGAACCGGCCTCCCCAGAGGATGAGGAAAATTTTTCAGAAAATGGATGTGTATGTAGATTCCTCTATTAGATAATATTGGCATTAATTACAAAATGTTTATTTTAAGGGATAATTTAGATACTGCTTTGTACTGCTTCTTTATATTTTGGCTCATGGAAGACGGCTTGGGGGGGGGGGGGGGGGCGGGCCCCATGACTCCCCCCCTGGCTGCGCCCATGGCTTTGAAGGAGGGGGAAAAACGGATGAAATCGTGATTTCCGGTATGAGCTGCAAGTGACTACTACTCGGTCAAGAGGGTCATCCTAATAATCGGCGTACGAATGGTTGGCAGGCCAGATGCAGAAGGCAGTTGTCTTGGGGTCCTTTCGACTACTTAGGCCATGATTCGGATGTTGACAGTCACTAACTCCACAGGTCGTGGAGAGTGGCTATAATGAATTGACCGGCGCGGCTATCGTGTAGTGTCGGAGGTCACGGATGCCCTGTCCGGCAGCGGGAAACCGGAAAAAAAAAATCACGTATTGGTCAGTTACCATCTTGTTAATAAACAATGATTCTGTATTAGAGGATATTTTTTACATCCTAATTTATTGTTAACAAGTTCTCATGTCTTTTTTTTAACATGCTTTTATTAGGTCCACCTGTAACTATTTATCTATGTAAGAAGGTTTAAGGAACTGAATTTCACCCACTTCTAACTGTTGTATCATCATGAAATTTGGCAGTTGTATGTAACTCTGATGACAATACAATATAGTATACTCAATATTATAATATGTTCGCCGCCGCAAGACGGCGGATTATCATTTTCTTTACAATGCACTACGTCTTAAGTGAACGCCCAGCCCTGGTGGCTAAAAGTCTTGCACACTTTAGAGGAACGTTTGTTACACCGGCAAAGCTCTCATTGCTCATCTTTCTGGATGGAATGGACCTAATAGAATAATGAGATTATGGGGTATATTAAGCTTAAACTTCAGTACAGCGGGGTTATCAGTACAGCAACTTGCAAAAACATTACTACAAAAATAACGCCATTCCCACAGTTAGTCATTGCCCAGGATATTTTCAATTAATTTTTAATACGTTTCAGAGTGGCGGAAAAAATCTATTTTCGCTACAGTTCGTAATCGCCAGACTTGAGAATATTAGCAAGAAATGTCTACATTGGAAGTTGGAGATAGAGTACAACCACTGTAGAGTAGAACCATTGAAGACACGAGTGACTGAAGTTGTTGGGCCATTCGTATTTCTAAATGAGTGGTCCTTGGACTTCGGACTTTCGTGCTCTTCTAAAATTGTTTCTTTATAATGGTATTTGATGATAGCAGGTATGGATAAAAAAATTCTTTGTTTACTTTTGAAGATTTTTTTTTCACTTGATTCGTGCCTTTTTTTATTAGCGGATTCGGATTCTACGCATCGAGTTGGGCCTTCTAGGGGATTTCAACCCCCTACGGCAACAAATAACCGAGATATGGGCAAAAATATTTTTTACACTATTGGTGTCCGAAAATTTTTTCCACTTTTTTTTTATTGCAGATTCGGATTCTACGCATCGAGTTGGGACTTATAGGGGATTTCAGCCCCCTACGGCAACAAATAACCGAGATATGGGCAAAAATATTTTTTACACTTTTGGTGTCCGAAAATTTTTTCCACTTTTTTTTTTATTGCAGATTCGGATTCTACGCATCGAGTTGGGACTTATAGGGGATTTCAGCCCCCTACGGCAACAAATAACCGAGATATGGGCAAAAATATTTTTTACACTTTTGGTGACCGAAAATTTTTTCCACTTTTTTTTATTGCAGATTCGGATTCTACGCATCGAGTTGGGACTTATAGGGGATTTCAGCCCCCTACGGCAACAAATAACCGAGATATGGGCAAAAATATTTTTTACACTTTTGGTGACCGAAAATTTTTTCCACTTTTTTTTATTGCAGATTCGGATTCTACGCATCGAGTTGGGACTTATAGGGGATTTCAGCCCCCTACGGCAACAAATAACCGAGATATGGGCAAAAATATTTTTTACACTTTTGGTGTCCGAAAATTTTTTCCACTTTCTTTTTATTGCAGATTCGGATTCTACGCATCGAGTTGGGACTTATAGGGGATTTCAGCCCCCTACGGCAACAAATATGGGCAAAAATATTTTTTACACTTTTGGTGACCGAAAATTTTTTCCACTTTTTTTTATTGCAGATTCCGATTCTACGCATCGAGTTGGGACTTATAGGGGATTTCAGCCCGCTACGGCAACAAATAACCGAGATATGGGCAAAAATATTTTTTACACTTTTGGTGTCCGAAAATTTTTTCCACTTTTTTTTTATTGCAGATTCGGATTCTACGCATCGAGTTGGGACTTATAGGGGATTTCAGCCCCCTACGGCAACAAATAACCGAGATGGGCAGGAATATTTTTTACACTTTTGGTGTCCGAAAATTTTTTCCACTTTTTTTTTTATTGCAGATTCGGATTCTACGCATCGAGTTGGGACTTATAGGGGATTTCAGCCCCCTACGGCAACAAATATGGGCAAAAATATTTTTTACACTTTTGGTGTCCGAAAATTTTTTCCACTTTTTTTTTAATTGCAGATTCGGATTCTACGCATCGAGTTGGGACTTATAGGGGATTTCAGCCCTCTACGGCAACAAATAACTGAGAAATGGCAAAAATATTTTTTACACTTTTGGTGTCCGAAAATTTTTTCCACTTTTTTTTTTATTGCAGATTCGGATTCTACGCATCGAGTTGGGACTTATAGGGGATTTCAGCCCCCTACGGCAACAAATATGGGCAAAAATATTTTTTACACTTTTGGTGTCCGAAAATTTTTTCCACTTTTTTTTTATTGCAGATTCGGATTCTACGCATCGAGTTGGGACTTATAGGGGATTTCAGCCCCCTACGGCAACAAATAACCGAGATATGGGCAAAAATATTTTTTACACTTTTGGTGACCGAAAATTTTTTCCACTTTTTTTTATTGCAGATTCGGATTCTACGCATCGAGTTGGGACTTATAGGGGATTTCAGCCCCCTACGGCAACAAATAACCGAGATATGGGCAAGAATATTTTTTACACTTTTGGTGTCCGAAAATTTTTTCCACTTTTTTTTTATTGCAGATTCGGATTCTACGCATCGAGTTGGGACTTATAGGGGATTTCAGCCCCCTACGGCAACAAATAACCGAGATATGGGCAAAAATATTTTTTACACTTTTGGTGACCGAAAATTTTTTCCACTTTTTTTTATTGCAGATTCGGATTCTACGCATCGAGTTGGGACTTATAGGGGATTTCAGCCCCCTACGGCAACAAATAACCGAGATATGGGCAAAAATATTTTTTACACTTTTGGTGTCCGAAAATTTTTTCCACTTTTTTTTTATTGCAGATTCGGATTCTACGCATCGAGTTGGGACTTATAGGGGATTTCAGCCCCCTACGGCAACAAATAACCGAGATATGGGCAAAAATATTTTTTACACTTTTGGTGTCCGAAAATTTTTTCCACTTTTTTTTTTATTGCAGATTCGCATTCTACGCATCGAGTTGGGACTTATAGGGGATTTCAGCCCCCTACGGCAACAAATAACCGAGATATGGGCAAAAATATTTTTTCCACTTTTGGTGTCCGAACATTTTTTCCACTTTTTTTATTGCAGATTCGGATTCTACGCATCGAGTTGGGACTTATAGGGGATTCAGCCCCCTACGGCAACAAATAACCGAGATATGGGCAAAAATATTTTTTACACTTTTGGTGTCCGAAAATTTTTTCCACTTTTTTTTATTGCAGATTCGGATTCTACGCATCGAGTTGGGACTTATAGGGGATTTCAACCCCCTACGGCAACAAATAACCGAGATATGGGCAAAAATATTTTTTACACTTTTGGTGTCCGAAAATTTTTTCCACTTTTTTTTATTGCAGATTCGGATTCTACGCATCAAGTTGGGACTTATAGGGGATTTCAGCCCCCTACGGCAACAAATAACCGAGATATGGGCAAAAATATTTTTTACACTTTTGGTGACCGAAAATTTTTTCCACTTTTTTTTATTGCAGATTCGGATTCTACGCATCGAGTTGGGACTTATAGGGGATTTCAGCCCCTAACGGCAACAAATAACCGAGATATGGGCAAAAATATTTTTTACACTTTTGGTGTCCGAAAATTTTTTCCATTTTTTTTTTATTGCAGATTCGGATTCTACGCATCGAGTTGGGACTTATAGGGGATTTCAGCCCCCTACGGCAACAAATAACCGAGATATGGGCAAAAATATTTTTTCCACTTTTGGTGTCCGAACATTTTTTCCACCTTTTTTATTACAGATTCGGATTCTACGCATCGAGTTGGGACTTATAGGGGATTCAGCCCCCTACTGCAACAAATAACCGAGATATGGGCAAAAATATTTTTTACACTTTTGGTGTCCGAAAATTTTTTCCACTTTTTTTTATTGCAGATTCGGATTCTACGCATCGAGTTGGGACTTATAGGGGATTTCAGCCCCCTACGGCAACAAATAACCGAGATATGGGCAAAAATATTTTTTACACTTTTGGTGTCCGAAAATTTTTTCCACTTTTTTTTTATTGCAGATTCGGATTCTACGCATCGAGTTGGGACTTATAGGGGATTTCAGCCCCTTACGGCAACAAATAACCGAGATATGGGCAAAAATATTTTTTACACTTTTGGTGACCGAAAATTTTTTCTACTTTTTTTTATTGCAGATTCGGATTCTACGCATCGAGTTGGGACTTATAGGGGATTTCAGCCCCCTACGGCAACAAATAACCGAGATATGGGCAAAAATATTTTTTACACTTTTGGTGACCGAAAATTTTTTCCACTTTTTTTTATTGCAGATTCGGATTCTACGCATCGAGTTGGGACTTATAGGGGATTTCAGCCCCCAACGGCAACAAATAACCGAGATATGGACAAAAATTTTTTTTACACTTTTGGTGTCCGAAAATTTTGTCCACTTTTTTTTATTGCAGATTCGGATTCTACGCATCGAGTTGGGACTTATAGGGGATTTCAGCCCCCTACGGCAACAAATAACCGAGATATGGGCAAAAATATTTTTTACACTTTTGGTGACCGAAAATTTTTTCCACATTTTTTTTTATTGCAGATTCGGATTCTACGCATCGAGTTGGGACTTATAGGGGATTTCAGCCCCCTACGGCAACAAATAACCGAGATATGGGCAAAAATATTTTTTACACTTTTGGTGTCCGAAAATTTTTTCCACTTTTTTTTTATTGCAGATTCGGATTCTACGCATCGAGTTGGGACTTATAGGGGATTTCAGCCCGCTACGGCAACAAATAACCGAGATATGGGCAAAAATATTTTTTACACTTTTGGTGTCCGAAAATTTTTTCCACTTTTTTTTTATTGCAGATTCGGATTCTACGCATCGAGTTGGGACTTATAGGGGATTTCAGCCCCCTACGGCAACAAATAACCGAGATATGGGCAAAAATATTTTTTACACTTTTGGTGTCCGAAAATTTTTTCCACTTTTTTTTTATTGCAGATTCGGATTCTACGCATCGAGTTGGGACTTATAGGGGATTTCAGCCCTCTACGGCGACAAATAACCGAGATATGGGCAAAAATATTTTTTACACTTTTGGTGACCGAAAATTTTTTCCACTTTTTTTTATTGCAGATTCGGATTCTACGCATCGAGTTGGGACTTATAGGGGATTTCAGCCCCCTACGGCAACAAATAACCGTGATATGGGCAAAAATATTTTTTACATTTTGGTGACCGAAAATTTTTTCCACTTTTTTTTATTGCAGATTCGGATTCTACGCATCGAGTTGGGACTTATAGGGGATTTCAGCCCCCTACGGCAACAAATAACCGAGATATGGGAAAAATATTTTTTACACTTTTGGTGTCCGAAAATTTTTTCCACATTTTTTTATTGCAGATTCGGATTCTACGCATCGAGTTGGGACTTATAGGGGATTTCAGCCCCCTACGGCAACAAATAACCGAGATATGGACACAAATTTTTTTTACACTTTTGGTGTCCGAAAATTTTTTCCACTTTTTTTTTATTGCAGATTCGGATTCTACGCATCGAGTTGGGACTTATAAGTAATAAACTCAGTATATACCTACATTATTTTAATCACAACCATAGAAATGTCGATTTAGAAGAGCACAAAGGTCCGAAGTTGAAGGACAACTAATTTACACATACAAGTGGCCCAACAACTTCAGTCAGTTGTACCTTCAGTTCCTCAATTGTAGGTTACGACCACAAATAACCGAGATATGGCAAAAAATATTTTTGGCACTATTGGAGACCAAGGAACGAAGTTTTTTACAGTGGCCTTACTTACCTTTATAATTTTGCGTCAGTTTTCTGCGAGCTGCAAAAGTTAGTAAAGTCGATAAATATTTATACTTACATTATTTTCTACAAATAACACAGGTCTACAAAATAAAAAATGGTCTTGTCTTAAGGTTCTAATCTAACTTTTTTGAAGTATTTTGATGCGCTGAAGCCAATTATGGACAAAAAAAAATTCTACCGTCTCACTTTTTCTCTACCACCCCTCTTATCCCCAAAAAAGGGCAAAAAAAAAATGGTCTTGTACTAAGGTTTTGATCTAACTTTCTAACAAATAACCGAGATATGGGCAAAAATATTTTTTACACTTTTGGTGACCGAAAATTTTTTCCACTTTTTTTTATTGCAGATTCGGATTCTACGCATCGAGTTGGGACTTATAGGGGATTTCAGCCCCCTACGGCAACAAATAACCGTGATATGGGCAAAAATATTTTTTACATTTTGGTGACCGAAAATTTTTTCCACTTTTTTTTATTGCAGATTCGGATTCTACGCATCGAGTTGGGACTTATAGGGGATTTCAGCCCCCTACGGCAACAAATAACCGAGATATGGGAAAAATATTTTTTACACTTTTGGTGTCCGAAAATTTTTTCCACATTTTTTTATTGCAGATTCGGATTCTACGCATCGAGTTGGGACTTATAGGGGATTTCAGCCCCCTACGGCAACAAATAACCGAGATATGGACACAAATTTTTTTTACACTTTTGGTGTCCGAAAATTTTTTCCACTTTTTTTTTATTGCAGATTCGGATTCTACGCATCGAGTTGGGACTTATAAGTAATAAACTCAGTATATACCTACATTATTTTAATCACAACCATAGAAATGTCGATTTAGAAGAGCACAAAGGTCCGAAGTTGAAGGACAACTAATTTACACATACAAGTGGCCCAACAACTTCAGTCAGTTGTACCTTCAGTTCCTCAATTGTAGGTTACGACCACAAATAACCGAGATATGGCAAAAAATATTTTTGGCACTATTGGAGACCAAGGAACGAAGTTTTTTACAGTGGCCTTACTTACCTTTATAATTTTGCGTCAGTTTTCTGCGAGCTGCAAAAGTTAGTAAAGTCGATAAATATTTATACTTACATTATTTTCTACAAATAACACAGGTCTACAAAATAAAAAATGGTCTTGTCTTAAGGTTCTAATCTAACTTTTTTGAAGTATTTTGATGCGCTGAAGCCAATTATGGACAAAAAAAAATTCTACCGTCTCACTTTTTCTCTACCACCCCTCTTATCCCCAAAAAAGGGCAAAAAAAAAATGGTCTTGTACTAAGGTTTTGATCTAACTTTTCTGAAGTATTTTGATGCGCTGAAGCCAATTTTGAACAAAAAAAATTTTCTATCGTGTCAGTTCCCTCTACCACCCCCTTTTATCCCCATAAAAAGGCAAAAATGAGGTCTTGCTTGTCCTAATGTTCTGATCTAACTTTTCTAAGATATTTTGATGCGCTGAAGCAAATTTTGGACAAAACAATGTTTTCTACCATGTCAGTTTCCCTCTATCACCCCCTTTATCCCCCCAAAAAGGGGCAAAAAAACAGGTTTTGTCTGAAGGTTCTGACCTCACTTTTTTGAAGTACTTTGATGCACTGAAGCCAATTTTGGACAAAAGAAAAATTTCTATCGTGTCAGATTCCCTCTACCACCCCCTTTTATCCCCTACTTTTTTTTCCTTATGGGTTGCGGTGCCGAAACCCCGCTATACTGAAGCTTAAGCTTATTGTACCCCATAGTCTTGTTATCCCATTAATCCCGTTCCTCTCCAAAAAGAGTATACGGTCAGTGGGAGCTCTGGTTATTTCTTCCGAGGTCACGGTTAGTCCCCCGAAGTATGAAAACCTCCCAGTCATCAAGGCTGGGCATTAACATAGTATGTGGTGTGGAGTTTCTTCATCCTCACCAAACATCCTGCATTCTGGATTATCCTTCACACCTATGTTGGTTAGGTGTCTGTTCAGTGTGCAGTGTGCTGTTAGAATTCCCACTGCACATCTCAGCTGTTTTCTGCTCAGCTTTAGCAATTCGTTAGTCTTTGTCTTGGATGGCCCGCCAGTGATGAACATACGTGACGTCTCATCCCCGGCGCGCCGGTCCAATACAAGATATGTTTCTGACTCAATAGTTCCTTTACCATTCCTCTTGAGGTATTGTATGATATCTCGTAGGATGGCTCCGGTCCCATTAAGGCTGTTTTTGCGCCTTCTTTGGCCAGCTTATCTGCTTTTTCGTTGCCTTCGTTGCCATGGTGTCCTCACGTCCACTCCAGTTGTATACTGTTGTGTTCCGCCAGTTTCGCCAGGGATTCAAGGCAGTCTTTTACCGTTTTGGAACGTATCTCTACTGCACTCAGAGCTTTGATAGCTGCTTGACTGTCAGTGATGATGCGGATTCTTTTGTCAGTATATGATCTCCGGATCATTTCCTTGTGCACAGATTTCTATGGTTGTGACTTCTGCTTGGAACACCGTTGCGGTACTGCCCAGGTTCAGACTGATGTCTGTCCCTGGTTGGTCCCCCGTAACACCTGCTCCAGTACTTCTTGACGTTTTCGATCCGTCAGTATACCATACGGTATCATTTGTCTTCGCAGTTGCCTTGTTCCTTCCTCTTCCCTATCGGTTATGTATACCCTGAAGGTCTTTGTGAAGTTGTGGCTTGTGCTGATTCTATCTGACTGCATATCTAGTAGTCGATTTTTACTTCTTTCGGTATTTTATCCTATTCTTGGAATGGTCCCATGTCCGTTTATTTTCAGCCTGTATGCCGCCAACAGTGCCTCACTCTCCACTACTAATTGTAGTGGGGGCAGGCAAAGTAGCGCTTCCATGGCTGCGGTAGGCGTTGTTGACATTGCTCCCGTTATCCCTAGACAAGCCAGACTTTGTACTTTGATAAATTCTCCTAGGTTGAGTTTCCTCTTTCTTGTGAAGGCGACCACAGTGGTCTTCCTTGGATTCACGGAAAGACCTTCCTGGATACACATCTGTCTACCATGACGAGGGCACGCTGCATCTTTTCTGATGCAGCGCCCTCGTGCTTTCCTGTTACCAGGATGGCGATATCATCTGCGTAACCTTGCGCATATATTCCCCGCTGTTCCAGTCGAGATAGGAGCTCGTCCGCAACCAGGCACCATAGGAGAGGAGATAAGACCCCCCCCCCCCCGCGGGCAACCTCTGGTCACGGACACCTCCTCTGTCGTGAATCCTAGCATGGACTGAATTTTCCTAGCTCTGAGTGCTGAGTCGATCCATCTTGTTATTGACTTTTCTACTCCGCGTCTCTTCACTGCATCACTTAGTGAGTCGAATGAGGTATTGTCAAAAGCACCCTCTATGTCTAAGAAAGTTCCTATGGCAGTTTCTTTGCTGTCTAGGACCCTTTCTATTTTTTGAGTAAGCTCATGTATTGCTAACTTACAAGATTTTCATGTTTGGTAGGCAAACTGGTTTCGATGTAGAGGTTCTGTACTCAGTTTATCGTCCCTGATATGCCTATCAACCAGTTTCTCCAGGATTTTCAGGAGAAATGATGTTAGACTAACAGGTAGGAAGGATTTGGCCTGTGCGTAGGTATCACGCCCTGGTTTTGGTATGAATACCACCTTTATCTTCCGCTAGCCGGTTGGCACATAACCCAGGGCCAGACTGGCCCTGAATAATGTGCACAGGGGCGTTGCAAGTATTTCCACTCCCTGTAGAGCTGGAAATATTCCATCCAGCCCTGGTGACTTGTATGGTTCGAATGAATTGATTGCCCATGCAAGTCTTGTTTTATTTATTATACTGTTTGCAGTTTTTTAGTCCTCCTTTGATGCTCTTCTTATCGGTATGTCTTCGGGTGGACCGCTTCTGTCTTGTGGGGTGGTTACACTGCCTGGGAAGTGTGTCTCTAGTAATAGATCTAAAGTCTCCTTCTCAGTGTTTGTGTACTCACCTTGTTGTTTTTGCAGTGATCCAATCTTTCCCTGATTGTCTCTCTGCAAGATTTTCTGGAGTCTAGCAGCTTCGGGAGTATTTTCTATCTCCTCGCAGTGCTTCCTTCATTTTTATCCCCATAAAAAGGCAAAAATGAGGTCTTGCTTGTCCTAAGGTATTTTGATGCGCTGAAGCCAATTTTGGGAAAGAAAATTTTTTCTACCATGTCAGTTTCCCCCTACCACCTCTGTTACCCCCCAAAAAAAGGGCAAAAAACAGGTTTTGTCTGAAGGTCTGACCTAACTTTTTTGAAGTATTTTGATACGCTGAAGCCAATTTTGGACAAATAAATTTCTGCCAGGTCAGTTTTCCTCTAATACCTCCTTCATCCCCTAAATTTTTTTTGTCCAAAATTTGTTTCAGCGCGTCAAATTACTTCTGAAAGGTTAGATGAGAACCTTAGGACAAGAGCTTTTTTTTGCCTTTTTTAGGGGATGAAAGAGGTGGTAGAGGAAAACTGGCACAGTAGAAATTTTTTTTTTATCCAAAATTGGCTTCAGCGCATTAAAATACTTCAGAAAAGCTAGATTAGAACCTTGAGACCAAACCTTTTTTTATTTTGTAGACCTCTGTAATTAATAGGTTATCCTCTTCAAAAATGCTTTTTAAATCTTTGAGAGGTGTAACTTTTCGTTGTTAGTAACTGACCAAGGTTTCCTGAAGTGGACTGTACAGTGACAAGTGTTTGTTTACCGCTTGAAGTTCCCACCATTCGGTGCTTTTATTCGGGTTAAATAATCTTGGGCTGCTAATGTAATAACTTACCATGAAATTTTGTGTTGGTTAATTGGCCGTGAATTAAAAAAATGTAAGTATCGATAAATATTTGTACTAATACGTTTATCTTGCTGTTAAAACCCATTATAGAAAGGAAAGAAAAACATGAATATTTGCAGTCTGCGGACAACTACTTTACGAATATGAGTGGTTCAACAGTTAAGCCAAGTTAAGCGTGTCTCCAGTTCCTCTATTTAGGTTGTCTTCCTTTAGAAATATTTAAAAAAAACTCGTGTTTGTACCTTCTCTTCAACAATGAAAATGGTTAAAGGTAAAGTACTTAGAAACAACGTATTTAAACAGAGATACATACATACTTCAATTCGTTGATTATACCGCTTTAATATTCAACAACACAATCCAACAGCTGTAATATTTGGCAATAGACCCAACTTATGCAGTCTTAGACTTAACCCTTTGAAATCTCAACGCCTCATCTTCAATCATATTTCCAATATAAGGTCGCCCACAGTAGCAATTGCTAACGAAATAGTAATACCCAAAACTTCAGCTAAATACCTCGGCATCCAAATGGACCAGACTTAAATTCAACCAATACACCGCTCTGATAAGGAAACGGATAAATATTACAACCAAACACTTCAGAGCCTTGATCTATAAAAATAAAGGTTCGCAGCAGCAACAATTTACAAAAGTGTCTGTAAACTATATTGAAATATGGACACATTCTCTGCCTTAACAGCTAATCACAAGCTAAGAATCTGGAGTTGGGAGATAGAACAGACTTCCGAGGTATTGGATTTAAAGAAATTTAACGTGACGTTTTCATTATGATGGCGCCCAAAATGAGTATATTAACATAATTTAGAAAAATTGTGATAAAGACTAAATTTTGTCTTTTCTTTTAATAATTTAATAGTAAATGCACGAAAGGAACGTTTCAGGGGATGGATGCCGCTCCACTTTAGCGAGGTGTCAAAAAAAAAAATAACCATTGTAACTGAAAGGAATTCAATTTTGAGAAAAAATATTCAATACAATTTTTCGATAGTTTGATGAAAATTACTTGGTTATTAGTAGAACTGCGTCTGAGATTTTTGAAGTCTTGACGTATCGGCTTCCATTCTGGAGCTATTTTCAAGAGAAAAAATGAAGGAAAAAGTTGAAAATTGGTGAAATTCCGGGGCCCCAATCTGCCTACCTCATAGATAAAGCTCACCGCTAGCGTGTGCTAAATCAAGTGTCATGAAGTTGTCCTAAAGTATTTATATTTCACGTATAAAATCAGCTCCTAACTGATGAGAGTTATGTACCTAACAAATTGTATATTTATGTACATGTACATTCATTTGTAGGATGTCGGAAGTGTATGACCGCGTGTTTTCTGTTTATGTAAAGTAATCTGTTTTTTTATCCATACAAGATTAACTTTTTCCAAGTGTTTGCTTTACCTCGGACCTTACAAAAATATATATATAAGGAAAATATTTTTATCACCAATCTACTATTTATTTATAGACTCGTGAAAATAAATAATATGTTTTATATCTTGACCATATTATTCCTTAAGAGCAGTATAGTAATTCTATACCTTTATCTCTTTAAAGTATTTATTTCTGTTTATAGTATAAATGCTGTAAGTGTAAACAACGATAAAGTTATAAACAGAAATTAATTTTAAGATGATCGGCAATAACTGAATTCTACAAAATATATTCTGCTTCTTAAAAATATACAGAAAACATTTCTTATAAGCTATAAATACGCAGTTCTCTTATTTGTTATATAAATACGTACATGTACCTACATATCACATATTCAGTCGGGGTGATATATACTAATAAAAGTTGCAACAATTTTTTTCCCGGTGAGGTCCACTTTGGACCTATTCGCCCTTGAAGCTAAAATCTTGAAGGTTTTTTTCATAATAATAATTATCTGCTTATGTTTCATCTATCATGGGACTGAGCCCGTATATTTGACAGAGGAAGGACAAATTCACACAGCTAGTTAAAAAGCATGATAAGGACAAGAAGTTATACTCCACCCAGAAGGAAGCGCAAAAAATCCAGAGTGAATATCTGGGAGCCGAAACCAACGACGAGGACGATAAAAAGAAAATTAAAACCAACATCGAAGAGAATAAAATAGAAGCTAGTACTGCCCGCAAAGCCTATGCATGGAAAATTCTTCAACGACCTCGACCGACCAGCAGTAGACAAAAAGGCCTCTATGCAGTGGCTGTAGGATGTGTCCTAGCAGAAGAACATGTCAGTCACGTGGTGGCTGGATGTACTACACTGACTCCGTCGGAGTTCACTCACCGACACAACAAAGTGGCCAGATAACTCTACTGGGTCATGTGCAAGCATTTCGATATACCAATACCGCCTATACCGGAAACATATTATGAATATATTCCCTGAGAAGGTTGTCAATATCAACGACGACACAATTATGTTGGACCTGCCGATAATAACTGACAGAGAAATTCGCGTGAATCGACAGACATCTTCGTACATAATAGAGAGGAGAAATCTAGTTTGCTGATCGATGTATCCATTCCGAATGACACCAACGTGATGCTCAAGGAAACAGAGTAATTGAGCAAACAAAGTCCTCCAAATAGAAGTTAGTAGAATGTGGTATGCAAAGACCACAGTCATGCCAGTAATTGTAGGAGCCCTTGAAACTGTTAAGAAGGGCCATGACCAGAGTCTACAACAACTGTCAGGTCAACCGAGCATCCAAGAAATACAAAAAGTCGCACTATTGGGAACCGCGCATAGTTTAAAAGCTCTAGACTAGGAGTCTCTGTGATCCCTTGTTGGAATCTGAACTCTGAACTGTTGGAGCAGACATCATCAATGTCACCTAAAGGACCTAAAAACCTGGAACCGGCTTCAACAGAGCCGAATCTCAAATGCACGCGATGGATTGGTAAATAGTTTCCACTACAGCTGAGAAAGTGTGTCGTCGCTAAGTCTATTATAATAATAATGACAATGAATTCGGAAAAGATCAAACTTCGTAGCATATATAAGTCGATGAAATAGTGATCAGATGAACTATACAAATGAAATATGGAAAAATATGAATATTAATATGAAATATACATATGCAGAACAAACACTAGTATAACACAGAATGTGGATAAAGGAGATGATCAGTCAAGCAATACCAAAACTGCTGCCTGTAAGTTATACCATGTAAATACGATAGTGTTATCCCGCACATTTAAATCATGATATTTTAATGCATGTGGTGAATAGCTTAGAAGTTCTAATTGATAAATACAGCTACAAGGTCTTAGTTTATCATCTAGTAGTATTTTATTTTAATGTTTGAAGTTTGAATTCCCGCGCGGTTATTTATGTAGTTTAATTTCCAAAGATTGTACACCAGTCGGCCCGATGTTATTGATCGATGTGTGTTTGTCAACCAGGGTTGGCTCTAGTTGATGTGTCAAAGTGTAAATATTTTCATGTATGTATGAAAATATTTGTTACCTTGTACGTTTTTCTGCGAAACATTCAGAATTAATATAAAATTCTATTGTACCAACCTACAGCGCGCAGAAGGTCAGGCGTTTGTTTGCTTTGACTGCTTTTGGTGCGTTTTTTTATAATTTTCTGGAAATATGGAAAGTTTTGCGAAAGATGTATCAGGCAACTTGCCAAAAGTGCATTGGTAGACGAATTTTTATATATACTAATATAGTGGATATAGCGGAGTAAACTCTAAGCTGGCGCGTCCAAAGGTGCATCGCCTATCACATCGCATATCACGCCACCTTAGAGTTTACCGGACTATAGAACTGGCTGCCACACAGAACCAAACATGCATTTTTAGAGCGCCAACATTTTTCATAACATTTAAGCTCTTTCTGTGTTTTAGGTACCTATTTTATCAGTAAAAAATAAGAATATCCCTAATAGTATAACGTTGTCCTACGGATATCTGAAGGGCGTCCTCGACGGGCATACAGGACGTTCGTTTTTTGTTCAAAGTACATCCGAACAATATTTGTGCACCCCGAGGGATATCATAAGGATGTCCATAAAGTATGATCATCCTACTTTTTTTAAATGGACATCCTACTTGTTTTAAATAGATATATTACTGAGGGCGCTTTTCGACAAAGTACAACTTCGAGATGTGAGTACTTTACTTGATAAAAGTGAAATAACGCATAAACATTGTCCTATGGCTCGTATAAAAAAAATTCTTTTCCTCAGATCTCAAAATCAAGAGCAGGGGGGGGGGGGGTAGAAATCCGGAAAGAAATTTTTTCCTCACATCTCAAATTACAAATCTGGGAAACGTAAAGGGGGAAAAACGATAAAGGAATAATATCGTCATCTACAACATAAATAGAAGGTTTACATCAATTTACATCAGCAAATATTAAATAGACGTCCTCCTGCTGTCCCTACAGGGACCAAAAATATGTGTACTTACCGTACATAAATTGGTCATCTAGAGGACGTCCGTTGCGGCACTTATGATGGACGTTCAGTGTGGTATTCACTGGTATCTATAAATATCTCGGAAACGTGTTGGAGAGAAAGCGGTATGGACATATTATCATTTATTACAAAAATATAATATTTAAATCAACGGACACGAAATGCGCGTCCATCTCCTGTCCCTATATGGGCTTAAAACTTCCCGGACATAAAATGGACATTCAGAGGACGTCCATTCCGTACAATTTCAAAGTAAATCCAATGATAGACGTCCGGTGGACGTCCAATTTATGTCCATGGACGTCAGTACATTAAATGGACATAAAGCGGACGTCCGGCGGACATCCTGTGCTATTAGGGATATTACTGACACGCCCCTTAGATAAATGGAGAAGTTAGATATACCGGCGCAAAGGTGTCGGAAGTTGAGGCGTCAATGTATAACATCAGATAGTGTTGCATTGGCCTCATTTTGTAATTTGCAATAAATACATCAAGAGCATATAATTGCCATACTAATTTACTTATTGGAAACCTTTTCCATATTCGAAAAAGAACATAGTATGTTCGTAGGCACGACCTCATCGATTCACATGTAAGTGCCTGGGTAATATCATATTATTCAGTTTGTTACCAATTTTAAACTATAAATTATGTCGTATTTAACGGTCATATACAGATGGCATACCGAAAACGATGAAAAACCTTACTTTATGGAAAGTTGTATAGAAATACCGTTTAGCAGTCTGTCCAGAGATTTGGCCGTTGGTGTGCAAAATCTAAAATGCCGCCTCATGCTTCAAAATTGATGAGCGGGGGGGGGAGAAAATCTAAAAAAAAAAAATTTCTGCAAAATCTAAAACGCCGCTTCATACTTCAAAATTGATGAGCGGAGAGGAGGAAATCTAAAAAAAAATTTCTACCAAAATAAAAATTGATGAACGGGGGCGCGGGCCTCCCCTAAAATAGACGGAGGTGTTCTGTGAACACCTCGAACACCTGCTTTACACGGCCCTGTCTGGCACAAGCGCAAGCTGACGCATGGTTTTCAATGTAGTTGCATAGTAATAAGAAGGGTTGTAACGAATTTACTCAAAAGTAGCGTTGCGTAACTCCAAGAGTGCATAATTGCATTACAACTTGAGTTGTGTATTATACTTTTTCTACTACCACACTCATTCCCATTCCCATCAAATAAAATAGAAATATTGGTAAAGATTTGATGACAAAAAAAGACAAAATACAAAATTTGGAAACGATCACATCTTCAAAAGAGCAACACTGTCATTTTAAGCACGTCGTGAATCACGTGGTCGAAATTGAAAATTTAAGAGAGCAGGAGCATATGAAAAAAACCGCTGCCCAAGGAATCACTACTTCCACATCCAGATTCTCTATCCAAGTCACTCACAACGAAAAAACTTTGTATGTGAAAATAATTGTTTATGTAACTTTAATAATATAATATTTGAAATCTTCTACCCCAAAAACTCATAAAACGATACCCCACATCGGTAGTGGGGTGGGGGTGGTGATAGGGGGGTGGTAGTGGGGGGTGGATGAAGTAAAAACACATTTTGAGGTTTCTGGTTCCTGTACATACACTAAATCACAATTTTTTTTCATCTCCTTTAATAAGGGGGTGGGGGTGGTAATGGGGGTGGCTAATGCCAACATTTTTTTTTGAGACCTTAGCTTCTCTTGTATATACTAAATACCAATTTCGTGGACTCTTACCTGCTTGATTTACCCATTTACCCCAAATTTACCCCAATTTACACCCCATCCTTCGACGGAACAAGATGAAAATATAATCTGGTTCTAGATCTCGTTAAAGTACATATGTGTACCAAATTTCAAGTCAATATCTTAAACGGTTCCAGAGTAAACGTGCGCACAAAAAAAAGTTACAGACAGACAGACCGACAGACAGACAGACCGACAGACAGACAGACAGACCGACAGACAGACAGAAATTTTTTTCTCGCTCAAACTTAAAATCTCGACGTTTCATGACATTTTAAGCCTATTTGGACAATAAAAATTTTTAAAAATTTTTTTGTCGTTACTATACTTCCACTGGACGTGGAAGTAATACATTCCTTGATGTTTGGCGAAGTAGACCTAACGTCTTTCACGAAAGTTATTCAATATTCCAGTATAGAAACTACATGTTTGGTTCTGTGAGGTGGCCACTTCTATCCTTTGTAATAGTATGGCACTTAGTTTCCGGTATTTTTCGCAGTTTCTCCATCCCTTAAACCAACTCTCGGACTGAATGCTATGTACCAGCATTTATTAACAATTTTAGAAGTCGGTCCTTTGTACAGGTATGGCAGTTGGATTTTCTTGACCTCCTTTATTTAAACGGCAAGTTTATGTGGTTTCCTAATCGAGTACAATTATACAGTAGGCTCCCGTTCTATGCATATACAGAATCTCCGTTTTCAATTTTTGATTAAAAACACTCTCTTCGCAAAGTAGTCTCATAATGACAGTATACTATACATTTTTGTACTCCTTCAAGTTGCTTTAGCAAATACGATGAGCTTGCGAGCGTTCACGGCCATTGAGTAATGAAGTGGCTTCTTCCGGGTATTGCCGTGGTTGTCGAATTTGGCTTGACGTTTCGCTCATCATCATATCAGTTTCTTCAGAAGGATCCTAAAGGCTGAAGTTGTTGTGTTCTGCGCCTCGTTATATACCTTGGCGCTGCTTCGCTTCGCTGCTCATTCGTTGTTTAAACCACTAGTCCTTGGCAAAGCCAATTTTGGACAAAAATTGTTTTTCCATCATGTCAGTTTTTTAGGCGAGATAGTGGTCGAGAGAAACTTTTTTGTCCAAAATTGTCTTCAGAGCGTCAGAATATTTCAGAAAAGTTAGATCCCAAGTAGCACAAATACGCTATTCAGCTGAAGTAACCAAAATGCAGCCACTAAAACGTTTTAACGGCTTTTGTTTAGTTAAATATTTTGGTCATCTTATTTTAGTCGCGGTTTAGCGTAAAATTTAAAAACGAAATAGTCATGATGATATGGTGTCTTTCACCATAATTTCCATATATTAAATAAACGTACGAATTTCTGTTTGAGGGTATATTAGGATAAATATTATTCCATTAAAATTGATATCATTTCTTATATTGTAAAAATATTATATTCATTTGTTATTATTTTATCTCTTCGTAGTTACTCCAGTAAATTGTAAGTTAATAGAATGTGAATAGAAGTGAGCGAGTCGCTACACACCTCCCCCCGTTAACAAAAAAAAACAATCAATCAAGCAAAGTGTACGATGTTATTGCAAGTCCTCCTATTGATAATTTATATGGTAATTTAAAAAGCGCGTTAAGAGTATAATCTGCGGTCAGTGAAATGAAGAAACGAATTATTCGGCTTATTTTTGAAGATAGAAACTTCAAATTTTGTACGTATGTATTAAAATATATATTCTAGTTCGTCACGTTTTTATTTTTTTGTTTTAGTCAAAAACACGTGATCAACGAAAAAATGGACGTCGAAAAATTGGAATTTACAAAAAACGAAATCGTGACGACCTAGATAGTCCATAATTAATTACGTGGATAAAATATAACCTCTTAATTTTCAAACATAGATTCAATAAATAGTTTCCAATTTTGCCGTCAATAGATGGCACTCGCCTCGGCATTCGCATAGCTTTACACGCTCTCAGACTTTAGGGAGGAACTTGTTGTCATGGAGACCTGACGCGAATGAATGCTTGCCAGGGAAGCATTTAGGAGTTCTGGTAATATCTTAAATTTATTTATAAATTATTTTATCTTACAGGAATTACTTAATAGATGAAATTCTTGAAAATGTTAATACATAAATAAAAGGTGCCAAATAGAGAGGACCGTTTTGTATAAACACTCCTACAAATTTTATTATGAAAATTTGAATGCGGTTTTTAGTTAGGTCAGAAACCAATTTATTCGAAATTATTACCAAGCAAAATGTACAGGGTGTCCCTGTCAACGCGCTATGCTGGGTTTTCTCGGTAGTTTCTGAGATAAGTTTATGGTTCAAAATCCAATCTGACGTAGGTTTTCCGAGGAATCTCATACTGCTAAGATATTTAGGAATCCAAAATGACGGACGAATTTCGTCATCTACGATCCTATTCGACTGAAAATCGATATCTGGGGGTTTTCGAGGATGCGGTTAACGAATTTTTGGTCAAAATTTAGGAATCCAAGATGGCGGACGAATTTCGTCATCTATGGACCTATTCGACTGAAAATCGATATCTGGGGGTTTTCGGGGATGCGGGTTATGAATTTTTGATCAAAATTTAGGACTCCAAGATGGCGGACGAATTTCGTCATCTATGGTCCTATTTGACTAAAAATCGATATCGGAGGGTTTTCGGGGATGCGGGTTACGAATTTTTGGTCAAAATTTAGGAATCCAAGATGGCGGACGAATTTCGTCATCTATGGACCTATTCGACTGAAAATCGATATCTGGGGGTTTTCGGGGATGCGGGTTATGAATTTTTGATCAAAATTTAGGACTCCAAGATGGCGGACGAATTTCGTCATCTATGGTCCTATTTGACTAAAAATCGATATCGGAGGGTTTTCGGGGATGTGGGTTACGAATTTTTGGTCAAAATTTAGGAATCTAAGATGGCGGACGAATTTCGCGATCTATAGTCCTATTCGACTGAAAATCGATATCTGGGGGTTTTCGGGGATGCGGGTTACGAATTTTTGATCAAAATTTAGGACTCCAAGATGGCGGACGAATTTCGTCATCTATGGTCCTATTTGGCTGAAAATCGATGTCTGGGGGTTTTCGGGGATGCGGGTTACGAATTTTTGGTCAAAATTTAGGAAACCAAGATGGCGGATGAATTTTGTCATCTGTGATCCTATTCGAATGAAAATCGATATCTGGGGATTTTCGGGATGCGGGTTACGAATTTTTGGTAAAAATTTAGGAATCCAAGACAGCGGACGAATTATAACTATATTTTGACCCCCCTTTATTTATGTTATTATTGGAGACAAAAAAAAGTTTCGTATAAGAGTTGTAAGGTTGTATACATATTTTTTTAAATGCAATTAAAAAACAATTGCTTGGATATGTCACGTGATATAACAATGAAGGTTGCTTTTTAAATGAAAAACCCTGTATATTTTTACATATTCTTTTAGATCCTTTATCCCTGATTTCAAACATATAAGGATCTAGCTGTAATATTTTTTGATATATCGGACATTAAATATGCTCCAAACATGCATATAGGTATTTTAGGGTTTCTGACGGAGCGCAGTCAGTGGCGGATTTAGGGGGGGCTATAGGGTAAAATCCAAGCGCGGCAATTTTTTTGAAAAACACCAAAGACACAAAAACAAAAAAATATTATTATTAATATGCTTGATTAAAGCATGTTTAATTTATTTGAGAACGTGTTTTTTATAATAACTAGACTAAAGTTCCTTATTATAGTCAACAGTACAGGGTGGTTGTGCAAACGTTAGAACCTCATTTAACTTCTTTATTTTTGGAGTTACGTAAATACGTTCAAAAATAAAAGTTATGAGATATCACATGTATTTTCCAAACATCATTTCAGCAAAACAATTCAAACAAGTCGAATTTCGGAGATATGAGCTTTACCTTGGTTTTACTTCCACATCCAGTGGAAGTATAGTAACGACAAAAACATTTTTTAAAACTTTTATTGTTCAAATAGGCTCAGAATGTCATGAAACGTCGAGATTTTAAGTTTGAGCGAAAAAAAAATTTCTGTCTGTCGGTCTGTAACTTTTTTGTGCGCACGTTTACTCTGTAACCGTTTAAGATATTGACTTGAAATTTGGTACACAAATGTACTTTAACGAGATCTGGAACTAGATTATATTTTCATTTTGTTCCGTCAGAGGGTTGGGGGGTAAATTGGGGTAAATTTGGGGTAACCAGCTAAATCAAGCACCTAATAGTCCAGAAAATTGGTATTTAGTATATACAAGAGAAGTTAAGGTCTCAAAAAATGTTTGGCATTAGCCACCCCCACCCCATTACTAAATTTTTTCGTTGTGAATGAGTTGGATCGAAAATCTGGATGCGGAAGTAGTGATTCCTTGGGCAGCGGTTTTTTTAAATAGAACACCCCCATATATTTTTACACCATTTGAAAGGCCATAGAAAAATCTTTTCAATGATATATGACCCAGTATTTTTCTTAAAAACTATAGTAGATATTAAGTTTTATATTTTCTTACATTAAGTCATGGTAGTCCGAAAAATATATACAGTCTGTTTCACTTTTTAAATTTTTTTTCCGATTTGAATCTAATTTTACTTATGGAACAAATTAGGATCTACTTATTACCAGAAAAAAATTCACGTCCTACAAATGCAAAGCCACCTGCGGTACCAAAATATGCGGATAAAATCAAAAAATCATATTAGGCATATTTTTATTGGAAAATTTTGTTAATGAAAGAATTGTTCAGAAAACTTAAGTCCAAAATTTAATAAAAAAAAATATATAAATTTTTATTAAAATAATGTCTAAGTCCGAAAATATCATTTGAATGGGTTTTTTCGTTTAGAAAACTGTACTATGACAATTTTGTTTGAAATTAAACCCAAGCTGCAGGTAGTTGTAAAACAGTTTTTTTTTAAATACCTAATTATTTTCAAAATTTTTTAAATTTCAAGTTTTTCATTTTTTAATTTTGATTAAATTTTGGCCATTTTGGACAATTCTGAACAAGTTTTATTAACAAAATTTTCCGATAAAAAAATGCCTAATATGATTTTCCGATTTTCTCCACATATTTTGGTACCGCAGGTGGCTTTGGTACCGTAGGAGGCGAATGTTTTTCTGATCATAAGTAGATACTAGTTTGTTCTATACTTAAGTAAAATGCGATTCAAATCGGAAAAAAAAATAAAGTTATTGGGGTGTTACCATTTCAAGTGAAACACACTGTATCAATTATTGAAATTCTCCATTTTATTTAAAATAAAGTGAAATTAGACAGAACTAACATATTGTTTATTTTAATTTACATACTTTTGTTTTCCATGGCTAATTTGATAAATTGTAAATTTATAGTAAATTAGACAAAATTTGTTTAAGATAAGTACCATGTATTATATTATAAATACAAAGCTTTTTTTATGGCGTTTCAAATGGTACATATATGGAGTGTTCCTTTAAAAAAAAGCAAAGTAAAGTTCATATCTCCGAAATGCGACTTTCAATAGGCATGTCCACAAAATTTTAATTTCAATTGGGAATGATAGAATTATCGATATTGTACACTAATTTAACAATAAAAAAAACCGCTGCCCAACTTCCACATCCAGATTTTCTATCCAAGTCACTCACAACGAAAAAATGTTGTATGTGGAAATAATTGTTTAATAATATAATATTTGAAATTCTCTACCTCAAAAACCCATAAAACGATACCCCACATCGGTAATAGGGTGAGGGTGGTGATAGAGGGTGGTAGTGGGGGTGGATAAGGTAAAAAAATATTTTGAGGTTTCTAGTTCTTGTACACACACTAAATTAATTTTTTTTTCATCCCCTTTAATAATGGGGTGGGGGCTAATGTCAAAATTTTTTTTGAGACCTTAGCTTCTCTTGTATATGTATAGTAAATACCAATTTTATGAACTCTTACCTGCTTGATTTACCTATTTACCCCAAATTTACCCCAATTTACCCCCAACTCTTCGACGGAACAGGATAAAAATATAATCTAGTTCTAGATCTCGTTAAAGTACATAAGTGTACTAAATTTCAAGTCAGTATCTTAAACGGTTCCAGAGTAAACGTGCGCACAAAAAAAAAGTTAGACCGACAGACAGACAGAATTTTTTTTGCTCAAACTTAAAATCTCGACGTTTTATGACATTCTAAGCCTATTTGAACAATAAAAATTTTTAAAAAATTTTTTTGTCGTTACTATACTTCCACTGGATGTTGAAGTAATATATGTATCCTTATTTTGCCAGTTATTCGTAATAGGCATCACCCCAACATAACGAGGATTTTTGGTAATTTTTCAATAAAAATTCTTGGCCTATGAAGTAAAAAAATATTTTGAGGTTTTTGGTTCTTGTACATACACTAAATCACACTTTTTTTTCGTCCCCTTAAAAAGTGGGGTAGGGGTGGTAATGGGGGTAGCTAATGTCAAAAATTTTTTCGAGACCCTAGCTTCTCTTACATATACTAAATACCAATTTTACGGACTCCTACCTGCTTGATTTACCTGTTTACCTCCCCATTTACCCCAATTTACAACCCAACCCTTCGATGGAATAAGATGAAAATATAATCTAGTTCCAGATCCCGTTAAAGTACATAAGTGTACCTAATTTCAAGTCAATATCTTAAACGGTTCCAGAGTAATCGTGCGCACAAAATAGTTAGACAGACAGGCAGAATTTTTTTTTCGCTCAAACTTAAAATGTCGACCTTTCATGACAGTCTAAGCCTATTTGAACAATAAAAATTTTCAAAAATTTTTTTTGTTACTATACTACCACTGGATGTGGAAGTAATCAATATTCTATTTTCAAGAAAAAGAACGCCATTGCCACGTAAACCGGAAGTGATATTTAAAATTTACATGCCTTTTTTTACTTTCCTTTAATGCTTTAATAGTCAATTAAGAACATAAATAATCCGATCAATTCTTCTTTGATGTTCAATTCGTCAATTCAATGTTTCTTAGCGGCATAGATTCCCCGAAAAAAAAAAAAAAAATACTTATCTCAAAAACTACCGAGAAAATCGGACATAACACGTTAACTAGGACACCCTGTACACTGTAAATATACATTATGTACCTATAGATAGTTTTTTCTTTTAATTAAAAACCACTGCCTAAGGAATCACTACAACCGCATTCAGTTTTCCTACTCAAATTACTTTAAATAAAAATTCTTGTGCACCCAACGCGAAATTCGACTCTGTACGACAGAAATATATTTGAACTATTTCTCTTATATATTACACAATATGTTATTCTCCGCCTTTTTACTTGGTCGGCATATTTCATTGGTCAAAGGTGCACGCCCACCCGTATATACCTTTTTCATATATATCAATGAAAATATGTTTTGTCTTACCGTAGATTGTCCTCTTAATATCGAGGCTAACGGCAAGCGAGGAGAAGCGCCTACATGATCTACTTTCCGGGTCGCATATGGGAGACCTCAAGCCATCGGAATTTTTCCGATACATGTTGAATGTGGCTGGAGGTTCCAATATTTTAAGCCCAGAACTTCTTATTAAATTGTGGAAAAGGCGCTTACCTCAAAATATTAATATCGCTCTTACGGCCTTAGGAAAAACCGAAATTAAGAACATTACGGACATTGCAGACCGTATTTGGGAATCATGTCAAAGTTCCATGCTAGCATCTACATATTCCCAAAATACGATTCGGGCTTCAGTCTCACAATTTAATACTGAACCTATTCCTAGTATATCAGATTTAGTAACTTCGTTCAAAGATTTTACGACTAATTTTCAAAGTTCTCGAGGTCACCAATTTATGGTGTCTTTCACCATATATTAAATAAACATACGAATTTCTGTTTGAGGGTATATTAGGATAAATATTATTCCATTAAAATTGATATCATTTCTCATATTGTAAAAATATTATATTCATTTGTTATTATTGTATATCTTCGTAGTTACTCCACTAAGTTGTAAGTTAATAGAATGTGAATAGAAGTTAGCGAGTCGCTACAGATGATCTCTTTTTAGCTATATACTGGTCATTACTAGTAGCCATAATATCGCCATGCTGGTTTGGTTATAAAGTCGTTTTCAAGATGTCATATATGAGCAAGTAATTAAATAGTAACAATGTTAAGTCCTAATACTGCCATACTAGCTATAAAAATGGCTAGAATATGTGGACACGGTTTTTGTTATTAATATAGTGTTGATATCCAAACTATTACTAAGAAAATAGCCATAACTATATTAGTTAGGCTCTATTCTGTCGGTTTTCTTAGCTGTTATTACCGAATTATGACTAAAACAATAATGAAAAAATAACCTTATTAAATGACTATTTTAGAAGTAATTTTGTACACATTAAAATTTTAATTGAGGCCGAAGGGCAAGATAAAAATATAACCTAAAAACAAGTACTTATTGACAATGTTGAAAACTCTATACATACGCAAATAAGTTTTATTTCAACAGAAGAATAAGAATGAAATGTAAAAGAAAATATATTATTGGAAAAGGAATGTCGCCTAAAAGTAAGTTCAAATAGTAGGTACTTATATAGCGGCATAACACTTTTCACGGGGTGTTTTCGTTGAAGTTTGTGTCTACAAAAGCTTATGCGTTAATATAGTTAAAGTGAAAGTGTCAACCTATCTTCTGCATCAGTGTCTAAGAATGCTGACATTTCATTTTTTATGGCCCTAGCCATCATTAACATTGTAATATTATTTCTTTTTATTGTACACGGTTGCTGGGATCATTTTGAGTCTGGTTTTGATTGCGGATTAGTCAAAAATGTATGTATGTTTTTGTACTTGACCAGTACAGTTGGTTATTTACTACCTACTCAACTCGAAGGAACTGAACTAAGGCAAATTTGCTCCTCGATGGTTTGGACCACGCAATACATTTTTAGAAACTTTAGTAACAAATTTTAATTCGGTTGGAGAAAGGAAATGTAAAAACGTTCGAGAAACAAAGGTCAGAATGCAAAGTAACCCGTTAATCCATTCTTCACAAAGGCAGTTAAAAGAAACGTAAAAAGAGAGGTTATGTCTTTCATAGTATAGCCGTATTTTGATGCGAAAACTTGCCAACCACTTCAACCAATTTTCTGGTAATAGTTTGGTCAATATGATCTGTTAAATTTGTCATTTGACAAAAAAGTTTATTAGATCTATTACAGTCATATATCTCAGGAAATTTTTTGGCATTAGTCACTCCCATTACCATCACCACCCCATTATTTAAGGGGATGAAAAAAATGTGCTTTAGGTGTGTACAAGAACCAAAAACCTCAAAATATTTTTTTATTTCATTCATCCCCACTACCACTCCCTATCACCACCCACACACCACTACCGATGTGGGATATCGCTTTATGGGTTTTTGGGGTAGACGATTTCAAATATTATATGATTAAAGTTCCATAAGCGATTATTTCCACATACAAATTTTTTTCGTTGTGAAAGACTTGGATAGAAAATCTGGATGTGGAACCAGTGATTCCTTGGGCAGCGGTTTTATACCTATAAAATAACGTTTACTAATTCCATAAGTTTTAATAACTTTACCATCGATTGAAATTAGAAGATATTTGTATATATTTTAAATTAACTTAATTATACCTAAAATTTAGAAATTTCTGAAAATCGCTTTGTTTTTATGAGTATTTTATGTAAGTTTACAGAAAAAAATCGTGCGTTGATAAAATGATTGACATATATGCAATTATGATGTTTATATAATTTTAAAGATGAACAAACTATAAGTATGATGGACGCTCATTATTTTATCTAACAACACTTGCTTAAAGCCAAAAGATCACCATAATAGTGTTCTTGTTTTATTTTATGCGTAAAAGTCATGATTTAGTCACGGTGAAGTAGATACATCGCCTCTTTCGCCATAGGAGCCATTTGATATCTAGTAATAAAGCAGCCACAAAAATCCAAAAGAGAGCCAAATGAGTTGCACTTGAGTTATGGTCATTTGGCTCTAGTTGAGTTTTGATGACCAAGATATAATTCCCCATTTTCGTCACCAGTACGTTTTCAATACGTAATAATTCAGTTTTAATAACAGCCACTATAACCAAATAACCATCCTTTTGAGCTACTGTAACATGATGATGACCAAAATACAACTCCTTGTGCTACTTGGAATCAGAACCTTAGGGTAAGCAAGACCCGCTTTTTGTCTCTTTTTAAGGGACAAAAGGGTGTGGTAGAGGGAATGTCTAAAACTGGATTCAGCGCGTCAAAATACTTCAGAACAGACAAGATCTTTTTTTTACCCTTTTGAGGGGATAAGGGGGTGGTAGAAAAAAACTGACACGATAGAAAAAATTGTTTTCTCCAAAATTGGCTTCAGCGCGTCAAAATACTCCTGAAAATTAGATAAGAGCCTCATAGGAAAAGACTCTTGTGGTATATGCCGGAAATGCAGGTGTACATATATGTGTCTAAGTATTTTTTTACATATTGACAAATCAACTTTCCACATGTATTAAAACATCTTTGATTAGAAGTATATTATTACTAACAACAAATTTCAAAACTGAATAACAGTACATACCCTGTAGAACTAGAAATATACCAGCGCCAATGAGTATGTATAGGAAATTTTTATATTGGCCTTTTGTACCATATTTCATAGATAATTATAGTTATAGATTTTGGCCACACTTATAGCACGTGACTTTATAAAAATAAATTGTCTAACTAATTGACTATATGACAGTTATTAATTACTGTGTGGGGTCAACAACAATTTAATACGTTGGGATGCGATTAAACAGACAAATTATATTAATTTCTGTTCGCTTTATCATGTGTAGATCCATAAATTCAACAATTTAAGATCGATGGTTAATTGTATCGAAATCAAACAAGAATTCATTGTTTTTTTTTAATATTTGGGTACTAAAATAAAAACCACTTCAAAATTTAAAGAATTTTGCGATTCGGAATGTGCTATGTTATCAAAAAGTGTATGACTCACTGTTAATGGTACGCAAAAATTATCACATTCCAAAAAGAAATATGCGTATACTAGATGCATAAAGTCTTGGCAATAGACCCATTGCCGTGCTTTACGAGCTCCGCAAATGCCATAATTTGTTTTGATTGTTTTTTATTTATTAGTTATACAGTGCGTCCTCGGATGGGGTACCGCACTCTTGCAAACTTTCTTATTTTTGATTTGCCGAGAAAAAGTTATTCTCCATAAAAAGTTTTGCTTGTCTTAGGAAGTCATAAACAGTTGTCAAACTTAAGATGAATTATACAGGGTATTCTAAAAATTAGAAAATATGAAATCGACTTTAAACAAGCTACCTTCTTATATTTTTATGGAAAATTTTAATTAACAAAGCTTTTTCAATTATGAAGAAAAGCTTAAATGCGGAGTTTAGTTGTAAAATAAGGACATAATAATTTTCAAAAAAAAAAAAAAAACATTTTATTCAACTAAGTTGAAAACTATTCCGTAGACTGGTACACATTTTCCTGTCTTTTTCTAAATTATTGACAGACAGATGAGATTACATCAAGTAATGCTATGGATTAATGTGAATGCCAGTGTAATAGATATTTATTCGTATTTTGTATTTTCTATAAAAATATTAATGACAGACAGGACTAAATTCTCAAGTATTTTCTTACCTTTTCCACATTTTCCCGCCGTTTTTCCGTAAAACCAAATACATCATCGCATTCTACGGAAAAAATGTTATCAAAAAATGCTATCAAAAACCGTGTTCATTTTCCGTTGTTCAGCTTAAGCCAAAATTAGCCACTTTTTCACATCCTCCTTTGATTTCACTGGAGATGTAAAAAATATCAAAAAATATAAAAGAAAAAACAAAAAGTAATTAAATGAAGATGACGCTGCTACCCTTGTAGTTTTAGACTCTGTATAAGATCACCCAACATAGCCATTAAGGAAAAGATCAATAAATTTAGATATTAGCAAATCTCATATTCATTTAAACCTAAATTTATTCACAAACTTCAAGTTGGAGATGATGCTCGTCGTTTGGACTTTTGTTTAATTATGGGTGAGAACATTTTAGCAGATAGATCATCTCATCGAAACATTTTATTCACGAAAGAATCTACTTTTACGAATAATGAGGTAGTATCTTTTCAAAATTGTAGATATTGAGCTCAGGAAAATCCTAATTTTCGAATTACCGCTAATAGTCAAAAGTTTAAAAAGTAAATGTTTGGTACGGCGTAATGCATCACAAAATAATCGGCCCTTATTTTACGGATTGAAAAAATCAAAATAATTATTTAAAAATTTTGAATAATTTTGTTTTGGGTGAACTGGACAATGAAAATTTAGAATTTATTAGAAAAACAGTCTTTCAGCAAGATGGATACTCAGTACATTCTACAATTCTAGTAAAACAATTGTTAGAAAATCACTTCCACGACAGGTGGATTGGCCGCTATGGACCAACAGCATGGCCGGGCCATTCGTCAGATCTATCTAATCGTTGGATTACTTCTTATGGCGGCATTTAAAGCAAAAAATATACGCAAACGATTTCTAAGATGACTTAGATTTATTACAGCAAAAAATTGTGGATGCTGTTGCAACCATAAATGAAGATGCGAACTCATCTGTCTATGAAGAATTTAGAAAAGCATTCGAAAAATATATACTAGTAGGAGGTCTACATGTTAGTTGAATAAAATGTTTTTTTTTTTTTTGAAAATTGTTATTTCCTTATTTTGCAACTAAACTCTGTATTTAAGCTTTTCTTCATAATTGACAAAACTTTGTTAAAAAAAAAGGTTCATTAAAAAGGTAAAAAGGGAGTTTGCTTAAAGTCGATTTCATATTTTCTAATTTTTAGAACACCCTGTAAAATTTACCATAAGTTTGACAAACAAATTTTTTTTATAAAGAATGACATTTTCTCGGCAAATCAAGAATAAGAAAGAACGATCTAAGAACGATAAATCTTTTACTTGTCCTACGTACAATCTTGGAGAATGAGTGAACTCAAAAATCGCCCATTTTCTAGCCCTCGAATTTTGTTTCAAACTAAGTGCTAAATTAATAATGATAACATCCTGAATACAAAATTTCAAGATGAGCATATGTTTGGTTTTTGAGATATGAGGGATTGAAGTTGTGATATGATTGTTGCTATCAAAAAATACACAGCCCCACAAAAAATGAATACTCATTAGCTATGCCAGAGCAATCAAGATATTCTTAGTACTTTTCGACGCAAAATTCATATCTAATATCAATGAATCCGTATATCCATTGATTAATTCAGAAGGGTCAAAAACATCCCTATATAAGGATGAAAATAGGGAAAAATGATGCTATTGAGTTATAGAGCTTCTATGAATATAAGTCTATTGGCTGAATGCGTGAACGAAGGTGTTGACTAGGGCTTACACAAAGTAATTGAGACACCCTTAAGAGGGTGAAAGCTACCCCAATATTATACAAAACTGCATAAAAGCTCCAATAACTGGCGAAAAAGCTTGAACTCTCTGAGCTTTATTAATAGGAACGAACCATAAATCTCTTACGACCTAGTTCACGAAAACAACCCATCACAGGGTGCAGAACTACCTCTCATCTTGAATTATGAACTTGAGTCAGTGAAAAGATGATAGTGAATGTGCCAGATATTGCATTCTGATTGCAGGATCTGGAACGATAACCAATATTACCACAATAGTTCTTTTTTACACACCTATGAAGGGTTGAAAAAACAACGCACATTTATATAAGCGATCTCGCTGTGAGTATATTATAAAGTAAATTCTGTCACAAGGATAATAAAATTAATGCCCTAATGATCTGTTTTCAAACTTCAAGTGAATTTTATAAGAGAGTGGGCGTGCGAGGGGAGAATATCAGAGATATCGCAATCGCTGTATCACATTAGCGAAAATCCTGTAGCAAGGGTTTTCAAGAGTGCTGTGTAGGAATGCCATGGCCTCGTGATTCTTTGTCATCGCACTAGAGAAATTCACAGGGGTTAGAGGATGGAAATCTGAGAAATTTTACAATCATTATATTGCATGGAAAAAAATTCTGACATCCCTTTCCCGAACGCCATAGGTCCGTTTTTAACCCAAGTGGATTTTATGAGGGGGTTAGCGTGCGAAGGGATGAATATCGGAGCCATCTCGTAATCGCTGCATTACATAAAAAAAACTGATGTCGCGGTTTCCAAGAGTGCTTTTCTCTTATGTCAGGGCTTCTTGATTCCTTTTCATCCCCCAAATGATCCCGACGGGGGTCAGTGGGTGAAGACACACCAATGAGTTTTCGTCCCGTTCTCTTACCACATCGTAGGTGTGTCATAAAATAGTTACAAAAATTCTAGTTATCGTCCCACTGCAATCAAAATGCGATATCTGGTACATTCACTATTTTTTCCCTGACTCAAGTCCATAGGTAGTTTTTTACTCTATAATGGATTGTTTTCGTGTACTAGGTCGTAACAGATTTATGGTTCATTCCCATTAATAGAGCTTAGAGGGTTCAAGCTTTTTCGCCAGTTATTGGAGCTTTTATACAGTTTTGTATAATATTGGGGTAGTTTTCACCCCCTTAAGGATGTGTCTCAATTACTTTGTGTAAGCCCTAGTCAACACCTTCGTTCATGCTTTCAGCCAATAGACTTATACTATATTTCTGTTCATAGAAACTCTAGAACTCAATAGCATCATATTTCCCTATTTTTATTCTTATATAGGGGATGTTTTTGGACCTTCTGAATTAATCAATGGATATACGGATTCATCGATATTAGATATTGTCGCGTGTTTCCACCCTTAGGAAACTATCCCTTGCAAATTCCGTGGGTTCCAAAAATTATAACAAGAGATGTCCACTAACACACTTTATTAAATATTTACTGGATACTTCACAATACTATTATTAATTTAAATACACTTTACTGACTAAAATCACAATGTTTATCACTTTGTTTATCTTTGAAGTCTTAACACTCTTAACCTCACTTTCTATACTTTCTGAACTTTCTGAACTACTCGCTGAGAATGCGGGGTCGGTCTTTTATACCTAAAAATGACAGATCTCGATTTTTCTGTGATGACGCCACCATTCTCTAGATAATTCCAGATGTCACCAGAACTAACTTCTGGTAGGTTTCTCGAGTAGGTGCAAATACTACCACTTTTTAGTAACCAACATAACCTTAAATTTTAAGGGGTTGCAACATATTACAATATGAATTCTGCGTCGAAAAATATTAAGAATGTCTTAATTGCTCTGCCATAGCTGATGAGTATTCATTTCTTGTGGGGCTGTGTATTGTTTGATAGCATCACGCATATCACAACTTCAATCCCTCGTATCTCAAAAGCCAAATATATTCTCATCTTGAAATTTTGTATTCAGGATATTCTCATTATTAACAATAATTTAACTAAAAAGATCTATTTTGAAAAAAATCAAAGCCTTCGATTGTGTTAATCATGGCATTTTTACAGAATTTTTATAGAATTTTAAGGCAGGAAAAAAGTTAAGTGGATAATCAGAAACCTAAAGAGAAATCTGTAAGGAAAAAATAATACTAAACGATTTCGAGCAAAATGGGATTCAGAAAATTTTCTTTGATAATGAAATCCCTACTTTAAAGAAATTTTTACAGTTCTTGAACGAAGATCAAGATATACCTAGAATGAGCCAAACGACGCTTACAAAAATTTTAAATGATATTAACTTTGAATTTGCAAAAGCAAATAGGAACAGCGTCCTACTTGAGAGAGACCGTACTATTTGTTGGGGAAGAAATTATATTCATCGTGAACAGAAAATGTTATTATTTAGACGAGACGTGGTTGAATGAAGGACATACCGTAACGAGAATGTGGCAAAATGAAAATGTAGTGTAGGTCAAGCTCATATGGAAGACTGATCAACCGGATTAAAAAGACCAACAGGAAAAGAAAGCGTTTAATAATAGCGCACATAGAAAGTGATTCAGGATTCGCGGAGGATGTCCTGTGTCCAAAAAAACTGGCGATTGTCATAAGGACATAAACGCGGATATTTTTGAAGAATGGTTTGCAAAAATTCTCACAAAGATAGAAGCGGATTTGTTGTTATTATGGATGGCGCCACACACCATAACCGATTAATGGAAATATTACCAACTAGCGCATGGCGAAAAGCTCAAATTAAAAACTGGTTGGATGGTAAAGGTATCCCATTCCATCGTGCTTTAGTTAAAGCCGAATTACTAACCCTAGCGAAACACCATTGGCCCATATACAAGAAACATATCGTGGTTGAAATGGCCAAAATTAGAGGTACTGACTTGTTACGATTGCCTCCTTTCCACTGTGAACTGAGCTCCATTGAGCTAATTCGAGCTGAAGTAATTTGCTCGAGAAAATAGAACTTTTAAATTATTCTATGAAATATGAATATCCGTATTCAATATATAAAATAATAACGAGTGGCAATTGCAGTCATTTTGCTGGAACACGTCACAATTCACGTAAATGGTGCCACTGAGATTAAGTACACAATCTATATATTTTATTGTTCAAATAGGTATTTGCAGTCGGCAGTTCCTACTGCCATTTTCATTCGTTCTGTGACGTGCTTACACCCTTTTTGTAAACACCCTGTATCGTGGATCCGAAAATTAGAACACCAGGATAACACTAAACACTAATTTATTAACTTACTAATTACAACCAATAATTAACTTTACTAATCTACTACTAAATACTATAATAATTCACTCTTTTAGGCACTTGATCACTTTACTTTACTCTCTGATCTTACTGACTTGCTATCAAGAACTTAACTGTCCACTCTGATTTACTCCATGCCTTATATGCCTAAAGATGACTGATCCCGAATTTTCTGTGATGACGTCACCATTCTCTAGATAGTTCCAGAATAGATATCATCACTTTAGAGCTTCTAGTAGGTTCTTTCTCTAGTAGGTGCAAATCTCTACATTCAGACAACATCCGAACTAATTGAATTCTGTGTTGCCTAAATTCTGGGGGTTGCAGCACATAACAGTTCGTAACATTCTCATTAAGCATACAGATTTAAAGTAAAATGGAAATATCACCAATTTATGTAGATTTGTTAAAATGTGAGACACACGGATCCTCATTATTACAATTTCGATACTTTGTACATCTTCGTATTTTTATGCGCCTTATTAAAAAAACCTTAATGTTCTAAATTTATAATAAAGCAGTTTATATAAAACAACAGTTTGTGCACGCCTCTGATGATGAACCTGTATGGCGGATACAGTTCAATTTCAAAAGAGACTATTGAACCATGATATTTTACTTATGTTTCAAATTTGAAACAAAAATTTTAAGACATGCAAAAGTTTTCGTCTTTAATAAGCATTCGCAATCAGCAACGCCCAATAGCAACTTTCATTCGATTATTAAAAATATCTTATTAACAGATTAAGGTAAAATTGATATATCATCTTATCTACTAAGCCAGAAAAAGACCGTGGACAGACATATATACACATATTCGATATTTGAGTTTAGCCTGTGTTATTTTCTAAGATAATAATTACAATTTTTTGTCTAGTCATAATACACCTATTTGATTAAGTATGCTCGTTTTTTTCCTTCATGTGGGTGCCAGGGGACGAGGGAATAGAAGGTAATAAACTAGCTGACAGCCTCGCAAGAAAAGGGGCCGATGCCCTATTTTTCGGACCCGAACCGTTCTGTGGCTTATCTAAGGGACACATAACGGAGGAGGTCCAAAAATAGGAAAAGGGACAAAAGAAGTCCTACTGGAGGAATACTCCAGGCCAAAGACAAGTGAAAAGGTTTATAACCTATTCGACAAAGAATGCCATAAGGCTTCTCGAACTCGAAAAGTCTAACCTAAAGGTCTGGTTTCCTCGAACATTCTTTCGCGGAAAACTACAGTCTCTCCACCGCCGCGATATGGCAATTTTTTTCAACGTGAGAATTTAAATGAGGCTGGTTTGCTGGAGTTTGCTCAGTAGAGCGGCTCCGCAGCGCACAACCGACCTCTCCGTCCGAATCTGTTTAGTTTGACTACAGCCGAATCGTTCAGCTGAACTGACAGTGTGCAGATGTATTTTGGTGTGTGTTTATTCTAAAATATATCTCCAATATCAATTTAGACAATCAGTAAAATAAAAATACCATTCAAATGTAATTTCATCGTCAAATAATCTTCTCTACAGTATTATAAGAAGCGCCCTCTAAATTCCAGCACGAAAATAAGTTATTCACTGGCTTATTTGGAGCTTAGCAAGCCACCAATATGATCCCTCCTCTCATTCTCCTTCCACAATAAAAATGCAATTAATTGATTGGGGTCCATGCTCTGATTAGGTCAGAATGCAAACGCACAAGTCAACAGACAAGAAAAAACTGGACGAACTACAAATTTCTAGCAAACCATGTAGGACCGAAATCGCCGTTCTCAGAGGCCGACAGACGGTCGGTTTTCCGCGACCGAATGTTCGAGGAAACCAGACCTTAAGGCTGATCACAAGCCTTCTAACTAGCCATTGCCCCTTGAGATATCATCTCAAGAACATGGGCATGGCAGAAGATGACAATTGCAGATACTGTGAATCTGCGGAACATATACTTTGTGAATGCAAGGTACTAATCCGCATAAGGCTAAAGTAACTAGAACAGGCAGAATTAACGCCTGAAGACAGGGAAATTAGCTCCCAGGAAAATCACAAGCTTTGTCTTGAAATCCTGGGCAAAAACTAGTTGTAGGGTAATTCAGAAAAGATCTTTTAGGTCGAGGTGAAGAAAGGCCAACTCAGGGCCAAGCCTTTAGTCTACAATCTAATCTACAAGCTGCTCGTTTTTACTTCTTGTATATATGCAATATACAGCAATATACATAATATACCAAAATACCCAGCGGGACGACACTGTATCGTGAAGAAGGTATCGTTACCACCCGTTAAGTATTTTTTACCCCGCAGTTGCAAAATTGAAGATATCAAAGCGATACCTTCATACATTCACATTTAGTTGACTGTAGGGTTAAAGAGAATAAGAATTAATCTCTTATAAGTAGTCGTCGTAATCACACTTTATGCTCAGACTATATATGAAAAGTTTCACTGAAAAGTGGAACAAAATTCTCATCTTTTGGAAAGCCTATAAATAAAATAATATAATACATATAATTGCAATCTAATATACAAATTAATAGTACTATGACGCGGTCCTAATATAATTACTATGCTTGGGCGATATTTATTATTAAAACATTCCCAGTTTAATAGAAAAATAAGCATATTTTATCGATGATAATGCGAAATATCTGTAGTTAAGTGATCCATAACCTCCTGAGTATATGCACTTTAGTACTTCGACAAATGGTGAGTGCATGTTACGATATTGTCTTGCTTACAAAAGATTAAAATAAATTCCATTCTAATTAAAAAAAAGCGATAATTTTATTTTAAACGCCATTTAATTAGGTTAATTAACTGTTAGGTATAAAAAAATAAAAGTTGTCATACTGTGCTCATTTGCAAAATAGATAAATAGTGTTATTTATAAAATAACTACGAATTCAAATTGAAAAATGGTACGATTTGTTCTCCCGGTACTTTTTCTAATTTATGTGGAAATATCTATCCTCGAATCCGCGAGGTTAATTAGATAAGGCTGACGCCATTAAAGGACTTTCTGGTTTCATATCAGAAAGTTAAATTGTACTGTTTATGATTTGTTCTGTTTTGATTCGCTATCAATATTTCAATTAAAATTTTTTTTAAAAAAATGTTGAACCGCCTTCAAAAAGTTTCGTTGAAAATTATGAAATAAAATTTCACCTTCGCCTTACCCAGTTAATTGAACCTTATTACCTAATATCGATATTGAAGTCAGTTAAAAATACGTTTGCATTCGTTAATGGTTCATTTTTACACTGACCTCAATATCGATATAGCGACAAATAGCGTAATACTGTCAGACGTGACATACAGCAAAAGGAAGCCAACTAGAATAATGCATAGATCACTTTTACGAAGACATTGTCATAAGAGAGGTATTTTTTAAAAACTATATTTTCGAGTTCACATTCAATAATTGAATTTGGGCTTCTAGATTACTACACATACACTGAAAAATATTACTTCGACATCCAGTGAAGATCGTTAAAAAATTATAGAACTGAGAATGTTTTAGGTAAGTCATCGAAATTAATAAGAAACTGAAACGCGCACTCCTTGCTTTAGGTATAAGAAAAGACTGAAGCAGAAAGAGAAACTTACGTGCTTTATTCTGTCCTTTTCTGACAAGATCTGATTGGTTGAAGGAAGCCAGTGGGAGGAAACGTTAACCGTCTGTACGCAAGCGACAAATTATAGTTAAAAAAACTAAAAAACACGCTTTTATGAGTAGCGCACTAGGCATAATTAACAAAATGTAATGTAGTTACCCATCTACCTATATAAGTGCGTCCCACGCTTTTAAATTAATTTACCTAATAATTACTTTTAACTTTTTAGTGCGATACTCATAAAAGCGTGTTTTTCAGTTTTTTAAGCTATAATTTACTTTCTCTCTCTGTTGCGGAAAATTCGTTGTTATGACGGGGTCGCCGGTGATACGCCCATGCGGGTTCCCTATCACTACCTTCTACCTCCGTCACCATACAAGATCAATCATATTACCGTATTGTCACCAGAATTGCATACGTTTGCAAAGTTTTAAATCGATACGGCAATTAGAAGTGGGTGAAAAGTGAGTTGTAAGATGTGCTTACAACGATACAGGTCAAGTTAATAGAAGCGTGTTAACAAAAAGGATGGAATGGTGCACGCAAGTTTCTTTTTCTGCTTCACTTTTTTTAGTCGAGTGCGCGTTCCAGTATGTTATTAATTTCCCTTAGGCAAGTAAATAAAATTGTGTAAAAGTTTATTCTTAGGTATCTACCTAACGCAACTACTATGGTCTAGGAAATTGAGCTACTTCCGTTACCAGCGGTTCTGGAGGAGGTAGCTAATAGTTCTTCTTAAGGTCCGCTTATTTAATGCATGACGGCCGATATTTACCCATCGGATACTTTTATGGGGGTATGTTGAATGCAGCAAAACCATATTTTATTATATTATTTTTTAGGTAATATTTCGCTTCAAAATCTCTCTTTTTAGGACGGGGGCGACTTGGGTCCTATTAATGGGGTAGCACTGCAGAGGTCGGAAATTGTGGTAGGTGAGTAAGATTCCGGGGAAAGAGGTGTAAAGATCAAGAGCCACCGATAAAGGTTGTGGTTGTGCAAATAGAAATCCTAAAAAAAATGTTTCCGCCTCGATTTCTCGTGGGGGAGAGTGCAAATAAAAATCCGAAAACAAATTTTTTTCCACCTCGTACAAGAAGTGCCTCATGGGGGGGGAGGGTGCTATTAAAAATCTGAAAAAAAGTTTTCGCCTAGTGAGAAAAGTACAAAAAACAATGTCGCCTTGACAACGTAACAAATACTTTCCTCGAGGACGGCAAGTGATGCTAGCCTCCAGGGGGGGGGGGGGGCTTAAGCCCCCAACCCCCCCCCTTCAGTGCGCCTCTGAACTGGGACCCAATTCGCCTACACCGGTTTTTTAATTGAGTAGTTCTTGTAGAGCCTGAAGATGATGATGCACACAATTACCGATTTGTATGATATTAATGAATAACCCTAATAGCACATCATTGTCCTATAAATATCCGAAGGACGTCCTCGACAGACATACAGGACATCAGCTGGACGTTCGTTTTTGGTTCAAAGTACATGCGACAGACAACTGAGAAACGTCCAAATGTCACAACTTTGAACAATATTTGTACATCTCTGAGGACATATAAATATATTAATCAGCCCGCTTTTCGACAAAGTACACCTTAGACATGTAAGTCTTTACTTATTGATAAAAATGAAGTAATGCATAAACATTGTCCTATGGATATTCGAATGACATCCTCAGCGGAGATTAACATTAACATATCTAATATTATTTACCATAATTCCAATTTATTCTCACAAGTGTTACCTGTAAATTCTAATGTTTGTTATATTAATAAACTTATTTTATTTACTTACCGTTTACCAATTGATGTCTTTAATGAGATTATCAGTAATAATAAGTCTTTATTATGTGAAACTGAATTTCTAGCCGTATTTAATATGTGAAAATCGTTCAGGTTCTCTCTCAACCCTGAATTTTTCTTGTTACTAGCATTTTTATTTATTTATAACAAATTTTCCTCACTTCTCAATTTTGATGAATGGGGGTAATCAACTATTTTAAGAATTAAAGTGTTATGGTTGAGGTACTTATACAAACCTGGGAAACGTTTTGGAGAAAAAACGGTACATCAGCGAATATTAAATAAACATCCTGCTGCTGTCCCTATAAGGGCCTAAAATATGTGTACTTGCCGAACATAAATTGGTCATTCAGAGGACACCCGTTGCGGCACATATGATGTATACATATCTCGGAAACGTGTTTGAGAGAAAGCAGTATGGAGATATTATCATTTATTACAAAAATATAATATTTAAATCAACGGACACGAAATGGACGTAAATCTCCTGTCCCTGAATAGACTTAAAATGTACATACTTCCCGTACATAAAATGAACATTCAGAGGACGTCCATTCCGTACAATTTTAAAGTAAATCCGATGATAGACGTCCGGTGGACGTCCAATTTATATCCGTGGCCGTCAGTACATTAAAGGGACATAAAATGGACGTCCGGCGGACGTCGTGTGCTATTAGAGAAAATCATTGAAATAATGTAATGTAAGTTTTATTCTGTATTTGAGTTATTGTATTAACAAACAAGATCATTGATAATAATGTACTAGCATCATTGTTCAATTAACACATTCAAGAGGAACTTTATCGTCCTCAGAAATATGTTCAGTTCTCCATAAAATACCCCATATATGTTAGTACTCTTAATTTCTAAGTTCGTATAAGGGGTGAGAAAAATTGTTAGGACGGTCCTGTTTCCAATTGTTTCTCTGCAAATACAAACAAACCACACATTGTATGGATTTTCGTGTTATTATTATTATATTGTAAAAGAAATAACAACAACAATAAGTAATGTTATATTGTTTTTAAAGCAAATTCAATTTTCTGATAAGAATAGTGTATTGACTCATAAAGTCGGTACGATAGGCCATAGTACAAGTCCGGGATCAGGTCACACAGCCTTTTAAGATCATGCAAAGTTGAAATCATAAACCACCCACTCAATAAATGATAAACGGTTTTTTATTTATTTATTTTTTTCAACAAGGTTACCGAGGACTACACCAGATTATATTTTCACATCTGTAATTGTTACAAGTTAATTAAATTCTTTAATTATCAGACTCATTAAGTACATGCTTAGCGATTCCGAGGCACTTAAGTTTGGATACGTAATTTAATTTCACTATAATCATTTTAGATGCCCTTAGAACGTACTTAACGATTCAATTATGTTTTTAGATAAATTTATAAATAAATTATTGTTAAAGGTCTTTCCAAATATATACATATTTTTGCCGGAAGATGATGCAATGAAAAATACGCTTACATATAGAATATAGTAATCACATGTAGCACAATTTGGGAAAAAAATGTTTGTTAACTTATTTACTTGTATCTATATTAAGGGGTTAATAAGATAAACATTTATAAATATTTGTTTTATACAGTACACCCGATTTTGTAGTAGTGAAGCTGAATTATTTTAAAGATGTAGAAGCGTGCTATCCGACCAACGAAATATGTGGAGGGTTTTATATATAATATCATTATTTACATAACCTTCCCATTTCAATTAACATTACATTTTTATAATGTTTGTTGACTTTTAACATTGACCATTTAAACTCACAATAATTGTAATGTTTTTCCTAAATTCCTAAAATAGTATGAGCAGCTGTTTTAATCTAAATTATTTACAAGTAAAAGTTGTACACTGATCCTGCCGATTGTTGCTGCATTTCTTTTTCAAAATGTAAAAGCCAATAGTCAATATTTAATTAATATGGGTGATTAAATCTCTCAGTGCAAAGTCAAAACAGGCTGACAAAGACCATCGAACGACCGAACAACCAGGAAGCAATAAATCACAGTCAAGTGGAGAAAAATGAAGCTAAGTCCCCAATTTTTACCACTTAAACTATTTACGATATATCTACTAAAGCATTTCATAAACAAATCCAGGTGAGGCAATAACTTAAAAATAAGTCAATAAACAATTCTTTCTAGCAATTTTACATATGAGCCTAGCCAGGGGTGTACCATCAGGGTAACAGTACACCGTGTCAAATTAAATCATTTTAAAAATATAATAAAAAGTTGGATCAAATTGGTGCCCATTAGCTTGGTTTCAGTGCCATTAAAAATTAAAAAAAAACTCATGCATGCTATAAAAACATACTGACAGTTTATACTTCCGGTACGGCTCTGGTAAGGCTAAGGAAGTTTAATAAAAAGTTTAGGACCGTAATAGTAATAAGCAAAAAGTGAACAAGAAATAATAACTCTTCAGAAAATACAAAATAATGTATCCACTACAGAACGTAGGAATGAAGACACATCAGCTACTGGTACAAAAATTGACAGCGACAGGAACTGTCTATATGGAGCATTAAGGCATCAGTTAGAAGGAGAAAACATAACAACCCGTTTTTTACCAGCCCTTTTTATGTGCCATCAATTGGGCAGGATACAGGGTGTAAAAGGCATCATTTTGAGTTATCAGGTGAGTGATGGGTGTTTGAATACATATCTCGGGACGTGCTATTGGCGATTCTGTGAGTAGTGATTGGTTTCGCACATAATCCAAGACTAGGTACACTGCTTTTGATGTAATGCAATAGAACAAGTCAAAAAGGGAAGGGAATGGAAGGGAAGAGAAGTATCACAGATAAGTGTTGGTTGATCTTTGACTATTTGTTTATTTCTCTTTTAATAGGAGTGTGTGTTTTGTGAAGAAATACCACAAAGAAATCGAAAAAGAAAGGAGAAAAATTAGACTGGATATCAATTGCGACAAAAAAAAGAAAAAAAAAACAAGTACAAGCAGCTAAAAAATAGCCGCAGGACACATCTGGACTGAAAACAAACCTCAAGAAAAGCCTAATAGTGGAGCGAGACCCGTCAACAAAAGAGAGTTTTACCAGCGGAGAGGAACACAAAATAGATGAATAATACTCTCTAAAATCAACGAACAAACAGAAGTACCTAGGAAGAAATCTGACGAACCAACTGGAACGGAGAGAAATGATAAAGGAGAGAATCAAAAGGGCATACAGAGTCACAAGAGCAATCATACCGTTCATTGAGAAAAATAAACTATCATGGGAAATATGTGTACATAGCCGTCAAATGGCCAACGATGACATATGGAGTAAAAAGATGCGGCAACAAACAAAAGCCAACAGAAGAAGTTTTTCGAGAAGACCAGAAAGGGACATCGTAAAACTCCTTGCAAAAACAATAAGACGAAAACAGCGACATAACACATCAACACTATTAGGAAGAAAGACAATTAAAAAAATTATAGAAATGCACGCAATGAAGTACTGAGGACATACCCAAGAAAAGGACCCAACACATCTACTGAAGAAAGCGCTAGCACCGAACATCAACAAACTAAAGACAGGGAGAACAACAACTGAGAGGATCAGGATAAAAAAATGAACACCTCAAAGAAATCGCAACGATATATACTTTACCACAATCGAAAACCGAGGAATCAGAAAATTCGAAGAAGCAGAAAGACAAGAAGAGGAGCATAAACACTCTGTATTACGACACAACGCGGCAACATACTTCACAGAAGAAGCAGAAGTCCACAACCAAAAACACAAAAAAGGGGAGCTTAAACGCTCCCTCACAACACAATGCGGTAACGCATCTCACAAATACCTACACCTCCCATCCCACATTCCTTTACCATGCACCATGTGGCTCTCGCTGCTGGCAACAAGCATAACCTCAGTCCAACCCAGCGTTGACGTAGCGGGCTCAGCTGTATACGTGGGAGTGGCAGCAATGCCTACCGCACGCTGGTAAATCAATCAATTAATCAATAGACCTGTGTATTTCGAGGTGCGTACGAAGAACCAGTAATCAAACAGTTTTTAAAGTAAATGTCTAATGTGGAATATTAAACGGATATAGAGTCAGACCTTATCCTTTCATGGAACATTAAATGGAGTTAGATATCTGAGGTTCCTAGTAGAGGAGCTGCAAAATTTGTTAAGAAATATTCCTCATGATGAGCATATAATCTGGTTTCATTAAGACGGGGCACCGGCACATAATTGAAGAATAGTAAGTTAGATACTTGCAACGAACATATCCTGGAAGATGAATAGGAACTAATGGAGTAATCAGGTGGCCAGCACAATCACCTGACACAACTCCATTAGATTTCTTCTTCATCTGAAAAATTTAGTTTACAGTGAGTCAATCGATGACATGGCAAGACCTACACAACAAAATACAGGCAAGAGTTGCCACAGTAGATGGAAATATCTTATTGAAAATAACTGGGGAAGCATTAATTAAACGGTTTAACATTTGTATCCATGAAGGAGGAAACAATTTTGGACATTTGATTAAAAAATAAATATGTACATATTTTATTTAAATGTAACCTACTTAACTTTATATTATTAAATTAGATTTAGGGCTACTAGTTTAAATAATTAACAAAAAAGGTACATACTATTCACTAATTTCAACGTAGAGAATGTCCAGATGTCTATCCAAATATTCTTCACAGACAAAGAAATAATGTACTTCGATATGTTTCGTTCACACCGAAATTTCCATTGACTGGTTTATTTTCTTAATAACACGAGTCAACCAGATCACCTCCCTCGAACATTTACGAGCCGCAACGAACTCAGCCTTCGTTGTTGAAACAGCTACTAATCGTTGTTTAAGACTCAACCATGTTACTGAACCATCTAAAATTTTGCAAAGAGAACCCATTGTAGAGTCACGACTCAGAGGATCACCAGCAAAATCAGCATCACTGTATGCTTTAATAAGACACTCTTTTGATCCAGCCTAGAATCCTAAAATTGCACGTATCTTGCAAGTACTTGAGGATGCCTTTTACAGCGAGCCAGTCAACTTGCGCTGGCTTGCCTAAAGACCTCGCTACCACGCCTACTGCATAAGGTATATTAGGTCTCGACACAGCTACTAGATGTATGAGGCTTCCAACGGCTTCAGTATAAGGCACCTTTTCTCCAACGAATTTGCTTTCAACAACAGAAGCATTCCAGCATCTAGGCGAGTGTTTGAGTCCATATAGACTGCATTCTAATTTCCAGACTCATCCTGGTCTATCGTCATAGCCTTCAGACTGACGCATATACACTTCCTCCAAAATTTAACCGTATAGAAATGCGACTTTAACTTCAAACTGAGCTAAACTCATTTCTTTAGAAGCTGCAAGCGCTAGTACCGTACGAATTGTGTCATATTTCGCTACTGTACTAAAAAGTCCATCATGGTCTATCCCAGGTCGCTGATTATAACCCTGAACAAGACCGGCTTTTCGTCGTACAGGCACTCCATCAGAGTTGACCTTCGTTCTGAAATCGAGCACCGAAAGGTTTTTCAACAGTACCATTTTAAGCATGGGATGACATTTCCTCATGAACGGCACATTTCCATTCTTCCTAGGGATTGCATTACCGGTTAACCGGTTAACCGGTAAACAGGACAAAAAACACATGACGATAATTACCGGTTATTTTAATTGTTTACCGGTTATTTCGGTAAATTCTGAACTTACGATATGTCACCTATTCAACGTTTCTATTTATGTCAGTGACTAGTATTCACTAAATATAGAGTGACTGTCCCAACACTGAGCACTCTTAGCAATAAATAAATAATATTATAAAAAGTACAACCCAAACACCAAGCCCTAAAAAATACAAGTAAGAGAGACATTGACAATATCTTGCGACAGGAAATTGAATATTTCACTGCCTCAAATATCCGTGGAAAACATTTAGAAGAATGTTATTACCAATTCTTATTAACTTATCGACCTACCAATATCGATAGAGGAAGGGCATTTTCAGTTGGTGGTATTCTATGTACAAATATCAGACGACTAACAGATACAGCTTTGAAAAACAGCCCTTTTAACGGGCTATTTTTAAAAAATATTGTATTTTTAGATTAGGTATTCAGTAAATGCCCTATTTGAGTTTATGTTTGTAATTTTTGTTCTTTACAGAATAATTATTTATTTAAATTTATTTCATTTATATTTTTTCCTTTTGATAAATAAATAACCTTTTGTTTGTTCATTATAATAATAATAATAATAATAATAATAATAATAATAATAATAATAATAATAATAATAATAATAATAATAATAATAATAATAATAATAATAATAATAATAATAATAATACATTTATTTTACTCAAAGTAAAAATGGTACAAATTGAACTATAAAGCTCTTCTTCCATTTGCCCAAATAAAAATAACCTAAATCTAAGATTATAAAAAGATTATAAAAAAATATTAATACATATAAATCTAAAATTTCAAGAAAAAAATAATTATTATTTTATTTGTTAATATTCGGTAATGAATTGTAATAATCTAACAAATGTTATATTTTATAATAATAATAACAATAATAACAACAACAGCACTCAGACATGCGAGCAGACAAGGGGAAAGGGCAGACCCCGCGAAGCGAAACAAAAAGGTTAAAAGTAAATAAAATTAAATCGGAAAAAGAAAAAGATATATACGCGCATCCACAACGCAGCATCAAGTCTCCTGCTTCTGATCAGCCAAAATGTAATTTTTGACAACTTTAATAAAAAAAAAAATTAATTTATATTGTTTATATTCATTTGGAAGTTCATTCCAAAGATGAGATGCAAAATACGTAAATGATCTTTGAAAAATCGCAGTTTCATGCTGAGGCACCAAAAAATTTTGTATGTAACTTGTTTATGCAAGTGATCTCGTGAAATTAACTTATTTCTTAAGTACTGAGGTTCGTCATTATGAATTATTCGCCAAATAAGTGTGAGCATGTGTAAACGTCTGCGGTTTTATGTTTAATATGCTATGTTTATTTAGATGTGGTGATATATGTTGTCTATATGGGATACTGTAAATATAACGCATACATGAATTTTGAAGTTTTTGAATTTTGTTTTTTGCTGTCGCCGATTATAACTTTCCATATACAACATCACCATAATCAACTAAAGATAATACTAGTGAATTACAAAATTTTGATTTACACTCTCTGTCTTTCGCAAAACTGTATAATTTTTTCAATCGACTGTAAGCGAATTTCAATTTGGAAAAAATATGTTTCTCAAAGCCTAATTATATTAATTATACCTATATAAAAATGTTTTTTGTTAAATTTAGATAATTTTGTACATGGAAAAAGACAATTGCCATTTTCGCCACCCTAATCATTCATTCTAAAAATTACCGGTAAATACCGGTTAACCGGTTATTTACATTTTTATTTACCGATTTACCGGTTATTAAAACTTCCGGTAAATTGCAATCCCTAATTCTTCCGTACATTCGGTTGACATAGCTTCCTTGAATATTTCAGGATCGTTAATCACAGCTAACATGCTCATCTTGGCAAGCATTACAAAATCTTCAGTTCTCTGCCAGAAATCACAATTTCTGGTTTGAAAGTAACGTCATGACAAACGACAACTCTGCGTTGTTCTGGTACCCGCACACGATAGCCGTCTTTGTTGCCATGATATCCCACCAGCTTACCAGTAACATTTTTGGCATCCCACTTTCGTCGTTGCCGTTTGAAAAATTTAAAAATAGAAAATATCACACAATTTGAAAACCGATGGTTTTACAAAAAAGAAAATGTATCTTACAAAATTATATACCATTTAGTACCCTATCGCGTATGCTATGTTTCAATGTTGCAGCTATAGAAATATGATTTTGCACTTCACCGTCATTTTTGTACAGGCATTTGAAAAATTGCGAATCACTTAAAGTTAAAGCTACCTATTCTATCTAGTGATCACCTTTTAGCGATTTTAATTTCCTAGCTAGTTACCAAATATTCGATTGGGGATTTTTTTTGCTTTATATCGGAAACCACTGGTTTCAATAGAAAAGTGTGTACCACAAAAAGTACTTAAAATTAAACATACTTTAATAATATACCTCCAAAGTTCCTGTCATTCATCGAAAAATTTCTTTCCGGCGTCGCGACGCCGCAGACGTTTCAGTCATTGGCAACATTTGAAAAGTAAAATAAAGTTACCAAGAATATGTAACGACTGGCTTTTACAGAATATCTCTTTTCGTTACCACGGAGTTTTATGTGATTCACCCTATATAATGAGCTTTTATTATACTCTTCGCAAAAACGAATAGTATATTGCATTTGAACGCCACATTTCTAAAACTGTAAATATCGCTCGTAGAGAAAAAATTTCATATCATGGTGTTAGTGAACAAATTCTGAACAACTTTCAAAATGTCCGTCTGTCCGTCCGTCAGATTTCTTGTAAGCACGATAACTTAAGAAAGAAAAGTCCGATTATATTGAAATTTGGAAAGTAAGTTAGTGTTAGCTAGAGGAAGAACCCTATTTTTGAAGAAAATCAATCAGTAAATAAGAAAGTTATTAATCATTTAAATTAAAAAAAAATGTTTTCTTAATTTTTGTCTCTTGTACTTAAATAGAAATCTTGCGAAATGTTATTTCTATAACACTTTTTTTTGTTTATACATTTTACTAATATATATTTCATAATAATATATATCTAATGCGTTGAAATATGATTCTCGAAAGATCTATATTACAGACATTCAATTTTTGTAGTAATGTGTGATGATCCACTGGCTAAAGTTTTGTCTTGCAATTCAGAGATCGTGAGCTCGAATCCCAGACAGGTTGGATGTTTTTTTTTCAATTTTTTTTCATATATTTTTTTTCACAACTAAGTTGGTATCACAAAATTTAGGATGTCCAAAAGCTAACATTATTCACAAGAAAACTGCGAACAGTATCCCATAAAATGTGTAACAATTATATAAAAAGCTCAGTAAATTGGCGAAGAGTGCGTTTTTAGCTTGTTATAAGTTGTCTTCCTCAAATAAAGTATATACCTTCACGCTCCTTGTGACTCGCAATTGCATGGATGGTATCATCCAGCACCAACTCCCTCGCATTTCCGATCCATCTGTGTACTATTCCAGATGCCCCGGCCCTTGAGTTTGCTTCTCGATACTATTACAACAATTTAAAACTGGACAAAAAGCGGCATTTTTTCCCCAAAAATGTATTATTTTTAATGATTAATAAAAATACTTTTCAGTCTAGATATCGAAAAAACAATCACTGGAGATGTGAAGCACACATTTTTCTTGAAAGCACTTCTTGTTTTTTTTTCATTTGACTTAAAATTACCCGAGTTATTTGAAAAATACTGAGGGCACTTTGAAGGGGCTTACGCTAAATATGATTTTCCCAAAATTTCAAACCTGCAGCCGCCATATTGGAGGAGTGGTGGGGGATTTTTTGATTTTCGTTTTTTAAAATTGTCTCGGATACCGTTGTACGAAAAAATCCGAAAAACTTCACAGTTGTTACTTACATGTTGGACTATCTACCCAATTTTTTTCATAATTTTAAATGCAAATTTCGTATGAAAAAAAATTCAAATTTTTGCATACAATTTTTTGGCACTTTAAGAAAGAAGAAGACTCTGAATTTTTCATCGTTGAAGGCCTATTCTCAAATTATTTCCATATTTTTAAAAAATGTGGAAGATAGTTAAAAAAAACGAAAAACTGCATTACCGACCATTCTCTTATACGCGCCTCACTATCATTTGGACGCATGTGTTGTTAACAAATATACAGGATGTTTCATTAATAATTGAACATACGCTAACTGGAGAATCCTTAGTCTAAAATATGAAGATTTAACCTGAAACCCTTGATAAAATGAGCCTCCTTACTAGGTACAGGGTGTCAAAGTTTTTCTTCTTTTTTTTGCAATATCTCAACTACCTCTTGACCGATCTTCTCCCAATTTGGTAAGGGAACATTTTTTAAGCTAAGAAACAATAATTTATGTATTACATCACGCTAGCCCGTGGAGGGCGCCTCATGAGCTATACCTGATGATGAATATTTTTTCTCTTTTTTTTTACGAAACGCAGTGGCACTTTTGACTAGAAAATCTCACGCAGGAGTCATGTCTACGTAAAAAAGGTACACTTGATAGAACTTGATAATTCCAATCGTTCTCGAGAAAACTGCCGCATAGATCTCAAAAATTCTTTGAAAACAAGCCCAATTTGAAGAGGAAAAATTGTATTTATTGAAAAGTGCGCTTTGGTGACATCTTAGTTCTGTCAGGCTTGAAATTTTGGGGAAATCATATTTAAGGTAAGCCCCTTCAAATAATTGATAACAAACAAAATTTTGTTTGGGAGCAGATTTTACATGCTTATCCTGCTATGCCCTATGAGGTGCATTTTGGGTACCTCTGCCCAGGTTATTAAAGCTTCTCCGTGCTGACTATTATTTTGATATTTCCATTGTGCTTGGTGACTGTTGAAGTCTCCTAGATACACAGCTGGATGAGTATATGGGTGGAGGACTTGTGCGGGTGGAGGTAGCCGGTGGTTTATAAATATTGATGATTGTTACATTGCCAATTCTGGTAATCGCCTCATGTATGTCGTTGTCAGTAGAAGTTGAGATTAAGGACGCGTTTTCGAGGGTGTTCCTTACGTATATAGCAATCCCGTATGTTGGGTCATATGTTGCACCGAGCACTGTAGCACTTCATATCCTGGAATTCTCCCCCTTTTACGCAATTGTTCTTCGTCGTTTCCTGTATTGCAACTATATCAATGTCGTTATCCAGTAGGATATTTTATAGGTACTGGCATTTAACCCAGCTAATGCTTTATATATTACAGGGTGTATACCAATTCAGAATTTTGAAATTCCCTGACCTTTCCAGGTTTCCTAGGACTTTTCAATTCAAATTTCAGAAAATTTTTCTGCTCGAAAATGAAAATTGATGAGGGGGGGGGGGGGGGGCGGTGGGGCGGTGAAAGATGGGAACAACCTTGGTAATATAAATAATTTTAACACATTTTCTCTGACTTTTCCCTGACCAAAATCGAATTCCCTGACTCTTCCAGGTTTTCCCTGTTTTCCAGAAAGTATACACCCTGATATTAATTTGGCAAATTCGTAAACTTATAAGTTTTCTGGACTTTTGGTCCTTAGAAGGGCCGAAAGCTTGAATGGCATTCATATCTTTTGTGATGCGTATTGGCTAGGAGATCATGTCTGGCTGCCAAATTTGCTAGTTCATTTAGCGTTATCCAAGATGCACCACGAGGAGGCGAACTAGCTGAGCATCCCACATCCCGCAAAGCGGGTTTTTGGAGTTCTAGAAAAAATAATTGTCGGTAAAAAAGTGGTAGAAAATTTCATGTATCTGTCACTCATGTCCAATTGTTCAATCGATTTCATTTCCTAATAAATTTCTTTTTTCATCTAAATGTACTCCAGTAGTAATTATATCGGTACGATTTTGTGGCGCATTATTACCTTTTTGCATTTTTTATAGGATCAAATACCCTTTGGTGTACTATAGATACATCTACCTTTCACTTCTGTACTCAGTTTTCGTAATGAGCTAGTACGAATTATTAATAAAGAAAGCTCTGTAACTCTCAGGTTGTTCACTCTTTCCCATAGTGTTATCTAAGTAATAAAAAGGAATTTGTCTCCAATTATCAGCTTATTACTAATTTGATCAACTAAATTCCCCGTTCGTATCAGGCAACTCTTAGTATGTAATACCACGTGCTTTCTAAGAATTTTTATTGTCTTATAATTTAAAAAGTCATTCTTGATAAGACTTATATTGGGCAAACTAAAATAAACTTCCGTTATCATCACTGGTCAAGCTTTATCTCAACTATCGTTTAAAAAATGTACGCAATTGGACGCACTTACGAATCAACCGTGCAATTTTGCCTAACAAATTGTTTAGGTCACACGAACATGATCCTGGTCAGTGCTTCTGAATACACCATTTTATCTTTTATCTTTATTACTGTATAAAAAACACTTCCACGTTCCTAAGAAAAGCGACCTTTTTATGTATAATTCAACCCGGCGAGTGATTATTTATTCTAGTCAGAAATTATCATAGACGGAAAAAATATTATGGCTATTATAAGTTTATTCGACGTTTGGTTTTTATTTGTAATATTAACATTGCTATAAATGTGGGCTTGACTAATGTTGATGTATTTCAGAATGACATGTCATATCAAATTATATTCACAATTATGAAATGCACGCATATTGAATCTTGTAATATTTTTACAAACAGGCAATTTGTTTACAGGAAAGGTAAAAATACGTCAATGGCAGTGCCAGAACTAGTAAATTTTATTAGTGAGAGCTTTGGAAACTCCACATTGGTACTTTTTCTAGATCTAAGTAAAGCATTTGATTGTGTTTCCAAGGAGATTCTACTTAATAAGCTAGAGTAAAATTCTAGCTTATTAGGTGTAGCACTTATGAATTCCTTAAGGATAAACTTAGCTGCCAGTACAACATGGTGTTCCCCAAGGTAGTGTACTGGGGCCGCTACTAGTTTTAATATACGTAAATGACGTTATGTCAACTTTTACGGTTATTTTTGCGGATGATACTACTTTTTCGAGACAGTTAAAGGATACTGGCAGTAATGTTGCTGACATTGCAAATGACATTATAATTAGAGCCTCTGACTGGTTTAATACGAACAAATTATGCTTAAATACAAATAAGACAAAGACGTCATTTTTCTCTACGAAGAATAATACCTCTGAGGCCGTAAAATTTCTAGGCCTGACCTTAGATAAGTTGTCCTGGCATACACATATCAACGGGTTTGCAATCCCGGAGTCATAATACAATCCTGGGATTTCGGGATCAAATTTACACGATCTCGGGAATCCCGGGATTTCGGGATCGGGATTAGGAATTAAAAAAATAATAGCGTAAGAAGCAGATACATAATGAATACATGATTATATAGTATTAACTCCAAATTGGGATCTAATTTTCGTACAAATAGTACCAGTTATGGAAAAAGTATTTACAAGATTTTGTTTAACTTGCCTTATTTGTATGTTAATATGTTTAGGTCAATCCAATCTTGCAAGTCAATTTCGAACCACTTAACGACGTTGAGGTGAAATTTTGCATAGACGTGTAGTTCTGGTGACAATACAATAATATGGTGTATCTGTTTTTTAGTTTTTCAAATTATAACTTGACTGGATAGTTGTATACACTCAGATGTTGCATTCAAAGAAATGCCGGAGGATTCGGTACTTTTAAGTAAGAACGACGCTATGCAATGAATATAAAACTAATAATTAAGACGTAATTAAAAAATTAAAAAATAAAATTATATGCAAAAAAAACTTTTTAAAAACAAGCTTTTATTATTTAGGTGTACTAAAACAAAAAAAAATTAAATTAATTGTCTTAAAAGCTGGTCGCGCGAATTGAAAAAAAAATACTTACTTGGTACTTACAGTCTCTGTCAAACAAAGTTAATGCCTGTATGAACTTCTCGCGAGACAAGCTTTTAATAATAATAACAGTTTGTTTTTAAAAAGTTGTTTTACATATAATTTTTTTTCAGATTCTACATTATTTGGCGGTATCGTCATCAGATGATCATATGTGCCAGCTGAAAGTACATATCCGTGTTGCCTTCATTTTCGAAAAGTGTTCAGTTCTTTTTTTTTTAATTTGTTGGTATCAAATCGGTTTCAGGGCGTATTCGAATTGGGTGCATTGCGTTTTCTAATATTTTGTTAAAAATATTTTCCAATGATTTTTCTGTGCTGTGAGGAGAATATTATCTTCTTCATAGCCTTCTTCATCAATTAGCTCTGGATTTTTTTGGAAACGTTTTATAAGATTCTCTAATATTTCCCTAATGACATTTTTTTAGGAACCTGGAATAGTGCGTCTAATTCTGGCTCATTGAAATTGTGCAAATAGGTATAACTTATATAATTTGCTTTACCATGTTTAAAGAAATATCTGATAAATAAATTCACATCACGTCAGCACAGTGCCTTCACTGTGACTTTAAGTGGTTCCAATAGTTTAACCAAATTACCAAAGTTTATATTCCGAATCCAGTATCAACGTGGCATTTTTAAGCCGATCATTGCCTTTTAAACGCAATTCCGGAGGTAACTAAAATGTTGTTTTACAATCCTGAAAATCCCGGGATCCAATCGACTACGATCCCTGGATTTGCGGTACCTAAATATTGCCGGGATCCCGGAATTTTCAGTTTCGGTATTTCGCGATTGCAAACAATAATATCAACAACTTAACTACGAAATTGTTTAAGAAAATATACGCAATTAGACAGATTTAAAACAGGTAACATATAAATTTGTGTTATTATATGTGTTCTTATTTATATTTTTATATTCTTTTATTCGACTTGTCAAATTCGACCTGTTAAAAATGGGATAAACTACTTGCTGCTAATTACAGACCAATATATCACTCATTACGTGTTTTGCGGAGATTTTTTAAAAAATAATTGAAGCTAGACTAGATATATACATAAGCAGATATAACCTCATCTCAGAATATCAATATAATTTTCAAAGGAATAAATCAACACAAGATGCTGTACTACCTGTAACGTTGCCTTGGGTGGAGGTAAAAATCTTTATGATTGTTTAAAGACCTGGTAAAAGCTTTCGACACTGTACGGCATGATTTATTATTAAAAGTTTTTTTATCTTAGAGGGCCGATCTTAGAAACATTCAATCGCTATTTGGTTGATCGAAAATAGTGCGTTTGGATAAATGGTTCAGTTAACGATTTCAAGACAATGAATTACGGCGTACCACAAGGCACAGTTGTCCATTGATATTTATAATATATGTTAATGAACTGTTCTCCAAAGTAAGAGTAAAATGATTAGTTACGCCGTTGACACAGCAATATTTTATGAAGGCGATTTAAAATCAAAAGTAGAACGCGACTTTGGGGTGTTAAAAGATTGGTTTGAACACAAACAAGAATTTCAGTTTAAAAACCTCAAGGGATGGGTAAAGATAGTGGACAAAATGTGTGTGATAAATTTAATAAAAATCGATTTCACAACATACAATATTATAATTAAAAATCATTATGTTGGGCATTCAGTAGATAACTTTAAAGCAAACATTCATTTCTTTCATATACAATTGGTGCAAGTCTGACCAAAATAGAAGATCAACAAAAGTTCCCCCTACGAAACGACTTGGCGACTTTTTTCTTACCATATCTAACATTCAGCATGAAAAACAATAAAACAACCACTCTTTCTATATATTGATGATTCAAGTCTGATCATGCCAATATAGTATAAGAAGCCTCCTTTACGATGAATTCTTTCTAGTATCTCTAGCCCCACCTAGAGGATACTACAATACAATCAAACTTTTGTTACATGTCAAAGCCAAAAAAAATTATTCAAAAGCACAAAGAAAAAAGGTATAAAATTTCGTTCACCGCATGCATGTCCCAATAAATGAAGTATTTCATATGTTTTTGATTGATTAAAACCCCTAAATATTGTACAGTCTTTTTCGTTCTCTTTAGAACTCATCAGGAGGATATAAATCCAATTCGAAACAAAAGTTACTATTATTAAAAAATAAAAATAAAATATTTTCATCTCAAAAACTGACAGGAAGACATATATTTACTTGACAGATATATTAAAAATAACAGAAAACAATCATTCCTTTAGAGCTCCAAAATAAATACCTAGTATTTCTGCTTATATTATTGTTAAAAATTATTATTTAGCAGATAACTTTCAAAGAAAACGTTCATTTCTTTCATATACCATTGGTGCAAGTCTGACCAAAATAGAAGATCAAAAGTAAATATATGCCTTCCTGTCAGTTTTTGACATGAAAACATTTTATTTTTATTTTTTAATAGTAATTTTTGTTTCGAATTGGATTTATATCCTCCTGATGAGTTCTAAAGAGAACGAAAAAGATTGTACAACGTTTAAAGATTTTAATCAATCGAAAACATATGAAATACTTCATTTATTGGGACATGCATGCGGTGAGCGAAATTTTATACCTTTTCTCTTTGTGCTTTTTAATATTTTTTGGCTTTGAAATGTAACAAAAGTTTGATTGTGATGCAGTATCCTCTAGGTAGGGCTAGAGATACTAGAAAGAATTCCTCGTAAAGGAGGCTTCTTAAACTATATTGGCATGATCAGACTTGAATAATCAATATATAGAAAGAGTGGTTGTTTTATTGTTTTTCATGCTGAATGTTAGATACAGTAAGAAAAAAGTCGACAAGTCGTTTCGTAGGGGGAACCCTTGTTGATCTTCTATTTTGGTCAGATTCGCACCAAATTCATGCTGAATGTTGGATATAGTAAGAAAGAAGTTGACAAGTTGTTTCGTAGGGGAACTCTTGTTGATCTTCTATTTTGGTCAGACTTGCACCAATGGTATATGAAAGAAATGAATGTTTTATTTGAAAGTTATCTGCTGAATACCCTAAATAATAATTTTTATAAATCATGTAAGCAGATACAATTAACTAATTAAAAATAACAACATAGCACACTCTAAATATTTAAATTTTTCACATTGTTTCTTAACACCCCCTCAATGAAATGTCTTCTGTCTTCTATGGGGTAATAACTTAGACCCATCATTTTTCGAAATTTCTCGAATCTTGATTTCTGTAAACTCTTCGTACAAATATCAGCCACTTGCTTCTCTGTAGGCTTATATATTATTTCAACAATCTTCTCCTTGATTTTATTACGTACAAAATGATATTTCACATTAATGTGCTTGGTTTGTTTATGATCAGCGGGATTCTTTGCAATGAATATGTAACCTTGGTTGTCTTCGAAAATAGTGAAGGGTTTATTCCTTAAATTTACTTACATGTCATTTAAAATACTTAGCCAAACACTTTCACAAGTAGCAGCTACAAGAGCCATGTATTCGGCTTCAGTGGTGGAAAGAGCAACGGTTGTTTTACGAGATACCCAAGACACGGTACAACCGAATACTTTAAAAATGTATTCGTAGTTGATCGTCTATCAGTTATGTCACCTGCAAAATTGGCATCGCAATAACTCATTAAAGCAGCAGAAGTATTATTCTTCTTATACACAAGTTTTAAATCATATACCACAACATTCTCTTTAGATATTTCCAAGTTTCTTCAGTTGGTTTATCTTGAAATCTACTTAAGTAACTAACTGCAAAACTTAAGTCTGGTTTTCCTGACATAGCAAACATTAGTGATCCCAATAATTGTGTATGGTTTATTAAGTTCCTCGTTTTGTTCCTTATGGTGGGATATGTTCAATTTTACGTAAACAGTGACACTGACTGATTGCTAGTGAATTGCTGTCAAAGTGACGTTCAATCTTTAGTCCCAAATATATTTTTATCTCTCTCTAAATCTTCCATAAAATTATGAGGTTTTTTTTTTAAGGTTATTTTCGCAATTCACAGAAAAATGGTGGCCAATCGAGCTAAACGGACACCTGATTCGTGTTCAGCACGTCGAAATACATATGGGTTACCCAATGGAGTACCAGAAAAATATAACTTTTTTTATTTTGTGTGCCTGTGTAATTATCTGACGTAAGTCCTGGATTTATAGACGATATCCATTTGTTGTATAGCCCATCATCATCTTTTGGCATTTAGCATCAAATTTTGCTCGGAAATGTTTCGGTGTATGTAAATAAGCAACGCAGCCAAATGTTTTAAACTTTTGTTTTTCTACCATACCATATTTCAGTGGGTGACTATTGTTAAAGCACTAGTAGGTGATGAGGAGGTGTTGATTAAATAAACAGCTATCACTACTGCCTTATTCCACAAATTCCGTGACAGTTCATATCCTAAAATCATTGATCTGGCTTATCAAGTACAGTTCAGTATAGTTCTTGATAATATTTCTTAAATTCATTACTAATGTACTCTCCATTTCCATCACTTCAAAGCCTTGACAAACTTGTTCCGAAATAATCACATACTTTTGCTTTATATGTTTTGAATACTTCAAAACACTTTTTTGTGCTTTAAAGTACACACCTCAGTAAAATGCGTACCTATAATCATCAACAACTGTAACAAAATATTTCCCACTATTCCACGCAGCTGGTGTTATTGGTCCACACACATCTGAATGTATCAGTTCCAATGGCCGCTTTGCCCGTAGAAAATTTTATAATACCAATTTAGTTAATGAAACACTGGTCAGTATAGAAAGATATGTATGTATTGAACTAGGGACACCTGTGTTTCGAGTCGTAACCAATAGACTGCCGTTGGCCACCTATAAAATGTAAATATCTACATTATAAGTGAAGAGTTGAAAATTATATTTCCACGGTTGGATATTATACAGTGTGTCCCACTTCGTACTAAGCCACTCTTATAACTTGGCTATTTGTATTTGGATTTGTAAATAATAATAATAATAATAATAATAATAATAATAATAAAGCATTTATTATTTACCCAATTTCACAAAATTAACAAAAATAAATTTACATTTACACTAGAGGTAAATAAAAGGCGAGTAGTTCAGTTTACTGTCGAAGCCAGTAAACTGTTCTTCCACTACCGCCTATAAAAACATCAGAAGTAGAAAAATATAAGTACATGTAATGTGGCTTTATATTCATACCTAGAGAAAACATAATACATAAGAAAATTAAAAAAGAAATACATCAAAGCAGAGCGAAAAAGAGGTAGACTAGAGCAGAAGGAGAGAGAAGGCTAGGAAATGAGAGGAGAAAAAAAAATTAAAATAAAGGAAGGAACAAAAAAATAAAAAAAAAGATAGAGAAGTTACAGGAAAAGGTAAGATTACACTTTACTGATTTCGCATTAAATATTTTTTAATTGTTTTTTTAAAACTTACACATGAAAGGGTGAGTCCATTAAAGGGTAGCTTATTTATACAGGCAGCAATGTTATAAGAGAATGACCTTTTGAATATTTCCTTACGGTGTTGTTGTATGGTGAGAATATCTCTTCCTCTAATATTAATGTTATGAATATCGTTTCTAAAAGAGAGCTTGTTGAGGAGGTAAGGTGGTGATCTAAACATTAAAATTTTATGAAAAAAACAAGCCATGTGAAGTTTGCGGCGATTGTACATATTCAGCCATCCTGCAGTTTTCAATTTGTGAGATATTCTTTGACGGCGTTGAATTCCAAAAATTAAACGAAGACAAGAATTTTATACTTTTTGTATACGCCGGGTCTCGATGCTGTCAATACAAGGGCCATAAACCACATCACAATGATTAAAATGGGACAAAACTAGAGAATCACACAACATTTTTTTTACTTCCATGCTTAAAAAACGTCTCTGAGTATATATCATTTTTAGAGCAGCATATACTGTTCTTAATTTACTCGTAATATGCTGTTTAAACCTTAATTTATGATCAATAATAAGACCAAGACTTTTCGAGCTGTTATTAAAGGCGATTGTGTCATTTCCGATCTGTATATTCATTTCTCTCGACACAAATTCACGTGCATTGTCATTGCAAAATATTATAGCAGATGATTTACTAGGGTTAATTTTAAGTAGATGGTCAGTAGAGACTGACACCAAATTCTTTATATCGTTGTTAATTAAATTCCTATATTCCTGTAGATCTTCAACATGAAATGAACGGTCCAAGTATACTTCCTTGCGGGACACCTGAAATTACCGTCAGTGGTTGTGAAATATTATTATTAAGTACTGTTTGTTGAATTCTATCCGACAAGAATGACAAAATTAGATTGGAGGAATTTCGTTCAAAGCCACAGAAGTGTAAAATTGAAAAAAGCAATTGGTGATTTATCATATCAAAAGCTTTCGTATAATCTAATAATACTAATACACTGATTTTATTATTATCGGTAGCTCCAATGATGTCATCAGTTACGTCAGCAAGGGCCGTAGCACAACTGAAACCAGATCTAAATCTAGACTGTTTTAATGGTAGAATATTATTGAGATTCACAAATTCTCTAATTTGCAATTCTAAGATTTTTTCAAAAATTTTTGATAAGATAGGTAAAACACTAATGGATCTCAGGTGGCTCAATTGGCTAGATTGATTGATTTTAGGTAGAGGAAATATTAAAGCTATTTTCCAAGCTTTAGGAAAGTAGTGTGTATTTATACACTCATTATATATGTGTGTTAAGAATGGAACTATATAAGGACAGCATAAATGTATTAAAGTTATATTTAATTTATCATATCCATAAGCTTTGGATTTTATATTTTGAATGATTTTAATTACGTCCAAATCAGAAATCAGTTCAAAAGAAAATAAACCATCTATGCCTTCTTTAACATTGGTATTATAAAAATTTATTAACTCATCTTTAGGTACATCATTATTATTAGAGGAATTGATAAAAAAATAATAGCATCCACATTATTTAACTGTTCAGGTATATTAATCTTTCGGTTTCTAGCAATATTTAATAATAAATATATTTTTTATAGCACATAATACCCATAATGAACTTCCTTTGGAAAGTAGAACTGTTACTCAATCTCTATTTCAAAGCCAACTGTGATGTTTTTAAAATGGGAATTTTGCAAAAGTAACATTAGCGATTGAGATAGAGGAAAAATGTATTTGGAAAAGTCGTTCAGAAAAATTAAGTAAGTTCAAATATGAATTTTCATTTAAAAATATTGATGCCTTTTTTTTTTTTAAAATATTGCAAGTCAGAAAAATTCGAGGTTTGGGTTAGTTTTCATGAAACGTTGAGATTTTAAGTTTGAGCGAAAAAAAATGTTTGTCTGTCGGTCTATAACTTTTTTTTGTGCGCACGTTTACTCTGGAACCATTTGAGATATTGACTCGAAATTTGGTACACATATGTACTTTAACGAGATCTAGATCTAATTATATTTTCATCTTGTTCCGTCAAAGGGTTGGGGGGTAATTTGGGGTAAATTTGGGTTAAATAGTTAAATGAAGCAGGTAATAGTCCATAAAATTGGTCACCTATAATTGTTTATAGAACTTTAATAATATAATATTTGAAATCGTCTGCCCCAAAAACCCATGAAACGATATCCCGCACGAGTGTGGGGTGGGGGTGGTGATAGGGGGGTAGTAGTGGGTGTGGATGAAGTAAAAAAATATTTTGAGGCTTTTGGTTCTTGTATAGACACTAAATCACAATTTTTTTTCATCCCCTTTAATAATAGGGTAGGGGTGGTAATGGGGGTGGCTAATGCCAAAAAAATTTTTGAGACCTCAGCTTCTCTTGTATACACTAAATACCAATTTTATGGCCTCTTACCTGCTTGATTTACTCATTTACCCTCCTTTACCCCATTTTACCCCCAACCTTTCGACGGAATAAGATGAAAATATAATCTAGTTTCAGATCCCGTTGAAAAAAGTTACAGACCGCCAGACCGACAGACAGATAGACAGAATTTTTTCGCTCAAACTTAAAATCTCGACGTTTCATGACATTCTAAGCCTATTTGAACAATAAAAATTGTCAAAAATTTTTTTGTCGTTACTCGTTACTATACTTCCACTGGATGTGGAAGTAATAAAATAAATATAATTTAATGTCTCACCTGACTATGGAAATACATAAACAAACTGCAGCGGCGGCTGGTGAAATTTCAATATTTTTTTTCTCGTCTGTGGCGCATGGGACCCATACGAAATTTGGGAAATAACATCTAGAGAAGCACTTCTCTAATGACCCCTAAAAAATTTTGAAAAAGCAGTTTGCGAAAAATTTTTTGAAAATTCGTTAGCCTCCCCTGGGTCTAGCAGCTCCTGTTTATTTTTATTTTTTTTGGTCATATGCATTTGACTTTTCATAAAAATACAACAACAGATTTTGGAGTTTATGAAAATATTTTCATTACTAACTGAGATACAACGAATTGAAATATTGTAATTTGTTAAATTGTAAATTACAAAATTTCAGTTCATTGTATTTCAGTTAGTAATGAAAATATTTTCACAAACTTCAAAATCTATTGTTGTATTTTTATGAAAAGTCAAATGCATATGACAAAAAAAAATAAAAATAAACAGGAGTCCCTAGACCCAGGGGAGGCTAACGAATTTTCAAAAATTTTTTCGCAAACTGCTTTTTCAAAATTTTTTAGAGGTCATTAGAGAAGTGCTTCTCTAGATGTTATTTCCCAAATTTCGTATGGGTCCCATGCGCCATAGACGAGAAAAAAAATATTGAAATTTCACCAGCCGCCACTGACAAACTGTCATGTTTGACTTGCTTAAAAGTGAAAGTTTTGATAACGGAAAAAGAAATATTTTCCGAAACGTTAACTGCCTTCGATTTAATTTTTGTAATTATCATTTAACGTTTTTGTTTCAGTTAATATAATTTTAGGTATGAGACATTTTGTCATAGAAGTATTAAAACCAGCCTCTGTCTGATCCTTTTGGCGCAGAAAAATGTTTAAATATTTTTACAGCGGCAAAATACCCAACAAACATAGGAAATCATGAATATGCCACAAATAATAAATTATAAACAATATCCTTTAGTTTATTCACGAAATTTACCCTTTATTTTTTTGTCTTTGTTTTAAGGTAGTACTGTCGGTCTTAGAATTAATGTTCAGAATTTAATAAAATTCGGCATATTGGTAGATTATGGTAAGATAATGATCCAATTAAATTTTTGAAGAGCTACACAGAACCAGTAAAAAAAATATTGACATTTGAAATTTTATGCTTTTAACATTGAGAAATTACAGGTTTTATCATATTTTATAAAAAGTACTGTTCAGATTTCAAAAAGGAGAAAACAAAAGAAAATAATATACAAAACATTTTAGACACTTAAAAGTATAGCTTTAAAGCACGTGATAGTACTAATTATTAGCGAATAAACATTGATGCTTATGAGAAATCACAGGTTTCATCATATTTTACAAAAAGTACCGTTCAGATTTCAATTAAAAAGAAGGAAAGGAGAGAAAATAACATACAAAACATTTTTGACTCTTAAAAGTACAGCTTCAGAGAATGTGATAGTAGTAACTGGCGAATAAATGTTAAAAGTCTACTTTTTATATCGTAGTTTATTAGACGTGGCAACGTCGTAAAAGAAGTTACAATGCTCGCGAAATTTAAAAATGCATGGAATATGAGAATGTAGGTTTCATAAAAGTTCTTTATTAAAAATAACATGGACGATGTTTGATTAGCACAGCCATATTTATTAAATCTAATAAAATATAAATGACTAATAATGTTACAGATAATAATACATATTTCATTTTGTTAGTAATTAATATATAATATCTTGGTTATTTTTTTTCTTTATTTTCTAAAAAATTAACAATTCTCTGTAATATTTTTTGTGTTTGGTAACTTTAACAACACCGTTCTCAAATTTCCCTAAAATGTTTAATAAACCATTATATTTATTTTTTTTATATTCATCTTAAAAAATCATCTTCCCAGAAACCTTTGTTTTGAAGAGTGGAGATTAATGGAGCGTCTAGTTGATACATGATTTGAAGTGGACGTCGTATATGAGATCAATTTCAGTTAATTACCGATTAATTACGGCGACAAAATAATTTTACCGGAAAACGAAAAGTTTCCAATTCCGCCCAAATGCTGATGGTAGCAAAAGATTTCTAGTGAAAAATACTTGTTTACCTTATTTTTAATTTCGAGCTAGCTCTCATGGTTCCGAAGATATCTGCGAAAAATAGCAAACATTCGCAAAAGAAAAATAGCAAAGAACAATAGCTCGCATTTCGGAACCGGAAAAATTGCAAAAACATGCGATCTTGGCACGTTCATATTTTTTGAAAAACACCAGCGGGACGACCGTACGATGTCGCGACGTAAAGAGGAAGACTTCAAGTTAAACCTGATCGTAAATCGCACATCGTAATTGGAAAATTCGGCTCGGCACGAACGAATCGAAAGTGGCATTTTTTGACGTTTAGTGATTTCGAAGGCAGTTTGTTGAACGCTGTCTAGTGTGGTTGCTAAGAAAGGAGAAAAAAACCATATAAAAAAATAATAATAACAAGAAAGATTGAGAAGTTGGAAATTGGGAAAAAAGGCACTTTATTGTGGACTGGCTGTATCCATATTAATAAAAACTGTATGTAAAAGTATTCGTCTTCATAAATAGTAATTAAAATAACCCGTGTATTAATGTCTGGAGCACCAGGATCAACAAGAAAATATATTCCATATTGCCCAACCACAAGCAGAGCGTGGAGGCAAGATTAAACATTATTCACAGTTGAAGCGACGATTTTGATAAATCATTATCAATTCTCTCTCGCTCCATAGCGACGTTGCCTAGTCTAAATACTGCGCAAGTCAAACGAGACAGTGTATACTTATGACTCCTGCAGTATCGACAGTACTACCTTAAGTAATAAGCTGGGTTTTTGATTTAAATAACACAGCCCCACAAAAAAAAGTGGTCTGTCCGGCGGACCAGACCAGTGAATGCTTATGTATTTGGACCCGCTGAAACCGAATCCAAAGCCAGAATTATCAAATTGGCTCGTTTTTCACCCCCAACATGAAAAAACACCCCCCAAAGAGGGGGATCAGACCAGTGTATCCTTATGTATTTGGACCTGCTGAAACCGAATCCGAAGTCAGAATTGACAGATTGGCTCGTTTTTCACCTCTAACCCCAAAAAACACCCCCAAAACCAAAAAGTGTCTGTCTGGCGGACTATACCAGTGTATTCTTATGTATTTTGACCTGCTGAATCCGAATTTGAAGTCAAAATTGTCAGATTGGCTCGTTTTTCACACCTAACCCCAAAACAAAAAAAGTGGTCTGTCCGGCGGACCAAGCCAGTGCATCCTTATATATTTGGACACGCTGAAATGAATCCGAAGTGAGAATTGTCAGATTGGCTCGTTTTTTGGTTTTGGTTTCACCGGGTCCAAATATATAAGGATACTCTGGTCTGGTCCGCCGGACAGATCACTTTTTTTTTTGTGGGGCTGTGTAATAGATCAACTTTTGTTTTGGTATTACCTTTTAAAAATTACTTTTTTAAGTAGTATCAAACACTGAAATCCAAATCGAAATATGTTTCTTCTAATTAACAAACCTTCAAGAAACTAAAACAGCTTTTTAGACTGCAAATCATCACCTAAATAATTGCTCACTTAGAAAATATACGAAGTTTTAAAAAACAAACGGACATGGCCAGGATTATGCAAAATGTGATCATTTTTGTGACATGTGTATTTTTCTGAATGAAATGGATGAACTTCAAGTTAGAAAACTGTCATGGTGTGTCATTCTTTTATATTTTCTGATCCACAACGTTTTGACTGTCGTTTTGTGACTTTCGCATTATTATAGTTGCCCCTCCCTTGCTGAATGGCACGTTTGGTAGCATCATGTCATGCATCGCGGTTGCCTATTGGACTTACGTCAACCGCATTTTTTATAGAATTATGGTATTCTAAAAGTTTCTGTAGTTGGTTCAAATGGCGGGCATTTTTTGAGGTAGTTTTTAGTATATTTTCTATATATCGGTTAGATATTTATTTATAAATTCAATGAGCCAGCGGCTGTGAAGGACTGTAAAAATGTGAAATGTTGTAATAATTGGCAAGCCAGAGCATAATTTTTTTATTATATCAATAGACATACAGACATTCGTTATCAAACCTATTTTTATACTTATAATTTATTACTAAATGTCAAAAACGGACAGCTTGATATTTTGAATATTAAGTTAATTAATGATTTAAGATATAATTTTTAATTGACAAGGTTTATTTTCATCCTTGATAGAGTAGGAGTTGGATAAGTTAGGTCATTTAAATGTATAAAGAAAAAAAATTATCACAAAAATCAAAGTCCGTTAGATAGAACGGAATAAAATTTTAGTTTGTTTACTAGAATATTTGGAAAAAATGGGATACTCGGGAATCTCGTTCTTATCTGTAAACAAAATTCATGCTTAGAGCGAAACATCCCAATTTAATTTTAAACCGAATTTCTTGTTAAATATAATAATTTTTCTTAAAAAACTCAGATCAGAAATCTACTCTGAAACTACGTTAGAAACGAAAAAATAATTAGGTTAACAAGTTTAACTCAAAATTAATGGACTAAAGACGCCCGTTATAATAAAGAATTATTATTATAGACACTAACTTAAAAATTGCGCTTGGCGGTCTGTTTATAACAGTTTATATATCACAAACTTAATACTTTTACAACATTGTTAATTGTTATAAATTTGGCTTGACAAAAATATCAGGCAACGTACAAGGATCAGACTTGCTAACACCTGGGGCATTTTCTTCATTTTTCTTTAGGCCTCTGAGACATGGACTGTAAAGAGACAGACATTAGTGAACGGGCTTATGTAATTTTGTAAACTCGGAGTGATTGAAACAAGCGACCTACTTTACCTGAGAGATGGTCTAATTTACAACATTGAGTCACTTCTTGGTTACCCGAAGTGCGTGTTGTTGTTCCTCTGCATCCTTTTAAACGGCGAAATATTCAAACCTTTGTAACTCGGTAACCTTTTAAGCTAGCGAGTTCGTTTTCACATTAATACATTTAACGTTTTTAAACAGAAATAAAAACGTTTATTACAGTATACAGGGTGTTTCCTGAGTGACTAGCCATACGCTAGTGAGGAGGACAATATCCCGAGACAATTTCAAAATGCCCTTCGTTTCTGATATAAAGCGTGTTTTCTATTTTTTGCCAAAATTTCGATCGGCCATATTTCTTGATTGTCTTCACCAAATCGAACCAAATTTAGTAGGCATGTTTCACTAATAGAAGTCTTGCAAACGAAAAAAATATCAGGAACGGAGTCATTTTTTTCTTTTGGCGTTTGCCTAGAAATATCACCTTGTATATGGATTTTTGCAATTTTCAATACCGAATTTAAAATACTCTAATAACACAGTTCCACAAAATACAAAAAGTGGTCTGTTCCTAGAACTCCATTGGATGACCCCTACGTATTTCGACGAACTGAACATGAATCAGGTGTCCGCTTAGCTCCATCACCTATCATTTTTTCTGCAAATCGCGAAAATAACTTAAAAAACCCTCATAATGTAGGTTAGTTTCGGGATTTACTAAAAATTGGTGGGTGATGGAGCTAATCGAACACCTGATTCGTTTCAGCACATCAAAACACATAGAGGAATATACAATTTTGTGAGTGTGTGTGTGTGTCTGTGTAATATATGAATATCACCGGATCCTCCGCCATTTTATAGAAAACCGCGTATGCAACCATATTACATAAACACACACAAAAAACCGCTGCCCAAGGAATCACTACTTCCACATCCAGATTCTCTATCCAAGTCACTCACAACGAAAAAACTTTGTATGTGGAAATAATTGTTTATGGAACTTTAATAATATAATATTTGGAATCCTCTACCCCAAAAACCCATAAAACGATACCCCACATCGGTAGTGGGGTGGGGTGCTGATAGGGGGGTGGTAGTGGGGGTGGATGAAGTAAAAAAATATTTTGAGGTTTCTGGTTCTTGTACATACACTAAATCACATTTTTTTTTTCACCCCATTTAATAAAGAGGTGGGGGTGGTAATGGGGGTGGCTAATGCCAAAAATTTTTTTGAGTCCCTAGATTCTCTTGTATATACTAAATACCTATTTTATCGACTCTTACCTGCTTGATTTACCCATTTACCCCAAAGGACAAGGGTAGATAAGGTATATAATTTTCGCCCACTAATTTCATAAAAAAGAAAAGTTCTCCTTAAAATCATTAAGCATTATTTATTTATAGTTGAACATATGATCTTTATGTTTCTATATGTTTTACATTTGAAAAACAACAGTAGGTCATAGTAACATCATTTCAAAGTGAGCATGTTTGCAGTTTTTTAGTAATTTTTGACCTTTTTCCGAAATTTTAATGTATATTTCAGTTAGATGCGCCCGATGAAACAAGATAAACTATACCTCATTTCATTGTTGAGCATTTAAGCTTTTAAATAATGGTTAATTTATATTGTTTCATCAAGCGCTTCAATGTATAAAAAACAAAATCGTTTCCGCGGGAGTCGTAGTAGTGTCGACGTTGCGTGCGAATTTAAACGTGTCAGCGCTCAAAACCACATATTATGGTATGTATTGAATAAGAATATGTTTATCCACGACCATCGTATAATCATTGCATTCTACATTTAACAATTGTCAAATAATGATAGTCATTATTCCAACCAAACGTATAATGAACATAATCTGATTCTAACACATATTTAACCAACCAGGAACTAGTTGTTTTCATTCTAACGCACCTTTGACCAATCAGGAACTAGCAATATTCATAAGGAAACGGCAAATCCATTTTTCCATGTTTTCGTGTATATTTTCGTGTTTCACGTTTAACACGTCAACGTTTTACTGTAAATGAACTTTATTTTTCAGTTTTAAACGATTAAAACAGTTAAAATATGCGATAGTGGTGGATAAATTATAGTATTCAGTTCGCGTATAATGGCTATTACACACTCGGATGATTTACGACACGCCTTCGTCTCGTGCCGTAAACATCACCCTCGCGAGTAAGAGCCATCATTATACACTCACTGAATAATCTACTATTCCAAAGAACAGTTTTTTATTACTCATCAAGACATATACTACTCGGAAAATATAATGACATACAACATGGCCGATGGGCGGAAAAAAGCCCTTATCTACCCTTGTCCTTTACCCCAATTTACCCCCCCCCCCCCAACCCTTCGTCGGAACAACATGAAAATATAATCTAGTTCCAGATCTCGTTAAAGTACATACGTGTACCAAATTTTAAGTCAATATCTTAAACGGTTCCAGAGTAAACGTGCGCACAAAAAAAAGTTACAGACAGACAGACAGATTTTTTTTCGCTCAAACTTTAAATCTCGGCGTTTCATGACATTTTAAGCCTATTTGAACAATAAAAAATTTTTAAAATTTTTTTTGTCGTTACTATACTTGCACTGGATGTGGAAGTAAAAATGTGAATAGTGGGCAGTTTCTGGTACTCCATTGGGTAAATCTCACGTATTTCGACAAGCTGAATACGAATCAGGTGTCCGTTTAGCTCCATCACCCATCAGTTTTTAGTAAATCGCGAAAATAATCTAAACTATGAGTTTTTTTAGGTTATTTCCGCGATTTACAACAAAATGGTGGGTGATGGAGCTAAACGGACACCTGATTGTGCTCAGCACATCGAAATACATAGCGGTCACACAATGGAGTTCCAGGAACAGACCACTTTTTTATTTTGTGGAGCTGTGTAATTATTACAAGTCATAAATATTAGAGGACTTCATTACCAACCCGATGGAGCAGGTCTTCACTGCTTGGGAGCGGTGGGGTAACATTTGAATGACCATTACCCTAATAGGTGGTTCGGTCGTAATGGTCCAGTTTCTTGGCCTGCAAGGTCCCCAGACCTGACTCCGGCGGACTATTCCTTATAGGACCACTTATACTACCGAAGTTGCAACCAGAGAAGAATTAAGCGAATTTTTATGAATCTCCAAAACAGAGTAGTAAATATATAGGCAAGGAATGGACATTATACCATATTTAATAAATAATTGTTGACAGTGTTCTCTAAAACCTGCTCTTGTTATAATTCTTATAGACTCTTTCTGTTGTCGAAATATTTTTACAACGCTGCTCGAGTTCCCCTAGAGTATAACATGGCTGATTTGCACAGTTGTAGAACAGTTCTCAATATTCGCAAAAGAAATAAATAGCTTGATAGCTTATTGCTTCAACTTAAAGTATTATCAAGAACTATTCCTAGTAAATTGACACTCTCTCCTTGCGTTACGTCATATCTGGTAGAAAAAATTAGTTTTCGTGTTTTGTCACGATTTAGTTTGAATGTATTAGCATTATACCAAAATTCCGCTCGACTTTCAGTTTCATCAATGACATTTTGTAAACTGTTAATATTCTTGTCACTATCCATAAGAGTTGCGTCATCAGCAAACATAACAATACTGCTAGGGAATAACTAATAAAATAAATCAGTTACATAAATTATAAACAGTAGAGGTCCCAGCACAGATTCCTGAGGCACTCCATGTTTTACTGATCTAAAATAAAATCTCATATTGTTTTATGAGACGCATTGTTGCTTATTCTCCACATATGACTTTAACAGAGACAACTGTATATCCCCCAACTCCATAAAAACTAAGTTTTTCGATGATGAGAGTATGGGGAGACACAGTCGAAGGCCTTGCTGAGATCACACAGCATAATTACAGTATGTTTACCCTCTTCAAGGCCTTCAACTATGTCACCCACAATCTTACAGATTGCATCTATTGTGGAACATTTTTGACTAAAACCATATTGGCAAACGTGCAATGTGCAAAATGTGTCAATTATTTTGACAAACACAGGGACAATCGAAATTGATCGATAGTTATCTGGAGTATTTGAGTCACCTTTATTAAAAATAGGCACAATTCGAGCTACCTTAAAGATATCAGGAAAGCAGCCTTCACTAAAGCATTAATTTATTATCCGCGAATGGGAGAACTAGAAAATCTATTGTTTCTTTAACAATTTTACTATTTAAATCGTAAATATCTAGGTAAACTGTTTGAATTTTTCAGCGAATGTATTGCATCTATAATCTCAAAACTGGTGACAAGTTCAAGAAAACAAAAAGAAATATTAGGCGTCGGAACATATTCTAAAAAGTTTGAGGCATCTACCCTATTTAAAGCTAGACTATTTATGATTTTACTGCTACCGTTGAAAAAAAATCAACAAAACTGTTGGGATTAACACTAGTATCAGTATTAATACTTTTATTTTCCAGCCACTATTACTTTTAAATTGATTAATTGATTTACCAGCGTGCGGTAGGCATTGCTGCCACTCCCAGGGTTACACAGCTGGGCCTGCTACGTCCACGCTGGGTTGGACCAAGGTCATGCTTGTTGCGAGCAGCGAGAGCCACATGGCGCATGGTAAAGGAACATGGGATGGGAGGTGTAGGTATTTATGAGATGCGTTACCGCATTGTGTCGTGAGGGAGCGGTTGTGTTTTTGGTTCTGGGCATCTGCCTCTTTTGAATCTTCGTGTGAAATATGTGCTGTGTCTTGATATGGAGTGTTTATGCTCCTCTTTTTGTGTTTCTGCTTCTTCAAATCTTCTTTTGCTGAGTCTTCTGATTCCTCGGTTTCCGATGCTGGGTTGGATTTGGGTCATGCTTGTTGTCAGCAGCGAGAGCCACATGACGCATGTTTTTTTCTCGCTTTTCTTTCCTAGTTTTTTTTTCCTCTCGATTGTTGTCTTCCACGTGTAACATGGTCTCCCTATTTTTAGTTTGCTGCTGTTCAGTGTTAGCGCTTTCTTCTGCTGTCCCTTTTGCTTTAACCTTCTTGATCCTTGCCCTTATCTCTCTGCTTACCAGGGTATGGTCTATTTGTGTGATTGAGCTTCCATTACTCCAGGTGTCAATGCAGGTTTGACTTTTGCTCCATGTATTTCTTATTGTTAAGTCAAACATGTGTGCTAGGTTTTTCAGCGCGTTTCCATTTTCGTTAGGCCATGTGTAGAGTATATGAGCATTGAAGTCTCCTAATAGTATAATAGACATTTTTCTTGATTTTTCATAGTGTTAGTGTGTGCCGGTTTTCTTTTTCTAATTGATGGCTTAGTGCTCCATATAGACAGTCCTCTCTTCGGTTATTACTGATTTCTTTCTCCTCTTTGCCTCCTGGCACGATTTCACTGCACTATATATACCATTATTTACTGAGTTAGAGAGAAAGCACTGTGTAAAGTTTTGGTTTGTATACCTAATTAAACACTATCTAATATTTCTTATCAATTATTGAAAATGTTCCGAGGTATGTATTATTTTACAAACACATCCACTTATACTTAACTTTAACTATATTTTTATACGTTGTCACTATTTAACTTTTATAAACTTTTATGGGTATCCATTGGTGACAGAGCATTATAAAGCAGGTCTGGCCGCCTCGACAGCAAGATGACAAGTCCAATGTGTTGTCGCATTGTGTTCGTTATTTAATGTTTATGCTCCTCTTTTTGTGTTTCTGTTTCTACAAATTTTCTTCTTCTCCTTCTGAGATTTCTGATGCCTCGGTTTCTGGTTCTGGTAGGGTATATCGCTGCGATTTCTTTGTGGAGTTCATTTTTCCCACTCGCTTTCTTTTCCAGTATGTTTGGTCGCTTCTCAGTTTGTTCATGATCCTCTTAGTTGTTGTTTTCCACGTGTAACCCGGTTTCCCCATTTTTTTTTTTTTTTTTCGTTTCTTCTGGTTTGTTGAGTCAGTTGCATGAATATCCTTCCTGCTGTCTTGTCTGATTGATCAAAGATCAACGATCTTGATCATTTTGTATGATTGCCGTGGCTATGTTTTCGTTTATATTTTCCGTCTTTATTTCGATGGAGCTCTCTCGTCTGGTTACCTATGCAACTCCTCTACTGGTCTTTTCATAGTGTTGGCGTGTGCCGGGGTTGTTATGTTTTCTCCTTCTAACTGATGGCTTAGTGCTCGATTTTTGTACCAGTAGCTGATGTGTCTTCGTTGTTACGTTTTGTAGTGGATACATTATTTTTGTGTTCTCTGCAGAGTTATTATTTCTTGCTTACTTTTTGCGTATTCTTACGGACCTAAACGTTTTTAATAAAATTCCTTAACCTTACCAAAGCCGTACCAGATGTGAAGTGTAGACAGTCAGTATGTTCTTATAGCATGCATGAGATTTTTAAATTTTAATGGCACTGGAACCAAGCTAATAATGGGCAGCAATTTTATCCAAGTTTTTCTGTGAATATATCTCTCATATTACGAAGGTCGTTGTTAAACTATTAAAACACTTTTTCAATAAAAAATATTTATGTATTAGAGCCTTATAGTTATTTATTAAGAAACTCGATAGAACATTTAGATCGTAACTGGGATCAATTACTATGTTTTAATTTATTTTTCCAAGGGAAAGTTTTAAATTTCCGATTTCCGTTTACGTGATTTTACGTTTTCATATTATCTTTGAGGTTGCGCAATTGTTCCCTTTTACCAAAATATATTGACCATAATGGTCAAATAGGCACGGTTCGATAATGCTCGTCTCAAAACAATTACCTTCTATTTTTACAATTAATCATTTTTTATTTATTTACTTTTACCATGATTAGAGAATATTCTTTAGGTATTAAGCAAATCACAACGTATACACTTTTTTACATTTATTATGACATTACCTACTTTCTGTATATTGTTGCCTTAATCTTGGCATGCTAGTGGGGCAATTGCAGCCGTTTTAACGAAGTGTTTATACTCAAAAAAAAACAATAATTTCGCACTATGCTTTTCAAACCAGCACAATATTTATATAGAAAATTTTTTAGTGATATAGGAATTTTAACAGCTCCTTCATTATACATTTTGCATTCTGTACTGCATGTATAAATTAATTTAATTGATGTTAATAGTAGACATGATACCTGTATTAATAGCGGCCGTAATCTTCGAGAAAATTACTCTGTAAACATTCCTTATCCACGCTAGCAAAACGTCCTAAAGTAATGTCTATAAGATTGTTTAATAAGTTACCACCACGTATAAAGAGTATTAATGTTATTCATTTGCTTAAGAAAGAAGTGAAATCTGTATTACTAGAATGCGCTTTATATTCAATTGAAGAATACTTACAGGCTAATTTTATTTCATAATAACAATGAAAATTCCATATGAAAATGTTATTTAAAACTGTCAAGGCTTTTCTTGTTTTATCCCTCCACATTTTGCCAGATATTTCAATTTTATTTTGTTTTGTCTACGTGTTAGATATTTATTCTACCTCTCTATATTTTATATCAGCGTAGTCTTAGTTATAGTTTTATATTTTTGACTGATTCCAATACTTTCTTTGAAAAGTCAAGTGAAATAAAATTGGAGCCTGTTCCAGTTATTGGGCCATTTCGATGACGTTGATGATGCCTGCTCCAACAGCTGAGTCCAGACTCCCAACAAGGGATCACAGAGACTCCTAGTCCAGGACTTTCCTTAAAATACGCATTTCTCCCAATTGTGCGATCTTCTGCACTTCTTGTGCGCTCGGTTGACCAGGCAATTGTTGTAGACTCCGGTCATGGCCCTTCTTGCCAGTACCAAGGGCTCCTACAATCACTAGCACGACTGTGGTCTTTGCATTCCACATTCTGCTAACTTCTATTCGGAGGTCTTTGTACTTGTTCAACTTCTCCGTTTCCTTGAGCATTATATTTTCATTCGGGATAGATATATCGATCAGCAAACAGGACTTCTTCTTTTTATTATGTACGACGATGTCTGGTCGAGTTGCACGAATTATTATTATTGTTATTACTATTTCGTTGACGAGACCCCAACCGGTGAGGCATTTTCTTCAAGTCACCCTCATCACCACCCGATTTTTCAATAAATGACTTCCTTTTTCAACAAGATGGAGCACCTCCCCATTACGCAACCCCAGTCCGACCCTAATTAAATGAGATACTTCCAAATCGTCGGAGAGGAAGAAGTGGGCAACTGAATGGCCAGCCAGATCTGACGTCCCTCGTTTATTCTCTATGGGGATACCTTAAAAGCAAAGTATACGTAAATCGCCCAGTGAATGTGGAAGATTTAAAGGCAGGAATTCGTCAAAAGTAGCGTGATTTTAGCATTTAATTTAGTTATTTTACTTCCACGTCCAGTGGAAGTATAGTAACGACAAAAAATTTTTAAAAATTTTTATTGTCCAAATAGGCTTAAAATGTCATGAAACGTCGAGATTTTAAGTTTGAGCGAAAAAAAATGTTCTGTCTGTCTGTCTGTCGGTCTGTCTGTCTGTCGGTCTGTCTGTCTGTAACTTTTGTTTTGTGCGCACGTTTACTCTGGAACCGTGTAAGATATTGACTTGAAATTTGGTACACATATGTACTTTAAGGAGATCTAGAACTAGATTATATTTTCATCTTGTTCCGTCGAAGGGTTGGGGGGTAAATTGGGGTAAATTTGGGGTAAATGGTAAATCAAGCAGATAAGAGTCCATGAAATTGGTATTTAGTATATACGAGAGAAGCTAAGGTCTCAAAAAAATATTTGGCATTAGCCACCCCCATTACCACCCCCGCCTCCTTATTAAAGGGGATGAAAAAAAATTGTGATTTAGTGTATGTACAGGAACCAGAAACCTCAAAATATTTTTTTACTTCATCCACCCCCCACTACCATCACCCTATCACCACCCCCACCCCACTACCGATGTGGGGTATCGTTTTATGGGTTTTTGGGGTAGAGGATTTCAAATATTATATTATTAAAGTTCCATAAACAATTATTTTCACGTACAAAGTTTTTTCGTTGTGAGTGACTTGGATAGAGAATCTGGATGTGGAAGTAGTGATTCCTTGGGCAGCGGTTTTTTAAATTCCTTCATTTCTAGTAAAGTTAGAATTTTTAAATTTCAAGATAGTTTTTCTTAAAATTTCCTCATGCAACCTACATCGATATTTACCGTATTAATGTAATAAAATACGCTCTCTCAAATTCCGTAACAAAGACTAACATTATTAGTAACCAGTACAGGGTGGTGCGCGAACGTTATAACCTCATTTAACTTCGTTATTTTTGAAGTTACATAAATAAGTTTGAAAATAAAAGTTATAGAAAATCACATGTTTTTTTTTCCAAAGATCATTTCAGAAAAACAACTGAAAGTCGAATTTCTTAGATTGAACGTTACTTTACTTTCTTTAAATATAACACCCCGTGCATTTTTACAGCATTCGAAAGGCCATGAAAAAGCTTTTTAATGATATATAAAACATAGTATTTTTATTAAAAACTATACTATGTTCAATTTTATATTTTTTTACCATTAAGTCATGGCAGTCCGAAAAACATATACAGGGTGTCCCACCTGGAACTGCATCGATCGATATAGGGAAAAGTACGTACCAGAAAATTTTGAAAATTTAGGAAATTACTAATGCCAAACAAAAAAATAATTACAAGCATTTTGCACTTCTTTTTCTAAAAAGCGCGAAAAACTCTGAATCGAGAACATGTATCATACTTTATCCCTAAACACAGCCGTTTCACAGATATTTGACATTTTATTGAAAATTTGATAGGTGAATGGTTGGCAAAAACCGTTACAACTTTTTCATCGTAAAAGATCCTCATTTGCTTTTTGGTATCCAGAAAGACCATAAGGTGAGCTACGATCTACAGTTTATGGTCTTGATATTACTTTGTTACATTCTTCATAAATAATAAACAAGTTTAATAAGACTTCGTAGCTCTAATTTAAACGCGGTAGAATTTTTTGACATAAGAGAATGACTGACGTTAGGGATTTTTATAATCATGGCTAATTTGATAAAATTTTTACTAAGAATTCTTGAATTTCTAAGAAAATCGCAAATTTCTCAAAAAGTAAGTTAAACCTCTACATCTACATGGAAAAAAGGGGAATTTAATTTTACATAATTTAATACAAAAAAATACATCAATCAATTTGACTTAAACAAGTTTTCGAGGTTTGAAGTTGACAAAATGTAACGTACAAAACTGAACACTTGGTACATTATTATTGAATTTCTTGAAAGAGCATAGCTCACCTTATGGTATTTCTGCATGCCAAAAGCAAATGAGGATCTTTTACGCGAAAAAAGTTATAAAGGTTATTGCAAACCTGTCAAATTTTTTATAAAATGTCAAATATCTGTGAAACGGCTGGGTTTAGAGATAGAGATAGAGTATATGACATGTTTCGGCTCAGATTTTTTAGTTCTTTTCGAAAACTTCGAAATATATAGGGTGTTCCGTTTTAAAAAAGGTAAATAAATACTATGTTTTATATAACGTTAAAGAGCTTTTTATGGCCTTTGAAATGGTGTAAAAATATGCGGGGTGTTCCATTAAAAAAAAAAAAAACAAAATAAAGTTCATAATTCTGAAGTGATTTTCGGAAAATACATGTGATTTTCTATAACTTCTATTTTTGAACTTTTTTACGTAACGAAGTTAAATGAGGTTCTAACGTTCACACGATCACCCTGTACAAACATGTACGGAACAATTCGACACGTATTTATCCTAATTTTGCCAAGCCTCAGTTTATTCTATGTCCGTTCTCTCACGTTTGTTCGCAGAAAATACCAGAAAGAAAAACAAAAAAAAAAAAAACATTTAGACAATACTGGGTGGCTCAGCCGATAAGGACACTCTTGAAACTTTTGAATGGGCAAATGGATTTTTCTCAAATTTGGTGCTATGATATGGGAGGAAATTTTCAATTATATGAAGTAAAGATCCAAAATGGCTGACTTCCGGTTTCGATGCAATCAAATTTTTAAATGGGACAACCTGTATATTTTGGCATATTTGGATCCTGCTGGCCAAAATACATATAATCTGACCCTCAAATATTATTTTGATTTTCAAAAAATACGGATTTTTTAATTTTTAGTTTTAATCATAGAAGGCCGCGATTTTACCAAAATTGTTAAAAATCTGCAAGCGCCTTTAAAATGCCCCTCTTCAGATACTAACATTAAATACGATTTATTCTTCATTAAGTTCAACGATATTGGTTTTTCAACGAAAACTATTTTTTTTAATGGAATTCCTATGGGACAACCTGTTTTTAAACTAAATCTTTAAATTACGAAAAAAATGATATGCATAAGGTCTACCTTCTCTTTGTACTAAATTTATAATTTAAACAAGAATAATGTTACTACTCTTTAGCATATTCCGTCATTAGCTACAATATTAGTATATGGGGTCAATCAGCTGAGGAGAGTAGAGTTTTTGTAATGGAAAAGAGAATTATTCGGATTCTGTTTGGTTTGAACCCTAGAGAATCATGCAGAGATACATTTAAAACAAAAAAAATTGACTTTTACATGCATTTGCATATTTGAAATTTCTTGTTTCATACCAAAACCTAAATAAATTTAAAACAAATAGTGACATACACCCTATCAGAAGTGCAGGAAAATACATATAAATACAATACTTTAGCAAATATAAAAAATCACCTCGCTGTGCTGGTAGTCATATATATAATGAACTTCCTTTAAAAATGAAGTCACAATATTCTTTTAGATTATTCAGAAGCAAACTGAACATGTTTTTGAATGAACATTGTTTTAATAACATGACCGAGTTTTTTGATTGGTAATAGCTTCACATTTATATGTACATATATTTGTTAGTTTGTTTCTTATGTCTTCTTTTATATTATATATTTTTGTAGTCTTGTTTGTTTTATACAATTTTTGTAACATATGACATATATATTATCTTGTTGCACAAACTACTATTGTGCAACAAGAGTGGATATGATACCCATATCGCACGATAAAGAAATTTGAGCACGACGCCTTAGGCGGAGTGCTCAAATCTTTTGAGTGCGATATGGATAATCCACTCGAGTTGTACAGTATACTTTTTCTACGACCAGCTTAAAAAAACTACAAAATTTATTAAACATTAATATATTCCACAAATACACACTGACAGTTACTTTGACAGCTTATGCAATAATTTGATTTTAAAACGAATAGTTGCCTATGTACTTAAGAACTTGTGATTGGTCGGTTTCATTTCATATCCATCCTAGAACTGATATGAAATATATCCGTTCAGTTAACTGGAATTGCCTACTGATCCATTCTACAGACTGTACAGAAAACAGCAAATTTACATAAGGGAGTAGAAAAAATAAAAAGATGTGTAAAAAGTATGAAACAAATTTCCATTCAGTTAAGTATACCTCACAGTAGGCTAGAACCACCTTTAAATGAAATATGCAAGCACTCTCTCAATTCCTACGGGAAATGGTAGCTTTATCTGTCCCGAAACAATTCCCGTAAAATCCGAAATCATTCCCTTGGCCGTTTTCTAGAAATTTTTTTTTTTGAAAACTGATTTTTTGCATTGATAAAAACAAGAATCTACTACATTTTTGAAGCCGCTGAATACCCGGACATATTTCAAACAACCTATCAATTAAGTATTAGTTAACTTCTTCAATCCGTGATTCTTACGTTTATAAAATAGACAAAGACAATATCTATTTTCATCGTGCGTTCTTGCATGATTTGCATTGCATCTGCATTTTGCATAATTTCTTTGATTTTAATCATGGTCACAGAAAATTTTCACTCTTGGAGTCTTGGATTGTTTGCCTAGTGAAGTCTAAAGAGTAACTGACCGAGTAGGGATTGCATTACCGGTTAACCGGTTAACCGGTAAACAGGATAAAAAACACATGACGATAATTACCGGTTATTTTAATTTTTTACCGGTTATTTCGGTAAATTCTAAACTTACGATATGTCACGTATTCAACGTTTCTATTTATGTCAGTGACTAGTATTCACTAAATATAGAGTGACTGTCCCAACACTCAGCACTTTTAACAATAAATAAATAATATTATAAAAAGTAAAACCCAAACACCAAGCCGTAAGAAATACAAGCGAGGAGACATTGACAATACCTTGCGACAGGAAATTGAATTCAAATATCCGTGGAAAACATTTAGAAGAATGTTATTACCAATTCTTATTAACTTATCGACCTACCAATATCGATAGAGGAAGGGCATTTTCAGTTGGTGGTATTCTATGTACAAATATCAGGCGACTAACAGATACAGCTTTGAAAAACTAGCCCTTTTAACGGGCTATTTTTAAAAAATATTGTATTTTTAGATTAGGTATTCAGTAAATGCTCTATTTGAGTTTATGTTTGTAATTTTTGTTATTTACAGAATAATTATTTATTTAATTTATATTCTTTTCCCTTTGATAAAAAAACCTTTTGTGTGTTCATTATAACAATAATAATAATAATAATAATACATTTATTTTACTCAAAATAAAAATGATACAGATTGATCTGTAGAGCTCTTCTTCCATTTGCCCAAATACAAATAACCTAAATCTAAGATTATAAAAAAATATTAATACATATAAATCTAAAGTTTCAAGAAAAAAATAATAAATATTTTGTTTGTTAATATTCAGTAATGAATTGTAATAATCTAACAAATGTTATATTTTATAATAATAATAACAATAATAACAACAGCAGCACTCAGACATACGAGCAGACAAGGGGAACGGGCAGACCCCGCGAAGCGAAGCAAAAAGGTTAAAAGTAAATAAAATTATATAGGAAAAAGAAAAAGAAATATACGCGCATCCACAACGTAGCATCAAGTCTCCTGCATCTGATCAGCAAAAATGTAATTTTTGACAACTTTAATAAAAAAAATTTTTGATTTATATTGTTTATATACATTTGGAAGTTTGTTCCAAAGATGAAAGATGAGATGCAAAATACGTAAACGATCTTTAAAAAATCGCAGTTTAATGCTGAGGCACCAAAAAATTTTGTATGTATCTTGTATTATGCAAGTGATCTCGTGATATTAACTTATTTTTTAAGTACTGAGGTTCGTCATTATGAATTATTCGCCAAATAAGTGTGAGCATGTGTAAATGTCTGCGGTTTTCCATGTTTAATATGCTATGTTTATTTAGATGTGGTGATATATGTTGTCTATATGGGATACTGTAAATATAACGCATACATGAATTTTGAAGTTTTTGAACTTTCTTTTTTGCTGTCGCCCATAATAACTTTCCATATACATCATCACCATAATCAACTAAAGATAATACGAGTGAATCACAAAATTTTGATTTACACTCTCTAGATATGTCTTTCGCAAAACTATAATTTTTTCAATCGACTGTAAGCGAATTTCAATTTGGAAAAAATATGTTTCTCAAAGCCTAATTATATTAATTAATATGTATCTAAAAATATTTTTTGTTAAATTTAGATAATTTTGTACATGGAAAAAGACAATTGCCATTTTCGCCACCCTAATCATTCATTCTAAAAATTACCGGTAAATACCGGTTAACCGGTTATTTACATTTTTATTTACCGATTTACCGGTTATTAAAACTTCCGGTAATTTGCAATCCCTATGACCGAGCGACGTCAATATTGTTTGGCAGTGATGATGGTCTCAGATATCTTAGGTTGAGCAGGACTTCTGCTCTTTACCCTAGTACATCGCTGTAGACCTGGACCGGCCTCGTACGGGGTGGGCGACACTCACAAATGTGAGCGGTGTGGATGACTTCGGCCCACCTCCCCGGGTCCTGGCCTTTTGGACCTTGCTGGCTAAGGCCTTTATCTTCTGGCGCTCTTCTGTCTTGATGATCTTTCTTCACCAGCTTGTCACCCCCTGGGTAGTCATCTGTCTGTTCGGAAACTTTGAGGTATTTTTGGCTGGAATTGACTGCCGGTATGCAGAATGTCAATTGACATCCTGCCATCCGGATCATCGGTTAGGTAGGAATGAGCTATGTAACTCGAGGAAGTGCAGACCTAAGTGCTTTGGTAGCACTTTCGATCTGCACGGAGCTAGGTGACTACGGGTACTGGATGGCATTTCGTCCGATACCTGCAGGGTAGTGGGTGGGTGGTTGGGTTATCGTTATGTCTCTTCTGTGGGTTGTCTTCATCAGCGGTGGTATAGTTCTCATACTCACCCGTTATCTGACTGAGCGAATGGAAAGTCTACTCAGATAGCTAATAGAGGCCCTTGGATTTCCCTATAGTAAATCCAGTTACGCAAATAGTAATGTTATTCATTGGTTACGGATATATTAACATACAGATAGACAAAATAACATAGGAATAGATCTAATGATTTTGTCTAAATTGACTACTTGGAAAGTTTATATAACCCAATTATTATCAAAACGTTTGGAGTTGTCGAGCATGAAGGTTTCTTGTATGTTATTTCCCCAAACTTGGCTTAAGTTGAAATTTGTATTGGAGGGTTTAATCTTACTTTCTTGATTGACATTTTAACAAGCTTATCAATGCAAAAAATCAGTTTTCAAAAAAAAAAAAAATTAAAAGTGAATTTTCTAGAAAACGGCCAAGGGAATGATTTTAGATTTTACGGCAATTGTTTCAGGACAAATAAAGCTACCATTTCCCGTAGGAATTGAGAGAGTGCATGCATATTTCATTTAAATGTGGTTCTAGCCTACTGTGATCGATAGAAGGATTTGTCCTTTATTAGCTAGTCACTTTGAATTTCATGCAGAAATGAACAAATAACGAACTTATGAAATACTGAATACTCGCCTTAGAAAAATTCAAAGCAGGCAATTTGTCAGATGCAGATATTTAAACTTGTATTCAAAGCCTCTAGGTTAATAATGCAGTACTAAATTCGACATTCAACGGCATAATATCAAAAACTAATATTTAAACAAACCATGATTAATTTTATAAATAGAATAGTTTTTGAGAGCATATATTTGTTTGATCAAGCAAAATAACTTTGTCAATGAGGAAAGAATAATTTTTTATAATTCATTGATTTCCTTATATCTACGTAATCGTTATCGCAAACGCACTTGACTGTATGACATTCAGATATTATCGATAAATTTCTGTGCTAGAAAAAATGTCATTGGTATTATTTTTCAAATTAAATTTTGCGTCATGCAATCACTGATTTGTAATGTACGATTATTTGTTAAAAGTTACTATAAATAAAAAAAAGGTGATGCAAAATTTATTATAATTATGTATATGAGAAATATAAGCTATTCTGAAACATGTTTTAATAAGCTTTATACTGGCGGACCGTTACGGAAAAAAAGCGTGTTATTTGGGTGCACTGATTTGGCTGATATTTGTTGTATGGGTTCCTAATATTAAATACTAAAACTCCTAAAATTCAATAGTTGCCCCTATTGCTATAGTCAAATTCGGGAAAATACGAAGAACCTGATTTTTTTAAATATATCACAATAAAGTGGATTTAAGATTTCTGTGGCTTCAAAATCAATAACATTTGTTAGAAAAATGACAAAAAAATAATGATAATTGAAAAAGTGAAAGAAATGAATTAAATACAAAATAATGAAAGTCTTAAAGTATTTGATTCTTTTTGTACATATGTGTGTGTGTGTGTGTGTGTGTGTGTGTGTGTGTGTGTGTGTGTGTGTGTGTGTGTGTGTTTCAATGGCACTGGATATATCCAACTAGCCAGTCAGTTTTAAATTGTGATTTAAATAAGTTATTTTATAATATTCTTAAATGCCAATAACTACATTACAGTTATTATTTAAAGACATTTCAAATACAACTAAGATTCGAGATAATATATAATAATTGTTGTTAGTATTATTAGTGTAGATTTAGATATAGTATAGGTAATCTTTTTTTTTTGTACTGATTTTGTTCTTATTTTTTATTTTTTTCCCTTTTCTTTCCTCTTTTTTTTTATTTTTACTTTTTTCTTTTTCGTTTATTTTTTTTAACATAATTTTAAATTTGTTTGATTTTTTTAATTTATTTTTTTTTCCAGTTTTGATGTACAGACAAAGCTTTTATCACAATGATGTTTAACAGAATATATTAGTATACTTATCTAATGTTAGTTTATTTACATCTTAGCCGACTATCATTATACATTATTACATTTTTGTATAATTTGTTTTAATAAATTCATATAAGATGAAATAGGCTTTTATATTTTTCAGTGAAAGCAATGTGGATATATTCACTGGTAATTGAATTTTTTCTTTTACTAGGTTTTTATACAAATTATCAATATTTTCTACCTCTAGGATACATTCCAAAATAATATGCTGCAGGTCAGCGGTTTCATCGCATATGCATTGTGCGTTGTCCTAGAGGCCCATTTTATGTTTATAGGTAGGAGTTAGGGCATGATTGCTTCTTAATCGGCATATTGTTTGTATGAAGTGTCTGTCTGTAACACTTTTAAACCATGGAGAGGGGGGAATTTGTGGTTGGATATTTTGATAAAACTTGCCCGTTTCGGATTTCTCATATTTACGTTGCCAGGATTCTTTCATGTTTTGCTTCACAGTCAAAAACAAGTCGTTTCTGGGTGTTCTGAGGTTTAACATAATTAATCCTTTTTCCGTAGCTTCTTTTGCTAGTTTGTCAACAATTTCATTATTTATCAAACCTGAATGTCCTCTAATCCAGGCAAGGTGGATAGTTTTTGATTGTCTTCTCGCTTCATAATTAATTAATAAAATTTCAGAAATTAAGTGGTTAGTATAAGTAGTTGGCGAAGCATTTTTAATCTTTTCAACAGTACTTTTGCAGTCGGTGAATATCACATATTTATCTTTGTTTGAATTTAAACTCAATTGGAAAGCTTCTCTTATTGCCACTAGCTCTGCACTAAATACAGAAAAGTTAGTTGGTAACTTGTATTTCAGTGATACTTCTTCGCTTGGGTAGTAAATTGCACAGCCTATTTTGTCATTCAGTTTAGATCCATCTGTATAAACATATTCAAAGTCTTTCCAAATTTTCGTGATATCCTCTTGAAAAACGTATTGTTTTTGAGATTCTGGAATAAGTTTATAGTCTTGCAGAATATATGTTGTTACAGGTTCTTCAAATATTTTGTAGGGAATTGAAAAATTTGGAAGTCTGTCTGCTTTTTGTATCTCTTCTGTGTATTGTGACACGTTCGTGAAGCTATCCACTAATAAAGGGAGATTTTTAACGTTCCAATATTTGATGGTTTGGCAAAAGATATTCAGGTGACAAATTTTTGTCAACAAATCGCTGTTTTTAGACTCCAGTTTTAAAATAAATTTGTCACAGATATATTTTCTTCGAAGATTCAAAGGGGGTTCACATGTTTCCGCTTCTAATACTATGAAAGGGGAGCTTGGTAAGTAGCCTATTGAGATTCGAAGACACTTGTTTGTAACCTGCTCGATTTTCTTTAGATGTGTATCTGCTGCTGATCCATAAAACATACACCCATAATCTAAGATAGATCTGACTAAGGTTCTGTAAAAAATTAGTGCAACATTTGGATCTGTTCCCCATTTGTGCCTACAAAATATTTTTAGAAGGTTTGTGGCATTTTCTGACTTCTTTATTATATGGTTAATATGTCCTTTCCAGTTCAATTTTTGATCTAGTACTATGCCTAAGAATTTTACGCATGTTCTATATGGAAAATGATAGTTGTGTAGTTTGATGTGAGGTGGCGGTTGATATCTTTTCCTGGTAAATCTTACTACTGCACTTTTGGTTTCAGATATCGTGAAACCCACTTGTGAGGACCATATGTCTACTTTTCTCATGGCGTGATGTAATTTGGTGTTGCACTTTTCTATAGTTCTTTCTTCTGAATAAAAACAAAAATCACCTGCAAATTCTATTATTTTCACATTGGTGCCCAGGAGATGTTGCAGGTCTTGAACATATATTATGTATAGAATGGGACTCAATATACCTCCTTGAGGACGCCCAAGAGATGTTTGTCTAGGTTCTAATAGGTGTTCATTGATTCTTATGTATATATTTCGTTTTTGGTACAAGAAATATATATTTTCTATAAATAATTGTGGAATTCCTAGTGTCGACATTTTTTCTGTTAATATATTTAAATTGACATTGTCGTAAGCCCCTTTTATGTCCACGAAGACTGCACTAACAGAATTGTTTTTTGAGAAGGCAATTTGAATATCGGTGACTAAGTGAGCAACATTTTCATTGGTGGATTTTCCGCGTCTGAATCCAAACTGGGTAGGTGGAAATAGTTGGTTGTATTCGAGAAAATGCTCCAGGCGGTTTTTAATTAGTCTCTCATATGTTTTCATTACACAAGAAGCTAGTGCTATGGGACGGTAAGATTCAGGTTGGCTAGGTGGTTTTCCGGGTTTTAGAATTGGGATTGTTATGTATTTGGACCAGTCTGATGGTATGGGTTCTATTTGTAACGATATATTGTTGAATATTGCTAGAAGTGCTTTTTTTTATTCTGATGGAAGATTTGAGAGCATTGAGTAGTGAATGTTGTTTATACCTGGTGAAGAATTGTTGTTCTGCTTAAGAGCTCTATTGAGTTCTGTTAAAGTAAAAGGTTCTAGAAGGTAGTGTGTATTTGAGTTGGTGTGATTTATTTCCTTAAGATGTGGAGAATATACTGATGGGGGTGTTAGATTCAAGTGAAATTGTTCTATCCATTCGGAGTTAATGTCAATTGGTATATTGTTACTCTGCTTTCGATTTTTATAGGAATTAACTGTGTTCCAAATTTTCTTTAAAGGCAAATTTTTATTTAACGAGGAACAGTACTCCCTCCATCCATTTCTTTTTGCTTCCTTAAAAACCTATTTTGCTATGGCATTTTGCTTTTTATAGTTTTTTAAATTTGTTAGGTTAGGATCATCTGTGTATATTTGGAAGAGCCGTTTTCGCTCCTTCGCTGCAGCGTCACATTTCTCGTTCCACCATGGCTTGCCTTTAGATGTAGGTTTATGATTATACTCAGGTATGGAGTTTTCCGCTGTTTGATTTAATTTATTAATAAAATTGTCATAGTTTGATGTTTGATTTTGTGTGATTTGTTGATTTGCCTCTTTATGGTATATATCCCAGTCTACTTTTTTCACATTCCATTTTTTTTTAAATCCATACGTAAAGCACTGAGGTTTTAATTCACATTTTATTATTATTGGGATGTGATCTGAACCGTGTGGATCTAGCAGAGTGTTTCATCGAAATAAATGAGCAATTTCTGGGTTACAAATAGTTAGATCGATAGCACTAGTTCTATTGTTGAATTTTCCTGCGTAGGTTGGGCTTCCATCATTTAGGTAAATTAAACTATTTTCATCCAGGGAATCTAGAAGATTTCTACCTCGTTGGTCTGTGTGTTCACAGCCCCAAGCTAAATTATGAGCATTGAAGTCGCCACAAATCAAAAAAGGTTTAGGTATTGCAGTAAAGAAGGCATTCCACTGTTGTTTAGTAATATTGGTGTTGGGTGGTATATAAAGAGATACCAATGTAAGATGAGTATCTTTAGTTAGGTTAATCATTATGGCTGCGCAATTTACGTTGACTAAGTTAACAGGAACATTAAATTCTTTAAAAGTAATATTTGATTTAACAAGAAGAGCTACCCCTCCTTTACCATCTCTCCTATCTTGTCACACAATATTATATCCAGAAAAGTTTACATATACCTGAGATTTGAACCATATTTCACATAATAGTGCCACATGAACTTTGTTAGATTTTAGTAGATATTCTAAGTTGTTTTTATTTGCCACAGCTGACCTGCACTGATTTATGATAAATTCGTCTACGTTAATAGGTGTCAGAGTCTGATTCGCCATTGGAGTGATTTAAAAGAGTTTGAATAACATTTAATAATTCGGGTTTCTGAACATCAAAAGAATTTTTCTGTCTTAAGGAATTTATAACAAACATAACTAGACCGATATACTGAATTTGTTAGAATATTTCCTGTACTAGTTCTAGGTGTGAAATTTTTGAGAATTTGTTTGTGTGCTTCTTGTGTCGTGTTGGGTGTCGATTGGCGCTGCCTTTTTTGCGGCTGCCTGTTTGGATTTTGCAAGGTTGTGTTACTTTGTATAGATATTTTTTGACTATTAGTTGGTACATTGTTTTGAAATTTCGCATTTTCATTTTCCACAGAAGATGTTAGTACCGAAGCATATGATTTTTTTGAGACGCTCAATGACGCATCTCTGTAAGACACACTAGCCTCAGATATTACTTTTTTTATGTTTTTTTGACGGGAGAATTCAGGACAATTTTTAAATTCCGTTGTTAAATGATTACCTTCGCAAGAAAAACATTTGAGTTCGTGATTTGTAGATGTATATAAATTACTAAGATGATCCCCACTGCATTTTACACATCGTGGTCTACTTTTGCACTGTTTCCCAAGGTGTCCGTATATAAAGCAATTATAGCACAGTATAACCTTCTGTACATAAGTTTCAACTTCATACGAAACGTGGTTAATTATAACATATTTTGGAAGAGTTTGACATTTAAATGAAACGACGACTGTTTGAGTCGGGACATATTCGACACTATTATCGTTATGAATTATTTTTCTAGACATTCTTTTTACATTTTCTACCGTAAAGTTAGAATGAAAGTCATACTGAGTAATTTTGTCTTTCAAATATTCTTCGGTGATTTCGGTGTCGATTTTTTTAATGACACCCGCTCTATACAGAATAAAAAAAAAAAAACATAAACACACCACAGATAGTAGACAACCCCCAAATCCAAAGCCAAGGCTGTCCGGAAGGGGGTTACACATTCGGAAAAACGCAGACATACATCCACACCCACCGGTCTTGCCAATACCGGGGCTGGGGGTCGAACCCAGAGCGCGGTAACGAGTCGATCAGCGTATTCGCCACTCAATACGCCTTAACCGATTGAGCTACCGTGCCGGTAGCTCAATATAAACTTTGGTATATAAGCTATTAAATTAAATTGTTTTAGAGCCACTGAGTTGATCAATACATTTGCACTTAAATATTCTTTAAATATTATTCTTACTTTATTTCTACCTATAGATTCGATTTGTTTTATTTTGTTATCTATTTCGGGGTGAGCAGTGTAAATAATTTGTCCAAATTTTATTGGATTTAATTTACCTGCATAATTTTCAGTAGTATTTTCTATATAAATATGGTACGGTCCTATATTGGTTTTATTATAGAGATAGCTAACGCGCTGTTTTTGTTGTAAATCTGTGTTTTTGTCCGCTGAGTTTACCTGATTAATTCCCGCATTTAATGTTGCTACATTTCTGTGATTAATTTGGCTGCTACTATTATTTTGAGTTATGTATGTACTTACATTTTGTGTTGTATCTGTATTCTCTTTTGTGTGTCGTACATTACCGTCTGTTTGTTCTGAAGTCCGTGTTTCGTCTGCCGTTATCTCCATCGTAAGATCCACGTATTTATTTTTTTTATCGGGGGGCTGACCCCCGCTCTTAGCACTCATTTCACGTTTTCGTTTTGGGTTTTCCTTTTGTATATATCACTATTTGAACGATTACACTCCGTCTCGTAGACTAGCTATGATCGAACTGATTTTTGTACATATGATATATCTGTTTTCATTAAGATCATCTTCTTCATTTTTTTTTATCAATAAGGACAGTAGGTGCACAATTAGTACATATCTCCCCACTGGTACAGTGCAACTCATTTTTTCTGCATTCGCAAATTTGACTGCAACCCATGTTGTCATTTGCGAAATATTATTTTTAATAAATTTTCAGACGCTGGTTGTTGATTCATTAGGTTTGAGAAAATTTGATAGTTTTCAGCCCCAATAATTTGATACAAAATCGACAACCAGCCATATTTGCAAATGTAAGTGTACTTTATTAAGGGGTTCTTGTAGAAGAAGACACTACCGGGCGTCAAATTTACGAGACACCAATTTATTTATTAAGGGGCGCCAGCCGCGTTCTGCCCCGTTTTTCTACTCCCTAGATCATTAGCGGTGCTCTCTCGGACGTTATTCGTATTTTTCACTGGCAATTATAGTTCTGACGCCTTCTGACTATTTAATTTTTGGCATAAAAAAAATCTCAATCGGAAATTTCTCTCCGACGGGATTGGAATTTGACGTGGTTTTAGCTTGCTTGCGTAGTAATTAACGACCTGACGCCTTTTAGTTTCTAATATTTTCGCATAAAAAAAATCCCAATCGGAGATTTCTCTCCGACGGGAGTGATTTTTGACGTGATTCTCACGTTTTTATCTGTTAATAACGGATTCTACACCTAGGAATTTCTGAGTAATATGCATAAAAAATCCCTATCAAACCCTCGTAAAACAACCAGAAGGTCGAGTGTTAGTGGTCCATTAACTCGACGCGTCCGGTCTTCCAAACGAAAGTTCTCGATTTTAATAGACACCAGCCGAAAGACTTATTCCCTTAAAGGAAGCTCTCGTGCCAGCCACCCCATACCATTTGCAGATTGCAGTTTCGAGCTATTGGTTCTCGTCAATGCAAGGTAGGTCTGAGATGGCTGGAACGAGGCATTTGTTCACTCTTGGTACATGACGAGATTTATAAAACCACGGCATGCAACAAAAATGGCAGGCTCCATCTAGCGGCTAATGTCCATTATATTAAAATCGAAACTTTAGCGTTTTGTAGCAATACACAGTTATTGCACTTAACGCGGCCTGGCTTGTAATTCGTAATTCAGCGCTCGGCGGGGCATTAGTCCGGAGAATAGCTGTTGGTTGCAGTCTGGTTTTTATTCCTTATATATTTAAGGAAACGTATATAGGAGTTCGACAAAAATATTTCACTAGAAAATAAAAGAAATATGTTTTTACAATTCTGGTCTGAACATTGTTAGATAACAATTTCTTTTTTCAAGGCTTGTTCTAGCGCATCTAAAGTATTCACAATATTCAAAATGATCAATAGAAACACCAGTAGACTACTAGTCCTCTGAAAAGGGGAGAGAAATACGAAAGTTAAAAGAGTTAAATTGTCTAAATATTTAAATAATACAAAAATAACAATTTATTATTGCCCCAAAAATGATTTATGAATTTTTTGGTCATCTCGGAAAGTTGAAAGTTAGAGCTGAAAAACTGCTTGTTACACATGAAAATCATTGGGAAAACCATGTTTCAATCGCATGGTTGACTCAAAATTTGAATTTTCTTTTTCAGCAACTTAAATTGCACGAAAATTACTATAAAGAACATTACCATTAAAAATATTATGAGAAAATCTGAAGCAAATGTGCAGTTATCTAGTGCATCTACGAATACGCCTGGAAAGCGAGAAATTGCAACATTGTTTCTTGTAAAAAAAAATTTCTTAGCTTTCTGACGGCGTAATTTTTATTTATTTTTGTTTACAAATATGTTTTATATCCGATTGAGGTTGCACTTTTCGCAGTGGTGCGAACTTGTACAACATTTTTGCGCTTCGATAATATATTAAAAAATAATTTGAAGTAAATTTTATGGGAAATTTCCATAAGCTTCAATTTAAGTCTCATGAAAATTTGTTGTACGAGGCACTGTTTTTAAGTGAAAAAACTAAAAAAAATGTACGTTTTTCTTAGAAAATTTTTGAAAAAAGGCATTTTTAATTTTTTTGAAATTGAACTAATTTGAACGTGAAGGTACTAAAAGACAATAATTATATTTTTCATACTATTTTCATAAAAATATTTGATTGTTTAAGTGGCTATAAAAACACCGTATTACAAATAAATAATCCTTTCTGGCGGAACTTTAAAGCTAATAGTATGTGCTTTCATTTCCAATTGATCATTATTCAAACAATATTATGCTCCAAAAACGGCCAAAAATGATAAAGAAATTTCTAAAATAGCTATTTTAGCTAAAAAATGGCCAATTTGAAATGGATTTTTATTTACCTTTAACAATATCTTTTAATGCAAAGTAAAAACAGTCGCATATATTATTTTTTTACGACTGTTAAAAAAACTGCGCTCCTTTTCATCATTTTTAGTTTATGGTAATAGTGAAACAAAATAAAGCTTTAAAAAAGTAACATTATTTCAATCTTTTGTATAGCCGGATGCCGGATCCACGTGTGCATTGAAAACGATTGCAGTTTTGTCTCACAATATTCGCTTTAGAAACGTCAAATTATGAATTCGTTGTGACAGTTAATTTTGAAATTTATTTATATAAATATGGAAATTAAGCAGTCGTAAAAAAATATTGTATGAAACACATGCATAAAGTCTCTTTTTTCCACTCATGCACTCACATACGGCTTGTGCGTCAAACTTCCCATTCGTGAAAAAAAGTACCACCTTATGCACTTGTTGCATGAATTACTATTATTGACAATATTTAATGTTTAACGATTTTCACGCACCCAACTTTTTTTATAAACAATTATCATAACTTCGTTATTTTTAAAGATAATGATCTCTCAGTCGAAAGATAACCAAATATACTTTAAAAAGTTACACTTGCATTTTTTCTCTAAATGTTATAATTTTTAAGATACAAGAGAAAAATGACTTGCGATCGTCCAAAAAGTGCCAAAATTTGCATAGATCTTAAACAATCATAACTCAGTCAATTTTTAAGATACAGTGACCAGCCATCTTAGAAAAATGTTTTTTAAATATATTCCTTCTGATTGGTCCTACTACTAAATAGTTATATTTAACATTGTAGATGAGCTAATTCTCAACATTCGTCCGAAAGTTTCTTCTTAGGTAATAGGTTCCAATTTAAAGCTGTGTAAAGCGGAGATTATTTCGAATTTTGGAAAATGTTTATTGAAAATTATCAATTAGTGATTGCATGTTGACTGATTTTGCCATAAACTATCCAACTCATTTCTACACTTTCAATGTGGTATTCCTAGTAAATGTAAACCAGAGTATAAAATAACGTATAAAGTAGGCGGCAATAGTACCGCCTAGTGACGAGTTTGTGCCGCCCAGTGCCACTCGGTGCCGGCAGCACAAAAGCTGAAAGGAAAAAAACTTCCTGATTTATTATCTCTGAGTACTACAGAGTAAGAACTAGACGCACAATCAAGAATGCATGTATATAGCTCTCAAGTTAGGAATGGCATTATGTGATCCCAGGAGAGCGTTGGAGAAATTTTTGGAAACAAATAAGGAAGGAGCAAACTTCTCGATGCGGAGTTGTATCAACATCAAGAGTTTGTGAAAAAATGTTTTCTGAACTATCATTTTTAGTTTTTCATTTTGCTATTAAATGTAATAAAATTCAAAGAATATCCTATATATCCCATATATTCTATGGATGTTTTAAAGTAAATAGCTTATAGTTACGGTAAAGAATATTTTTTATAGGATTTGGAGTCTATATAGGTTCCATTACTAGACAGGTGAATTCTATTTGTTTTTATTTGTGAATGCCTTGTCTGTCAGACATTTGACAACTAATTGCAAAACTTAAATTTTTATGATTTTTTTTTTTATATGTTTTTGATTAATAATAATAATAATAATAATAATATCTATTGGTGCATATAACAGAAATTGTTTTACACAAGTCAAATCGAGTACAAAGAGAAATTACAAAGTTATGTATACAGTCAAAAAAGAAAGTAAAAAAAGATATAAAAGGTGTTATATATAAATATATATTTACACATTGTAAACAGCCAAACAATACATTGTAAAAAGCAAACATAATACAGTCATAGCAAACGTAAAACAAAAATATAAGGAGAAAAGACAAGAGAAGAGTTAACAAATACCAATTATGTAAAGAAGTCATCAAATATATAACAGTTTTTTTCTAGCAGTAATTTTTTTCAATTTTTGCTTGAAAACATAGATGTTTTTTGATGATTTAATGCCATTAGATAGAAAATTAAAACATTTACATCCAGTAAAAAAAGTTTTTTTGATAAAATATTGTCCTGCAGTAATTGTCCCTTAAATCTTGTATTGTGATTATGGTTGACCTGGTTAGCAAGATACTTATGCTTATTTTGGTAAACATATAGGCATACTTCCAAAATGTACAAACTGTTACTGTTAAAATCCTTAAATTTTTAAATATATTACAACTTTCACAAAATCCTAGACCCGCTATAATTTTTACGGCATATTTCTGCAGAATGAATATGTGGTTTATGTATGCACTGTTTGCCCAGTTTAAAATCCCATACCTCAAATGACAGTAAAAATTTGCATAGTAGACACTCAAAAGAATCTCACTGCTACAGTGCATGGACATAAATCGTAACCCGTAGCAGCTACTACGCAATTTACTACACAAACTGTCCAGATGATTTCCCCATTGCATATGCTTATCAAAAGTTACTCCCAGTATTTTTATCGAGTCGCATATTTCTATATCGCTGTCAGAGAGATTGATATCTATGTCTCTTTGCAAAGTAAATAATAATGTTTCTGTTTTATTTTTATTTAAATTGAGCTTGTTTTCTTCTGACCATTTAATTATATTTGAATACACTAGGTTAGCAGTATTTTCAATTTCATTTAGTTCACTATCTATGATAAGAATGTTTGTGTCGTCAGCATAACATATAGTATGAACATTTTATATTACGCTTGGGTATATTATCAAATCATTTGCATATATATTAAATAATAGAGGACCCAGAACGGATCCTTGAGGAACACCTTGTGTTATTGCACATATATCGCTCACGATTCAGTTTAACAATTTGGGTTCTATTATTGAGGTAGGAAGAGAGAAGGTTTAATGGAATCCCTCTGATTCCATATCTTTCCAGTTTATTTAAGAGTAGTTTATGATCAACCATATCAAAAGCACGGGAGAAATCAATAAATAATCCTAAGGCGTACTGCTTCTGATTAAGGGCATCCACAATTAATTCATGGAAATCATAAAGTGCCGATTGTGTACTTTTATTCCTAGAGAAACCATGTTGAGAGGCAGACAGTAAATTATTTTCGTAAAAGAAAGATGACAATTGATCTTTTAGGACCAGTTCGAAGGGTTTTGAGAAACTACAAAGTAAACTAATCGCCCTGTAGTTTTCATAGTCGTTGGGATCTCCTTTTTTGAACACCGGTTGAACAATAGCTAATTTAAATATGTCAGGAAAAGTTTCTGAATTAAAACATAGATTTATTAAACAGGGTAGTGGCTGACAGATGCTTGTTCTACAATGTTTTATTAAATTATTAGATATGCTGTCATATCCACTCGAATTAGAAGATTTTAACCTATTTATTAATGAGATTACATCAGATGGTGAAATTGGAGTTAAAAAAAGTGATCTTTCAAAAAATGTTATCTTTACACTCAGAAAGTCAGGATCATATGCACAAGTATTAGTTACTATATTTGTAAAACGTTGATTAAAATTATTAGCTACAACAACATCTGGTATTTTTTGTCCATTTTCAGTTATAGATATAACAGGAGCTTTATTCTCTTTACCTTTTAGTTTATTTTTTGTATTCTACATTGCTTTTAATTTATTACTGGATTGTTGAATTTGTCTATCATGATATTCTTTTTTGGCTGTTTTTAGTGCTTTACAATATTCCTTCTGCAAAAAAACGCTAATGTCTCTATAATCTTCGTTTACTTTAGCCAGATCACTAAAAATTGTAACCTTATACTTCAAGAGTGGCTTCATGTTTTTCTGAAGAGCTCATAACAAGAACGGAAAACGTGCGTTTCAAAGACCACGCGTTTAGGAGAATTGGAATGATAGTTCAATTTTTCGAGGTGAATTGTTAATTAATATGGAAATTTTGGTTGCTCTGATGATGTGAAGAAAAATTTTGTAGCTCAAAAAAACCGGTAGCTTACAAAATAAAAAATTTAGAAATAAGTAGGTACTATATGAAATAGTACGTTAAAAAATAAGGTTTTTTTACATATTTTTTAGAAAAAAAAATATGCGAAAAGCGGGGGTGGGAGCTATACAAGTCTCTTCTTAAGACCGGCCCGGCCCTGGTTTTGAGTATTTTCAATGTCTAAAATAATGATAAAACTCAATATGTGTAGTAATTATTTTACCATAAAATTTTAGCGGCATCAGTCGGATTTTCATGCTCATCTTCGCAACGAAATTAACATTAAAAATATTTGAGACGGAAATATTTATTGACTTACACATCGAATATGCCAATTATAACATGTAATATTTTTCCCGAACTGAGCATGAGTTTGCGTTTTTAATGGTAATGTGAGTATCGAACATTTAGAAACATTTCTGGACGTAGTATTGTTGCATTAACTTAGTTGGTGATAGGCGCGCAGATAATTTTTGTTAATCAGTAAATATTTTTTTGGTACGCGAACGGTGAGCACGTGCTCACAAATGATGGCATGCTGTAGAAATAGTAAAATATATTATACCTTATTATCTAATTTTGAATACTCCAGTTCCAATGGGGGTTCAAGGTTCAAACGTATCATTCGTTACAGAAATGTTAAGAAAAAGAGTGGGGAAAATAAACTTTATGTTTTAAGTCTGCAGTTTCCAGCATCAATCTTAAGCAATTTGTAAACAAGCAAGTGTGTGTTTTGAAAAATAGCAATTATTTAAATAAATAAATTAAACATGAAATACCGGAACTTGTGTTTAGTGTTGTTCATACTAGCCATTGACGGTGCATGGACTGAGAGCCGGGGTGTGGGGTCTGTTCTTAGTGCGCTTTTCACGCGAGACCAAGATGAAGTACCATCTGAAAATAGTGTTGATGAAGAATCCCCAGGCCATCACCCACAACTAGAAGGTTACACCGAAAATGAGTTTACTAAACTACGCATCGAATATATCAAAAACCAAATTTTAAAAAAACTGCGGCTCAAGGAGAAACCCACAGTGGCAGTAGGAGATCTACCCAAACCTGTCAAAGACTATGAAAACCTGTTACCTGATCAAGACATGAACCTCCAAAGCAGCTACTCTGACGACTTCTACGGAAAAACAACCCAGGCAATAATTTTCCCATATGAAGGTAATTTTCATCATAATCGTTAATTATTTTCACGGTAACTTTAGTTTAAACACTATTGAATGGTACAAAAAACTTGTATTTCTAGTATTTTATAAGTGTTATTGAAAACCCATTTAAAAAATATATTCAAAGTCATTTACATAAATCATTATATTTATAAGAACTTATTTATGATTCAATAAATCATTTAACTGGTTTATCATCATTTAATGTATAATTAATACAAATAATTTATGGAGAAATTTTCTTTATAGGATATTCTATGGAGAAAAACGATAAGTAGCAAGAGTTTAAATTACGAACTACCTTAGATAACGCTTGTCATGAAATATTTGCTGTGAATTCAATATGAAATATAAATTATACTTTGTAGATGTAGATAAAAATGAAATAAATTGTTTGAAAAATTATCATTGGTTTTAGTTAGCTACCCAGGCACATATGCCAAAATAAATTAAAAACGATTTTATAAACGAATTATATACGTAGATGTTATATAATAATTATCGATATAAGTTTTAAAATCGTTCTTAACTGTGGCAATGTCAAGTACCAATATTCTGTAAATATTTAACATACCTTATTTACTATTTCTGATAAATGTTTATATTAAAATTATCAAGAGATACTACTAACTTAAACATATCCGGGTTGTGAATCCCAATCAATAGTCCAATATCAGATTTCGATGGAAAAATACTTGTTAGTCAGTAAATTTTACCATTCTGTGGCACTGGCTTCTAGTGGAAAACAGTAGTGAGAAATGATAATTGAAATATTCTTAATTATTTCATTTTCAGATGAGGTACGTTGCCTGAGGAAAATTCGCTTTCCATCCGCGTGCCTCCCATTTCAAATGCCCAACGACATTCACGCATCTGATGTCAGTACGGCAGAAATATGGTTTCACAAAGAACAGGATAGTATGGATGACCATAATCAGACCTTCGTCATTTCCGAAGTGGCTCATTGGGATACCAACAAAAGTTTTCAGAAAACCAAACCTATTGCTATACAGGAGACCAGTCTAACAGGTGAGGTTTCCAGCAAATTATAAAACAGAATGTCTGGATACCAAATATGTTCTTAATTCTTGTAGGTTTTTACAAAAATGTTGTAATCATTATTACACACCCTGCGCACTAGGGCTTGATAAAAGTGGCTTTCCTACTTATATTTTGTACAGATTTCATATTAAACATTTATTGTTGTAAAGAACAGATTCCACTTTATAATGTCAAGCTGCTTTCAAATTAATAGAAATCCATATTAAAGCAATGCTCAAAATTCTCCACGCTGTTGTCCGCTGTTCTGTGCGGTATATGTATGTATGTACGTATGTACATTTTACAGGTGGAAATTTTTGACAAATACATCTCATTTGGTTTATTCATTGTTTCAAGCAATTACTTAACAAAATTGTATTCAGTGTACTAACTCGACCTGCGTCAAATCTATAAAAAAACACTGCCCAAAAAATCACTACTTCCACATCCAAATTTTCTATCCAAGGCTCACAATGAGACTGGAACTTTAGTAATACAATATTTGAAATCGGCTACCCCAGAAACCCATAAAACGATATGCCACATCGGTAGTGTGAGTGGGGGCGGATGAAATATAACATTTTTTTTGAGGTCATTGGTTCTTGTATCACAATTTTATTTTTTCACCCCCTTTAATAATGGGATAGGGGGTTTCAGAGTAATCGTGCGTACAAAAAAGTTACAGACAGACAGACAGAATTTTTTTTACTCAAACTTAAAATCTCGACGTTTCGTGACATTCTAAGTCTATTTGGATAATAAAAAACAAATTGTTTTTTTGCGTTACTATACTTTCACTGGATGTGGAAGTAATTCGTTTTTCCCCTAAATATTTTTGAGACCAAATCATTTTCCCGATTTTGAGTTAGAGCGAGTTGAACGAAAAAGATAATTGTTTTATTTTACTTTACTTATTTATCCAGTACGCTGAGAACGAAAGAAATGGTATGTGAGAATTGCAGACGGTGTAAAATAATTATAATTTATAATAATTAAAGTACTCGACGAATTATTATGACATTCAATTGGGTTCTTCTCTGTTTGTAGACGAAGAGAATTAAAAAAAAAATTCGAATCCATCAAGGATTATAAATTAGTGATAATCAAAGACATTACATTGTTCCATTCTATTAGATTTGCATGCTCTTATGGCAAAAAAGTTGTTTCAAGCTTAAAATTTCTCAAATAGAAAATAAAAAGAATTACTTTTTTGATTATTTTTTTTGTTTTGACCGATTAACATACTTTATTTACTTCAGGATCCTGATGCAACAATTTACAACTCTTACATATATTTTTGGTCAAGGCAATTTTTAATTTTGTTTACTATCCTCATATATTACTATCAATAATTCTAATATTTAAGAAATATGTTTATTTTCTGAGCTTTGGAAAATGCGATATTATGCTTTTTTCAGTTATAAATATAAAACGACAAGAAAATATATTTATAAGATCATAATTACAAACGGGTTGTATGTGGTTTATATTCTATATATATTTTCAACTATTCTCACTCTCACTCTAATTGCCCCCATTAAAACTATTGTGTATGTAGGGTGGCCCATCTTTTTCGAATTCGGAATTTTTAATTTCCCACCCCTAAAAATGTTTCCATTTGATGATTGAATAATCCCTGTAAAATATTATTGAGGCAACATAAAGGGAAGGAATGGAATCGTTTACATAGTTTTGTTAAGAACTTTTTTAATTCATATTTTTTATAACTAGCAACATTTACCTTTAAAATTACTATTGTCTCATCAGGCCGTATAAATATTGAAAATTTTATCTACGTTATAAATATAAAATGTCTCTTATACCACCGAAAAGTACATTCTAGGAATAAAAATCTTTAAAATACAACTTCCGTTTTAATATTATCTTATTTTATTGAAAAATTTACACAACTTTTTATCATAAATAGTACTAAATACTATCCTAATTCTACAAATGTAGTACTTAACAAAAATAATATTTTTTACGGTATTTTAAAGCTTGTTACAGCGTTATTTTTTGACATTTGGGAAACGTGATTTATAATCATTTAGAACTTAGAGTAAAAATTGTTTTTGGTCTCCATTTTTTGTTAAAATTTCAAAGGTCACCCCTATAGAGATGGGTTATCCATCCATTCAAATGCGAAAATAATCTATTGTCTCAATTTTTAAAGTACTACAATTGTCTTTGGCCTACGTTTGAGAAGCGCCCAAAGTACCCAAAAGAAAGATTAAAATCGAATTATTATTTTTCTACGACTATTGAATAATTCGTTTATTATAGCTATTTTTTTTAACAAGTAATGTGGCTCATTACCTACGCCCTAGAACCAACCACAAGAATTCATATTCATTACTCAACAGTTTTTGTGGAGCAATCACAAAAGATGATTTAACTTCAAAAACATCACGTACACCTTAGGTTAATTCAATATGTCATGTAAAGTCAATCTGCCATATACATGTATGTAAACTTTAAAATTACTATCAGGTTTGTTTACTGATTTCCACAAGTTTGTTGCAGAAAAATAATTTCAAGAGATGATAAAATTCCTCTTTGAATTATTAGACATCTAGAGTAATCACTAATACAGTATTTTTTTCAGAAGGTTGGCTAAAAGTTGACGTAACATATGTAGTGAAAACCTGGCTGGACTACCAAGATTCTCCAACTCACGCTATCAATGTGGTATGCAAAACCTGCGGGATGGACAAATCCCAATCTCCCATATCATTTACAAGCGACCTGAAGCCATTTTTGGTGATATATACTCATTCACAACAAAGAAGATCACTAACACACAGAAGACAGAAAAGATCTTCGAACTGCAGTCCGGGTGTAAACGAGTGCTGCAGAGAAAGTCTGTATATTTCTTTTGCTGACATTGGTTGGGACGACTGGATTATCAAACCAGAGGGATATAACGCCTATTTCTGCAGAGGATCCTGCATAACGGCGTCTGCGATGACCCTTAGTGCCACTCAACATAACAGCATACTTCAGGTAAATTGAAAACCTATAAAACTCAGTTGACTTGTAGGTTTCTATGAATCGGGCTTCCTAATTTGCTATTTTGTGGCTAATACATTTTTTTACATATTTAACCAACTACACAACGATTTGCACGTTAAATATTTTTTGAAAAAAAAAAAATTGAATATTCAAGATAATTCAATTAGTTTCAATTAGGGTTTAATAATCTACATTCCTAAAATGCGTATTTTTAAATATTTGAAAGATATTGAGAATTTTGCAAAATCACCAAAATTTTTCCAAGAAAAGTGATTTTCAACATGTGTAGCGAAAGAACTAAATGGTTAAAACGAAAATCCCTCCATGACCTTATACTTAAAGAAGCGTTTTTTTGTACGTCTTAAAAAATGTTTCTTTCACAATAATTACAAAATTTTGTTTAGTTTTTTCATAATTTTTACCATATTCAATCGGTTATAGAAGACGCTATAATTAAGAAAAATGAGAACGGTTGGTTCCATTTGAAAGGTGATTGAATAAAGGACACCGAAGTTTTTGATAGGAAAATGTTTCAGTCGATTGTTCTGAAACTTCGGAAAAATGTTCTCCTGGGCCCCCTGATTAAAAGTCTCCATGGCCACCAGTCCAACCGAACGATTCTTTGATCTACAGGCAATCGAAACTGTGAAGATCTTGCACCACACCATGGCGTTTGTTTCTTCTTTATACATATACATATGAGCATGTATGTGTGTGTGTGTGTGTGTGCGCGTGTGTGCGTGTAAAAATACAAGTAAACTAGATAAAAAAGTCTGTAACCAGAAATTATTTTCGAATATACAGGGCCAGTCAAGACGAAATTACAGAATCAAGTGCTTTTTTTTTTAATGGAATGCTATGCATAGCAGTACATTTTTTGAAGCCTCTTTCTAGAGGCTGGTGATTTTTTCAATATGCATCTGCAGATGGTATTATTTCAACAAAAAAATTCATTACATCCAAGTGGTTGGGAGATAGTCAATAATAATATAGGAATGAATAGAGTCTAGAAAGAGGCTTCAAAAAATGTACTGCTATACATAGCATTCCATTTAAAAAAAAGCACTTGATTCTGTAATTTCTTCTTGGCTCGCCCTGTATATATTCGAAAATAATTTCTGGTTATAGACTTTTTTTATCTAATCTACTTGCATTTTTACACACACATACATACACGCTCATATGTAAATGTATAAAGAAGAAACAAACGCCATGGCGCAAGATCTCAGATTTTCAGTTTCGATCGCCTGTAGATCAAAAAATTAAATTCGGTCGGACTGGTGGTCATGGAGACTTTTAATCAGGAGGCCCGAAGTTTCAGAACAATCGACTGAAACCCATTTTCCTATCAAAAACTGCGGTGTCCTTTTATTTCAAATATGTTGTTTGTTTATAAATAACTTTATAACAAATTGGGATAAAAACACATTTCCAAAAAATTTTGATCACAAATTACTTTTAAGAAGAAGATATGCTATATGATTTGTTGTTTCAAAAACTGCAGACATCTTTCTTATTAGACAGCAATTTGAAGATAAATTTGTGATTTCGATTTTCATAAAAACGTACTTTTTCCTCGTATTAACAAATAGCCAACTTGGCAAATTTTTACCGTGGAGGGTTTCCTAAGAACCAAATTTTTAGGGAAATAAATTACTTTCAAACATTGGAATCAACATTTTTTCTGCAATGTTTAGTTTCTGAGTTAATCACGAAAAACCGCGTTGAAATATGACATTTAGAAAGGGATGAAAAATAATTAACTTTAAAAAAATCATGTCGGTCAATTTTTGACCAAATTGGATTTAACTAGTTTGAAATTCAAGGTAATTTCATAGGCTTCTAGTTGTATATTTAACTGTTTAGTTTTCAGTCGATTTTGGTCGACCTTTTTTTTACATGTTTATGAAATCCTAGATAACCGTTTTCTGCAACAGAATTTCAAGACGCGTCGATTTCCTAGTTAAAATTTAAATGTGTCTTGCTACATTTAAATGTATAATTACGAATCATAAAACTGACATCATACGACATCTATCGATAAAGATAATTATCTTTCAAATACAGCATGATGAAAACATTAAAAATCCTCACTGGTATATTTTACAGAGTTCTATATAAGGGCGGATCTAGAGTTTTGGGGCCCTACGCTTTATGTATGTCGAAGTCCCGGCTAATAATTTATTAATGAACTTTTCTGAGACGAAAATAATATCGGTATAGATAAACGGAAATTTTCGTCAATATGTTTCTTCGGGGCCCCCTTTATTCTGAGCCCCTATGCTTAAGACATCTTAAGCGAGTCTGTAAATACGCCCCTGGCCCTGTGTGATAAAGTAATCGGAAGCCATGATTTATACTTACGAGTAGAGCCGTGTTTTGCCTTGTTACTTATTTCTACTTTCTTATTTCAATTATGACTTAACTAATACTCTTTTTTTTTTTCTAGAAAGTTATGTATGGCCAAAGCAAGCGCCGTGGGGCACGCCCAGAGATAACGCCGTGTTGTGCGGCGACGCAATTTCAGCCGTTGCAGTTAGTTTATATGCACAGTAATAAAACATTAACGACGAAACTTTTATCGAATATGATTGTGGAGACATGCGGATGTATGTAGACTTTAAATAAAAAATGCGGGAGTGATGGTTTCTTTGACAGTATTTTGACTCTAGTGATATCTCAATGTTCTGAGTAATAACTTGGGATTTTTCGGGATGAAATGTTGATATATTGTATCTGTCAGGACTTTCCGTTTTTGTGGAGGTTACTACAGAAAAGAAAATAATTTATATAGTGTGTTTGGCTTGGTGTACCCGTATAGGAATGACAAAATACGAATTACAACAATTGTTCATGTGATGAAAAATATGTCCTTTTGTTTAAGAACTAAACCAAATAACGTTATGACTACGGGTTTGTAAATTTTGTGCAATACTTAAATTATAAAAGATCGCTAATTAGATCTTTAATTGTGAGTGTGATATTAGGTTTTATAGTCAATGTTGTATGCGTGGTTTTAATTTATTATTATTTGTATTAAATAATTTGTACATATTATATTTATTTAACATTATAGCAAATTTGTTTATTTTTTTCAAAACACACATATATGGTAATAAAAAAATGACATTTTTTATTTTTTTGTTTTAATTCCGGAATAAATTAGCGACAGTAAAATGTGTAGTGCATTATAGAAAAGGCTCAGAGAAATAGTAATTTTTGCTTATTGATGGCCGGCTTTAAAGTAACACATCTAAAACTAACACATTCGAAAATATTTTAGTTTGTTCATTTTTTTCTAAAGTTACCAATTACACAATACAATTTAACCTACCAACTTATTATATCTCAAAGTCAGAGTAGCACACAAGATTCAAAAGACGGCTCTTGTGTTCCGCACTCGTGTTGAAGGTGTATCACATAACGAGTTTCCTGATGTTAGATGGAGGTTAATTATTTTAGCTCTTGTTTTCTTCCTTGTGGATCGCGCTACTGAAGACCAACAGTGCTGAAGTTTAATTTATTGTAGTACGTAGTTTCATTACTCCATTAGACCCGCTCCTCTCAAAAAAGCGAGTGTGTATGGGCAAAATGAGCTCTGGCTTTCTCTTCCGGTATTAGAAATTCCCCCGTGTGCAATTTTTTTAGAACTGGGGTGAAATCAGAAAGACGGACCTATTTCAGTTAGAAAGGATTCCAAAATTATGTACAAAAAGGCTTTAGGTACTCATCTGACCTATAGTACAGTGAAACTAAGCCTATGGATATAAGACAACTCTTATAAAGTTACATTGATCTTTTTCAGGGCCGGCCCGATGGGCATTCGAGCCAGGCGGTCGCCTGGGGCGCTGGATCATGGGGGGCGCCAAAACGCAAAATGTAAGTGATTTGCTACGAGTCGGTTGTAGTTTCCGAACAATTAAACTTAAAATTTTAAACAAACGCACGTACTTCAAATAAGTCCGCCCCTGCCCGCCTACAGGTAAGCGTGCTGCGTGATTGTGATAACAAAAAATCAAAAGTAATTCCGCACGGCCGGCGGTCAACGGAGTACAAAATTTGCGACGTGTCTTTTGCATTCTATCATATAGGGCGCCGACGCCGCCGACTGCCTGTCTTTTTTAACTGAGTTTTGAGTTTCTAACTAACTAAAAAAGCAAATTGTTCAAATCAGTCTCCCAAGTAGCACAAATATGTCATGCAGCTGAAATAACCAAAATCCAGCCACTAAAACGTTTCAACGGCTTTTGTTTAGTTATATTTTGGTCATCTTATTTTAGTCGTAGTTTAGCGTAAAATTTAAAAACGAAATAGTAATGATGGTCTCTTTTTAGCTACATACTGGTCATACATGAGCAAGCAATTAAATAACAACAATGTTAAGTCCTAATACTGCCATTCTAGCTAAAGAAATGGCTAGAATATGTTGACATGGTTTTTGTTATTAATATAGTGTTGATAACCCAACTATTACTAAGAAATTAGCCTAAACATGACTATATTAGTTAGGATTTATTCTGGCGGTTTTCTTAGCTGTTATTACCGAATCATGACTGAAACAATAATGAAAAAATATCCTTATTAAATGAATGTTAGAAGTAATTTTGTACACATTAAAATCTAAATTCAGGCCAAACGGCAAGATAAAAATATAACCTAAAAACAAGTATTGATAATGTTGAAAACTTTATACATACGAAAATAAGTTTTATATTAACAGAAAAATAAGAATGAAATGTAAAAGAAAATATAGGCAGAGTTCCACATATTATTGGAAAAGGAATGTCGCCTAAAAGTAAGTTCAAAGAGTAGGTACTTACATAGCGGCATAACACTTTTTACGGAGTGTTTTTGTTGACGTTTGTGTCTACAAAAGCTTATGCATTAATAGATATAAATATTTAGATTATTAAAGTGAAAGTGTCAACCTATCTTCTGCATCAATACTGACATATTCCATTTTCTATGGCTTTAGCCATCATTAACATTTTACTATTATTCCTTTTTAGTGTACACGGTTGCTGGGAGTATTTTGTGTCTGGTTTTGATTGCGGATTAGTAAAAAATGTATGTATGCTTTTTGTATTTGACCAGTACAGTTAGCTATTTACTACCTACCCTATTTGAAGGAACTGCACTAAGGCAAATTTGCTCCTCGATAGTTTCGTCCACGCAATACATTTTCAGAAACTTTAGTAACAAATTTTAATTTGGTTGGAGAAAGGAAATGTAAAAACGTTGGAGAAACAAAGGTCAAAATACAACAAATACACAAAGCAGTGAAAACAAACGTAAGAAAGAGAGGTTATGTCATGTCTTTCATAGTTTGGCCGTATTTTGATGCGAAAACTAATTTTCTGGTAATAGTTTGGCAAATATGACAGGTTAAATTTGCCATTTGACGAAAAAAGTTTATTAGATCTTTTACAGTCGTATTCTGGCTTATTTCTAGCATCATTAGCGAAAGCATATGCCAAATGATGACAACTTGCCCGCCATGTTTTCTATCAATCAAAAAAAACTCGAACGACGGCCATTACGTTCATTTTCAATACTTTATTAATTATACCTATAACATAAAGTTTTGACTTACTAATTCGTTATTTTAATAACTTTTAATAACATTACCATCGACTGTGCTTCTTGAAATTACAAAATGTTTATAGAATAGAATATAGAATAGAATATTTATTTATTTATATAGGTTAACAAAAGATACAATGATTAATTTTAATATAAAGGTATAGGCATAGGTATAAATAAATAAATGAGTGATTGCTTAGACTCGTTAGAGTCTGTGAGTATATGTGTATATTTCAAATTAGTTTAATTATACCTAAAATTTAGAGATTTCTGGAGGCCCTTTTGTTTTTATGAGTATTTTATATAAGTTTACAGAAAAGAATCGTGCGTTGATAAAATTTTACCCTCTTGATTGTCCATATATACAATTATGATGTTCATATAATTTTAAAGATGGACAAAGTATAGGTCCATTTTATCTAACAACACCTGCTTAAAGCCAAAGGATGGCCATAATAGTGTTCTCGTTTTATTTTATGCCTAAAAGTCATGATTTAGTCACGGTGAAGTAGATACATCACCCTTTCGCCATAAGAGCCATTTCATAACTAGTAATAAAGCAGCCACAAAAATCAAAAAGAGATCCAAATGAGTTGCACATGCGCACATGCGTTATGGCCATTTGGCTTCAGTTGCGTTTTGATGATCAAGATATGATTCCCCATTTTCGTCTTCAGAACGTAATAATTCAGTTTTAATAATCGCCACTATAACCAAATAGCCATCCTTTTTAGCTACTGTAACATGACGGTGACCAAAATACAACTACTTATTGTGCTACTTGGGCTCTTATAGACATCATAGTTCAACCGGCAGTCGACGAGTGCAGACCTCCAGTGTGCAGTTGAAGACAGAGCGAAGCGAACTAGTGAAGTGGCAGCCCCACAGAGAGTGCAAGAGGAGAAATATCAGTCGTATTTATTAAGACGCTGGTATAAAAGATAAATAAAGTCTCCCGCCTGGGGACACTGTGTTTTACCCTACCCATTCCTTTTCCCTAATTTTCTTACAGGCGAGAAAATAAGAAGAGAGGACGATATGCCAAACTCTGACAAAAGCTTCGACATGGAGATGGACGACTACTCTAGATCGTCAACACCAGTGTCGACGATTTCACAAAACGACAGGACCAACGAACTGGTAAGAAATCCCCTCATGGGCGAAAACAAACGAATACGGGCCCAAATTGAGAAACTCAAGACCGAACTAGCGGACATCACCAACCAGATGAAAGCCCAGCAAGAACAAGCTGACCGTCAACACAAAGAATTGATGGATACTCTCCGAAATACCAGGACCCCCCCAGAGACCCCCGTGAAGGAAGCCCCGAAAAGAAAAAATGTCCTGGACAGCGACGATGAAGCCACCCCCCACAGTCACAAAAAGGAGGACGCCAAAGACTGGCGAGGACAAGCCAACCACCAGCCAAACCGAGAATGCGACGGCCATGGACGCCGAAGTCCCAGAGAACCCCCGTTGTACTAAGAAACAAGGAATCCTGGACAGAAGTGACCCACAAACTCCACAACGCCAGGATAGGATTCAATAAAGCCAAGGTGGTCAGAGAGGGCATCGCCATAGAACCCGCTTCCAAGGAGGACCACACCAAAATGACCACGATGTTCGCGCAAGAGCAGCGCGAATATCACACTTATGCCCTGCCCGAAGAGAGGATGCTGAGAGTGGTAATCCGGGGCATTCCCAGCGGCGTAGGCACGGACGAAGTTAAACTAGACCTAGAGAGACAGGGATTCACACCCTCATCAGTCCAAAGGATGACTTCCCGGAGGACAAGACAGGAAATCCCCCTGGTGCTGGTTCTGGTCCCCCCGACACAAGAAAACATCCTGGCAGTCAACAGATGCTGCTTCCTGGTGGTCAAAACCGAGAAGCAACGAGCTAAGCAGACCATCTCCCAGTGCCACCGGTGCCAGACATACGGCCATGCACAAGGACGGTGCACGGCGCAGCCAAAGTGTGTCAAATGCGGAGAGACCCACCACACCAAAGACTGCCAGAAGACCAAGGACACCCCCGCTAAGTGCGCAAACTGCCTGCAAGCTACCGAGGATGCCCCCGATGCCCCAAAAGGACAACCAGCCACCAGACACCAGCCCCCCGGAAGCCACCCGCCCACAAGTCAGCCACCACCAGGACAACCCCCGGGCTAAGCTACGCCAGATCAGCCCAGGGAGCAGCAGGAACACCCACCAACCCTGCCCAACCACTACAGGCCCCCCAGAGGCTGGACAACCCGCTGCTGTACTGGCCCAGATGCAGCAGATGTGCACTATGATGGGGGCCCTGTTTGCAAACCTGCCCCACCTCACCCCCACAGTGACGCCACCTGGACCACCCCCTCGATGGAGAAGCTACCCGAAGAGACATGACGACACCCAACACCCCACCCACGACCCTGCAGGTACCGGACAACATACCGTCCAGTACCTGTAGTAGTCCCCTTGGCTCCGGGCAGACTAAAAATGCTACCAATACACAGCTCATCCTTACCACACCGACGATCCGGATGACAGGATGTCAATTGGCATCCTGTGTACCGGCAGTCTCTCCTGTCAAAACTTCCAACAACCCAAACAGACCGATGACTACCCCCCGGGGGGAAACAAGCTGGCGAAGAAAAGAAAACGAAGACAGAAGAACGCCAGAAGAGGCCTTAACCAGCAAGGTCCAACGAGCCAGGACCCAGGGAGGTGGGTCGAAATCGTCTGCACCGCTCACATTTGTGAGTGGGGCCGACGCAAAGTAAGTTCACCCGCCCTGCACGAGGTTGGTCCCCCACAAAGCAACCACTCTGGTTGCTTTGTGTGGTCCCCGGTCTACAGCGATGCATTGGGGTAAAGGGCAATAGTCCTGCCCGACCTCAGTCATCCGAGACCCGACATCTTTAGCCAAGAATATTGGCGTTATAGACATAGTGTTGGTAGGACCGCTAGCGCAGTAGCTTTCTTCGGACTTTGTATATTAATAATTATAATTAAGTACATTAGTAATTAAAAATTAAAGTGTTGTGTTTGTTGACGTTCAATATTGACAATATTCAATAGTAATAGTGTATAGTAGAGTATCAAATAATAAAAATGTCTTCGAAATTGTCTGAAGCGTAAAATCGTAAAAAAAAAATTGTAGTTCTGAAAGAAGCTGATAAAAATTCGGCATTTATGTCTTCGTTTTCAAATGAACCACAAATAAATTTTAGCGAAAGTGAAGTGTTCGAGGAATTTGAGGAGGGTGAAAAATGAGTAACAGTGCAAGTGCTTGACAATAAGAACGTTGGTTGTGCTAAAAGTGCTGAAATTGAAACTGAAACTACGAAAAATAACGATAAAATAAACAAAGGATATGAAAAAGATGATAATACACCGAATTTCTTGACTTTTACAGTTTTTTCAGTACTTTTCAATCGGATCGAAAACGAAACTTGATGAGGGGGGGGGGGGGGTGGGGGGCGCAAGATGGGAATAACTTCGGGTATAAGTAGTTTTAATAAATGTTCCCTTTTTTTTTTTTTATAAATTTATAATTTCTTTCCAGGTTCTCCCTGTTTTTCAGAAAGTGTACACCCTGATGATAATATTAATTTTAAAGACGTGTTTCTAAAATTTGTATAATTTACCTAAGAAACTATTGAAAATTGGGAACCGGCCTGGAGCGAGAAATTTCATTGGACCGGCCCTGATATTTTTACATATAAATAAGCAGTATACGTCATCTGCCACTCATGAGTATGAAACAAGAGATAGAACAGCTAAAAATGTACTTAGCTAGAGCTCAAAAATCTATTGCCTAAAAATGGTTTGTGTATATAGGCACAAGAACACAAAATATAATACCACATATTCCTAAAAATGTAAGTCCATAAACTTTTTTTTTTAACTATTTAACGTCGGCCTATTTCCGCTACCAGGGTCTATCACCGACACCAGGAGACGAGCTACCCCCAACCTGGAAATTTTGCCGAACCTCTTCCCTTAAGAAGAGTAGGGATCTTTTACTTGCCTAACATTTAATAGACAAGGGACCGCCTGCCTCACATCCCCTCCGAAGGATAGTATATCCACTACGTAATCCTCGTCTGAAATTACGTAACTTCCGCGTATACACTGATATACAAGCCGCTAGAAGGTGGGGCGAGAACACTGTATTTCCCAAGATGGGTCACCCATCCAAGTACTAACCGCGCTCGATGTTGCTTCAACGGAATATCGACTGACATTCACATTGAAGTCTCCTCTACGCTCGTCCCCTTCCATAAACTTATTCGAATAAAAAATTGGATTGATATATGCCTGTGTGTAATGGAATATCTTTTCAAACACGCAGTATAAAATACTGTTAAAAAATTCTACTTTTTTATCATCACTTTGAGAACAATTGAAGTTTTATCACGATTTTCACTTTAGAATATTGAATTTGAGTTTTAACTTTTAAGTTAATTTTAAAATTTATTTATCTAAATGAGGAAGAGGACAGTCATAGAAAAATATTGTATAAAAGTCACACATAAATTGGGTTTTCTTCACTCATGGGACTAGATATTGAAAATAGAAAATAAAAATGATTTTAACAGTTTTTTTTTTTTTTTTTTTTTGTGGCACTGTGGAGCTAGTCCAATCAGCCAGATTTTAACAGTTCATGGTGTCTAGCTTGCAATCTTAGTGTAGCTATGGAAGTGTGCTTTGGAGCTCTACATACAGGGACATAATTTCATTGTAAATTATCCCCAAAAAGGGGTTTAGATTCTACTGTATGGTCCTGTCTCCTCTACTCAGACAAATTTAGATCATCTAGAATTAAACGGGTCATTGAAGTGACCTAGAACGCGCTAAAAAACAGTTTTGCATGTTTATTGCAAGGGAAAGTTACGCAAATGTTTTATTAATTTTTTGTTTTTCTTTTTTTATATAAAAACGGAGAATTTAAACTGAAAAGAAAGTTTTATATCACCGTCCTATATTATTATGGCAGCTTCAATGTTTCCACTTTAGTTCTATTATTTTATAGAGTTGTTTTAATAGAAGAGTAAAAATACCATACGAATTTCTATAACTGAATAAACTATACTGCCTGATTGCCTATATTATGTAAAATACATAGCTATTTAACTTCTAAAGCAATTATTCTTTGCTAAATTTAAAGTAATGGTGAATGCGCAGGTTTTAGCAATATTCATCACTAAATAGGCTCATTTAACAATTTTTTATTATTACATATTCTGAAAGAGCTTGGTGAGTATAGTAAGTATGCCAAAAATTAGAATTTACTGACGCCGCCTTCATGTATAAAAAAATTATTAAAGTCGGCGCGCTTAAAAACGCTCGGGATAACCATGTAGTCGAGTTGTGACGTCAGATGGCTGAACCGCCCAGTGAACACGGCTGTGAATGCAAGTTAGTAGAGTAAAATCTGGAAGTAAAGTCGCTTAGTTTTCGAGAAAAAAACCGGCGTAGAACCAAGCCAGACTTAGTAGGATTCTTTAGTAAGATAATCGTGTACACGAAATCATTTTTTACGACATTTTTTTGTGGTCGAGAACTTTTTTATTTCGGAAAAACTCAAAAAAATAGATTTTTAATGAAATATGTTTTTTAACGTCTCCAGCGCTATATCTCTGAAAATATTTGTGCTATCAAGCTATTTTTTTTGTAGACACAATAGCGCTTCGAACAACGTGAACCCGATTTATTTTTTTTAAGTTGGAAAAATAATAGGAAACTCAAACTTGTTATTTTCAGTAGTGTAATTTTAGACAATCGAGAAAAAAAATTATTTATGAAAATTTGTATATACATGCTGCTTACAAATTGAAGCCAATAGTTGAAAAAACTTTTTAGGATAAAAATTTTTCATGTTTCGTTCATAGTATTGAGTCAGCGATTTTTTTAACGGGCCAAAGTCATATTCTTGCGCACTCGGCTGTAGCAAGCCTGCCGACTGCAACGATCTGACGGTCCTGGTCAAGTGTATGTAGTAGTTTAACTTACATGAATAGATACAAAACCAGTAGTGATCAAAAGCATCTAGGGGATCAATATTATTGTTCAATATTTCATACATTGTACAGTAGATTGACCATATGTTGTTAATATTAGGAAATTGTACAATAAATATAAAGACAGGTAGGTAGATATAAATACCTAATATATAAATATCAATCAGTGTTACTAACTACCCACCTAATTAGTAAGTTTATTAGACATTTTTAAATGAATGAAAGTAAAAACGTACGCATAAAATGAGTTTTAATGTTGAAATAAATTTTCTATTTGGATAGATAAATATGTAGTATGTAGTTTATGTAGGCCCTACATTAATAGCATTCTAATTCGTTCATATCTGCCTCGAAATCTTTAATAATGTTGTTACAGGAACGACATTTGCACTCGTTGCAACATTTTAGGCCTTCCTTAAAACAAGCACATTTTCGATTGTCACAATTTTTATTCGAACAATGAATACTTAATGATTTTCGACAACCGCCACTTCTAGGCGACTAATCTGACCAACCCTGCATGCGAGGTGTATTAATTGCGTCCCAATGTCGCATTTAGCGCTGATAAAAAAAATCGCTGTTGCCACACGGTACATTTTAGGAAAAAATATATTGTTTCAAAAACTTTTGTGATTATTATGCTTTATTTTCTTCGCTGCATGTATGTAAATATTTTCAAAAATAAAAAAGTTTATTGATTGGTGAAGATTTCAATACATAAAATATATATTTTTAGTTTATCTGATTTTTAGAGAAATGAAAGTGCGAATTATGCCCAAACCGTTTATATTGGTAAAAGCGCTACAGTGTGTGCTTTAATTTGACACAAAACAAATTTAGGTACCTTTAATAGTTTTAAAGATATGGCGGTGGAAACAAAAAAAAAAACAATTTTATTTAAAAATACATTTTTTTCACTTTTTATTGATTTAAAAAGTTCGAGACAACAAAAAAATGTCGGAAAATATGATTTCATATGCCCGGTGACATACTCAAAGGAACCTAACATGGTTCTACGCCTAAAAAAAAAAAAACAACACGATGGACTTACGAAATCGCTGATCTAAAATAGGTATCGGCGCACGCCAAGTGACGTCACTCTACGGACTGTTGGCCGGCCGAGCGTGTTTCTATTCTAATGCGAATTTCTCTGTGGCTATTGATTCAGTTGAGCTGAAATTTTTTTCTGAGGCTATTGGTTTGTTATACTTTAAAATGAGGAAGAAAAAGTAGGAAACTGCCATATCACTAAATGACCCTTTTCTTTCATTAAAATGGATCTCCAGATCTTTCCTTTAGGATGATAACGTGTCTTGTAGTCTAAGCTCCCATGGCATAAAAAGGTACCCCACCGAACACCTCAAATTTAAAAGGTGAAATGGTTGGAAAACATGTAATAAACACGTTACGCCCGGCAGACTAGTAAAAAAACATCTGCTTGGAATTTACACAATTTATAGTAAATAATGTATCATATTTTAAAAAATTTGTCTATCTGACAATTTTTGTTAATTAATATCTGACAGACCTTTTATCATAAATTATTTTTTTCATGAAAGTACACTTCATAACACCTCCTTGGTTTTCGTTTTAAAATGAAGTTTGAGATCTCCCCTATCAATTAAAACTTGTGTGGCTGGAAATTTTTGTTAATTAACATCTGACAGACCTTTTTTTATATATTATTATTTTTAATGAAATTACATTTCTTAACACCTCCTTTTTTTTTTAAATAAATTTTGAGATCTCTTTTATGCATAAAAATTGGTCTGTCATTGAAAAAATTTTATTTAGTCCGTCAGACTTAATTTTGAATGCGTAGTATCCACGTGACCAGGGTCTAAGATCTCCTGCTCTACTAGTCTATTTAAGTTTAGTATACATTTAGTTTTCGTTCAAGGACAGAGTAGAAAAAAAATTCTAAAACAGTTCTTTTCTGTACTTTTTGTTGAATTTATAACATTTTTATTCAATTCATCACATTTTCTACAACCTATTAGAAAATGAAGGGCCTACATTGTTTTTTGTGGTTAAAAAGAACAAAAGTCATTGCTTTTCCCATCGAGTCGTTCAAGAATGTGACAAACATGATTGCCATTCTTCAGTTCAAAAATCATAAATAGGGTGATATTGTTTTAACAGATAATTGTTGTATAACTATGGGATACCATATAGAATGTCATAGAAAAGTAATCGTGTTACTAGAAAAATACCGAGAAGAATATAAAAACTTTTAAAAAAAGTAAGTAACATTAATTTCAATATTTTTCAAGTGTTTTGAAATAATTGACCGAAGCCATAAAAACATTTTTTAATATGAAATTTAAAGACATGTCAACATACATAGTTCCAGAGTAATCGTGTGCACAAAAAAAGTTACAGACACACAGACCGTCAGACACAGTTTCTTTCTCTTAAACTTAAAATCTCGACGTTTCATGACATTCCAAGTTTACGTTAACAACAAAATTTACAAAATGAGAAGAATTTTTCTATAATACACGTCACATAAAATTTTATCAGTTTAATATTTTCGTTCATTTTATTTCCTGAATTTTCTTCACCACAATATTAGCATACGATTGAGGTGAAACCTCGGCGCTTGAAAAAATTGAGTATAACATAATGAAACCTTCATTTTTGATGATAGACTTATTTTTAATACCTACAGTAGTTTCAAAGTTAAAAAAATCACTTGACAACGGTCATACCTCATTTTTTTTTTATAAAAAAACCTATTTTAATGCATAAAATGGATCTTGGACATTAATTTAGAATTAGAAAAAACATATTTTTTAGTTGGCAACAGTCATACCACATTTTTTAATTAAAAAACGTGGTCGCGGCGCTTAAAAAGTCTGTCATTGCAAAACACATTTTTTCGCTGACAGACCAATTTATATGTATAAAAGAGATCTCAAACTTAATGTCAGTCAAAAATGAAGACGGTGTTTTACGCTCGGCCGTCGTAGAAGCTCATTAAAAAAAAAAAATAAAACGTTGGCACGGTGCTTACAAATTAAATCTGACGTAGTAAAAAACATTTTTCCGATAACAGATCGATTTTTATGGATAGAGGAGATCTTAAACTTCATTTAAAAACAGAAAGAGAGGAGGTGTTATGAGATGCTAACAGTTCAACCTGATATCTATCTCATGCATGGATGTTGCGCATTCAAAATTAAGTCTGACAAGGTAATTAACAAAAATTTCCAGCCAGACAGGTTTTAATAGATAGGGGAAATCTCAAACTTCATTTTAAAACAAAAACCAAGGAGGTGTTATGAAGTGTACTTTCATGAAAAAAAATAATTTATGACAAAAGGTCTGTCAGATATTAATTAACAAAAATTGTCAGACAGACAAATTTTTTCAAAAATGATACATTATTTACCATAAATTGTGTAAATTTCAAGCAGGTGTTTTGAAAAGTAAATTCATATTTTTTTAAGTTAATTTAAAAAATTAATTAAAAATAGCAGTTAATACATTTTTACTAGTCTGCCGAGCGCAACATGTTTATTACATGTTTTCCAACCATTTTCACATTTTAAATTTGAAGTGTTCGATGGGGTAACTTTTTGTGCTAAGGGAGCTTAGACAGATAGTTTATTGGTGCCTTAAATTACAAAAAATTTTTACCCACGTCAAAAAAGTTACATATAGTAAACAACTAAGAAAATAAGCCTCCATTTATCAGTGTGCTAGAATTTAAATATAAAAGAAAACTTACAGATAAAAGACTACATTTTATAACACATCACATCTTTAAAGACTAACTCAATATAATAGTGGAGCGGATCTGACAAGAAAAAGAGGAGTTTTGAAACCAACATTTTTTTTAAATTTTGACAATTACACGCGTGCGTGCTCTCTTATCATGTTATCAAGTTAGTTCAGCTTAATCGCATGGGGAGGGGGAGGAAAAATTTGCAAAAACCATGTTATTATTGTGATTATTTGCAGTAATAGTAATATACCTACTAAGAAGTAATTCCTTGATTTTTTCACGAAAAAAAGGAGTTAGGGGATGAGATTATTTTGAGGTACGTGAAATAGGTAAGAATTGATGAACCGGAGGATGAAGGTGGTGGGTCAATTGGGGTGGGGGAGGAGGTAGATGAAATAGCGCAACTTATTTATAAACTGCCGTTTCGGCAGTTTAATGTATGATAAATGGTTGACTGATAAAATATTGATGGAAAAAAAAATTATATTGCCGAATATCAAGATCCGAAGTCCCTATCCCTTTTCATAAACTCTTTATTCCCGCAAACGTATTATGCCCCGCCCTCCCTTCCTATTGCTTGATTACGATAATTTTTTTTTCTAAATAAAGATTAAAAAAAATCCTCCACTTACCTGTAAAAAAAATTCTCCTTTGGACCCTTTCCTACGTACTCAAAAACGCATTTGAAAAAAAATGCAAAAGGTTTTTCACCTCCCACAAGTTTGTTTATTTGAAAAAATCAGTCAAATACTAGAGGTAATAGAGAACAAATTAAATTTTGATTTTTCAAAATCGGATGACAACAAAAAAAGTTGAATGACTTTCCTTATAATTGACCCATCTCAATGGCATAAAATGTTTATTAAATTAAATTACATATAATTATAAATTGGAGTTCAATGAAGTTCACTTCGAGCAACGAGGAGCAGCAGTAGACAGCTTTCAGCGAGAACCTGAAGATGGCAGATGGAATTCTGCCGAAACGTCGATTAGACAACCGTGGCCCCAGCAGGAGGCTATCAACACTTCATTTAAGACCCGCGATAACCTAAGAAACAACATACATCCTTACTGTTTGTTTTTAAGTAACCTCTCTGAAAGAAAGCGATATTTCAAAAACTTACCTGAAACTCGCATTTGGAAATGACACTTACAAAAACAACTACGGCTGTTTGGTAAGACTTGAGGTCTGAAACCAAAAATGATACATTGGTCCTACCTCTGGGTTGTCAGACCCATGGTGACCTACGCATCATGCGTATGCTGGCTAAAAACAGAAGAGAAAGAGAAAATGCGTTCCTGTCCTACAGCAGCTATGGAGGCAATGCTGGACTTACTTCCTCTACATTTGCATGTGAGGAAGAAGGCAGCAGTTAGTGCCCTAAGGCTGCACCAGGCACTTAAATTCAGACCAGGCGACCTGGTTGGTTACTTAAGGAATTTGGAGTTAATCCAATTTGAATTCGTGACCAAACTCACCGACTCAATGCCAATCAAGCATGACTTTGACTGCCTGTTTGATGTGCTGACTGAAAGCCGTCAGGCGAGCAGAGTCGAAGCACTGCGGCTGGAGGAAGAGTCACTCATCTGGTATACAGATGGATTCAAGATGGACGAAGAGGTAGGTGTGGGCGTAGCAGGCTATCTAAAGCCATTGGTAACACTACAACCATCTTCCAGGCAGAAATCTATGCGATAGATCTGTTTGCGCAGGAATGCCTTAACAGAGGCATTCGAAGGGCAAAGACCTATATACTCTCAGATAGCCAGATAGCACTAAAGACTCTCAGGTAATGTACCTTCGAGTCTAAAATTGCCTGGGAATGCAGACAATCCCTGAAGCAACTGGCAAAAAACAACAAGGTTGATGTGGGTGCCAGGGCACGAGGGAATAGAAGGTAATGAACTAGCTGACAGCCTAGCAAGAAAAGGGGCTGAAGATCCATTTTTTGGACCTGAACCGTTTTGTGGCTTATCTCTCTGCCTCTGATCTTAGATCTATATCATGGCGTAGTATTTACGACATTGATGACGTCAATAATAAAGTAAAATTTCTTAATGACACTCTCACTATGTTATTAAATATTCATGCCCCAGTGAAGTCAATAAGAATTACTAAACCATATGCTCCTTGGCTAACTGATACTATACGCGCCATGATTGATGACAGGGATAGGATGTTACGCAAATACAAAAAATCTAAAAATATTTCCGATTGGAATAATTATAAACAACTTAGAAATACAGTTACCACTGCCATCAAGAAGGAGAAAAAATCATATTATGCTACAAAACTTGCTAGCAAAAATTCAAAAGAAAAATGGTTTATACTAAAAGAAATAAATTCACAGTCAAAAAATACCGAAATTGATTTGCCTAACAACTTGTCCAATGTTAACCAGATAAACAATCATTTTGTCAATTCCATACCACAAATTACGCCGGATGAATCCCTATATATCACATTACAAAAATAATATAAAAAAACACTGTAAATTCCTCATTTAGTTTTCACACAGTTACAGAAATTGATGTTCTAAAGATGATTTCAAATATAAAGAGCAAATCTTGTGGTCTAGATGGTATAAATATTTTAACTATACAGCTTTGCTTACCTTTTTTGCTCCCATATATTACACACCTAATAAACTATTGTTTAATTAACTCTACCTTCCCCACTGCATGGAAACAAGCCCGAGTAATACCTATACCAAAAATTACAAATCCTACATGTTTAAATAATTTAAGACCAATTCCTGTCTAAATTCTGTGTATAGTAATCGTATTCAAAAACTTCAGAATGCCTGCTTGCGGTTAGTTTTTGATATAAGGAAGTATGATCATATAAGCCACACACTGAAGTTAAATAATTGGCTTAACATGAAAAATAGGCGATATTTACAATCTGCTTGTCAGTACTTCAATATATTAATTAGTAAAAGTCCGCCATATCTATATTCTAAAATACGTTTTCGGACCGATGTCCACAATTTAAATATTAGATTTAAGGGCACCCTTACTCCTCCTGCTCATCACTCACAATTATTTAAGAGGTCATATTCTTACAACATTACTAAGTGTCTTAATGAATTACCCCATGAATTAAAAACTAAAAGTTAAGCTGGTTTTAAAAAATATTTATTTGAACTTATTATGAACAGCCAGTGATTTCACAAGAAATATTAATATAACATGTACATATGGTATAACGAAAAATATTTTAGATATGTGAATAATCAAATTTTTGTTTCTCACATTGTACCTTACTTAGGATTCATTTATTCTGTAAGCATAGGTTATCAATTGAATTTTGTTATCTTTAGGCTATATTGTTTGGGTTAGGTGTAAGAACAGAGTGCCATTAGGCACTACTGAACCTCGCCCAATAAGGTTGTCTGCATTTTGAACTGTTAATTTTGTTAATAAAGTCCTTTATTATTATTATTATTATTATTATTATTATCTAAGGGACACATAACGGAGGAGGTCCAAAAATGGGAAAAGGAACAAAAGAAGTCCTACTGGAGGAATATTTCAGGCCAAAGACAAGCGAAAAGGTTTATAACCTATTCGACAAAGAATGCCACAAGGCTTCTCGAACTCGAAAAGTCCAACCTAAGGCTAATCACAGGCCTTCTAACTGGCCATCGCCCCTTGAGATATCATCTCAAGAACATGGGCATGGGCAGTAGATGACAATTGCAGATACTATGAATCTGTGAATTCAAAGTACTAATCCGCATTAGGCTAGAGAACCTCGAACAGGCAGAATTAACGCCTGAAGTCATAGGGAACCTAGCTCCCGGGAAAATCACAAGCTTTGTAAAAAGTCTTGGAATCTTGGGCAAAAACTAGTTGTAGAGTAATTCACAAAAGATCTTTTAGGTCGAGGTGAAGAAAGGCCAACCCAGCGACCAACATCTGTAAAAAAAATAAGTACTAGAGGTTTTCTTCTTTCTGTTTACATTAATTACGTCTCATGTCGCCTTAGCAATGTTATCAAAATTTTGGATGTACTTTGTATTTTCCCTGTTTTGTTTCATTTAAGACTTTTTTTACACTTTTTACACTTTACACCGACTTTCAATACGAGAGCGAACATGAAACACTGGATGTACGACGACTATTTTCTTAGCCCATTCTCCAACATGAATGTTCATAATAGTTGCTTCTTTATCTTGATCCTTAATGGATACGTTAACAGACCTTTAGTCAGGGTCAAAACGTGCATGTAAGTCAATTTCATTTTGTTTTCCTGTTCCTTGGCTTCTCTCGATATGCAGAGTTGGATAATAATTAAACAGCAAACCTTGGTAAATTTCTTTTACTGTATCGAGTACTTCTGGCTTGATATTTTCATGCTGCAATTTAATGCTTACTCGATCGAGAAGATTGGAATTCATAGTCATGTTAGCACAAGCAGGAAGTTGATAGTTACCATCAAGCATTTCACGATGACATTTTTTAAACATTGGCTGTTCTTTTAAGAATTGCTTACGCTCGTCACTTCTACGGAATCCTAACTGTCACGGCATCCTGGGAATGCTTTCAGATGTGATGCCTACCGTGACCAACTATGAACTGCTCTTTAACGTCCTGTTTCCTGGAAGAGACGAATGGGATCGGAACAAAACCGACCTACAAAGAGCAGACATCTGTTGGTTTACAGACGGTTCCAAAACTCCTGAGGGAGTTGGAGCTGAAGCATACAGTCGCAACCCAAACGTAAGATTTACTTCGAGCCTGGGTAATTATGCGACTGTCTTTCAGGCAGAAGTTCATGCCATTAAACTGTGTACAAGGAGGCTTGAACAGATGCATCCTTGACACATATCAATAAGAATCTTTTCAGGTAGCCAAGCAGCTCTCAAAGCTCTTGGCTCGCCTCGGTGCAATTCTAAATTGGTCTGGAACTGCCAAAACGCTCTAACTCGATTGAGCAGATATAACAAATTAACTCTGGTCTGGATACCAGGCCATGAAGGAGAGCAACAAAATAGTCGATTCCTTAGCCAGGAAAGATGCGTATCAAAATTTATCGGAGCAGAACCAGTACTTGGCATATCGGCAAGCAAGGCGAAAACAACCATCTTAGCCTGAGCAGAGAGGAAAATCCTCCAGTACTGGCAAGAACTACCAGGATTTGTTCATTCAAAGAAGGTTATTACATACCCTCTGAAATCAAAAACTAAAAAATTTTTAGAGTTAAATAGGTTACACCTAAGAACTCTAGTTGGCCTATACACTGAGCACTGCAGACTAAGTCACCACCTACATAGCGACAGCGCACGTTCTCTGTACCTGTCCAGCTGCAGAAAAAACCAGGTTCTCACTGTTTGGCAAAGGGCAACTGCTGCCAGAGGACATGGACAACCTCTCACCCAGTAAGGTAGTCGGCTTTATTAAAAAGCTGAACCTATTGGGTGAAGTATAATTAGGAGTGAGTCGCAATAGACCAGATGGTTGCAGTGGAGGGCCTGTTACTAGCCCACTCACATATCAACCTACCCTAACTTAACCAAGTATTGCTACCCATTACCATTTACCGCGACCCTGGCAAATGGACGCTCCCATGAGATCAGAGGGAACTCCGAGCTCGCGTGGGCAGGGACGCTCTGTTCCCTGAAGTAGGACTCTCTCCCAAGTTAGTTCTTAAGACATCTCCTACCCGCTACCCTATATTATTTTAAATATAATAGTGATGTATAAAAACACAAACCGGTTCTTACAAACCTGTTATCTTATCAAATTTAATGAGAAGTACCAAAAAGCTCAATATAGTCAAATGGACTAAGCTTTACACAGGGCGTCCCAGAAGTATGGGACAATACTTCGGAAGCATATAGTTTGGGTAAAAATAACTAGCTATTCGTCTTTAAAGCAAAGTTTTTGTTTATTATTTTGTTTATTGCGTCATTGTTATAAAAGTTGGATAGGAAATACGGTTCCATGCAAGTTAATTCGACACTAGTATGAGACTGCTTGCATACCCTTATAGATCTAGGAAGTTAATGGCCCTGACTTAGGTACTAGGACACAAGGGGCACAATTGAAGCGAAAACGCAAGCAAATTTGCCAGGAAAGGTGCGTCAGAGGCCTAAATAGGACTGAACTCTTCTGCGGAGTAGCTAAGCCATACATACGAACATTCATTAATGAATGGATACAAAACAAATCTCAAGAATAGTCAAGAAGTTTCCCACGACAGAAAGGTCAAGGAATCATTAACGAACGATTGGCTAAATTTACGGAAGACCTACTACGCTAGAATAGAAAGGACATTCGGATAATAGTGAGTTTTCTAACGGAACACTGTCTATGCTTGATATATATATATGAGTTGAATGAGACTGGCGGAGAATGTAATATGCAGATTCTATCAAGAAGAAGTGGAAACTACAGCCCATGTGCTAAACCACTATGAAAGCTATGCGAGACTGACATTTCAGTTACTTGCGGAAAAAAAACAAGTTAGTAGTTATACTAAGGAGCTCTTATCAAAGCTGAGCAGTCTGAGGCGAAGGATAAAGTTGAACAACGTGCTCCAAGGAATAATCATACAGGAGTACCACAACAGATTTATAAGAGGTGGTCAAAGCCAACCATCCAGCACCATTTAATCTAATCTAGTCTCTACAGTAAGTAAGCATCTGCTGATATGATGCCTTGTGTATCTTATCTGGGAAGCCAGAGCCCTTAATGCTATTTACCTCTAAAGTTTAACAGCCGCTTGAAGGATTCTGATTCTGATGACTTCAGTGTTGCTAAAAATGCGATTTAATGGACCTGGAACTATAATGCCAAGAGAAGGAAGACTAAAGAACAAATATACGCGAGGACAGATTATTATCAGACAAGCCTAGATGAATCGCATGAAAAACTGCATTCTGTTAAGCCAGGACTTCTTTGTTGCCACTTAGTGCACAACCCTTGAACTATCTTAAATAAGCTTAACGAGCTCATCCTGAGCTGTAGGAAATGCCGTTTGACAGCAAGACACAACGATTACTGTTGTACGGAACGGGCATTTTGGCACGATTAAAGTTTTCACATGAGGGTCGTTTTCAGACGTAGCTTCATCAAATTCAATACTGAGAGAATGAGATATGTTTAAGAGGTACTTCCTTTTGAAGACTAACCTGTAACGTTTGAGAGGTTATTTTCCTTGCAGTTCGTAGGGAGTTGTGCGTGAACTATGAAATTTATTGAAAAGAAGTTGTTAGCAACATTGTGAATCATTACTGTTGAAATTTAGAATCCAATTTTAGACTGACCATTTGCCTTCACCACTACTTTCTTCGGCATGCTTAGAAGGGCTTTAATACATTGACAGCAATCTGTTACGAGTCTTAAAGACTTTAAAGCGTGCTTTTAGGGATTGAATTAATGGGAGATAAATCACTTTATTTTAAGTATGCCTAGGGGAATTTTCAAGCTATTTACTCTGTATGAGAGAAGCTATTGACCTGAAGTGCGTTTTTTTTTAGAAATGCTGTTTAAATTAATTTTAAACATAGAAGAATATTTTAAGTTCAAAATTAATTTAAATAGCATTTCTACAGAATATGGACGTCAGCCCAACTTCTTCTCACATACAGAACTGACATTGTACGTCGTTTCTGTTACTTATTTTGATTTTTAATTGGAGATCTCAGTTCATTTTATTATTACACATTCTTTAGCCGAATAAATATGTTTTTGATAATGCTTCAAACTTTCCATGAGAAATCTTATGGTGGTTTTTCATATTATTTTAGGTAAGTTATAATGAAGCAAATATAATCAGACAAAGTTTTAGAAAAATCAGTGTATTTCATTTTATTATTTTTTTTTACATTTTTGGGATGCTCTTAAAATTAAATAATAAAATTATCGGTCAAAGTCTTCATAAGTTAGTTTATTCAGAACAGCCTTTGGGAAGTTCCATATATACTGTCCTGGATTCCTTTTTATGGCTGAAATTAGGGCTTGATCCATTGTCAATTTGGCTCTTCCACAATTGGGCGACGTTGCTCTTTTGAACACAGTGGACTGATACGCTCTTTTTGATAGATCCACGTTGTTGACACCTGCTACTGCATACTGGCATTGGACGAATAGTGAAACAGATTTCTCCGTTTTGTTCAACATAGCGGGTCTGGAAGTGGGTGCATTTTCCTGAAGAACCTCCTAAAGAATCAGACTTTTCTGTACGTCCAGCATCTTTGTCGGAAATAACGTTTGCAAATAATGGAGTCACTACTGGAATACACTCGTTTGATCTTCCTGAGAATTCTTGCCTTTGTTGTTGTCCTTCGCTACCTTCAATTTCATAACCTTTTACGAATTTCTTAGGATCACGAGCGATGCAATTTTCTGATGTAAGGAAGTCCTTAGCTTTGTCATCGTTGAATGCACCGCATACACCACGTACTGAGTCACGGAATTTACCATTAGTAATGGTCAATTTGACTCGCTGACCATCGTAGATTGTATAGAATTCATCACGGATTTCCACTTTAACTTCTCCATTAGGCAAGCTATAAATTTGTACATAACCATCGTGGATATCGTGACTTTGTTGATGGCTGACCCTAACTTCTTGGCCATTAACCATTACTTTGGCTTTAGCGTCAGAAGAACCTCCTTGCTGATTAGGATGCATTGTAATGTCTACTACTTTATAATCGGTTTTTGGAGAACTGATAGTAATCTTGACATCTTTGTGTTTTTTGGAATCAGGGGCTTCACGCACAAGTACGGCGTAGTTTTCAGTTTGGGATTTAAGCATTTCTTCAACAGATAGTTGGTTTTCTTGATGGCGGGCATCCTTGGGAACATATTGGAACATTACAGTCCATTGCTTACCAATAGAGCCGGGGTATGTTTTGTTGTTGAAAGTGCTGGATTGACTATGATCGACAACGCAGATTGCTAAAAACGAGAAATAAAAGAATAAAAATATTATGATATAGATGAAATATAATACTCACGTCTGTAAGTTTCAAGTCCAAATATCCGACTTTCAATACGAGAGCGAACATGAAACACTGGATGTACGACAACTATTTTCTTAGCCCATTCTCCAACATGAATGTTCTTAATAGTTGCTTCTTTATCTTGATCCTTAATGGATACATTAACAGACCTTAAGTCAGGGTCAAAACGTGCATGTAAGTCAATTTCATTTTGTTTTCCTGTTCCTTGGCTTCTCTCGATATGCAGAGTTGGATAATAATTAAACAGCAAACCTTGGTAAATTTCTTTTACTGTATCGAGTACTTCTGGCTTGATATTTTCATGCTGCAATTTAATGCTTACTCGATCGAGAAGATTGGAATTCATAGTCATGTTAGCACAAGCAGGAAGTTGATAGTTACCATCAAGCATTTCACGATGACATTTTTTAAACATTGGCTGTTCTTTTAAAAATTGCTTACGCTCGTCACTTCTACGGAATCCTAACTGAGCTTTTATATGAGAACTTGTCTCTTGTGATTGTCCAAATGTAAATTCAACCAGAGTATCTGCCTTAGGTTCATGTGTCCACGAGAAGCTTAAATCAAGACCATTGGTGTTTGGAATGCTACTCTTTGCTTTCAGTGTTATTTCATAGGGTTTAGTATCTTCACTATTGGAATCCTTTTTGAAGTACATCATTACCCGAGAAACTGGATCGATATTACTCTTTCCAAAACCTCCGGAAACAGTATACTTGATGTTCTTTTCTCCTTGAAATTCAATGGAGGCATCATAAACCTTAATATCAGCATTTTTAATACCTGCGCCAATTTTGTTCCTGAGGTTCTCTTGCCTAACCAAGGGTTCTGAAACTTTAGAAAATTCTTTCCAGTAAGCTCGGTCAGCACCATTGCTACCCTCGGAGTGAGATTTGTATTCATGTTGGAAACCCATACGAAGAATGTATTTGCGAGTTGTTGATTGTTCGGCAAGGTATTGCACGCTAATTTCACTATGTTGCATAGATGCATCATCCCATATGCTTGATAAAGTACCCATAATACCCTGCTTTTGAAGAAGTTGTGCCACATAGGTAAGATCTACAGATTTCCTTTCGTGTTTAATTTGAACACGCAACGCCATGCCAGTTTCCTTTTTACCAACTATTTGGTCCAAACTGTGTAAGTTCTTTGGTTCGATATGATGCGTATTTCGCTGAGAAGAAATAGGTTGGAAGTTCTTAATGTCAACCATAGAAGTATATGGCCAGGTACTGTAGTGGAAAAGACGCGCTCCTTGATGGGTTTCCATGGGCTCAATTTCTGCTTCCAATTGTCCATTCTTAATGTCAATGTGGAATTTACCATACAGAGGAATATGCATCTGGAAGTTCTTGTCGAAACCGGAAATATACTGATGATGGTCGAATGGCGTGGAGAAAGAAAGGCGGCCTTGAATCTTCGAGTGTATGGTAACTTGCATCTTGGGATTGAAAGTAACGGTATGGGGTTTATGTAACTTGTTTTCTTGATATAGTTGAGGGGAAGCAGCACCATTTACTTCTCCGTTTACTTTGAAAAGTACAGGGGTATCATAAGTGAACAAGAAGGGCAAACCCATTTCAGTAGGGAAAGAGAGAGCCATTTCTTTGGTATTCATAAGTTTAGTATATTGATACCTCTTTCCTTTCTTGAATTCTTCCTCATATTTACGGATCACTGGAAAAGATAGCTAGTCAGAACGGAACAAATAACAACAAATATAAAGTAATTTTACCTTCAGGCAAACGTTCGATTGTATGGTTGTCGAATGAAATGAATTTTTGGAAGAAATCACCTGCATCCATATAAAGGCTACCTTCCAATTGTTCGCGTTCATCAGCTTTCATGTTCAATATTTCGGCAATTTTTTGACTAGAAAACTGATTACGTTGTTGCTCCTCGCCACGTTGTCCTTGTTTTTGTAACTGTTCTTGATAGGATGCTGTTTGACGCAATCCAACGTGGAGAAGTTCATCGATACTGGAAGTCATTGCCTGTACATTAACCAATCTTTGCCGTAATCCTCCTAGGTTAGCACGTACTGAATATTTAACGCCTTTGGGATAATATCTGTCATCACTGCCAATAGTCTGAGTTGTTACTTTGTAGGCAAGCTTAAGTTCTTCAAGGACGTAACTGTGGAGGTAACTTGATCCGTGTTGAATGCCATAATTCTTCTTAGTAAGAAGATGTTTAGCAGCTTGGGCAGATGACCGACTGTTAAACATATTTGATTACATACATTGAACTGTCACAAATGCAAAAATGTTACCCACAAAATTATATACTTACAGATACTTGTGTTCATCTCCTTCAAGATCGGCAGCACTTTCAATTGAAGATTTCACAGCGGCATTTACATGTTCCTGGGTATCGATATTGGTGTACGATGCCATACGCTGGAGCATGTCGGTTGGTGGGCTAGTACGCATCAGTTGGTGGACAGCGACAACTCTTACTTCCTGGGATTCACCTGCATTTTGGTAAACTTTGAATAGTACAGACCTTGCTACTTCAGGATGAGTTTCTACAAGCTTGTCCATGGCTGCGATCATCATAAAACGTTGGAACTGAGACACTTGCTTTTTACCTTCCAAGTAAGGTTCGAAGGCTTCAAGAATTTTTGGATGGCCAACATTACCAAGGGCACGAATGTAAGCGTGAATCTTGTATGTGTCTGCGTGAGACACGGCCTCGTGAAGTTTTTGGGTTAGATGAGGGATGATAGCTTCTTTAACAAATTTCTTTCCTTCTTCGGTACGGAAACTTCCAAAACTTTCTACGGGATATTGCCTGCTTGACTTCTTCTTATCAACATAGACTTTACGGATAAGATTGGTGTAGGACATGAGAGCAGTTTCATTTAAGGGGCTTTCTGCCTGGATTTCAGGTTTTCTGATGAAATCAAAGAATGATTGCATATACTGAAGTGTTGGTTGACGGACGGCATTGACCATGGTGCTTAAGATATGAGCACCTTCTTCGTTGTCCAACTTTTTGGAACGAATCCATTCTTGGATGGTAATGAATGCTGGCCCAGTACCAGATTCAGCAACAGCATCGCGGAACGCAGACCACGCTTCATATTGAGGCCCTTGTCGCGATTGGCTATATAAGTCTCTGGCAACTTGTTGAAGTTCATCTGAGTTCATTAGTCGGATGAGAGAAGACATAGTAGTGAATTTATCCAAACTGTCCTTGCGAAGAGATATTTCTGGGTTTTGCAATTCATTTCCAATTTCTTGAGCCATTTTACGTACACTTAGCATAATGTTAATCTCTTTGTCTTCCTTTATTGACATTCCTTTATATCCAGTGGTGTAAGGCAAAAGAGGAGCTCCTACAAGTCCCTCGTTCATTTGAGGTTTGTCTTGTTTATAAAACTCTTTGGAGTCTGAGGAATCAGAAGAAGAATCCCATTTCCCTTGTTCTTCTTGAGATTCTCCGATGGAACGGCGCATTCTCCTCATTAAAGCAGATCTAGATTGTCTGTTGTATTCTTCACTGTCGAGGTCAAATGTAGATCCTCCTTGATGTGGCTTCTTTTCACGAGCTTCATTAGAACCAGAATAGGGACTATCATATGTGTATACCAGATTACCAAGTTTCACAGGGTTGGATACTTCACCAAGTTTGTCACTCTGAGATTGAATTCCTTCCAAAGTGACATTGACCATACTGACAACTGATCCTTTTTCTTTGTTGTTCAAGGTTGGATTCATAACAATTCTGTTTACAGTGTAAGTATTGTGTATGGTAAAACGTTTTAGGTTTCCTGTAAGGATGGCTCTGCTTATTGAGTCTCTAACAAAGAATTTTCCCATTTGGTTTGTGGCAGGTTTCCAGTTTCCAATTTCGGCAAATCCATAGTGATACAATGGGAGTTCGTCGTTGTTACTATAATTTTTGTGCTTGACAACTTCAATTACTTCACCATCACCTTTCAACTCTAAATGATGTCCCATAAAAGGTTCACTTTGGAGAACGTGTTCAGGAAGCGGATGTATGTCGTAAAGAGTTTCGGTGTTACCAGTAACTGTTTCTTCCATGGTTTTGAATACTGCTGAGTTTTGTTGATCATCAGGTAAACTGTTCACTTTACTATGTAAAGCACGAGCTCCGTTCGTATTTAATTGGAACTGACTCACAATACTTTTGATAATGTTGGCTTCCCAATTTGAAACATCCTTGCTGACAATCACGTCAGAGATGACTCCGTGTTTCATGTCAATTTGGAAAGGTTTCTCAGACATACCTAAAGGTTTGTAACTCAGTTCGGAATCTGCAATATCGGTGTGCCAGCCATCGCCCAGCGAAGAATGAACCTGGCTGTATTTGGCATCTGAAATTTGTGCTTGCAGTTTTCCATCGGGTCTTGGTTGAACGATTAAACGACCTTTCAGCACAATTCCTGAATATTGATTATCTACTTCGTGTAAACTGGCTAGTGTTCGACCACGGATGCTATAAACATATTCGGTGTTGTCTTTCCATCCGGGATTCTTAGAGGCAAAAGCGAAACCCACTGAAAAATAAATATATATATACTTAATAAAGTTAGCGAGGTTCTGAAATAAACACTTTTCAGATCTTATTACATATACTTATTATTACTACTTGATTGAATCAAATAGGTACATTATAATCTGACGAAAATGTTCAGTAATCACCTTGGCAAAAATATTTTTATACAGAATTCCATTTCATAACTCGGTGAACTCAAATACCCATAAAAAATGTATGTGTGTCTGAATGTGTGTAGATTGTTTCTTGTAAGCTATTTAGATTATATATGTAAAATAACATGGTGAAATACCTGTAAACTGTCATTTTTTATATGAACTGCTTTATCACATTTTTAGAGTAAAATATTACTGATATTTTTGATAAAGCGCACAAAAACATGAATTTTCCCATGTACAAGATACCGGAACTATAATATACAGTACGTCTCTCAGGCTAGAACGAACTTTACATTAGTCAGGTGATTTATCAATTTTACTTTGAAATGTTATTAGGACATTTTTAATAAGACTTTACGAAACTTTTACGTGTTTTGGTATTTCACATGCGAAACAATTTTGCACAGCGGGTTTTTTGCAGCTGCAGAAAAATTTAAATTTTGGTTTTGTTTTATAGGCACTAATTTTATAGCAAGTGAAAATAGTTTGACTGGTTATATGGACAGAAGCTAAATACTTATGACAATATTTCTTATGTATACCGGCACGTAGCTCAGTCGGTTAAGGCGTATTGAGTGGCGAATATGCTGACCGACTGTCAGCATATTCGTAATGTAGTTGGATCAAGTTAAAAGAATTAGGTAATCGGTATTTCATGTGGTTTTGGAAATTTTCCTGAAGATGCGAACAAAATATTTACAAAACGTGAACGATTTATGATAGTATTCATGTTAGCTTTGAGGTTATTTACTGAATTCCTTCAGCAAGTTGTTATATATTAAAATGCTATCACCCTACTTTAACAATCTAATCAAAAACCTCTATTTTGCTTTGAAGTTGATGTAACACAAGTTTCGAAATCTTGTACAGAGTCGTATACTGATGATCTTAAAAAAGACACAGTTTATCTAAAACTTGAAATTTTGCACGGAATTGGGAAGCTTCGAAAGTTTATATTTCATATACTACATTCTAAATGATTTTGAATTGAGATAGGCTGATTTTTTTTGAGTTGTATATTTTGGCAAATTACTGAAATAATTAGTCCATTGACTGCTATTGTCACTACTTTTGCTGAATTGCTAGATTGCATAACATTTAAAGTAATTATATATACAGGATGTCTAAAGTTACCAATAATATACAGAAAGAAGCTGTTTTGATATATCAATATACGACAAGACAAAGGGTAGCAATAAACGAAGTGATGGTGGTATTTGAAATAAGCAGAACATTATATTTATTTCAATTCAAAAATATGTTCTTCATTTATTTTCGCTTTATTTTATTTTTTATCAAAGCTTCTTTTACTATTATTTATCACATTCATAACATCAAAGAACAAATGTTTGATATTCTACTCTAACATAATTCAAAAACCTTTGAAATGGAATATACAGCGTGTCCCAGAATATATGTAACAAGAAGAGTAATGGAAAAAAAGTGTAGAATTCTTGAATAGCACTTGAGGATTCAGTCCTCCTTGGTGTAAAATTAGGGTATATCAAAAATTAATTGAATCGGTGTCATATAGTGTGTTTCACAGGAAAATATGCAAAAATCGTCACTAATAAACTAATTTTATTTTTCAATATAAGAAAAAATTTCACCAAGAAAAGTTGTTTAGGATGTAATTTTATGCCTTCCTACCAAATTTCAGAAATATGAATTTACTTTGTTGAAACTCCCCCTTTTTTAAATAAACTATTATTTTATTTTAAATGATGCGACGGAAACTTTTAAAATATTATTTTACAAGTTGAGGGTCTTCTGAGATCATATTAACATTTTTGCTAAAATAATTTTTTAAACGTTTTCGTGGAATTTACTGAAAAAGGGGCATTTCCTACAAAGTAAATTTATATTTCTGAAATTTGGTAAATAGGTACAGTCTGTTCGAGGTTCTTATAAAGTACCCGATTACACCGATTCAACTTATTTTTGAACATTAGTTTTACACCAAGCAGAACTGAATCCCCACCTGTTATTCTAAAATGCTATTTTTTTTTGTCCAATACACCTTCTGTTACATCTATCCTAGAACACACTGTATGTACTAAATTTTAACTCAAGGTGTTACGTCTATTCGAAGTCATCTTGTGACTTACAAACTCACCCCGTTTTGATTTAATTAAATGGGTGGAATAGAATATTAAGAAAAAAATTATTAGAGTGCAATTTTCAAAGCAACAGCCACATAGCTTGTCCTGTCTAAAATATAAAATGCCACTAAAACTTCAGAGTCAATTTATTTATTGGGACAATAAAAGAGTTCAAATAACGATAGCGTCGCTTAGAAAATTGCTTGATAGTATTTAGATTGATATTTAAGTCTTTTGTCAACCTCTTGTTTGTTCCAACATATTACTGATAACATTGTAAGTATACAGGTACCTATTTAATTTGTTTATTAGATACAATAATATGTTGAAATCTTGAATATTGAAAATATGTTAATTCTTGTATTTTTCTATTCAATGAATGATACCGTTATTTTAAGTTAAGCACGAAATACATACAGTGTGTCTCATTTAAAATGAAGACACACGGATATTTTCGTAATTTTTTGAAATCCAGATTTGAGCTTTGGCACAATTGTAGTTCTATAAAAGACGTACATTTCGAGACTACCAACTTAAATTTAAGTAACAAACTGAGACAACGGCAGCCCCCCCAAATGGGGCCCATTCCCGATATTTTACTTCGCGTTGAAGATATCGAAAAATGTTATTAGAGAAAGTTGTTCAGGATCTAATTCTGAGCCCCAATACCAAATTTCATTACGAAATTCGCATTTTTAGTTTTTTCAATATTTTTCTGAAAAGTCCACACACGGTTACAATTTTGGTTTTCAATTTAATAGAATGCCATGGAAACAAAAACTATGAATAAATTAAATGTCAATCTGACAAAACTTAGAGTTATATTGTAAAGTTCTAGTTTACAATTGTAAAATGCGTCTTTATTTAAGGAAAAAAATCGAAATAATAAAGTTATTTGGTGATGGGGTACGTAGTAGCAGAGAAGTAGCCACCGAATTTAACCGAAGACATCCTTTACGAGTCGATATTACTCATGGAACTGCAGCCACCATAAATGCTCGTTTCAATGAAACTGGCAGTGTTATTAAAAGACCTCAGAATGATCAACCCCATCGAATACATCCGCATCCTGAAGATAACGTAATCTTAGCCGCAAATCAAGCGAATCCAAGAGCGAGTCTACGAAATTTAGCATCACAACTGAATATCGACAAGGAGAAAATTAGAAGATATTTCATACGTCATAAAATCAAGCCTTGTAGACTAAAATTTTTACACACTTTGAAAGGTGATGAAAATAGAAGGTTAGATTATTACTATTGGGCCCAGAGAAATTTTTTAGACGACCGGAAATTTCTAAATAAAATTCTGTTTACTGATGAGGCTACATTTACCACTAATGAGGTGGTAACTTCTCAAAACTGTATATACTGGGCCACAGAAAGATTGTAAAGACCAATATTCAAAGAAAGTTAACGTATGGTGTGGAATTTTAGGAGACCGAATAATTGGTCGGTTTTTCTTTAATAACTCGTTAAATGGTGAGCGTTTAGTTAACTTTTTCGATACGGGATTATGGGATGCAATTGAAAATCTTCCTCTTAATGTGCGACAGGAGATGTTTTTTCAGCTACATGGTGCGTCAATACATTATTCCATAAATGTTCGTCGGTGGTTGAACGAACATTTTCCAATGCGCTGGATAGGAAGAAGTAGTCCTTTTGAACTCGATATTACACCATTAGATTTTTATTTCTGGGGAACAGTGAAGAATAAAGTTTACAAAACAAGGCCCAGAAATAGAGAAGAACTTTGTGCTAAAATAAGACAAGCCTGTTGCGAAATCAGCATTTCAGAGCTGAGAGGAGTAGCCAAACATAATCTTAAAAGAATTGAGAAATGTATTCAAATTGAAGGAGGATTAGTTGAGAAAGGCTACATTCGATAATTAATTAAAATTTTCAGATGTAATGAGTAATTATTTCAAAAGCTGATCGTTACTTAAAACTGTTGTTTTTTTTACTTATTTCAGTTACCAAAAGTTAATTGTTTGTTTTCTTTTCTCCTAAAATGTATTTTTTGTCAAATTGACACTTGTTCAATAAATTTTTTTGCAATTCCATGGCATCCTATTAAATTTAAAACCAAAATTGTAACCGTGTGTGGACTGTGGAAAAATATTGAAAAAACTAAAAATGAGAATTTCGTAATGAAATTGGGTATTGGGGCTCAAAATTAGATTCTGAACAACTTTTTCTAATAATTTTTTTCGATATCTTCAACGCGAAGCAAAATATCGGGAATGGGCCCCATTTGGGGGGCTGCCGTTGTCTCAGTTTGTTACTTAAATTTAAGATGGTAGTCTCGAAATGTACGTCTTACATAGGACTACAATTGTGCCAAAGCTCAAATCTGGATTTCAAAAAATTACGAAAATATCCGGGTGTCTTAATTTTAAATGAGACACACTGTATACCGGGTGATTTTTTAAAAGGAAAATATATCTATATCTGTGTTAATATTGAATTTACTCTATAGATCTTTTAAATTTGTTTATATCGTTTTATAAAATATTTAACAACGATCGGAAATATTTCTATCACTTCTGTTTTACTTTCGAAAATTGAAGGGAACATCCTCTATTTATTTATTCAGTGTTGTAGACACTTAAATAATTTTGCATATAGAACCGTATCCACAACTAACAATAATTGTGTTTGCTTACTTATTTATTGGGTCTTTTGCTATTGTCCTGTAAAAAAATATTTCATAAATTGGACCAAAGACATATTCGCGCCAAAAGGAGCAGACTTAGGTTGCCTTTGAATATTTTTTAAATGTCATCAACTCAATAAAAAATAAGAAAATACGAATATGCTTCAAATGCATAATTATATCAGTTATGTAAAAATAAAACGTCCTAATTTATTTCGCTGCATTTTACAATAACTTATGGCTCTTAAACAATTATTAAATTATACATAACATACTTGACAAAATAAAGCACTTAGAAATTAATTCAAAAAATGCCACTATAGAGGTGAAAACCATATATGTTCTAAGTCATTGTAAGATACAGCAAAATAAAAATTAAGAAATTATTTTAGATAACTGAGCAAATTTTGATCTTATAGAGATATGGTTCAACTTTCAAAACTGTTTAAAATTGATTAGTCTATAACACTGTATAAAAAATTTCGAAAATAAAAATTCATTTCCGGTAAAACTGAAAATGATACGGTCATTATTACACAGTTTAAATATCAATAATATAAGGAACGTTCCGAAGAACTTATAGTCTAAACTCAATATTAACAAAAATACATGGGTGTTTTTCTTTAAAAAAAATCGGTGAAATCCCATAGTGTCAATTTTCAAAACATAAATGCAAACTGGGGCACTAATTAAAGAAATAAAATATAATATATATTAGAAAAAAAACTTACCGAGCAAGCAAAGGACGATTTGTGACCACATCTTGGACACGATAATCGGTCAGAGAAGTGTGACCCAACTGTGGTTTCTCTCAGCTTATATACGGAAAACAGTAGATAAATTTCTGCAATTCTGCTATTTTGCATGTTTTAATTGAAATAGTGATATACTGTACAAACTAATTTGTTCTAATTTGATAAGTATTCATAATTAGATCTATCTATCTAAGTAAATAATTAGTATACACTATTAAATGTTGTATTTTTACAAAAAATATTCAAGATGTTTTCCGGGATTCAATAAGGACAACTCAATAAATTAACAAATTTTCAGATTTGTTTGAACATAATTTAATATACAAAATTAAACAGTTTAAAACCTCTTCCCAAAATGCACGTGTTTGTTTAAAAGAGATACAGTATACAGTGTGAAATGAAAAAATATATTATAACTGTGAAAAAATGTGTTATTATTGTTAATTAGAGTTAAAATGTTGACTTCAAATTGTATGCGAAACATCGTTATTTTTATTCTTATTCGAAAAAAACTACGTGCGTTATATTGTCACACTGCGTCTTTGTTAAAACAGCGGTAACTTATGTCCTAATAAATTATGCTCTATAATAATTTTAGAGCCATGTTACTCCAGTTTTCGTTAAGGATACAGCACATATTTTAAACCGACAGTATAAATATTGTATTCTCTAAAGGATTAACCAAACAACAATTTAAACCTTCAGTAAACTACACCGGGTGTAACAGGATCATGGTACACCCGCTTTTCTCCTTTAGTTTTGAAGATAATTGATTCAAATTTGGGATATCCTATATACATAATAAGCGGCACTTTTTGACATAAAAGTGATTCTTTTTTCACTTCCGGTTTCGCCGGAAGTGACACTAACTTTCGATTTTTAAATGGAACATCCTATATATTATTGCATTTTTGAATTCTGCGTAATATTCTGAACCCAACGATATCAAATAAGTGACATTTCAAACGTCAATATTTTTTACAATATAATTTTTAGTTTTCCATTTAAGTGTGCCATGACGGTTTCGAAACACCTAACGTGTTTATTTTTCAATCTATTTCATATATTTTTTCTCGGTACATAGTAAGTTCAGGAAGCATTTACGGCCAGTTTATTAATACAGAGTTAGGTTAGGTTGTTCCGAGATTAAACGCTTCCTCCAGGATAAAGTGTTTATTAAGTCGCGATAAAAGTAACCCCGGGCTAAAGTCAGAGATAACTTATCCTGAGCTTCAAGATGGTGGTTATTCCAGTTAGCCCGAGTTTAACCTGATGCCTGCAGTACACTCTCGCCGAGGCGTTGCGAGGACAGGCGAGCGCGAGTGTGTACTTGCTGCTCCCGCATCGTCCCGTCTTGTCTCGTTAATGCACTCGCCTGCCCTCGCAACGCCTCGGCGAGAGTGTACTTGCTACGCTCGCATCGCCCCGTGCACCCTCGCTTCGCCTCGCCTCGCGTCGTTAACGCTCCGATTTGTGTCGGTTTTTTGGCCACGAGTTAAAGGGAACACAAGCCGCGAGGCCGAGGGCACCTAGTATATTCTCACTTGCTCTTGTCTGGGGGAGCTGAATTTTTGCAAAAAGGGCAATTGTTAATTAAAAAATTTGTTGCAACTTACCTAATTGACGAAAAAATTTGAAAATTATCGACCATAAAGATCTTCCAGATGAATTCAGAAAAAAATATTACGTCGAAACGCGACAAAACTCAAAGGCAAATTTTTACTCTAGTGCTTATCCAGTCGTTCTAATTAATCGTACTAATAACTAATCGCTCTAATTAAGTTCTATTCAACAAAAATCAAGAATTGTGAGAACGTGAACAAAAATAAAAACTTATTTTATTTTTTCTCGTGAAAAGTGACTTTTATTTCAAACTTAACCCATATACAGGGTGTTCAAAATTCACGGAACAAAAAGTGGGTGATAGTGCAGTGTCTTCTGTGCACGAATTAATTACAGACAGACATAAATTGGTACCAAGATTCTTGTTTCGTTCATGGCCCGAAACAATAAAACTTTCTTTTGGCCCAATAAGGAAGATAGGCAGGAGCTGGAGTGCACTGGAATTTTGAGCAAATTAAAAGATGCACCGGTTCCAATTTCATCAAAATATTAAATATAAGTTTTATATAACGATGAAATTGACACACTTTTTAACCAAATATTTAATAAGTAGTACGTAGTAGATTTTGTAACTTCTTGTTTTATTTCATTTTTTTAAATAGGTATTAAACATTACAATTTTGTTCTATTTTGTTTTCATTTGTTTATTTTCATATCAATTCGAAAGTTTATTATACTGTTAGTAATTAGGTCATTCTGATGACGAGAGTCATTCTGTGTCATTCCGATGATGCATTGTTAACATAATTTTTGTACTACATTACACAAAAAAACGTTTGGAAACCATACTTCTTGGAGAAAAATTAAGTAACCTTAACCTGAGACACCTAAAATCTGGTGCCCTAAAACATCATACATAGTTTAGAAGCATTTATAAGGCTAATTTGCTTATTAATTTATTAATTTTATTTAAAAATATGGTCTGGCTGGGTTATTAGGCTACAGATGAGGGGGTTGATTGCCGATCTGCAAAGATTACCCCATAACTAACATGGGAATAATATTGTAACAAATATTTTTTTATAGTCAAGGAAATATTTTGATGTCCATTTCATGTAATTTCCTTTATGGGCATTTTTCATATGCTTAACCGGCTACACCCTTTATTAATTCAGGCATGTTTCATTGTTATACAGTGAGGTAAATAATAATAATTAAAATCACATTTAAATTTTCAACACTCACTATTTCGATGAATTGTTTTCATCCACCATCTTCTTGGTTTCCAAGGATTTTCAATTTCATATTTTTTGTATATATGCACATAATTAAAATATGCAAACGCACAATAAGCTGCAGCAGCGGCAATTTCAGCAACGCCCATGTCGTTATTAGAAAATATTATTTTCAACATAATTAGTATATTAGCGTCCCCAGATTAGGGCAACAATATACAGAAAGTAGGTAATTTCGTAATAAATAAAAAAGTGTGTAAGTTGTGATTTGCTTAATACCTAAATAATATTTTCCAATCATGATAAAAGCAAATAAATAAAATTAATTAATTGTAAAAATATCCATGTCTTTCATTCACATTACTAAAAACAGAGACATTCGCCGAGCGGTCTCGGCGAGAGTGTACTGCAGGCATGAAAATTTATGTTTGTTGTTGACAGTTGGGTGAAAAGTCAATTTTATTTTTTGCTTAAATTAGGAAACCTTGTAACTGAAGTAAATTGTTTCGAATTTCCAACCGATAGGTAAAAAAGTTTTCTAATGTAGCCAAAAAGCAAATATTAAAATCCATTTTATTATATTTTAGAAATCATGCAGTTTTACCAATTGCTTTTAACATTGAGATATTACGCAACTGGTAAATTTTTACTAACTGCTGGAGATTGCATAAATGCCAACAAATATTAATTCCGCGCCAAAAGCTTCTTTGTCGCTACAAGGTACTGCACATTTTTTTTATTCTACGACGTGTTTATGTTTATTTACTATTTTAATTATTAGCAACCGCTCTGCTGATGAAAAATTTAGACCTAGGCCTACCTTTGTTGGGGTTTCACTTATTTTCTTAAAATAAACTATAACTAATGACCAGAAAATATTCTAGTTTATATTGTTGCTCATTGCTGTCACTGTCAGGTGATTTTTCGACAAAAACAAACTGCTTTTCACATGCTTTTCACTTGGTAACAAAAACTTGAAAAACTAACAAACAGAAAATCATTCATTTTTCGGCCAATCACAATCAACCTAGAGCTGTTAACTCTGTAGAAAGCGTTACTAACCTTAGGTTATTCAAGGATGTCCTAACCCACACATAAAATGCAGTTGATAAACCAATGCGAGTTTAACACTCACTTTGACCCGAAGTTAAACTTAGCCCAGGGCTAGCTAACACTCAAATTTAACCCTACATTAACAAACCGGTCCTAAACGAATAAACATTTTAATCTCATAAGAAATTAGCCTACTCTGATTAGAAACAATCGCAAACAATGAAAAAAAAACGTATCTTTATCCTTGATTTGCTTGAAAATTAAAAAAAAAACGACTGATTCTCCTCAAAAAAATTTCAAGTCTAAAAAAAAATTAATTTCATTCTCATAAGATTTGCCACGATTTTTTAATAACACCTAACCTTGGAAAGGTGTGGAACCCTTCTTTTCATACTGTCTAAGAAGTACAAACACGACATTTGAATACTGCACTCGAATACCATATTGGACATGGGTTTCGCCCACAAAGAAAGATAGCCTATATCGACAAATCTGTTGGCTTCAAGGTCGACGGACGTGACGTCACCACTGGTTCTCCTGAGATAGGGCACCCATTAAAAATTCATTGTAAGCAATGACTCGTTTTTATATTTTTCCTCACCATTCTTTAAATACGCATCGGACGAAGAAAATGTATAGAACTTTACTGAAATAGACTTAATGACGAAAAAATGGCGCTAATGCGAACACTCTGCAATCTAAAGAACCAGAGATAAGGAGGTATGAAGTTGAGAATTGTTTAGATCCGCGATTTATTAGACGTTTTGTCACAATAAAATAAAAAACCATAATAAGTATTTATCCGCAGAGTTCCTAATTAATCCAATTTCCTTGTTATGGAAAGAGGAAAAAAATAGAATGCATCAATTTTTTTTAAACGCGACAAAAATTGAAATTCTGTATGTATTCGACGCATTTACATAGATTTTACTCATTAAGGGGCCGTCTATAAATGATGTCACGCTTCTTTTTGTGATCCATATCTAGGAAGGAGACTAATTATTCGTTGGATTTCCAAAATTCGTGTCAAACCCGAGCTGTTCTTCAGCCACATCATAATTCGTTCCGAATTTGATATACCACGGATAGACAATTTCAAAACTCCATAACTTAAAAACTATTAATTTTTTGGCCTTGCTCTCATGGAGACTTTTATTCAGGATGATTTCATAAATAACATATTTCAATTTGAACCAAATCCACCGGGCATTATTTTACATAAGAAACGTGCGGGGTCTTTTTGTTAATATATCAACTTTATTTTATTGTTTGAATCATCTAAAATAATAATTTTCCTATAATTCCTTTGATCATATTTGTTCTCATATAATTTTAAATCTAAGAAAGGAACAAGACATTTTATTCTATAAAAACTTTTACTCCAAAACAAATTTGTTTAACATACTACTTTTTGTAATAGATGTGAATCGAGACTATGCTATAAAGCTGGTATGCCGGATACTTCCGGCAGTTTTTGGGCCCGTATACCAAGATATTTTTAAAGATCACATCGAAACGAACTTAAAAAAAAAGTTTGCACGTGATGACTGAGAAATTTCATCCCCCTTCACACACAAATAGGTATGCCACACCCGTCCGGCCAAATAAAGTGGTGTGCGAAATTTTTTTCTGAAAGAGTACGAAATTTTCTATCGAATACACTTCAAATAATCAATATCCGCGAAGAGAGGAAAACATTATTGCATTTTTATAATAATTCATTTTTTTAAACATTTTCGGCTTTTAAATCTACGCATACCAAGCTTATTTTGTTCGTATAATTTTTAACTATCAATCCACATAAAAATTTTTCGATTCCGCTATGAGGGGGCTTTCAGTGTCACCGGCTCCGGGGCTATTATTAACCGACCATCAACCTTCGGATGGTGGCTAACGTTGTAGCATAGGGAATAAGTTATCCTCTTCTATATATTGTTTATAACCCTCTGGTTTCGCACACCATGTTGGCATCATTTATGGATGAGTAAAACTAGTTATGTATCATATTTGTTATACTTGAAAGGGCATACCCGGATAAGCATGGTGTAACTGCCCCAAGCGGCTGGCGCTTATATTTGGCAGTAGGAAGCAATCTCGGAAAGTAGCAATTTCACAAAATATTAGCCCGAGAGGGGGACCGGTTTGGGGTGGGTAAGGGAGGGTCGGTTTTAGTAAAACTATTTTTTTTCTAAGAAACGGCGCATTCCATCGCTTTGTAAAAAATATATGTTAAAGAACCACTGAGAAAGTACTAAATAAAAAATCATGCCTAAATTCCGAAAACAGATAGAATAAAGAAAAACATATACATTATTTTCAGATTTTTTTTAGGGTAATTTATCCCTGCGGCGCCAGCCTGAAGTTTTTTTTGTAGCATGTCTGCGGACTCACTTATGTTTTATTTTTTCTCCAGTCTTGTCCGAAGATTACGTCATACTTTAAAAAAATGCCGAAGTGCGCAGTGCCTTATGCATATTTTGTGGACAATTTACCCCTTGCAAGTAAAGAAGGCCACACTGCAAAGTAAATATGGACACCTGAGTACATACTAGGGAGAGAACTTCTGCCTGTTTAGGTATGCTTGATAGATATCGTCCGTACGAAAGATAATACACGACAGCAGCTACATGGGAACAACATCCAACAGTTCGGCTCCCATTGACACATTCACAGAAATTGGCAAAACTACCTTTTGTAGACATTTCCAGCAAAGATGTACTGGACTTTCCTGAAATGACGGAAAAGGGCCTCACCTCTTCAAAGAGTGAAAATCAAAATTTCGTCTTAAAGTTAACTACACACTTGTTAAGCGTGTAGAAAATGTCAGCGTTTTTGGCGGTGTGGTGCGGCGTGTCTGATGGTCAAAAGCGCCGACATTTTTTAAGTGCTTAGTAGACCTGAAGACAACTATACACGTATCTAATAAATTTCAACAAACAATATTTCTGCCAAATTTCACGCATCTAGACCTAACCGTTTTCGAAAAAGCCTAAAATTTCAACCCCCTTTTTCATCCTCTTGGGGGTCGAATTTCGAAAAATTCCTTCTTAGTGGTTGCCTATGTCATTCGAGGAACCTCTATCTATGCTAAATTTGAAGTTTCTAGACCCAGCGGTTTGAGCTGTGCGTTGATAGATCAGTCAGTCAATGATTCAGTCAGGGTATTCTCTTATATATATATATATAGATATATTAAATACTCGAGTAATACTTTAATTCATAAAACCAACTCGTAACTTACGTTTCCCGAATTTTGAGATTTGTTTGTATTATACCGGTTATTTAGCACATTAAATTTTAGTTCTGCAAAATATGTTTTAATTGTGATTTTTTCTGTTGAATTTATAGATTTTTAATACACCCTGTTTACAGCGTGCTTGATATCTGTCTAACTGGAATAAAAACTATTTATTTTTAAATCGAAAGTGATAGAATCCAGAAACTTTAACAGGTGTCAATTACACGTTACTCTCAGTTTAAATTTAACTCAAAATATTTTAATTATGGTGTTTATTTCCACCAACCAACGATATACATAAATAATAAATACTTGGAAATATTCACAAATTGATATAAATTATTTTAATCTAAATTATATAAAAGCCAATAGAGACGGCCCTCAATATTGATAGATTAGAGCCATTAGAAGTATACAAGTGCGGTATTTTCAGTAAACGCCTCTCATATATACAAGCGTCCCGACGCAAAGCGTCCAGTTATCCCCTTGAATTCTGAACTGACTGATTAACATTAGCGCGAAATTTTCAATTGTTAGTGAGCTCGTTCAAATTTAATTGTGACTTAAAAATTCTTACATTTTGAAAATTATGTGTGAATAATATATAAAGATACAATAAATAATTGTAGTAATCGCAATATTAGCTTTATTATTGTTAATAATTGAAGACCAAATTTGTAAGTACAAATTTTCATAAACATTTTTGAAGGTAAATTCGTATCTTAGCGGAAGTAGGACACATTTTAAATATTTGGAAAAAATTTTACAGCTTCAAATTTAGTGTTTAAATAAATATTTTCTCCGTGTTCTAACGTTTGATCTCGAGATCGTTTGATACATTTACTGAATATATCTTCTTTTTATTTGCTATTCTAGTCAGCTGAAAAAATAATTACACTTTTTAAAGGCTTGTTCAAATTAATAAATGAACCGAATTATTATTGTTATATATCCGTTTAATACATATCTAACTACATAATATCAAAAGTTTACTATTCAAACGCTTGTTAAAACAAACGGTAACTAATATTTTATTAAATAAATCACTGCTCTAGATACTATTTATTTATTAGACGATGATAGATTTTTTAAAGCTATGTAAAAGCATTAGATTTACAGCACTTATATACTGATTTGTGGAGGTGTACCAAAATAAATTTAAAAGCAAATAAATGTGTTGTGGGAATGATTATCTTCTATTATTTACTTTTTAGCACATTGTAGTTAATATTAAAATTGTTTAGATATGTTATTAAAAAAACAAATTAGCTCTAGAATCAGTAACATTTAGTGGTACCTAAATTAAAATTATGGGTTATAATTCTTCAAAAAATCAGCGGTATATATTTTTTCTCACTATATGATGTCATTGGATAGCTAATTTTTCTCTCTATCGAATTCTTAAATAGAACAAAATTTCCTTTGTTCGACGAAAATGGTGAGATCTAGAATCATTTAGTGCAGTACCCAAATTAAAATAGTAGTAGCAATTGAAAAAATAAACTTTGTATATGTTTTTGTCAGTATGTGATATGTCATCGAGAAGCTATTTTTTTCCCTGTCGAATTGTTAAATAGAAGAAATTTCTATAGCCATTCGTCAAGTCAGATCCTATACCCTTCAATGTAACATTATTGGCATTCTATTATAATAAATAATTTTGCTCGAATATGACACAATTCACTTTTACGTGCTTAACCAAAAAGCTTAAAACTTTGCTCTAAAATTATAATAAAACATGGTTTATATAAAACGAGGCCTCTTACATTCTTCTAGAAAACACCCTGTTTGGTGGTTATGCCCAATTTGAAATGCATTATTCAAATTAGGCAAATACGTGTATTCTGAAATACTATTTTACATATTTGAAATAAAAATTAGTAAAAAGTCTACAAGTCTATATATAGACAGCTATTTTTTATTTGATATTTGAGTTCAGCGCTTTAAAATAATTATTCTACCAATTTTTCATCCGGAAACTAGTATTACAAGTAGAAATTGTTTTAATATGGTGGACAGCCAAGAGTATTTTCTCCATTAAAGCTCTTTCTCCACAAAATGTCTGATTGTGATACGGCGTCAGCAATTTTTGGTAAAGGGAGGAAGAAATCTAGAGCTACTTCAAAAAATTAAAAGAGCTTCAAGACTGTGCCGCTGTTTTAGGATTCCTGTGTCACACAGGTAGATGTGACAAAGCAAGGGAGAAGTTGTTATTATTGTTGAAGTTGTTATTCAGCTTTATAACACAGAAGACTTCAATGGTTTGAATAACCTAAGGCATCAAATTTACCCCCGCACTACGGCTAGGAAAAATATTCGGCCTTCTTTATTTTTCTGAGGTGAATTTTGTTTCAATATTTCTACATTGTTACTTTCATATACAATATTTTTGCAACTCCACACAAAAAAACTGCTGCCCAAAGAATCACTACTTCCATATCAGATTTTTTATCTAACTTTCTCACAACGAAAAAAAATTCATAAAAACAAATATTTTAAGTTATTCTGTATATTAAATATTTTGTTACACAAATCGCACTTAAAAGATTTGTTTTTCTGAATATTAGCTTAGCCCGCAAGACCAAGTGAATGTTGCATTACAAAAATTACATGACAACATTTCTACCCGTTCACGGTATGACATCGAATATTAATAAGTAGTAGGTTATCCCCTTTTATCCATATTTTAATATTGTTTTATTCCCCACCTCGCCTCACCTTGTCATCCCCTGTCCCACCTTCCCCTAATTACTCTTAATTACCTGCTAATAATTACCTTTAATTACTCTTAATTACCCGCTAATTACACCTACTAATTACCCCCCCCCCCACTTATTACCCCGAGCTCCGCCCCCAATGACGTCACAAAAAGGGTGGAGGGAGGAGGCCTAGGACCTACTATAATACCCTACTCCGGCTAACTTTCGAAAAAAATTTCGCGTACTTTAAAAAAAAATGGGGTATTATGTACATTCGAAAAAATGTATGGAACTTTAATAATATTTCAAATCGTCAACCCCAGAAACCCATAAAATATCTCACATAGATAGTGGGATGGGGGTGGTGGTAGTGGAGGTGGATGAAATAAAAAAAATTGTTGGGGCCTTTGGTTCTTGTATGCACACTAAATCACAATATTATTTCTTTTTACCCCTTTTGGTAATGGAGGTGGCTAATGCTAAAAAATGTTTTAAGACTTTAGCTTGTCTCATATATACTAAATACTAATGTTATGAACTCTTACTTGCTTGATTTACCACTTACCTCCATTATTTACCCCATTTTACCCCCTCAACCCTTCAACGGAAAGAGATCAAAATATAATCCAGTTCCAGATCCAAACAAGTCAATATTTTAAACGGTTCCAGTGTAATCGTACGCACAAAAAAAGTTACAGATAGACCGACAGACAGAAATTTTTTTTTCAAATTTAAAATCTCGACGTTTCATGAGATTCTAAGCCTATTTGAACAATACAGATTTTCAAAAAAAATTTTTGCGTTAATACTTTCACTGGATGTGGAAGTAATAAGTAGAGATAGGTCAGGTAATCTTGGGATCCATTAAACGGGACCGTTGGTGCCGATTTACTATGAATCGAGACCCATATATACAGGGTGATTCACATAAAACTCCCCGTGCAGTTTTCCGTGGTAACGAAAACGATATTCAAATTCTCTAAATGTCAGTCATTAGATATTCTTGGTGACTTTATGTTGTCTTTCAAATGTTGCCAATGATAATAGTAGGGAGCAAATGACAGTTCTATGAGAATGTGGTACCGTGGCACCGATATCAGAATGACAGTTCTGTGACAATCCACCGCTGCACCGACCAGACAGGAAGTTCATTGACCCCATTAATAAAATCTGATGAATATACAAATATCTACATTTCTATAAAAATAAATTAAATTAATAGGTTCACGAATCTAAACTAACATTTTGTATAATAGCCTCCTGCAGCTATTACGTAATTCAATTTTTGCGATATTGAATGAACAAATGAAATGCAGTATTGTTTTGTGATGTCCCAGCGTCGCGACGCTGGAAAGAAATTTTTCGATGACAGGAACTTTGGAAGTATAATTCTTTTAAAGTTGTTTGATTCTAAGTATTTTTTGTAGTACACAATTTTCCGTTAAAGCCAAGAAAAAAATCTCCAGTCGAATATTTGGTAACCAACAAGGAAATTAAAATTCGCTAAAAGGTGATCACCAGATACAAAAAGTACCTTTAAGAGGATTTGGAATTTTATTAATAATATAAATAAGTCCTTTTAAAACTATTTTATATCTGGTAGCAGCATAAAGGTTTATGTTGTGGGAGGAGTGGGTGCTTGTCATTGGGGGTTGGGGGTGTTGGGGTATTGTATAGTAGTAGGGGGGGGGAGGGAACTTAAGTCTATTCAAAGGAAATATGATTTCCAAGTTTAAAACATCTAAGCATGTGTTCTAATGTAAACATGTAATAATTAAATGGGAATGGGTTGGGGGAAGTTCTGTTTGTGGTGGAATAGATTAGATATTGAATACATATGATAAAAATAAATTTCGAAATTTTTTGTCCAAAAAAAGGGCCGAAGACAGACCTTATAGGTCCTCCTTCTTAAATATGTACATATTTATTTTTAAAGTAAATGTTCAAAATTGTTTCCTCCTTCGATTAGGGATTTTTTTTGTTTTATTTCGAAAACCACTGGTTTTATTGGAAAAACTGGAATCAAATAAATTTTAATATTATACTTCCAAAGTTTCTGTCGATGAAAAACTTCTTTCCGACGTCGCGACGCCCCAAACGCTAGTGTCACTGGCAACATTTGAAAGATGAAATACAGTCACCAATAATGTCTAACGACTGATTTTTACAGAATTTGAATATCTCTTTTCGTTACCACGGAAACTGTCCGGGTAGTTTTATGTGAATCACCCTGTATTTCGAGTAATTTCTAGTGGAATGTTTTCTGGTATAATGCTGATCATAGTCTAAAAAAATAAGATACTTATGTTCGAAATACTTCCAGTGCACTCAAAAAGGAATGGCTCAATTAAACTTCACACAACATTTATTCAAAAATATCCTTGTCTTTAAGTATCTTTAGCAAGTGCTTTCGGTTCAGTGATGAGTATTACGCTTGTGTGATAATCTACAACAAATCAATCGACTTTTATCTGTCGAAAATTGGTTTAATAAATTTTTATTATCTTCTATTGCAAGTAGAAATTGTGTCAAAAACAGTATTCTGTTCCTATGATCTTGTGCATCCAATTCTTGAAGTTTATTAATTTTATAATCATAAAACTTATTGTCCTCTAAAGTCTTCTGTATTACTTCATATGAAACGTTTATATCTATTGATGTCTTTCTTATAGACGCGCAGGACGTTCCTCAGACTGTCGTTTCATCTGTGGAAACTATCTTTTTTTTTTGTTTCAGGATAGAATAATAATAGTACCTATCTATTAGTAATATTTTTTTTCGTCTAGAAAACATCTTATGGACAGGAAGATTTCTATTTGGATTCTTTTCAGCGTATAATCTTCTAGAAGCTGGATTTTTTGTGTTCATCCATATACAGGGTGCAAATAATTGGATGATTAGTTTCATGTCAATAAGAAAAACTGACAATGAAGAATAACCAGACAAACAAAAATTCTATAAAACTTTTTCCTCTAGCACTTTGGAAAAACTGACCTAGGTAAAAAAAGAGTTACCTACGAACATTTTGAGAACCTCTGCCTGTACGTGAATGGACGTATAGTTGACATATGCAAGTTTGCATTTCCTCATTTGAATCAAAAAGTGCCATGTTTTTTGTGCTGACAAAACAGTTAGATTGGCCGGCGTACAGGTATTATATGGCACGGCGGCAAAAACAAAATTCGGTGATCTTTTCGCTTTTTTTATAAGTAAGAAATAAACTCTTACACATAAGAGACGGTGATAATATTCAAATAAGTCAAGTGACATTTATTTGGTGTTGTCTTACGTTGGTTATTTCTTATTATCGATGCATGGCCATTAAAAACAAAGGAGAGGTGGATTGCAAAAAGACTTCGAACTTGGTTTAATTCGATAGACGTTACTGACTCAGTCAATATTACAGCTATGGCAGGTAGTTCAGTCGGCTATGGCGTATTGTGTGGCGAATATTCTAATCGCACTGTCTGTCTGTCTATCTGTGTACTGGGTTCGAGCCTCAGCCTCGGCACTGATAATGTCGGTGAGTATGGATGTATGTCTGCGTGTTTCTACGAAATGAATAGCCAGACTATTTGCCACTATATGGTTTTAGATTAATGTGCATGAACTTCCGGTTTTGCCGACGTTTTTCGAATGCACAACATCCGTTTACTTCAATATGAGATATCTTATATATAAGTAGCTTTATTAAAATTCACTATCTTAGTAAATAAGTAAGTACTTGATACCGGATACAAAATAAAGTTGATCTTATTTTTCAAGATATAAAATTGCAGTTTTGTCTAATCAATGAAAATTAATTATTATTTTTTTATAGCATGTGCTAGGTATATAATTAATAAAATCCACGCCTTAGTTTATATGGCACGAGCCGATAACGAATTGGCTCGAAGAGTATTGGCAAAAGCTCAAGAACTGAACCTTCTTCAAGCTAGAGTAGAAGCGGAAAGACTGCGGTTTAGACATGGAAGATGGATATTATTGCAGGACAGAGCTGGGCACTACTTCAAGTAAAAGTAGTATAAATTGTATTTCAATTACTTTTATTACTTGAAGTATTGTACTTCAAATGAGTACTTGGTACTTGATACTTGCAGATATTTTAGAAGAAAATGTTAGCATATGATTTTCCAGCAATGAGCATTGACAACAAAAATTTTTCGCTTGGTCAGAAAGTGTTATACTATTACTACGTTCCAATTTTGGCCATAATTGATGTCGCCGATGCTGCCAATTGCAAGGAGAAAAAATGTTGGCATATATCGAGTGTTGATAGGCAGTATACCCTCTTCAACTAGCACCAAGCCCCAAAGTGTTATACTTCGTTTCACAATTGAATATTTTCTGGGACGGTTAGCGCCAAAACAGGCAGGGGGGGGGGGCAGGTCTGATTCACATAAGATAAAATACTCAGAAAAATATTTGCTAAAACATAACAGCAATGCCAACATGTTATATCCCAGGCCCCATGTATCGAGCTATCTCCTAAACTATAATATTCAAGAAATTTTGCCTAATCTGAAAAATTATTTAAAAATTTTTACTTTTAGTTATTTTAGAATATATTAATGAAATGGAATGTTATGTTTTTTAGGAGTAAAATTTTCTCATTTAGTAAAATAAAACAACTTCAAAAAACTGTATCATTATTTAAATATACCCTAAATATAAAAAATATGTCAATGTATAGAAATATTTACACATAAAGATTGGTTCAGACAAAAACAAAAAATTTAAAGTATTTGAAGTAGTTGAATGTACTTGTAAGTGTTTTACTTTTAAACAGTACTTGATACTTGATTCAACAAGAAAATATTTGAGGAGTTTAAATGTACTTGTTAGAATTAAATGACTAATTGAAGTAGTACAAGTAGTACTTACACCCAAAATTGCAAGTACTATCTGGAAGTACTTGATACTTGAAGTATTCTGCGATACTTGATGCAACAAGTACTCTAATTAACTATGTGGTACTTGATACTTGAAGTAGTTTAAATGAGTACTTTGCCCAGCTCTGTTGCAGGAGAATCATTTGTCTGATTTTCCCGTTCAAGATTTAGATTATTTAGAAGATTTGACATTTGGCACATTCCAAATTAAATGCGTCAAAACAGTCAAGAAGAAGAAGAAGGGGACAACGCTTTCTAATATGATGAAAGTATGAATGAGCCGGAATTGTTGAGAATTCGCGTTAGGTCTAGGCATCGCAATGTGATTAAGTATCAATTGTGAGTACATTATAACTACGATCAACAAATGGAAGAAGTAGGAGAAGTTGTAGGGTACGTCAAGAACTAATTGTATCCTACTTTTGTACTTGTAATACTGGAAGTTGAACAGTAGGAACTTGTTGCCCAGACCTGTAGCTAGAAAATGCTTTAAAGGTGGGCAAACAATTTTTCAGAGGGGGCCCGTGGGCCAAAAATTCATTTTTTCCATTTAAAAATAGCTACCTCATTATTTTCTGCGGTCGACGTAGGTCGGGGGAAAATTGTGCCAGGACGGGAGTAACCCGTCCTGGCCCACCCCTAGCTACAGGCCTGTTGTTGCCACGTAGCAAGTGTGATTTGGCGTTTAGGATATGCATGACATGAAGCACACGTAAAATATCCATCCATGAATATTTTAAGGGTAATTGAAGATGCTGGAAACTAACCCAAAGGACGTTGTCGAAGTTTAGTGAATAGACTAGATTTAAATTAGTAACCTATAGTTATACGAAACTTATATTTTTAATCGTTGTTTTGTCCTTTCAAAACCTATTCACTGCCACAATTTTAGAATGAAAAGTAGAGCAGAGTAGATTTTTCATCGCTAGCGATTTTTCCCTAACAGTCAATGATACTTTTTATATTTTATTTACCATAGCACCTTTTGCATACATTAATTATTTTAAGTTACTCTTTCTATATACCTTATTCATTTTATATATATTTTAGTTCGCATTGCTGCGAATGGAGCTTGTGTTTATTTTTTAAACTGTTTTTAATCTAATCTGGCCTCGTTCCATCCAGCCTTTCATTGTGCCTCGCACCGTGTATGTCTGGCTTGCACTGACACATGCTAAGGGTGGAATGCTGTTCTTTGTTAATTAATTTGAAATAAAATTTTTTTTTTGTTTAATTTCTATTCATGAATGATTAAAATAAGTAAATATTTAAAAAATAATAATAATCAGCTTTGCAATTTTTGCTAAAAATAATAAAGCTTAATGTATTATAAATAAACAAAAACTGCCTATTCTACTTAAAGGTCTCACAAATAATTAGTTTCCATTGACTAGACAGAACTGCAATTTTATATCTTGAAAAATAAAATCAACTTTGTTTTGTACCAAGAATATGATGTACCCGGTATCAAGCTAGCATCAGTGTTCTATTAATCAATGCACGTACTTACTTATTTACTAAGATAGTAAATTTTAATAAAGCTACTTATATATATGATGCATTAAATCGAAGTAAACGGGTTTTGTGCATTCGAAAAACGTGATATGACGTCACTTCCGGCAAAACCGAAAGTTCAGGCACATCAATCTAAGACCAAATAAGGACATATAATCTGATTATTCATTTCCAGCAGTTATCATTTCAATACCTGCAGTACGTTTTGAGAAATCGTTGATACAGTCTTTGGAGCCATCTATCGGAGAAACTGTCCATAATTTGAAGTTTTGCCAAAAGAACTTATTATTCAGAATCAGTTGAACTACAAGATATCAAAAATTCATCAAATTTGACAGGCCACCAATTTACCTATAAAACGTGCGGTGTCCTTTTGAATTATTTCATCCAAATTTTACAAACACAGAATTAAATGGCTTATTTTTAATAATATTTGCATTATAATTAGTTTAATTTTTCATGGACTGCTACTGAAAACTTTCAAGGCTTAAATTAAACTGTCGCTTATACAATGTGTCCACGGCAAAGGGGTATTATAGGTGTAAATGACAATTTTTTTTTGGATTAGAAACACAATTTTTTGTATTCTGCTCTTACTTCACCCAAAAACTATTTTTAGTATCTTGGACTTTAAAAAATTTATAAAGGGCGCTGGTAGCAGCTTAAAAATAAAATCGCATCAGGTAAAGTGCCTTTTCTGTGCGAAATATTGAAAAATTTTATTAGAAAAACTTGCTCAGAATTAAAAAATATGACGCTGTACCAAATTACAGAACTAAAAACATTTTTTTTTAATTTATAACATTTTTATTTTTTTTAATAATAGCTAATGATACATGGATAAGTAAATCGTTAATTTGTAAAATATTCAAAGAAAACAAAGTTTTTGCATTCAAACCAAGATTTCGACATAATCTTGAGTACAGTGATGAAGATAAGCACTTATACTTTTGTATGTTAATGGGGGAAAACTTTGCAGAAGACCGGTTTTTTCATCGACATATCATTTTCTCTGATGAAGCAACTTACCACCAATGGTGTTGTGTCTAGTCAGAATTGCCGCTACTGGAGCGATACAAACCCAAATTTTAGGCTTATTACAGGTAGTCATTATTCTAAAAGAGTTAATGTTTGGTGTGCAATATCCTACAATGGTATAATCGGACCATACTTCATTGATGGCAAATTGAATCAGAATAAATATTTAAATCTACTGGAAACATTTTTTCATGAATATTTACATACCTTGCCACTGGACGAAAGAGCACGTTTGTATTTTCAGCAAGATGCCCACAGCACACAAATAGTAAGGAATTGGCTGAATAATAATTTTACAGAAAAGTGGATTGGACGATTTGGATCCTTTTCGTATCCACCCAGATCACCTGATTTGACTATTTGCGATTTTTATTTATGGGGTCATCTGAAGCAAACTGTTTATTCATATGATTTAACAACGGATGTAAATATATTGAAAGAGAGAATTATAAATGCTATAAATTCAATTGACCTTCAAGCCATTCAAAATAGCTACAAAGAATTTAAGAACAGAGTTGATATATGTGTTGAAAATGGAGGAACATGGGTGGAATAAGCGAATTTAAATTATCATTACATTTATAATATTAAAAAAAATTAAAATTTTATAAACAAAAAAAAAATGTTTTTAGTTCTGTAATTTGGTACATCATATATTTTTAATTCTGAGCAAGTTTTTCTAATAAAATTTTTCAATATTTCGCACAGAAAAGGCACTTTACCTAATGCGATTTTTATTTTTAAGCCGTTACCAGCGCCCTCTATAATTTTTTTAAAGTCCAAGATACTAAAAATAGTTTTTGGGTGAAGCAAGAGCAGAATACAAAAAATTGTGTTTCTAATCCAAAAGAAATTGTCATTTCCACCTATAATACCGCTTTGCCGTGGACACATTGTATAACCCCCGAGTGAATAAAAACAGAAATTCTTTCTATTTAATAATTCGAAACAATAGCTTCCCAATGTCGTATCTCATACAGATTGTTACTGAGATGAAAATTATACAAAGCATTAATACGTTTTAAAAACTAATACCTAATATTTTAATTATTTAATTTATCGTTTGCCAATTTCGAAGAAATGAATTGTGGCGTCGTTAAGTAATCACCCTGTATAGCAATTATGAGCATATTGGTACATGTACTTAGATGACGAAAGAGAGCTACGTTAACTCTTATACTGCCTATTTATGCAGACAGCACTATGAAATGTTTTCTCTCTTATTTTTTAAATACTAGCTTGCCTAAATTTTAATATTACAAAATATATTCTTTTTTGACATTCCTGAATTACTGAAAAAATCTCTGGGACATCCTAGAATTGAATCATAGAATAAATTAAATAGAGATGTACCAATAGGCGCATAAATCTATATACATTGTTTCAGAGAAAAAATATTTGACAATAAATATGACATACAGAGTGGTCCGTCTGTCGTATTCACTTAATTTGTAACTTTATTTTCAGTATGTTATAAATATGATGTATACTTAGTGTTATTCAGTATATTCCTTGATGAAATAAGAATGCGGTATTTCTATTTTGATTTGAAGGCATACAGATTCGGCAAATGTAGTTTTATACAGGGTGTCCGGAAACAAAGTAGAAGAAAATTAAGTGTAGATTCCTCAGCCCAAATTAATTGAGGTTCTTCATATAACATTTTTCAAAATACTCCTTCGTTGTCAAGTTAAAGGGGTACGTTAAAAACCCCTTTAATTTTTTTACTCAAACAATATATTTGGCATATCTACTGTACTTATTGAAAGACATCTTGTGAATTTTTTTCATCCCCTTGATTATAGCAACCTACTAAATGTTTTCAAACATTATCGTTCAGTAATGACTGAAATGAACTCAATTGCATGAACGTAAATTTTATTTCTTTATCACGGAAACGGTTGGTAACACGACATTTTTTAAAGAGAAGAAAAAGTTTTAGAATTAACAAGGGAATCAAAAATTATTTTATTCTGAAATGTAAAATGAATGGATTTTAAAAATATATTATTGGTTGCCCATTCCACCCCTTGGTGAAGCACTCAAGGGAATGGAAAGAAATCACAAGATGCCTTTCAATAAGTGTAGTAGATATGCCAAATATTTTGTTTTTTAGAATTTTATTTTTTGAGTAAAAAAATGAAAACGGTTTTTAACGTACCCCTTTAAAGGGGCTGTAACTTGACAACGAAGGGGTATTTTGAAAAATATTATATGAAGAAATACAATTAATTTGGGCTAAGGAATCTACAGTTAATTTTTTTCTACTTTGTTTCCGGACACCCTGTATATGGGTCTTAAGGTAAACGAGCGCAAGAAAGAAAACAGATAAATTAGAAAAAGAAAGACGTATCTATTCCCACTACAATGCGTAGGCGGTTAGAAGTGATAAGTATAGATGCCCTACGTTGCCACACGACAAGGTGATAAAAATAAGATTTCACGAAGTGTGAAACGTGCTGGGAGCAGTACATCCGTCTTTCTTTCCTAATTTCTCTATTTTATTTCTTGCTCTTGTTTACCACAGCATATATAAAACTATATTTCCTGAATCTGTATACAATACGAAAACGTTTGTTAGCCATTCGGGAATCGACGCCGAGTACCTAGGATGACGTCATCAATTTTGAAATTAACAAATCCGTCATCAGCCTTTAAATCGTATTTATTCATCTCTATTTTTTACTGTGAGCATTTAAGTAGCTTATCATGAGGAACGTTATCTTGTTTTACAATTTTTTTTGAAAAAAAATGAGATGAGATAAAAAAATATTGAGACAGGAAAAAGCAAAATTAAATTGTTAATTTTTATGATTTTCTCATTTCATTATTGGCTTTCAGGAATACAACAAAAATAAACATCACAAATAAGGAAATAGTAATTTTTGTAATGAACAAATAAAAAAGATAACAAAACCAAAAAGTAAATAAATCAAGATTTCAGAAAAATAAAAATAGGTATAATACACCTCTCAAAATTCAAAGTTATTATTTTTTTGTTAGCTACTACTACCGGATCGTCAACGTTTCCATTGTTTTTACACATTTTTGTGCAATAAAAGTTATTCGTAGAATATTTTCAAAAAGGCTGACATTTTCTTTGGGTGCATGAACAAGTAAATTCCAATTTATTTGTTGCATGGAAATAAGCACATCAATAGAATATAATAGTAGTATCTCTGTTCCACTTCATGCATTGGAAGAGAGTCCTAATAAGCAGAATAGATGTTAAAGCTTCTCTAGTAGGAGGAAGGTGTTCTTTCTGTAGATACTGATATTATATTTCGCCTATATTAGTTGTCATGGTATTAGCAATGTACGACTGATAAACAATTTTTTTCATCATATTGGCGTTAAATTTTTCAATCTTTCCTAGTTTCTGGAACGTTAGTAACATGTTTTCATCAGCTTTGTCAAAAATCTTCCAACAAAAAGTTTTACCTTCTCTTGACAAATAAATTATATCCACAGCAATAAGGTAGTCGTAAATTTCAATGCACAAAGTTTAAAATTTATCTGAAAGGTCTCTAATAATGTTTCCAGGCATAAATATTATGGAACCATGGGCGTATATTCAGCTTGATCTGATTTTCATACTTATATACTAGCCCAGAGGTCAATAAATAAATGTGAAATAACTCCAGACAGGTGGTGCGTCTTGCCAAAATAATTTTAGTGGTCTTTTTACGTGATTTTTTGCTGTAGAAGTAAAGTTGTTCATTATTTAAATTTACTACTTTGGAAAAGAATTCTCATTGGACTCTTTTTCTTTTTTTGGCGCAGGAATATTTTCCATAATCTTGTAATTATGTTTTTTTTAAATTGAGATCGTAGTAATGAAAAAGATATAAGTTGGTATATTTGTGTATTAACAGAATAACTAAAAAAAATATTGTTCTCAACACTGTTCTTAGTTATGTACGTTAGGGTGGTCCTTATTTTACGACATTAGATTCTTTTCGGTCCCACCCCCCGAAAGTAGTTCTGATTATTTAAAATATGAACCATACAAAATTTTAACTCGATCGGATAACGCTAACCCGTGCCCCAAGGCCATTAAAAGTCACTAAAATACGTAATTTTCACATATTTTCAAAAGTGTCTCGTTACCGGTTGATCATATCAAAATTTTCTACATTTTTAATCGAATGGAAATTTCATTTTCTAAAACTACGTTTAATTGTATTTTTCTCGGGCAATTAATACTTTTCGAAATAATGGAGTTTTGATTGGCGTAAACAGGTACTAGAACATTCATATTCTCGCTACTGATGTGTTAGCAGATCTTTTAGATCCCATGAATTATTGGAATTGGCTTCTCAATAAGACCTTACAATCAATATTTTGTACACTACTGGCCATATAAAATGGGCCTCTCAAATTTTCATATTGTAATTTTGGCTTTAATCATTATTTGCTCATTTTCTACGTCGTTATCAGCACAACGTTCAGCAGATCGGCCTCTTCGCTTTTTGCTATCTGGTTTTCCTGAAATATCAACTGTTTTATATTGTCCACTCTTTGGTTGATGTGACCAAAAAATGTTCCTTAAAAATTCTCTTCTATTTTAGCTGTACTTTCAGATGTTTTTTATAGACATCTCTATCTCGAATATTTTTTGCCAAAATATTAATATTTAAATAATATGTAAAACGCTTTAACAAATCGTCACTTTAACTTCTCTGAAATTGAAATAAACTCATTTAAAACTTGTCTGCTAAATGGCAATTTACCGCCGATAATTTGATTAGTAAAATCTCTAAATGGAAAGATTTTAGCATAGTCGTGAAGACGCGTGACCGGTGAATTCAGTAGTATGTGACCATAATTGCGAAAAATTGAAGCCGATTGGAGGTCTGCTATATCTCCCTATTGAAGAGAACTTTTCATCCTATGATGTGTTTGGCCACATCAACCGAAAAGGAAAACATAAAACGGTTAATGGTTCATGGAAAATCAGATGGCAAATGGTGAAAGAAACTTAACAGACTCAGTGGTTCAGTGCTTACGTGTTAGCATTGAGATCACGAGTTTCCTGGTTCGAGGGTTCCTGGCTAGAATATGGATGTTTAGTGTCGCTTTTAGCGAATTAACGAAACTGTAGCAATGACCTAGACCGCAATTGAGTGAAACAACGTGGTTAGTTGCTGTTATCTCTACCGAGTTCGAGACTCAGCTGCAGCAGATGGCAATATCGCAGGGAATCGTTGTTGTTAAAAAACTACCAATGAAAAAGAGTTTGTTGAGGTAGTACACCTAGCAGGCAACCGCGACAGATACCGTGTTGCTATAAGACATCCCTTAGAAATGACGTTTTATAAAAATAAACTTTCTTCCAATTATGTATGTTTAACATTTCAATGTAATCAACAGTTCACGAGATACTATTGAAAATAGATGAAAATTGCATCTGATGGTGAATATTAATTGCCTTGGGGCACGGGTTAGCGTTATTTGATCGAGTTAAAATTTTGTATACTTTATTTTTTAAATAATCGGAACCACTTTGGGCGGTGAGGCCGAAAAAAAATGCTGGAAAAAAATATCGGTGCAAATTGCGTCTGATGGTGAATTTTAATTGCCTTGGGGCACGGGTTAGCGTTATCCAATCGAGTTAAACTTTTGTACACTTCATTTTTTAAATAATTGGAACCACTTTAAGAGGTGAGGCCGAAAAAAATATCATCAAGTATAGCTAAGGACCACCCTAATATACGTGCATGAACAGGTTAAGGAAGTATTAGAAACTTGGTCTCAATATAGATTCGAAAAAAATTATCGTTTCCTTTATAGCGTGGGACTTATTCTATTTACATATTCGTGTCTTTGTCTACATAATCACAAACAAGTACCCTTAATAGTGCTCCCTTACTTTATAATAATAATGCCAATGTTATATTTTGTAATTATTAAAAAAATAAACGTTATTATTTATGTAATACGCGCACATCAATTTACTTATCGAAATTAACTATTTCCCAAAAATAATGCATTTGCTACATTATCACAAAGTGGGAATAATGAGGCTGACATCTGACCTGTTCATAAATCATGTCTGCACTGTTTTCAAAATGGCCAACATTCGTTTTCAAATAGAATAATCATTGTACGGGGTGTTTTTAAAAAGTATGACAATTCACTTAACCACGCAGACTCAGCGGCTCAAAAGAAGCTGATTGAACTTAATTAACTTGTATCAGCTCTCTAAAGCTTAAAAAAACATATTCTTTAAATATTGTACAAACGGCTAGATATTTTTTGTAATACTGGTACGCTGTAACATATGTCAAAGGGTAGTAATTGAAAGAAAAAATAATTTTAAAATAAAGTTTTATAAATAGCTGATTTAGGGTTAAACCACCCTTCCATTCTACACCCTTTTTTAGTGGTACTCCTATGACTGTTAAAAACTACTAAAAATTAAAAACTATTTATTTTATCAGTCACCTCTTAATTTCAGTTCTACATGTACCTAGTATGAATAAAAAAAAAACAAAATGAAATTAAAAAACGAATAAAAAAAAATTAAAAGAAATCATTATTTTTCTCCAGTTTTCAACATTTCACCCTTTCAAACACATGACAAAGTTTTTAATATTTTGTCATTTAAAAATGATCACTGAAATGAAAAAAATACGATGCAAAAAGATGCAAAAAATTTGTAGCATTAAATTTTCTATAAAATAGAATATACCAAAAAAGTCACAGGGGGTAGGAGGGAAGAGTTATTTAACACTAAATCAGCCATATATAAAACATTGTTTTAAAATATTTTTACTTTAAACTATTACTCTTTGACATATGTTACAGCGTACTAGTATTGAAAAAAAGATCTCCAGTCATTTGTACAATATTTAAAGAATATGTTTCTTGTTTTCAAGTTTATAGGGGAGCGATTTTGGACAGAAGTGACAAAGTTTTAATTTCTAAAAAAAAAAGTTTGAGAGTTGCTATTGTTTCAAATTCTCTCTCTTCTCTTCTTATTCGCAGAGTCATTCATACCGATTTTACTTCTACATCCATGTAGTGGAGTGGAAGTACAGTAACTGTAAAAAAATGACATCAATGTAAGTGTTCTTAGTGGTGATTATGTAACTTAACGTCTATAAATAACACCTAATGATTTGTAGCGTTTTAACTAATGGATAGTCTTGCTCTTATCCAAAATATGAACAACGAGAGTGTTGGATGATGTTCCTGTCGCGAAACATATTTAGCAATTGGGCATCTGGCACGTTGTTGCACATATGGGATGGTGTTAAGTTTCATTACTGATAGGCCAAGGCAGCTCATCGGTAATAGTCTGTAAAGTTTTCTGTTGAAGCAGTTGTAATTTTTTAATGTTTGATGCACTCGCAGCGGTTTACAATTGCGCAGTGCACACCGTAAGTCCACAAGGGCTTAAGCATCACGCTTATTATTTATCGACAATTTATGGTTGTGATTAACTAGTGTAACTAGAAAAAATTCATGTCAAGTTGTTTTCTTTTCTTCGAGTTGCGTTTCTTCGAATTAAGACGTGTATCTAAGGTATTTGGCACTATTGGACTAGAACCTGCCAAGAGCGACATTTGAGCATGTTTCTCTTTTAAGAATGAAGGTAACAGTTGGAATCTTGCTTCGTTGGCTTTTATTCTTCATGTTTTCAACCATACTTGAATAATATTGAGAACATTCTACAGTTTTTTAGATACAAATCTTGGTATGTCACTTGTGCTTGGGATGGCGACATCATCTGCAAAGATGGCAATGAATGTGGTACGTATTTCAAAGATATCTGTAGTATATATCAGATATAGACTAGACCGAGCACACTTCTCTGAGGCACATCAAATTTTATGTGGTCTTAACCAAGAAAAATCATAAATTAGCTGTCAATTGAGATTTCCATTTACCTAGTAGCCTTTGATGCCCGACTTTATCAAGAGCTTGAGTAATTTCTAAAAAGGTAGCTGAATAATATTGTTTTACTTTCAGCTCCTTAACAAGATTTACCTGTTTAGTGGTTGTATGTTAGCCATAAAACCCAAACTGCTGTTTCAGAACAATTTTATCCACTCTAGTTGAAGTTTTAATCACTTAAGAAATAGTTTTGTGGACAATTCTGACAACTCATTGATTGGCCTGTAAGATGTTTCTTCTTCCACAGGCTCTCTTGGTTTTGGAATTCGAATTATTTGAGCAACTTTTCGGAAAAATGGCCAGTTCTCAAAAGAGCAGTGTGGGTGATTAATGCGAGTGCAGGTGTTTTTTGCATTCAAATTTCTTCTGATCATGGTTTTTACTTCACTAACTTTAATTGGTAAGGATGCTCTAGCAAGAGGTGATGGCATCTTCCAATCTTGTGATATTTGGGAAGGGAAAACTTTTCCCAGAAGATCTGTCAGTTTTTTTAATGGATGTTATTCTTTTCATGCTTCACCTTCTACAAGCACTGATTTTGTTGGTAGTAATACTTCCAGGTAATCTTGTATCGCATTACTTTTCTCGGTTAAGGCAGTTCTTTTAATACATGCATTTATTTAACATGGTTCCATTGGCGATTAAACAAGTTCACAAGTTCAAACTCTGAATACTTGTGATCAACTCAATTTGGAGGGGACGATAGGGCTTTGAAATGCATTTTAGGAGTAGTAAAATTCATTACCCCACTGATATTTGGCCGTCTTATTTTTTTAAAGGAAGGATGGCACCATCTCAAAGAAATACCAATAACACAACACGACTTCCGCCCTATATTAAATTATTTTCATATGTTTTAAATAAAACTACAACCAGTGATTGAAAGATAGACCGACCATACTGTAAATAAAATAATCAATATTAATGAAACATTCTATTCAATTAGGTGCAGAAGACTTTTATTAATAAAAAAATGAATAATGATAGTGATTACTACAACTACTCTAGTGCTGACGATTACGACAATACGGATGACCCACATTCTATATTTAATTGGAATGAATTGATACCCACCCTTATCGTGTATGGTGTTACATTTATTTTGGGATTGACTGGAAATATTTTGATCATATTTACAACGTTCAGATACAGAAGAATGCAAAGTGTTACGAATGTTTTTCTGTCAAGTTTGGCATGTTCAGACCTTCTCCTAATCATGTTCTGCATTCCCGTTAAGGTAAGATATTGTTATATATTGTTAATTAAATTATTTTGTTAGTATTATTATCGATTTTGTAAATGCCGTATTAAACTCAAAAAAAGTTTGAAGTTTATATGTGACACAGCTCAAATATCAATTATTTATACACTGTTTAATGGGTGTCTAAAAAAAATATCTATATGTATATACAGGGTGATCTACCGGATGACATGCTGAAAATTTATCAGTAGGTTGTCCCCACCGAAAGGAGTTAAAAAAAATTTAAAAAATATGACCAAAAAAAATTACCTTATTTTTTGTAGAAATGCGCTGCCAATGACGTTAACCAATCTGACGTAACGCGGTACAACCATATCACTTCCCCTCCCCCTTTATCAGACTTAGTATTGACAGCAAAGCTGGAGAGGGTAGAAGTGACTTTTTGGTTTTAATCAAATCACACTACAAAAATAGCAAAATACGTCGAAAAGACCTTGACCCTATGCTAGTGAACTCAACAACAACAAGTAGATATAAGAGATATTTACTTAAATCCGTCAATAACACAAAAAACACCAAACTTTGGCGGCATTTTGTACCTGCCAGTGTCCTGATTGTTCGATCGAAAGTCGAAAACGCGGCACTTTGACCGCACACGCCAGCTTAACTTTTTATGCCAATTAAGGAAATGTCAACATCTCCGAATATGTTCTTTCCCCAGTAAGTTCATTGCTCTATACTGGCTACATACAAGTACCAGTAGCGTATTTTTGCAAGCTTTAATGCAACAAAAATTACTAAATTGCCTTGGATCGCTCTAAAATTTTCCAGGGACTTTCCCACATAGAAGACTAGTATATCATTTTATTTTCCTCATGTCATGGTAAATCACCCTGTATAATAGCACACCAAGAAAATGAGCTATATTAAATATTACGGTTAAAACAAGAGACATTTTTTAAAATGTTTGGCAAAAATAAAACGAGTGCCTGATTTTAATTACGGGAAAATGAGCTATATAATTTGCGTAATCTCTTGTCAAAGGAGTATTAATATAGTTTTATGTCCTAAATTTAAATTTTGCATATCAGTACGAAATGTAATCTTTCTAAACAAGTAAGTGAGACTATCTGAAATAATCATTTGATGATTCATTGTACTATAGTGTAAAGTTGGCAGCATTTTCATATTCAACCATTTAGCTTCCAAAAGCTTGTCTTTCTACAGTTATTGCCAGTGGCGACTCGTCAGGGGAGGCAGGGGAGGCTGAGCCTACCTTTGGAAGAAGCAGCATATCTTCCAATCTTCCAAAAATCCGTTGTACTACCTCGGGGGTTGTGGGGAAATGTACAAGTTGTAATCATATTGCAAGTTAATTGTTTTTCAAAATATCAAGCCTCCTCTGCAGACGATACCATCAGCCGCCACTGGTTATTGCCTTAAAACTTTACTGCAATAGCAATTAGATTAAGAGTACCTCTAGTTAATTTTTTGTTACTCTATTACAATACACGTAAACTGGCGTCATATCTTCACGATATATAGAAATTTAGATATAGCCGGTGCCAGCTATTAATAATAACAATAATGTAATAAAAGAAGTGCAGAAAATCGCAGATGAATAGATACAATTGCCATTTTTGCCGCAGATTAAGCTATTTATATTGTCGATAATAAGGTATTATATGATTCTTGTATGCGTTTGTCCACTTTTTCTGCAGAAAAACGCATACAAGTGTTTTGACGTATTTACAATCTGTACTGTTTAGCAACTGTAAAGCACGGACCATACACAAACAACATCGATATACTCTACAACCAATAGAATGAGGTACACTTTGTACGTTTTAACTTATTTCAAGTAGGTAGCAAAATTTTAAAACTATAGATGCATTTAGCGTCCGTATGATTTCTGTATAACTTGCGACACGGTTACTAAATGTCAAATGATTATCAAACCAGAGTTTACATATTTTCGACAATGGTTAATTTTTTCATTGTCGATAAATAAGATGTAAAATTGATAGGAAAATTGTAATCGTTTAGATGTAAAATTAACTGCATTTAGTTGTAAGCCATGTCTATGGAGATATTGTGCACATCAAGCACTACCATTGCCATGTCAACACTATCTGGACTTGGACTATATGATACGTACATTTGACTTCGTTAGCGAAATTCTGTAATTTACAAAATTTGATAACAGTAGATAAATCATCTATATACCTATAAAACAAATAAAATTAGGCCTAATATCGACCCTTGAGGGACTTATTTTCTGACACTGATTTGATAATACATTAGTTAGATGACATTTACTGTGGTGCCAGATGCTTTAAGAAGGCAAAAGAATTGTAAGATGATTTGCTGACTTGCTACAATGTCAGAGACTTATGGTGCAAGATTCAGAACAGGTTATGTAAGCAGCATGTCAGTAGAAATAAGTATCAGCCGTACTGCGACTGCAGAAAAAGCAGGGAAACGACACTTATAGTACACTCAACTGGATCCAGAGTGCTGTGATTGGTATAATATCCGACGGAACCTTTTTCGCCTAAAGTTAGACGAATATTTAGTTGCTGGAATAAAAGACACATCCCATTTAAAATGTAAAGGTGTTGAACACTATCAAATAGCACTCTCTAGATACAATTCGAGTGCTCACATAAATTAAGAAAAGACGGGAAGGAGTATGAAGCAAAAAAATATTTGTTCCATGTAAATCCTTCAAATCTGCATCGAGACAACGTGTTGTGCTGTAGAAGTTGTTATAACGTATTGGAAGGAAATCTACTCTTGCCATGGAATAGCGACACAGAAGTCGGCGTGAGTATGAATCCTACGCGCATAGGGCTGGAGTATATTAAAAAAATTTGGCTGAAAGGTTAGTAGGCCAATTATCAGGTAGTCATCTTAGGTTCACACTGTATGTTATGGGCTTACAATTCAGATTATACAACCACTGAATCGCGGAATGTGGAGGCTGTGAGCGTTAAGTAACCAAAAAAAAATTAATTACTAAAATCCACACTAGCCATCTTACCAGTAATTGAATAATCTTATTTTAGGTATTCAGTAGATAACATTCCATTAGTTTTTTCCATATATTATTAATGCAAATCTGATATACCAACAAGAAATATCTCCTACGAGACATCTTATTATGTATGGTAGTATCTCTAGCCTTACCTAGAGGATACCTCATCATAAAAAAACATCTGTTGCTTTCAAAACCAAGAATGATTAAAAAACAAAATGAAAAAAATATAAAATCTCGCTTACCGCATGCATGTCTTAAATAAAATATTTTCTTCTACTGTCGACTCTAACTTCAAACCACAGAAAAACTATGCAAGTTTTTTCTTTCTCATCTGAAATCGTCAGGGTGGTACATAAATTACTCGAACCAAAATTACTATTACAAAACAACAAGAAAAATATTTTCTGTAAATCATAGTTCAACAAAGTAATTATTTGAAAATTGATTAAAGTGCTGTCTCCATATATTTATATTTCTATAGCTACTTCATCAACAGAAATTTCAAAAGCCCATAATCTTCGAACATAGCTTTTATAATTAAACTCAATCCGTTATTTTGTCCTTAATTACCTCCTAATGTGAATTCTAAAGCTCAAAATGTTGGGTATAACGGTTTAAAAAGATGGAAGGTGTGGACTATTAATTACTGTATACGAGCTATTAAATCATACAAAACTTTATACAGATTTTTGTGTTATTAGTGTGCTGTTGTTGGTACATGCTTCACTTCATGGCGAGGGTTTTTTCCTTAGTGTTGAAAGAACAGTAAGCGAGTGAGTTGATTTTACTCAGAGTTTTGTTTTATTACAAAATGTATTTCTATATTTAGATTTTTCCCGTTTTGCAACTTGTTAATGCATTGGCTGATACGTTGGTAATAAACACAAGTGTATTTATTTGATCTATTAGAATGTTTGCGGAGTTTTTAATGTCGATTTTAACTTGCTGCGTTTGCTGTTTGCTGAAATATATTTTAAAACCAAAATTTAAGTAAATGCAATGCGTTATGTGATATTTGTGCTACTAATAACACAGGTCTACAAAAAAATAGTCTCGTCCTAAGGTTCTCATCTAAATTTTCTGAAGTATTTTGACGGACTGAAGTTAATTTTGGACAAATTTCTGTCATGTCAGTTTTTGTCTACCACCCCTTTTATCCCCTAAAAATGGCAAGAAACGGTCTTCTCCTAAGGTTCTGATCTAACTTTTCTTAAAAACTTTGAGGAGCTGCAGCCAATTTTGAACAAAAAAAATTCTATCATGTTAGTTTCCCTTTACCACCTCCTTTTATCTCTTAGAGGTGGCAGAGGAAAACTGCGTGACAGAATTTTTTGTCCAAAATTGGCTTCAGCGCGTCAAAATACTTCAGAAAAGATAGATGAGAACCTTAGATGAGAACCTTAAAACAACTTTTTTTTGTAGACCTATGTAATTAATGTAAGGAACGAATGAACAAATGAAAGAGTATGAGCGGGTAGCAATGAAAAAAATGCCCCCGCACCTACCGAACTAAAACTGCTTCCCTAAGATGTCTCGTATGCTGACTGTCTTGTGTATAAAGTTTTAATCTCGTGGACTCTGCATGGGGTGGAAAAAAAAATTTACCCCTAAATGTTTTATTTTTTTTCTCACCTCCTATTTGACGGATCGCTTTGTAATTTGGCAAAAATAATATTAGTGTTAGGAGAGTTTATTTTAAAAAACATTACTCTCCTACGATGATTTTATGCGTTAAAAAAAAATAATAAATTTTTTTCAATGGCCTGAAGGGTGATTACCCTGTTTGACACTATTATCATATTTTGATATAATATGTATTTAAACTATGACTATAACAGTTATAGTTTTATTAATACGATGGAACAGGATAAAAATAAATAAAAATTATCTGAACTTGCAATATTACGAGTATATTATTTAATATTTAGATAGGTAATCATATAGAATGGGAGGATGTCTCAAACAAAGGAGTAGGATTGAAGGCTTTGTGGTCGCAATGGGATTCACTTAGAGCATTAGACGGGCTGTTATTATTATTACATACGGACATCTATAAGACTTATTTTATTAACCATTAGGAACATGATAACTCATAAAAAACAAAATTATTTATCCAAGTCACTTTCCTCATCTAACTGTGGCAGTAAAGAAAGTTTTATTGGTTGATTCGATTATAGTACCTCCATTTTTTTTTACATATACATTGTTACTGTTTTTGCGTTTTAAATTAAGTGAGCTGATTTTGCTCTCAACTATTGCTATCAGTTGTAGAACTTTCCATTTCGTGCATAACACTAACTACTATCTAAGTTTTTAAAAAAGGAAAAATTAAGTATTAGGTACAATACAAATAACATAAGAAAACCACGAGTACGATACACATACTTAAAATTCCGGAGATAGGATACTATATATGAGAACATAACAGTATGAGATGGTGCTACGGAGATTTGTAAGACAGATGCGGCTGCGGCAGAGCGGGGGCGCGAGTAGCCAGCGATCCGGCCGCCAATTGAAAAATGACATATTTTGTATTTTTAGTGCCTCTTCAACTGTCACAGCACGCACTTCTGACCCCGGGGTGTCTTTAAAGGCAGCTTCTATTTCGAGAGCACGCACCAAAGCCTCGCTAATACTTTGATGCCGCGATATTCTAAGAATTCGCCTGACCTCTTCGGCCCTGATGCCATCTAAAAAGGCTCCCACGGCTAGTTGTTCCTGAAATTCTCTTGGTGGACTCGGATATGCCAGGTGTGCCAGTCTCTCTATCGCAGCTTCGAATTCTTGTAAGCTTTCCCAACCTTTGGCGTCCTTGATTTTAGCTGAGCCTGGTATATTGGGCAAGGTGTTGGTCGCCATATCTTAAGTCTAATGCAGCTTCCAAGATTTTCAAGTCCCTTTGTTTCTCCACCGGGATGGTCTGAAGTTAGTCTGAGGCTTGGCCCCTTAGCGCCAGAACTAATGCCATAGCCTTTTCCTCGTTATCCCAGTTATTCGCACTTGCAGCCGCCTCAAATTGTCTCTTGTACGTTGTTCATGAGATTTGACCGTCAAATGAGGGAGGTTTTAAGCGAGGACCTGATCATGCTACCGGCTAGCCTCCTTTCTCTCAATTGTCGTTTAAGGCTCTCCACTTCCCCTTCGACCTCACTAATCTTTTCTTTGATGTTGCTTACTTCCCCTTTGACTTGACTGACTTCTGTCTTGACCACACCTACTTTATCTTCGACCTTGTTTATCTCTTCTTTGATTTCGTTAGTGATTGAATTCATAGCGTCTTGTTGGATTTCCATTTGATCGCTCAGGATTTTCCTCAGTTCTTCCTGACGTCTTTCTTGTTCCTCTTTTTCTTCTTGGCGTTGTCTTTCTTGTTCTTCTTTCTCCTCTTGACGCCTTATTTCCAGGTCTTCCATTATTTCCTTCAATTCGTGTCTTTATTCTTGACGCCGCCTTTCTTCCTCCTGACGTCTTCTTTCTTGCTCTTCTTTTTCTTCTTGACGTCGCTTTTCTTGTTCTTCTTTTTCTTTGCGATGTCTTATCTGAAGTTAAATAACTAAACATGAATGAATTATATGATTACCTATCTAAATATTAAATAATATACTCGTAATATTGCAAGTTCAGATAATTTTTATTTATTTTAACCTGTTCCACCGCATTAATAAAACTGTAACTGTTATATGTTATAGTGTAAATACATATTGTATCAAAATATGGTAATAGTGTCACCCTTCAGGCCATTGAAAAAATATATTAATTTTTTTTTAATGCATAAAATCATCGTAGAAGAGTAATATTTTTTAAAATAAACTATCCTAACACTAATATTATTTGTGTCAAATTACAAAGCGATCCATCAAATAGGAGGTGGTAAAAAAAACAAAACATTTAGGGGTAAATTGTTTATTTTTCCACTCCATGCAGAGTCCACGAGCTTAAAACTTTGTACACAAGAGAGTCAGCATACGAGACATCTTATGGAAGCCATTTTAGTTCGGTAGGTGCGGGGGCACTTTTTACATTGCTACCCGCTCATACTCTTGTTTAAATAAATAAAAATTGATTAAAAAATATTGATAGACATTTCACTAGACCAACAGTAACAATTTTTGAAGAAAAAACGGAAATAAAGTGCTCAAAAGGATCAATTCTGAAGAATTTACATTTTTTGAGTTAAGAGTTGTTTTTGGGACACCGTGGAGGTGTGTTAAGGCGACAAACACACATGTATATACATAAAATTCGAAAAATCCCAAAAAGTGATTTTTCCCCATGCAATTTAAATAGGAAACTTCAGGTCTCCATAGGCACCATTTAAAATCAAATTTTTGAAAAAACAAAAAATACGTACTTGCTTTTTCGGATTTGGAAACAAATTGGGGGGATCGAGACCCTCTATAAAAAATTAAGTCATTTTTGGACCACCCCAATATTTATTAAGAAAAAAAAACTATGCAAAGCTAATTTTAGACCAACAGAGGATTACTCTTACGCTTAATTCTATAAAGCATCTAAATTAATATTCACTAGTGAATTTAACTGGCACAAAAAGAGAAATTATTTTAAAGACAAAAACATAATAAAAATGGAAAAATTTGGTCCTGCAAGTTATAGCATTATTAATTATCTCCTACACTCGAATGGTATTAATACTTATCGCTCAGTGATAATGTTTTTAACTTATGTTTGAATGTTAAAGAATTACAGGATTTTAGAGAAGTAGGTGAAAAAAACCGCTGCCCAAGGAATCACTACTTCCACATCCAGATTCTCTATCCAAGTCACTCACAACGAAAAAAACTTTGTATGTGAAAATAACTGTTTATGGAACTTTAATAATATAATATTTGAAATCCTCTACCCCAAAAACCCATAAAACGATACCCCACATCGGTAGTGGGGTGGGGGGTGGTGATAGGGGGTGGATGAAGTAAAAAAATATTTTGAGGTTTCTGGTTCCTGTACATAGGTACACTAAATCACAATTTTTTTTCATCCCCTTTAATAAGGGGGTGGGGGTGGTAATTCCAAAAATTTTTTGAGACCTTAGCTTCTCTTGTATATACTAAATACCAATTTTATGGACTATTACCTGCTTGATTGACCTATTTACCCCAATTTACCCCCCAACCCTTCGACGGAACAAGATGAAAATATAATCTAGTTCTAGATCTCGTTAAAGTACATATGTGTACCAAATTTCAAGTCAATATCTTAAACGGTTCCAGAGTAAACGTGCGCACAAAAAAGTTACAGACAGACCGACAGACAGACCGACAGACAGACCGACAGACAAAAATTTTTTTTCCGCTCAAACTTAAAATCTCGACGTTTCATGACATTTTAAGCCTATTTGGACAATAAAAATTTTAAAAAATTTTTTGTCGTTACTATACTTCCACTGGACGTGGAAGTAATTATACATTTTTATTGTACTATAAGGGAGGGCTACGAATACAAACCTTCAATACTTAAATCAGAAGTGGAGGCATAAACATAAACTAAAAACTGGTAAAGCAGCAACACTAACAATAAATGATGAGCAGACTTTCTATTTACGTTTTGTCAACTTTTTGTAATTTTCAAAAATCAAGAAAAACTGTAACTGTTAGTTTTTAATTTAATTTATCAAAAAAGCAAGAAATTATTAAAAAATGTAATAAAAAACACTTAATCATCATGCCTATATGCCAAAAATTTAGTTTTGATCGTTTCCAATAAAAAATAAAAAATGTGATTTACAAACTGAATTTAGTTTGTCATTCTGGGACAAAATGCAGTTTCTTTGTCTGCACGAGGTAACCTTGACTGAAATGGTATTGAAGATGTTGAAAAAAACAAAAAATACGAGAGAAAAATATTACTATTATTAAAAAATGGCCATATTATATTAATATTACACGTCAATAATGTTTTGCCGAGGCATTTCTTTTTGTCTTCCTGCTACCACGGTCCACATCACCGACCACATGCTTTCCTTCAGTTACGTTCATTTTTGTTGATAACTTTCATAGTACAGTACGTAGAGGTAAAAAATATGTAAAATATCGGAATAATTTCATATGTAATGATAATTTTTTTTATGGGTTATTATTGTAATAAAAAGTATCGTCTTCAGTTTCTATGATCTGGATACTTGCTCTCGCCCTCAAGGGGTGAAAATGACCCCAAATTTAAATATTCAATATTTGAAAAAGTATTACCAATTTATTTTTGAAACGTAGGATAGTTATGTTTTTGTTGATTGCGAATCTGAAGTCAAAATCAAAAAATTCAAAATGGCAGCTCTAATACGGCGGATGAAATTTTTTTCTAAAACAAGTATTTTAAACGGACAAAAAAAATGAGCATCTAGGTGATTCTATACATTAACCAAAAACAGTATTTAAAAAAAAATTATTAAGCAATTACAATAACAAAATGGCGACATTTTGTTAGAAAAAATGTGAAATACCATCTATAAAATTAAATATCTCCGAAACTATCAACCCTACACATGTTTAAAAAGATAAATTCATTCCCAGTTTATAAGCTTCATTTTTGATCTCCACCATATTTTTCTAAAACTAATATTTATGGAGATATTTGCAGAGAAACAAAAATATTATGTTTTTTCTAAAATCCCGTTACAGTTTAAAATGCATTTTTTTTTCTAAAGACAAAAAAAATTTGAGCGTCTAGATCTTACCATATATTAACGAAAAACAGTCTATGTAACAGTATATATATTCATATTTTTTTAATTACTGACTACTTACATTAACAAAATGACTTTGTATTCTATAGAAATAGACAAAACATCATTTGAAAGCCTAATTAATAGTCATTTGTTTTGGTTGTTAGCGTTTTTGACATAAGTGCCATAGTTTCTGAGATATTTAACAATTAAATTAAATACTGCGCCTTATAAATGTTCGAACGCCACCTTTATACTTCCAGATCTCCTAAACAACAAACTCTATAAAAATCAGAGAAAAACACAATTCATCCTCAATTTAGTAGCTTTCTTATTTGTTTCTAGTATGTTTTCACTCAATGTATATCCAAATTAAAAGATTAACCGAAAGTAGTAGCTGTTTAAAGTACAAGGCTCCTTCTTCTTGACATTTTCTGGCTCGATCAGTGGCGTTTCGCATAACATTTCGCAATATAGCTGCAGTTATACTTATAAAAACTTCGCAGATATGACTTTAAGTTCCAAGTGTTTTAGAGGGATGTACAAAAAAACTCGTTCTTTCTCATGACCCCATAAAAAAAAATCAATTATATCTGGTGGACGGGCAAGCCAACGTACAGGGCTATTTGTTGCAATTACTCGTCTATTATACCGATTCACTAAATGGACCATAAATCAAGCAGCATTGTGAGGTGGAGCTCCATCTTGTTAAAAATATATTTATTCTGACCTTGCAAGTAGTCCATCAACATTTCATCAATACCGATTTGAAGGTATTTTAAATATCTCTCGTGTCAAAGAAGAAAAAATTCGTCCAATAATTCTTGTTCCAATTTCCCCAGTCCACACGTTAACTCCAAATCTTTCCGGAAAATTACCTTCCCTCGTTAAATGTTGATTTTGTTGTGTCTAATATCAATTGCTTTGTTTATTAAACATTCCATTGTTGGTGAATCTCGACTCATCAGAAAACAATATCAAAGAAACAAAATTCGGTTTAGCGGTATTGTTCTGAAGTAACCAGTCACAATAAGCTAATACCATCATCTTCGTACAAATGCTGATGCAACTGATATTTAATCGTGCGGTAACTATGGTTCTTGAGAATCTTTCTTGCTGGCTCATGACTAATTTGCACCTTTTTTTCTATTAAAAGCAGTAAGATTCATTTCTGCAAAAGACAAAACTTTGATTTCTATCGCTTTGTCAAGTTTCAAGATTGTTATCAGTTCCTTCTGCATACTTGATAAGGGTATTTTTTCGAACTTTTAATTCACACACCTACAAATTTTAACTTTTATTTTGTATCGTTAACCAAATCCACTTATTTGCATTGTTTTGATCCCAGCTACGTCTAACATAGTCATAAACAAATTTGTTTACCTCTAAAAATTGTAATAACTGACCCAACTCACATATTATGGTATAATTTTAATTAAAAAAGCAATTAATTACATCATGCGAAAAAATATTTGCCATTTTGATATATATTTCAAATGTTATATACTATATATTTAATTAGAATATAAGCCCTTTAATCAGAAAATTAATTATTCTTCTTGCGCTTCTTAGCCCGTCTCTTATAAGTTACTTCTGGAGCATCTCTTATACATGTCCAACAGTAGTCTGCCAACATCGCAGAAGTCCATTTGCCCTGATATCTTTTTTCCATATTTTGAATATCCTGGTGGAATCTCTCTCCATGCTCATCACTTACTGCACCACAGTTTTCTGGGAAGTAATCTAGGTGTGAATGTAGAAAGTGGACTTTTAATGACATATTGCATCCTAATTTCTGGTAGCAAGAAAGAAGATTCCCAACAAGGTCTCCGTAGTTCTCTGCTCTTTTGTTACCGAGAAAGTGTGTTGCTACCATTTTAAAGGAATTCCAAGCAGCTTTTTTATTACCTTCTAGAATGTTGTCAAATTCAGCATCTTTGAAAAGGTTCTTGATTTGAGGACCCACAAAAATTTCCTCTTTAATTTTCGCATTACTAAGTCTGGGAAATTTTTGTTTTAAATAACTGAAAGCACGTCCTTCTTTGTCCATAGCTTTTACCAAGTTTTTCATAAGCTCCAGTTTTATGTGGAGTGGTGGCAGTATTACCTTTTGCGAATCAACTAATGGAATGTTAGCAACAATGTTCTAATCGCGCTCGACTGTCCCACTCACAAAGAAAACAGCAAGTAAGATAGCTATCACTTTTAAGTCTGCACAAATCTGCCACTTATACTTGTTATATAATTCCCAATTTTCTATTCGTTATGACTTAAAGACTATCAATTTATATGAAAAGTTGCATAGAAACTTTTCTTCTTAAAATTTGATTCTTCAGGGCCAGATTATCCAATAGGCTAACTAGGCTATAGCGTAGTTGCGCCAATGCGTGAAGGGGCGCTTCAGCAATTCAATAGTAACTAATTTTACTTCCTGATAGCCGTCAAGTGACGTTAAGTCAAAGCCAATATTGCGAGTACTACTACTACTATTTGATTATTTTATTTTGAATTTTGATAGAATTATCGAAATTATTACCTCTGTACTGTAGCAACATTTTACAGAGTTACTTATAGAATTATACTGTAGCAGAGTTCGTAAGCAAGAAGTCATGAAAAAGGATCTAATTTTTGTTATATCTGTTAATTATAAATTAACATTTTATACTAACTACATTATAAATAAATAATATAACATACCAAATTAAACATTATGTGTATTGAAAATTAGTACTTTTGTTTTATCCCAGCCAAGGGCGTAGGGGGAGGGGGGTGGCGCCAATTTGATTTTACCCTTGGACCCGTACTAGCTCTCCACTGGCCTGATCCGGCCCTGTCTGCATCACTTCTGCCACTGAACATTAAAACCCCACATTTATTATTATTGAGAAACAAATTATGTTGATATGTTCAAGAGGTATATTATATATTGTATCTAAATGTTTATTTATCATATTCTGTGTAAGAAGAAAGTTGTCTTTTTGAAAACGGTAACATAAATGCGTATCATCTGCGTATGCATCTCAATTCTATTAAGAATTTCTGTTGTGTACAACACAAGGAATAAGGGCTATAGGATTGAACACTGTGGAACTCTAATTAATAGAAAAGCGAACGTTGAGTATGAGTAGTACTCGTACTATCTATCGCCTATTGTGAATAAGATTTAAAAAGTTAACCGCAATTTCATCAAAACCATACAATTTTGCCTTGGCACACATTTATCAAAGTTTTGGAATAATTTATTACAACCAAAGCAGTGATCATACATCTATCTCTACACCTTAAGCTAAGGATACACGCAGACACAAAAATGTCTAGATCATATGTCTAGATCGAATATCGACGTATGTACAGCACCTAGAGCAGTGTCGCTAGATCGGACATTCGGTGTCACGACATCGCTCTCGCAATTTGATAGACCATTGTCTGAACATATTTATTTCAAGCTGTTGAGACACGATCTAGGTGTACCGGCAGACTGGAAATTTATTGCTAGAGTGATCAGTGAGAAGTACAGTTATTTTGATTCTACGCTATATATTTAAGGCTTATTATTGATTTACTGTAGGTGTTGTAATAAAAAAAACCCTGCCCAAGGAATCAGTACTTCCACATGCATCCAGATTTTCCAACCAAGTCTCTCGCAACGAAAAAATTTTGTATGTGGAAATAATTGTTTATGGAACTTTAATAATGTAATATTTGAAATCGCCAAAAACCCATAAAACGATATCCCACATCGGCAGTGGGGTGGGAGTAGTGGTAATGGTGGTGGATGAAATAAAAAAATATTTTGAAGTTTTTGGTTTTTGTGCACACACTAAATCACATTTTTTTTACCATTTAATAATGGGGTGGGGGTGGTAATGGGGATGGCTAATGAAAAAAAAAAATGAGACCTTACAGCTTCTCTTGTATATACTAAATACCAATTTTTTGGACTCTTACTTGCTTGATTTATCTATTTGCCACCATTTACCCCAACTCTTCAACAGAATTAGCGGAAAATATAATCTATATTCCAGATCACGTTAAAATACATACGTGTACCAAATTTCAAGTCAATACCTTAAACGGTTCCAGAGTAAACGTGCGTACAAAAAAAGTTAGACAGACACACAGAATTTCTTTTCGCTCAAACTTAAAATCTCGACGTTTCATGACAATTTAAGCCTATTTGAACAATAAAAATTTTCAAAATTTTTTTTGTCGTTACCTTACTTCTACCTAGCAAGTCCGGGCTTTTCTTTTTTTTTTCGTCTTTTTACAATACAATGAACAATCACTGCAGCCGCGAAACGACGTCTTCTTCGTGACATGATCAAAAACTATTTGATGTACATAAGTGTCTGTACTGCAAAATAAATATCGTGTGGATACAACACTAGAGAAGTCTAGCAACTCCAGTATACTGAATTGCTCTAGATATCTCTCTATGCGCAAATTAGCCTCACAATGTGAACACACTGTAGAGTAATCTAGACACAACTCTCGACATTTTAGTGTCTACGTGTATCCTTACCTTTATAATGTCAGTGTAACTTGACAATTCAATGATAAGTTTACTAAAATGGCAATATTCTGCTTATCAAGAGATTTCATGTTGTTAAGGTAAGGATACACGTAGACACTAAAATGTCGAGAGTTGTATCTAGATTACTCTACAGTGTGTTCACATTGTGAGGCTAATTTGCGCATAGAGAGATATCTAGAGCAATTCAGTAGACTGGAGTTGCTAGACTTCTCTAGTGTTGTATCCACACGATATTTATTTTGCAGTACAGACACTTATGTACATCAAATAGTTTTTGATCAAAAGAAAACCCCGGACTTGCTAGGTAGAAGTATGGTAACGACAAAAAAAATTCTGAAAATTTTTATTGTTCAAATAGGCTTAGATTATCATGAAACGTCGAGATTTTAAGTTTGAGCGAAAAAAAATTCTGTCTGTCTGTCTAACTTTTTTTGTACGCGCGTTTACTCTGGAACCGTTTATGATATTGACTTGAAATTTGGTACACGTATGTATTTTAACGTGATCTGGAATATAGATTATATTTTCCTCTAATTCTGTTGAAGAGTTGGGGTAAATGGGGGCAAATAGATAAATCAAGCAAGTAAGAGTCCAAAAAATTGGTATTTAGTATATACAAGAGAAGCTATAAGGTCTCATTTTTTTTTCATTAGCCATCCCCTTTACCACCCCCACCCCATTATTAAAGGGGTGAAAAAAAAATGTGATTTAGTGTGTGCACAAGAACCAAAAACCTCAAAATATTTTTTTACTTCATCCACCCCCATTACCACTACCCCCACCCCACTGCCGATGTGGGATATCGTTTTATGAGTTTTTGGGGTAGACGATTTCAAATATTACATTATTAAAGTTCCATAAACAATTATTTCCACATACAAAATTTTTTCGTTGCGAGAGACTTAGTTGGAAAATCTGGATGCATGTGGAAGTACTGATTCCTTGGGCAGGGTTTTTTTTATTACAACACCTACAGTAAATCAATAATAAGCCTTAAATATATAGCGTAGAATCAAAATAACTGTACTTCTCACTGATCACTCTAGCAATAAATTTCCAGTCTGCCGGTATACCTAGATCGTGTGTCAACACCTTGAAATAAATATGTTCAGACAATGGTCTATCAAATTGCGAGAGCGGTGTCGTGACACCGAATGTCCGATCTAGCGACACTGCTCTAGGTGCTGTACATACGTCGATATTCGATCTAGACATATGATCTAGACATTTTTGTGTCTGCGTGTATCCTTAGCTTTAGAATTTTTCGGAATCAAATAAGAGTTATTTTTTTAACTGATATTTATTTGTTACTTCCCTTGCTTACCGAGGAGTATTGCAATCATAAAAAATCACGGATTTCCACGTTTCAGAATATGTAAATTTCTCATACTTTGAAATGCATTCAAATCCATCTGTAATACGAACTGATGCATGTTGTAATTTCATATTTGCGATTTCTGTGGTATACATTCTATCTCTAGTTATGTTGTGTACTGCGGATTTTATCTTTTATATTAATGTAATTGCCTTTATTAATTAAAACATGAGTTCAATTTTATTGAGGTGTAAAATTTTGGTAAACTATGTAAAAGTTGCTTTTTGCTTTTATTTTCTGTTTGCTGATCATATTTGACATATAATTTAAGTTGAGTAAATCTAAAACATATGTGTTCCATGTTTACCTATTATATAAGTGATAATGAATGCTGTTGTATGATAAAGATAAAGAATGCACTGTATCCATAGTAACTACATATTATCACAAACTACTATATTTAGCTTTTGTATACTAATAATTAGAAATTAATTAATTATTACAATGTGTTATCTTTTGCATCATTTGGTCATAAATATGTTTAAAATTTGTCTCCGGATTTGTACCAAATTGAAATGAAATTTTTTGTTCCTTATCAGTTAGTTCAGTGCTTAGGTAAAAATCAGAAGGGGTTACTGTTTATGAAAGCATAAACAAAATCAACATGTGTAACAAAATCACTTGGTAATTACATATTTTGTTTGAAGTTAGAAACCTCGTGGAAATTTTACTGGTGCTGACTAATTATATTTGCTCTGGCAGCTAAAAGATTTGTATTTGAACCATAGCGGAACATAGGCTATCAGCACTGATCTAATATACGTATATTTATACATACTTCATTCATTATTTGAATCTTTATTTTCCTGTGAAAGAAATATCATGCACAAATCGAGGTCAATTTAAAAATTGAATTGGCAGATTGCAACAAGTAAAGCGCTATCTGAGAATACTTCATCTAAACATTTATCCCGGATTGAAGTATTCGTGATCAAATTGTGGTATATAAATATGTAGTATACATAACACTGATGCGCTTCAAGGCTCTCAACAAACCGCTTTTATGGTAAACTGTATATGCTACATTAGGGTGATGCAAAAAACTCACTATTCGGGTATCTGTTATTACACCTCATCATATTCGAGAGTGTGAAAGAACAAAGATTTTGCTGTATTGTAAATCTAAATCGGTTAATATTTAGAGGTCGCTACCAGCCGTTATTTTTTATCAAAAAATTTAAGAAATTAAGGTACCTTAAAAAATGTAATAACTCCTACAATTTTATTTATAGGTAGACAAAATTTTGCATTAATCTAACTTCTGGAATGTGTTTTTCAAAAAACTGGGTCAAATACTTGGATATTTCACTATGAATTTTTGTTTTAAATTTCTATGGGAAATTTTTTTTTCTTTGGATAACATTAAAAGGCTGCATGATAACATTCGCATAAGAAATTACTCTGAAGTGAACAAAAAAATGACCTCCATATGTTAGAAATCTGCTTGTCGAAAAGACTGGACTGTACGACATATAAATTAAGGAATTTGTTTTTTCTTCAAAAGAATTAAAAAATATAGACGGAATTTCCGTAATTTGCCTCTTCCAAACTGTTTTATTATAATTGTGCTCATAAAAACAATGGAACATGATAATAATGAATAGTTGAATGACATAAAATAGGTCACATATTAATAATAATAATGTTTATTTGCAATAAGAATGTATACAATTTATCAGTTGTAATCAATGAAGTAAATATTGTAAAATGGATCTGAAAGCGATTTAAAAAATATAACCCCAGACCCTAAAAGAGGAGTTATAAATTTGACGCGTACATTTGTATGGTTGTTTGTCTGTCTGTCTGTGGCATCATATCTCTTCAACGGGTGATCCGATTTTGATGTAGTTTTTTTATTTGAAAGAGTATTTTATCGAGAAGGTTATAGGCTATATCAGATTTTGATGTTTGGTCGCCATCTTAAATTCGCCATGTTGAACTTCTCTAGAAATTGTCCGATTGAAGTAAAATTGAATATGTGCAGACAATTATGGTAGCCGAACATGATTTAGACCTCATTTTGATTCGGTTATATGAAACTGGTACGATTAGATACATTGATCGGGGGTTTTTAAAAATTTTCAATTTTATTCACGAAAAAATTATGTTAGGCTACGAGAATATCCATTGCTTATCTTTAATTTCTGTAATTCTATCTCGCCGAAACATGTGTAATTCCAGTAATAGTTACAAAATTGCAGTTTGGTTAGTAACACAGCCCCACAAAATAAAAAAAGTGGCCTGTTCCTAGAACCCCTATGTATTTCGACGTGCTGAACACGAATCAGTTTAGCTTCATCACCCACCATTTTTTGTAAATCGCGAAAATAATCTAAAAAGAACCTCATAATTTAAGTTATTTTTGAGATTTGCTAAAAATTGATGGGTGATGAAGCTAAACGGACACCCGATTCGTATTCAGAACGTCGAAATACACAGAGGTTGCCCAATGGAGTCCCAGAAACATACCATTTTTTTGAATAGCACCGGATCCTCCGCCATTTTATAGAAAACCGCGTATGCATATTACACAAACATACACAAAAAAAGTGAAAAGTGTACTGTTTCTGGGAGTTCATTGAGTAAGCTCTATCTATTTCGACATGCTGAATACGAATTAGGTGCCCGTTTAGCTCCATTACCCACAATTTTTTTGTAAATCGCGAAAATAACCTAAAAAAAACCTTTAACAAAAGCGGTTTGTTGAGAGTCTTGAAGCACATAACGAACACTTCAATCCGGGATAAATCTTTATATGAAATATTCTCAGATAGCACGTTGTTGCAATCTGCCAATTCAATTTTTAAATTGACCTAAAAAAAACTTACTATAATTTAGGTTATTTTCGGGATTTACTAAAAATTGGTGGGTGATGGAGCTAAATGGACACCTGATTCGTATTTAGCATGTCGAAATAGATAGGGCTTATCCAATGGAGTCCCAGAAACAGCCTACTTTTCACTTTTTTTGTGTTGTGTAATATATTTGTATACGCGGTTTTCTATAAAATGGCAGAGGACATTCATATATTACACAGACACACACAAAAAAAAGTATGTTTCTCGGACTCCATTGGGCAAACCCATGTATTTCAACGTGCTGAGTACGAATCGGGTGTCTATTTAACTCCATCGCCCACCAATTTTTAGTAAATCCCGAAAATAACTTAAATTATGAGGCTTCTTTTAGGTTATTTTCGCGATTTACAAAAAAATGGTGGGTGATGGAGTTAAACGGACACCTGATTCGTGTTCAGCACGTTGAAATACATGGGGGTCACCCAATGGAGCTCCAGGAACAGACCACTTTTTTTATTTTGTGGAGCTGTGTAATTATTTCTGCTAAATGATATAAAAAGCCAGTAAAATTATTCCCCCTAAATTAATTATTTGTCCTCAGCCTAACACTTTAAAGTAAATTATATTCCACGGCCGCAATAACATTAAATTTTATCTAAATAAAGAAAATTATCTAGAAATTTGTAATACAGGAAGTCATTTGAAGATAATATTGGCAATGTTAGCAACAGTATTTAGCTAATTAATTTAAAATTATATAAAATATGCACTTCATTATCAGTCAACTTAATAATTTGTTGAAGTATAATAAATATATTCATTGTATATTCAATTTATAGTGGGATGGGAAGATATAAAATACGCAAAATCTCAATAAATTTTTGAAACGTAGATATTCAAAAATGTGTATTTAAAAACGCGGTTGTTAACCCATACGTTATATTTTTAATATACAAAAATTTTAGAATTAATTAAACAAATGTTTTTTTAATACTTGTATATAATTTAAGAGCACATAACTTATAATGTATTGAAAATTTAAAAATATTTTTACTCCAGATGTTAGTTTGAATTATATATTTAACTAACATTTTAAAAATTCTCGTATATATCCTCATAACCTCATAATACTTTCAATAGATATTGGATATATTAAACCTTTTATAAATAAAGCCAGATCATACCATGCTGATGTTTTTTAATAGTATTTAAGATACCAGTAAATTAATCAGCCTCAAATGGTATTAATAAACAAATTTTGAATAATAATAAATAATAAATGATTAATATAGCAAATATTTCAAACACATTTCTACAGTTTGAAGACGGTCACCCAAAATATAAGCAAAGATTTTCAGCTCATATCTTTTTCAATCATTGGCTTTATAACTTCCTTGTATCTATATTTTGACAATTTTTTGGGCTTTAAAATGCTATATAAATTTTACACAGGGCGATATAAACGAATGTATGCTCAGCAAAAAGATGCCAAAAGTACATATTTATTTATCAGTCAATTAATATTACTTAAAATACTTCTTTCAGACACTTGATTTCTACCAGGTCATCCCATGTCATAATGTTGGTCAGATACCACTGTGCTATGGTCCATTACGATGTACACTTTGCTGTGCGCTATCCTCTTGCAGTGCACAAGCATTCGGATTCGCCGATAAAAGTCATTCTAGTTGGTTGATTTTGCAGGGAATCGATTTTTCTTAGATTTTTTGAAAAGGGAACATTTTACTTCAAAAACTTTAAAAAAGAATTGTACCGCTTTCAGAAAAGTTAGCCAAAAATTATTAAATACAATTTCACCGTCCGTGTCGCTCAGTTAATTGAATCTTATTACGTAATACTGATATTGGAGTCGGTTAAAAAATATGGTAACATTTTTAGATTGAATTAAACTTTTATTAATTTCTAAAATTATATTATTGAAAATTACCATTTCCTTGTCAGTTTGTCTGTTCGCACGCAAACACTACAGATAGCAATCCTTAATGGATCCACTTGATTTTTTTTTTAATTCTGATAATTAAAAAATTAAACTATTATATTTTCGTTTAATTCAAAACTCTAACTCAAAAATAGAACAGTGAACTGGTCTCAAATTTTTCACTATATATTTGTTAACAAAGTGTGTTTTATTTGAAGACCCAATTTTAATAAGCATAGAAAATAAGCATTTTTCTTTAAGGCAGTGGTGGCTGGTGAAATTTCAATATTTTTTTCTCGTCTTTGGCTCATGGGACCCATAAGAAATATGGGAAATAACATCTAGAGAAGCACTTCTCTAAGGACCCCTCAAAATTTTGAAAAAACAGTTTGCGAAAAAATTTTTTAAAATTCGGTTGCCCTCCCTGGCCCTAGGGACTCCCGTTTAATTTGTTTTTTTTTTGTCATATACATTTGACTTTTCATAAAAATACAACAATAGGATTTGGAGTTTATGAAAATATTTTCATTATTAACTGAGATCCAACGAATTGAAATGTTGTAATTTGTTAAATTGTAAATTACAAAATTTCAGTTCATTGTATTTCAGTTAATAATGAAAATATTTTCATAAACTCCAAATCCTATTGTTGTATTTTTATGAAAAGTCAAATGTATATGACAAAAAAAAATAATTAAACAGGAGTCCCTAAGACCAGGGAGAGCAACCGAATTTCAAAAAAAAATTTCGCAAACTGCTTTTTCAAAATTTTTGTGGGGTCCTTAGAGAAGTGATTCTCTAGATGTTATTTCCCATATTTCGTATGGGTCCCATGCGCCAAAGACGAGAAAAAAATATTGAAATTTCACCAGCCGCCACTGCTTTAAGGTTAGCATGGCAAGCCAGAAATTATTTAACTTTCGAAATAGATGCTAAGTATATTGGGAAGAAATAAAGAAAAACGATGGAGGCAACTTTTTTATTTTAAACTTCTTTCTAGGATTCGTAGTTACCGAGAAAATTGCATGTGAAAATACGAAATACTCTCACGGATGAAACGTCGCGGAGAACGATGTAAGTTATATGCTGAGCAGAATTTCGAGCGTAGCACGCTTATTTAAGGAGAATTTTTGTTCGAAGTAGAAAGATATGGGACCTAGACCATCTGATAGAAAAATAAATAAGGTATTATATACCCGGTTGACGACCTTTTCCCTTGGTCGAGACAAAATTTGTGAGCATTTAATTACAGAAACCACAATTTTTCACTTAGGTGAATGATTCTAGATTTGATTGATAGAGTTTATTCCATATAATAATTCTACAATAGAAAAGTGTCGTAATTCGACTTATTACATTTTCAAAAACAATATTGTTTTGCAATAATTGATAAAAATACTAATGTATTGTTTTCACACAGGCATAACTTTTTATTTCACGATATCGATTTTAAATTTTTTTATTTCAACCTTTTCTCTGATGTTTAAAGGTAGGATTTCCTAACAGCGTCGAAACGCATGCTTCTGACGCATCGGTTACGATTCGATGCGAGCGACAGACGCAGTGGGGGTGTCTTCCTCCGTCATTTGTAGCTTACATCAGCAAGTTCAATATTTGGTATTGTGTTTGAGAAATAATAAGAAAGACGCTGTGTTGAGTGGTTGCTATTAGAAGAAGAAGAGGATGAGGAAATGTTATTAAATTTTGCAATAAAACCACAGACAATCTGAAAGAGAACTGTTTAAAAGGAGAATCAGGGGCTACGGAAATTTACTGATAATGGGTCATTTGAGTTGTGAAGATGATACATTTAAAATGGAACCATTTTCTGCTTTGCTGGAGTACTCATCTTTTTACTGTGCAGGACAAATGTAAATCACAACACTTTCAATGCCTTCGCACTGAAACTACGCAATGCGTTTGCGTTTTGACTCCTTCTAGAGCAGACAAGACTCAGACGTATGCGACGGACGCAAACGCATGCGTTTAGACGCTTATGTAGGAAATCAACAATGTGAAATTCGCCTTTGATCAGTGCTTCACGTCTGATGTATCCGTCTGACGTATGCGTTTCGACGCTGTTAGGAAATCCTACCTTAAGGAACATTTTCTGTTATATAATATATTGTCGCATTTCACAAATAAAGGCTATACAGATATTTGAACATGTCCGTGCCGAAAAGGCAGGGACTGACATAATACAGTAATACAGATGGAGTATTATTATTATGGTGCCAACCTGCTGTTATGAAATAAAACACATTTAAGAAAAAATAAACTTTAATTACCAATGACTGAATTATTTTAAAATATTTAATCGTTTTTATATTTTTGTCCTGTTTACGTCCAAAATTTTTTACCTCATTTGATGTTTTTTATATTACTTGCACTTTTTATATATTTGCCCTTTTAATATATCAATATTAGCTTTCATAATTTACTTTCAGTAAATTAATCAATTAATTAAGTGCTCCACTTGGTGGTTTTCCACTTGCAGACGAACCTCATCCGTATCTACGTATAGGCAAAAAAGGAAATAAGGCATTTGATTTGATTTGACTTGATTTGATTTTTGATGATAAAAAAATTAAATAAAAATGTTCAAAAATCAAGTTCTTCATTAATTGGTTCAATTTGAATGGTAACATTACTGCAAGCCGATGTACATTTTAGATTTTTTCGACGACATATATGAACATTTTACAATTTTTGTGTCTGCAAGAAATATTTAACATTTCTCAATAGGACCGGCCTCCCCAGAGGATGAGGAAAATGTTTCAGAAAATGGTTGAAAACGGATGTGTATGTAGATTCCTCTATTAGATAATATTGGCATTAATTACAAAATATATATTTCAAGGGATAATTTAGATACTGCTTTGTACTGCTTCTTTATTTTTTGGTTCATGGAAGACGGCTTGGGGGGGGGGGGGCGGGCCCCATGGCTCCCCCCCTGGCTGCGCCCCTGATATACAGGTGGAAAACCACCAAGTGTAGCACTTAATTAATTGATTAATTTACTAAAAGTAAATTAGAGAAGCTAATAGTAATATATTAAAAGTGTAAATATATAAAAAGTGCAATTAAGATAAAAAATGTGAAATGAGGTACAAATTTTTGGACGTAAACAGGATAAAAATATAAAAGCGATTAAATATTTTAAAATAATTAAAGTTTATTTTTTCTTAACTGTTTTTTATTTCATAACAGCAGGTTGGCACCATAATAATAATACTCCATTAGTATTATTGTATTTGTGTTCTTGGTATTATGTCAGTCGACTTTTTCGACGCGCTAGTTCACGTATCTGATCTTTATCCCTCTCGCAATGCACTGCTTGACTAATGCGACACGGCCGTGTTCAAATATCTCTGTAGCCTTTATTTGTGAAGGCGACAGTATGTTACATGACAGAAAATGTTCCTTAAATATGAGGGAAGAGGTTGATTGATTGATTTACCAGCGTGCGGTAGGCATTGCTGCCACTCTCAGGGTTATACAGCTGGGCCTGCTACGTCCACGCTGGGTTGGACTAAGGTCATGCTTGTTGCCAGCAGCGAGAGCCACATGGCGCATGGTAAAGGAACATGGGATGGGAGGTGTAGGTATTATGAGATGCGTTACCGCATTGTGTCGTCAGGGAGCGTTTAAGCTCCCTTTTTTGGGTTTTTGGTTCTGGGCATCTGCCTTTTCTGAATCTTCGTGTGAAATATGTGCTGTGTCTTGATATGGAGTGTTTATGCCCCCTCTTTTTGTGTTTCTGCTTCTTCAAATGTTCTTTTGCTGAGTCTTCTGATTCCTCGGTTTCCGATGCTGGGTTGGATTTGGGTCATGCTTGTTGTCAGCAGCGAGAGCCACATGACTCATGTTTTTTCCTCGCTTTTCTTTCCTAGTTTTTTTTCCCTCTCGATTGTTATTTTCCACGTGTAACATGGTCTCCCTATTTTTAGTTTGCTGCTGTTCAGTGTTAGCGCTTTCTTTTGCTGTCCTTTTTGCTTTAACCTTCTTGATCCTTGCCCTTATCTCTCTGCTTACCAGGGTATGGTCTATTTGTGTGATTGAGCTTCCATTACTCCAGGTGTCAATGCAGGTTTGACTTTTGCTCCATGTATTTCTTATTGTTAAGTTCAAACATGTGTGCTAGGTTTTTCAGCGCGTTTCCATTTTCGTTAGGCCATGTGTGGAGTATATGTGCATTGAAGTCTACTAATAGTATAATGAACATTTTTCTTGATTTTTTATAGCGTTAGTGTGTGCCGGTTTTCTTTTTCTAATTGATGGCTTAGTGCTCCATATAGACAGTCCTCTCTTCGGTTATTACTGATTTCTTTCTCCTCTTTCTCATCTCATCTGGCATGATTTCACTGCACTATATATACCATTTTTACTGCGTTAGAGGGGAAGCACTGTGTAAAGTTTTGGTTTGTATACCTAATTAAACACTATCTAATATTTCTTATCAATTACTGAAAATGTTCCGAGATATGTATTATTTTACAAACACATCCACTTATACTTTTTACACGTTGTCACTATTTAACTTTTATAAACTTTTATGGGTACCCATTGGTGACAGAGCATTATAAAGCACGTCTGTCGCCTCGACAGCAAGATGGCAAGTCCAATGTGTTGTCGCATTGTGTTGACTGATTTACCAGCGTGCGGTAGGCATTTCTGCCAGTCCCAAGGATTATACAGCTGGGCCTGCTACGTCCACGCTGGGTTGGACTAAGGTGATGCTTGTTGCCAGCAGCGAGTGCCACATGGCGCATGGTAAAGGAATGTGGGATGGGAGGCGTAGGTATTTGTGACATGCGTTACCGCATTGTGTCGTGAGGGAGCGTTTAAGCTCCCCTTTTTTTTTTTGTATTTTTGGTTCTGTCTCTTCTGGGTCTCCTTGTGATATATGTTGCCGCATTGTGTCGCTGCTGTTTGTGCTCCTATTTTTGATTTTCTGCTTCTATAAATCTTCTTCTTCTTCTGAATCTTCTGATTCCTCCGTTTCTGATTCTGGTTCTTCAATTTGTTCATTGTTCTTAGGGAGTATTCATTTATTTTGTGTTCCACTCCGCTGGTCCAACTCTCTTTTGTTGACGGCTCTCACTCCATTATTATGCTTTTCTTGCAGTTTGTTTTCAGTCCAGATGTGCCCTGCGCAGGCGCGTACGCAGGAATGTGTTCTGGGGGGGGGGGAACCAGGGGGGAAGCAAATAAACACATAACACAACACAGTGGAACTTAAACCCTCACTTTCCTGTTTGGCGTATGCGTAAAAACGAATTTAAACTAATATTTGGTATGTAAAAACACATATGAAATAATTGCCACTATCCCAAAATTTCTCAACCGCGCCGCGCCTGGGGGGAGGGCAACCAGGGGGAACCAAATAAACACATAACACACCACAGTGGAACTTAAAACCTCACTTTTTTTGGCATATGGTTAAAAGCTAAGTTAAACTAATATTTGGTATGCAAGAACAGATATGAAATATTGAAATCGATATCGTAAAACAAAAAGTTATGCCTGTGTGAAAGCGATACATTAGCATTTTTATCAAAAACACATATTGTTTTTTCACAATATAATAAGTCGAATTACGGCACTTTTCTAATGTAGAATTATTATATGGAATAAACTCTTTCAATCAAAACTAGAATCATTCACCTAACTGCAGTAGTTTCCGAGTAATATGTTTTTTTACTTGCAGGCGCGCGGTATAAGAAAAATTGAGATTTCTGAAATTACATGCTCATAAATTTTGTCTTGACCAAGGGAAAAGTCGTGAACCAGGAATATAATACGTTATTTCTTTCTTATCAGATGGTCTAGGTCCTATATCTTTCTACTTCGAAACATTTTTTTGAACGATTTCAACCTAAATTCGCTCCACTATTAGTAAATATTGAACGTAAACTTGTACTTGCTTTGACAGCAACGTTGATGGCAACTTAAGGTAGCAGCACTATAATCGTATAATGATTTAATATACCAGTAGATCATTCATTCATGTTCAAATTTATTTTATATAATAATTTACTGATATATTAATATTAATTTGTTGAATGAATTTCATCAAGTTCTTTTTATTATTATGTAATTTTCTAATAACTTCAATCTAAAATAGGCTTCACTGCACTGCTTCACTGTGGTGAATTGTTTATAACAAAAATTAACCACAAATATAGGAATTAATAATAATTTGACAAATGACCTAACGTTATACGCATAGCACATATTGTATAAAACAATTTGTGGGTGTGCACTTTTAATTTTACGATTGCGGCAATTAAATATACCAAAAAGTCGTAATACTACAACCAAAGAAATGAAATATACAAACGCCGTTAATATCGGCTACCACTTTATTCTGTAATGACTTTTAAGTTAAACGGACATACATTATGATCAGTGTTAATAAATTCTAGACTTGTCAACATGATTTTCTGACGTCACCTGCAATAATCATTCGCTCTATATATACTTAACAGATTTTCATCTAAATATTATACATGTGTTTGCATTCGGCATCGACTACCGGGGCACTCATCGAGTTACTTAAAACGTTATGATTATTTAGTTGTTACTCAAATAATCAAAGTACTGGAAAGGCCGCATGCCATTAAGCAAGGTAATATATAACCCTGATGATTTTGAAAATGCTATTTTAAATAAACCGACTATTGAATTTGTTAAAAGAAAAGAAAGCACAGAAAAGCGCAATCAAGTCCAAAATAGATTCGAATGGTTTTTATATTATTTTCCTTTGCTTCTATTGGGTATTAAGCCAAGTTCTGGAAGATATTAAAAAACATCAATAAACAGAACTATGCGCCAAATGCAACAGACTAGCTTTTCGGTAAATTTTTTTGGCTACTCTAAAATATCCACGTGCCATCATTATTTTATAATTGCATTTCAGAGGCTTGAGATAGGTATTTCGATTAGTAATACGATTATCTGATAAAATTAAGTTTATGAAACATCATAGATAAATAAAGACGAACAATAGTCTAAAGCAATTCCAACAAAAGAATACCTCAATGTACTTTTGCGATAAGAAAAAAAATTACTTCACATCTCCTTAAAGGGACCTTGAATGGAAGAGGGCTACACTAGTCGAGCAACGGACAGGCACCCAGTCAATATTCAAATACACAGGATTTAATTTCCTGTTTTAACAGCTCGAATTGATTCACCGATATCCGGTGACCACCCTAATATTGTGACAGTTATTTAAGAGAGGAGCTGAAAAATAATTATTCCCATTTACTAATGCCAAGCAATAATAATAATAACAAATAACCTCTTGTATGAACAGAGTTTAACAAAAACAAAATTAATCGGTAGTAACCAATAGGAGTGTTTAATTAGGTACACAAAGCAAAGCTTTTCAGTGTCTCTGATGTACTGTAGTGACATCGTCTACCTGCTGGACAAGAAAGAAATCAGTGCAAATACTCGAAAAGAAAGGACAAGTTTTAACCACTTTATTTGTATTAATAACAATGGCACATTTTTGTAATTTGAGTGTAATAATTTTTTCTTCTAATACTGAAATACTTATTCCCATAGAAAAGAGCGTCTAACAAATTTCTTAGATAAATAAACTCTAACGTGCTTCTATTAAGCGCACATTATACCATGGCTAGGCAATAAATTGTCCTAGCAACACCACATCAAATACACGTGATACAAATTTCTTTCAGAAAACTAATATCTTCCCAGAAAATACAAAAACAATGGTCCTATTACAGAAAGCAGAAGAGAAGACACACCAACTACTGCAAAAAAAAATTGGTGACGGGAATTGTTTATATAGAGTACTAAGCCATCAGCTAAAAGGAGAAATCATAACAACCCAGGCAGACAACAGCGCCATGAAAAACCTACGAAAACAAGTAGCGAATTATATCGAGAACGATATAGGCTACTTCACCTCGTTCATGCTGGCTTCCATCAAAGAACTGAAACTCTGTTACATTCAACACAGCACCAACAAGAAAAGAAAAAAAAAATGAACCGCCTTCAAGAAAGATACCTAAAAATTAAATAAGTAAATAAAACTTCACCTTTCCATTTAACCGTCTAATAATCAGGGTTGCCAATCTGCGGGGAATTCCCCAAACTACGGGGAATTTGAAGCTCATTGGGGACTATTTGGGGAGAGCCGTTGTGAGGGGAAAATGCGGGGATTTTTGAATAAATACCATCAACTTAAGGCAAGACATATGCGCGTTTGTCGAGGAAAAATATATACCTTGACGTTATTTGATATGGAGATTGGGACAATTCCTGTTTTCAAGTTTAAAGCATGTTTTAAACTTACTATTGGTGTTACCATTTTCAAACGCATCTGTGGAGCGGAAATTCAGTGTATTACGAAACTTAAAAACTGAAAATAGGAATCGGTTGCACACAGACACCGTGGTGGCGTTCATGGCTACTCGATAAGGTATTATAAGAGAAGGAGGAAGCTTGCGATTCGTTCCTTCCAAGAAAATGTTAAATAAAAAAATATGGACTGATACAAAATAACTCTTTTTTTATATTTTTCTTAATAAACATTGTACTATGTCTGCTTTTTTTTTGATTTCTCTTTTATTATTTGTGGGGAAAACTGTGGGGAATAGGTTACTAAAATTCCCCGACTTTGGGGATTCTTGGCAACGTCTGTGGTATTTTCGAACGCAGCCATTGGCAACCCTGCTAATAATACACCATGCGGACGGAGAGCATCTGACCTTCCACCTTAATAACGATCAAGAAGACGAGAATACACTAATCGAGATTGCGTATAGGAGCACAGAAATCACTACGATAGCGTAATCATTGCACAAGAAGGAGGCGAACCAGAACGGTTAGGAGAAATAAATTTCTCACGCAGGTAATAGGTGTTAAATATAGAAGAGAACAGTAGAAGGCCACAGTCAGAAAGTATCAACTAATTGGATAACTCTGGCGACATACAATGTGAGAGGAAGCTGACAGAGCGTGAAAATGGAAAAAATCGACTACTCAAGGTCGACGTTGCATTCATACAGGAAACAGCAGTCATACAAAACTACAAATGGAAACTAAGTGGGGAGAGCGAAGAAAATACCAGTAGAGTTGCGTGAGTGATGGCCCTCTCGAGATGAGGATGGTGAAGGTAAACGAAAATATAGATACGGCAGTCATAAAAATTGGAAAGGGAAACACACAAGTGAACATGCATGCTTCCCAACATAAATTGTGGTAGCAAGTTCCTCTGCGTATGGTTAAGTTCGTCAACATGCTCCTAAATTGCCGGCTCGTGGGTAAAGATCCTGGTAGCCTCAACGTGAACGAAGCATGTTCACGTGTGAATGGAGAAAGAAGAAGGAAAGGAAAGAAATATTTCGTGTAGTTTCGACTTCTATTCATTATTTGTATCAAAATTACCAATGATTTAACGAAGGCCATGGACAACTCTCAAGTTACTTACCTTGTTCTATTGGACTTTAGCTCTGCATTTGACATCATAAACCATGATTTGTTAATGCATAAACTCAAGTATTATAGGATTAACGAATGTTTGCTAAAATGATTAAGACAATACTTGTCAGGACGATCGCAAATTGTCGCACTAGATGGAGGATTTTCATAAGAAAATTGTGTGTTAAGTGGTGTGCCTCGGGGTAGTGTCTTAGGACCACTTTTATTTATAATTTTTACAGCAGATTTGCATATCATTACTAGCAATTGGAATATTCATCTTTACGCCGACGACACACAATTATATAAATTTTGCAAACCTGAACAAAGTAATGGTATATTAAAAGAATTGTGCAGTGTCTTATTCTCAGTAAGCCGTTGGCCCTCAAATAACGGTTTAGTGCTCAACCTTACTAAAACTAAATTGATGTGAGTGAGATCCAAACTCTTAGTTAACAAGGCCAAAGAGAGTGCTAACGTTGATGTTATCTTAAGCGACTCTATTGTGAATATGTGTGATAGTGCCAAAAACTTAGTAATTATTATATACACCAACTTAAACTTTGAAAATCATGTCACTAAAAAATTAAGAATAAGTTACGCTAAATTCAAAGAGTTGGGGAGATGTAAACATGTATTGTCGCCTGTAACCAAATGGAATTTAACAAATAGTCTGATATTAAGTAATATGGAATTTGGATGTTGTGTGTATTATAACTTCCTAAATAACGAATTAAAAAATAAAATCCAAACTCCAGAATTCCTGTCTCAGATATTCCTATACTAACATAAACAAACCTGAACATATTACACCACATTATAATAAACTAAAACTATTAAAAATTGAGAATAAATTTTTGTTTATGTATAATATTGTCCAAAATTCATTACCTGAGTAGCTAGTAGATCTGCTAACATCCAGAACAGACATCCATAATGTAAATCTTAGGAATATTGAAAGCAGTTATACGGTACCCAAACACAACTGCGCTAAATTTAAGAACTGCTTTGAGTACTATCTAAACTTTTAAATGAGTATTCTGAACACTTTGCGCTGCCAACAGTTCACAAATTTAGAGAAGCGTTCAAATCAGTAGTACTACACAATCAGATTCACAGTTATTTATAATTATATGTATATATTTTTTATCTAATATGTGTAACGTGATTATGTTATTTTATGAAGGCTATATGTGTATTATGTATTTAGAATTTGAGATTTTTGGGCAAGATTGAAAAGCGGCTATGCCGAATCTTGTCCTTTTGGTTTATATTGTTGATTGTATTAAGATTTGTATTGTACTTCAACTCTGTAGCAGTATTAAACCAATAAATATTATTATTATTATTATTATTTTAATATCAAATAGTAATAATTTATAATGTCCTTCAATGATAGAAAAGATTTTGGACTGAATTTATGGAATTATATCAGTCATATCCGTGCTCACGGAATACCCATTGCCAGAGCAAAGGTTGATTTTGAAAACTCACTTATTGCAGCATTCAACTGTAAATATCTGTAAGGCATGATATAGTGTGTGGCAAACAGTAAATTTGTTGGCCCGCATGCTCATGAGTATGTTGACGAGTATGTTCACCTGTCATTGGGGAGCTTAAAAGTACATGTACCCTAAGACAAAAGAGCAGGAATGATATTCAAGCAGCGAACTCAAGACATTTGAAAAAATTAGAAAAGAAAGATGCCCGTTACAATTTTACCAACCGGAGACTCAGAAAAATCAAAATTTCAGAAGCCAAAACACAAAAAGAGGAGCATAAACACTCCATATCACGGCACAAAGCGGCAACGCATCTCACAAACATCTACACTTTCTATTATACACTCTCGCACCATGCGTCATGTGGCTCTCGCTGTTTACAACAAGTTGTGGAAAGAATTACAAAGACAGATGCCTACCTACACTCTTTGATGATGGTTAGATAAATAGTGTATAAAAATGAAATTGCCATATTCGTCAAACTGAAAAATATAGCATAAAACGATATCGTTAGCTTAGTCGGCTAAGGCGTATGTGTGACTGCTTTTTGTCAATGGTTTATAAGTGGCGCTATCTATAAATAATTCCTTCAACAAACTACGTGACAATGCACAAGCAAATAAACTTCACCAACAAAGAACAACAACAAACAATTTTGAAAACGCTAAATAAACAATATATATTGAATTTGAGATATCCAAATGCATGTAAACATGCAAAAATATTAAAATACTTTTTGTAATATACCCGAAAAATAGCTGACCAATGCATTGATGGACAGTCTACAAATATACCTTGATAAATGAAAACGGATGTCCACTGGATATCTCTCGATGGACAATGCACGAATCTTCGAAGATCGATTAGAAATGGGCATCACATATATATCCACTAATGGACAATGTACGGATATTCGTTGATGGACAAGCCCGTATATCCATTGGACAATGTACAGATGTTCGTAAAAGGATCAGAAACGGGCATCCAATGTATATCCCTTAATGGACAATGAATATGAATATTAGTGAATGGATAATAAATAAACATCTAGCGTATAGATATAAAACAGACATCCACAGGACATTCATATTATGTCCTTGGACATGCAAACAAGACGTGGACAAAAAATGAACACCGTATGGATATCCTGTGCAGTCTGGGTACTATATGTGGTGTGTCTCTCAAAAGTTTTATTGAAATAAAGTAAAATTAAGCACACATTCGTATTAGCCTCATTAGTTTTAAACAAATCATCAATCGGTAACGTAGGAATTTGGGGAATAGCGACAAGATGTGCTTCTGTCTAAGGGTAAGGGAAGAAACTTTTAGATAAGCAGCTGTTGATTATAAATGTACAATCTGCTCTCAATTGTAGAAATACAAGAGAACGTTTTAATATTGATTCTATAAGAGATTAGATAAGAAAAATGTAATTGACCATACTATTACATTTACCTACTCTTCATGACGGAATGAAATGTGAACTCACTTAAATAATGTATAGGTACATGTAGTATCCATTTGCTCGGTCTACAATCATAATTTTCGTTTTGTATGATTTATACTTAAACCGTAATCAGAGCTAATTATTTGAAGATTGTCCAGGAGGTAAGAGCTCATCCACGCTTGATGCTTGAAAATAATAAAGATAATTTAATTATATCACATCCTCGTGTATAAAATTTAAATGCTCAATGGCTCCATCAGATGTTTTCCATAGTGACGCATTTTTATTTTTATTTTAGTTTACTTTTATTTTTAAACACATTATCAATGTTTTATAATGGTTATTTGCAAATAAAATAAACACTATATAACTTAGTAAAGAGATTTAATATCTATATTTATGTAATGTCAAATAAGTCAGCTTCCTGACTCCCAAGCTAACAAATCAACAAAATACATCAGATTTAGTTTTACGACATTCTTTTTTCTAGAGATATTGACCAAGTAAAAAAACTAGACGTAATAACGGTATGTAGTCTACCAAGTGAATATTTACCATTTATAAGATTTTGCAAAGTAATTAACTTAACTAAGTTTACAGGCCAATACCCGCCTACTTACTTCACTGCTATCAATCATATTTCTGTTACCTTTTCTCTCTGCTAAGTTTATTAACACCTCCACGATGCATTTCAGACACATAAGAAATATAAGAGAGGTAGAAGAAATCAAAAAGTCATAAATAAATTCATCGATATAGTTTAAATATATTTTTGTATCTATGGCGATAATGATCACTCAAATGGCAAAATATATCTCAAGGATTTTGGGTTTAGTCCTCTCAGTAGAGGTGAGATAGGCTCATATGATACTGAATGTTTAAGTGAAACATCCTAGAATGAAAATGAGCTTTTTTAGCACGATCCCAAGTTAAATAAGGAAAAGGCCGCACTGCAGCGTATTCTATTAAGATTTTTTAAAGAAGGTAGAAAATCATTTCGGCGAAATAATCTTCCTTATAGTTTTAGTGACCACCCCCTATATATTTTTCACTAAAACTAAAATAGGTTTCTTCCTTAGCAACTGTGTTAACTACATGCCAAATGTTATTGTTTTCCGTAACATTTTTCCTTAATTATTTTTTTGAGGTGTTTAGCCTGTATTATTCTATCAAAATATACCAGTTTTTTTCCATGGCAACAAACCTTATTTATCTGCCGAATAATATTTCTCTGTCAAATATTTTTTAAGATATGGAGCCCGACCATCGAATGACTGAATTGGAATACCTAAATTTTCATAATCTAAATCTGAAATGTGAAAATCCTAAGTAATCTGGAATAGTGATTTTTGTTACGATTACAATACTTCTCTTCGGTAAGCGAGGAATATAAAGAATTCGGGAATTATTTGCAAAAATCTCCCCTCTCTATTTGACACCTTATATTCATTTATTATATTATTCCTCTCAGTGATTTTGGTTTTCACCAAAATTATATCAGATTTTCATCCTTGTCAACCACATTCCAGATATTGTTTTCTTGTCGGTTTATTTTTTGAAAGTATCCAACCTGTTTATTTTTTATTAGGAGTTGTCAGGTCTCTACTAAACTACCTATCAAATATTATTTTTATCCATCAAATAGGTTTTTAAATGTGACGCCAATGCCAACAGACAGACACTCGACAGACATACACACAGACTAAGTACCAACGGAATGGAAAACAGTAATTTTCGTATCTACATAATCTGAAAGATGATGATATGGAGACATTTCGGAAAGTGATTTTTTCACGATTATAATTAGTTACAAATAGTATTTTCTGAACCCTAATCAAAACTTTCTTCGTTGTTATCGTTTCCATATATCCTAAATAAATAATTAGAAAATAATTAACTAACGCAATGCAATGCAATTCAACATGACCAACGTATGCACCATATAACGATAACAAATTTTCATATTGAGTTAAATTATTAATGGGCTGTGTATAAGATGGGTTACAAACAATAAAACATTTTCATAATTTTAAAAAATAAACAAATTCACAAATAAACAATTGCCGTCACCTAAAATGGGACTAACATGTCGTTCCATGATGAAAATTCTGACTTCGGTCAATTGCAAAACGTAGTTTTGAAATTAGAATTTTGCACCGATTTCAAATTGACATTAGATAATAATGTATAGTTCCTTGCCACTTCCACTAATAGGTAGATATATATTTGTAAAACTGAATGAAATTTTATTTTTTACTTAAAAAAAAATTCAACCATTCTAGTACCTTCTTTTATTTAACTTCTACATAGTGAAGGAAGAAAGTGAAGAATATTCTTTGTAATGTGAAGTCGGTCAAAAAAACATTTTTCCCATTTTTGTTCACCTTACACTAGCTGTAGCTTTATAAATTTAGTATGGGACCACCGCCGCACAGTGGGAAAAATATGCCCTTTTTTGGACAAAAATCTGCCGACAGTAGAGATTTCAATCAAATTAAATTAAAAAAATGGCAAATACTCTTAAGACATTGTACTTTAGAGTGGTGCTGCGGCAAAGTGGATTTGGATTAACCTAACCTAAAAATCGCAGATATTACTTCCACATCCAGTGGAAGTATAGAAACGACAAAAAATTTAAAAAAAAAATTATTGTTCAAATAGGCTTAGAATGTCACGAAACGTCGAGATTTTAGGTTTGAGCAAAAAAATGTCCGTCGGTCTGTCTGTAACTTTTATGTGCGCACGATTACTCTGGAACCGTTTAAGATATCGACTTGAAATTTGGTACACATATGTATTTTAACGAGACCTGGAACTAGGTTATATTTTCATCTTATTCAGTTGAATGTTTGTGGGGTAAACTGGGGTAAATGGGGGTAAATAGGTAAATCAAGTAGGGAAGAGTCCATAAAATTGGTATTTAGTATATATAAGAGAAGCTAATGTCTCAAAAAAAATTTTAGCATTAGCCACCCCCAATACTACCCCCACCCCATTATAAAACGGGGTAAAAAAAATTATTTCATCGTAGATGACTATTCGAAAGCTTATTTTAAAGAGGAAGATTAAATGATGTATTTATTAGAAATAAATTGAAAAATTTTTTTGAATCCTATACATAACCTCAAAATTTGCCAAAAAAGTCATTTTTCAAGTAACTTAAAACAGTTCAAGATCCTGACATGATGGGCCAATTTTGAGGCCAGATTCGGATTCAGCGCGAAAAATTACTTCGGAAATTGAATAATGTTTGGGTTAAAACTGAATGCAGTAAAAAAAATGAGGCCTTTGGTTCTTGTACACATACTAAATCACATTTTTTTTTCACCCCCTATTATAATGGGGTGGGGGTAGTAATGGAGGTGGCTAATGCCAAATTTTTTTTGAGACATTAGCTTCTCTTATATATACTAAATACTCTGGAACCGTCTAAGATATCGACTTGAAATTTGGTACACATAAGTATTTTAAGGAGATCTGGAACTAGATTATATTTTCATATTATTCTGTTGAAGGGTTGGGGGATAAATTGTGGTAAATGTGGGTAAATACGTAAATCAAGCAGGTAAGAATCCATATAATTATTTAATAAGAGAAGCTAATGTCTCAAAAAAAATTTTGGCATTAGCCATCTCCATTACAACCCCCACTCCATTATAAAAGGGGGTGAAAAAAAAAAGTGATTTAGTATGTGTACAAGAACCAAGGGCCTCCATTTTTTTTTTACTTCATTCAGTTTTAAGCCCAACATTATCCAATTTCCGAAGTAATTTTTCGAGCTAAATCCGAATCTGGCCTCAAAATTGGCCCATCATGTCAGGATTTTGAAATATTTTAGGTTACTTAAAAAATGACTTTTTTTGGCAAATTTTGAGGTTATGTATAGGATTCAAAAAACATTTCAATTTATTTCTAATAAATACATCATTTAATCTTCCTCTTTAAAATAAGCTTTCGAATGATCATCTACGATGAAATAATTTTTTTCACCCCCTTTTATAATGGGGTGGGGGTAGTATTGGGAGTGGCTAATGCTAAATTTTTTTTTGAGACATTAGCTTCCTTGTATATACTAAATACCAATTTTATGGACTCTTCCCTGCTTGATTTACCTATTTACCCTCATTTACCCCAATTTACCCCACGACCGTTCAACAGAATAAGATGAAAATATAACCTAGTTCCAGATATCGTTAAAATACATACGTGTACCAAATTTCAAGTCGATATCTTAAACGGTTCCAGAGTAATCGTGCGCACAAAAAAGTTACAGACAGACCGACAGACATTTTTTTGCTCAAACCTAAAATCTCGACGTTTCATGACATTCTAAGCCTATTTGAACAATAACATTTTTTTAAAATTTTTTGTCGTCTCTATACTTCCACTGGATGTGGAAGTAATATCTACGATTTTTAGGTTAGGTTAATCCAAAGCCACTTTGCCGCAGCACTACTCTAAAGTACAATGTCTTAAGAGTATTTGCCATTTTTTTAATTTAATTTGATTGAAATCTCTACTGTCGGCAGATTTTTGTCCAAAAAAGGGCATATTTTTCCCACTGTGCGCCGGACCATAGCCTACAGTTTACAACAGGTATGACAGAAATCGCTTAAGCTACATCACAGTAATTATAGGGGATAAGGAAATAAAAAAAACATTTTGAGGCCTTTGGTTCTTGTACCTACACACAATAAATCACAATTTTATTTTTTTGACTCCCGTTAATAATGGGGTGGGGGAGGTATTGGGGGTGACTAATGCCAAAAAATGTTTTGAGACCTTAGCTTCTCTTGTATATACTAAATACCAATTTTATGGACTCTTACTTGCTCAATTTACCTATTTAACCCAATTTACCCCTCAACCTTTCAACAGAATAAGATCAAAATACAATCTAGTTCCAGATTTCTTTAAAATACATACGTGTACCTTTCAAGGCAATACCTTAAACGGTTCGTGCGCACAAAAAGTTACAGACAGACAGAATGACAGACATAAATTCTTTTTGCTCAAACTTAAAATCCCTACGTTTCATGACATTCTTAGCCTATTTGAACAATAAGAATTTTCAATTTTTCTTTTGCGCTACTATATTTCCACTGGACGTGGAAGTAAAACTAATGCTAGAGCTTATTTCTTAGAAATCAAAAAACAGAACAAGTAACTGGAGACACAAAATATAGCTTTAAGAAGTGTCATTTTTTCTTTCTTGCTTTCTTTCTTTTTTTATACATTCTCCTGCGGGTACTAGACCTAACTATATGGCACACGGTTACTGATAGAGTTGGTAAATAAGTTGTAAATGCAGTAGAAATTAAAAATTCAAAGTAGATAATAACTAAACAAGAAATGAAGAATACATGTATATAAATAAAATTCATAATAATACATAAACAAGAAGAATAAACCAATACAATAATATATAACAAGGCATATATTTTATAAATATACAGTGAACATAGAGAAAAGATAAAGGATTTAGCCACTATCATAATGAGTCTTCAGAGCACCAATGTTGGAATTAAATATGTGAATATTACTACAGATAGAGTTGTGATTTTCACAAATTTATGAATCGGAGAGGATTTTAATGCATTTGTGCATGGTGTAGAAAGGTAAGATACATTACTGTCATGAGAAGTTTTTCTGAAAATGTAAAAATTCAATTTAGAGATCAGTTCTTTTGCATCAATATCATTACTCATGTGATTGTACAAACAAAATGGAGATATGCACTCATGTCTACCGTTTTAAAAGAGTACTCATCAAGTAAGTCTTGCTATCAAAAGCCAACCTCAGGATAACTACCCCGGTTCTAAAATACAAAAATTCATGAATTTGAGTTGAACTGATTCTAGATTGTTAATATGCACATTATAATGAAGGGACCAAATAACTGAGGCGTATTCGAGCTTCGTTCTGACATAACAGTAATAGAGCATCTTAAATATATAAATATTCGAAAAATCACTCGAATTTCTAACTATAAATCCATACGATCTGTTAGCTTCACACATAGTGGTGTTAAGAAAATTAAACGAAAAAGATTTGTCAAAAATGGTACATGTTATTAATTTCATAATAGTAAAAATTTTCCCATTCGATTTTTTTGCATATTCATGTTCAGGACATGCCCCTGCATAAGGATCAAGAGTTTGCCGGACGAAAATCTGGTTCCAATTTGTAAACAAAAAAGGTCTCTTGTCATATAAACCATTTAATGTTTGAAATAATGCAAAAACGGCCATTTTCAAGGTTGAAACACAAGATTAAAAAATGAATTTTTTGAGTTCACCAAACTTCTTATATAATCTTTGAAGATCCGAAGGGGCAATACGTATAATAGCCAATCTTGGATATAATACTTCCTGCAGGGAAGCCTTTAAAAGCTTAAACATTCTTACCTTGAATTCTATTTACATTTATGAGTTGAAATGTTTTGTTTACAAAAACAGAATTAAATTTAACGAGATTAGAACTGATCATCCATATAGCACTAGGAAAAAAGATCTCCTTTTACCAAGAGAACACAGAACGGCTTTATATCAAAAAAGTCTTTTTTTCATGGGCTGTAATTTTTTTAACTGTTTGCCTGAGCATATTAAATCTATGACAACATTTTTTAAGTTTAAAAACGCTTTAAAATCACTTTTGTTGGACATAAACAGCTATAATGTTGACGAATTTTTACAAAATGTGTGACTGCTTTTCTCTAGTTTTTTTATTATTTGTGAATTATACCCTATAATATTTTCAATTGCTCACTGTTCACATATTTTTTGTGTGTATATGTTTTTACAATGTTATTTTTGATATTTTTCTTTGTATTTCTACCGACAATATTTCTTAACTGCGCTTTGTACAGTTTCTGAAATTAATAATAATAATTATTATTATTATTATTATCCATTAACAAAATCCTGAAGAGTAAGTACAGATTATTTCAATCTAAAGCTCACAATTTTAATTGCTAAATAGACGTTTTTAGCTAGGCGCGCGCACTCGCTACTGCCGACTGAAACTTAATAATGAAATTTTAAATTTTGGATACATCCTGCATGAAACAGGTGTATTGTCAGCAGCTTCAGTAATTTTTTTATTCGCAATTATTATAATATTAAATCTAAAAGAATTTTTACCCCAAAATTCTCTTTTTGAAATAATAATAAATGCAGCTTTATTAACAAAAATAGGTGCAGCTCCTTTCCATGCTTGATTTCCGGAAGATTTAAGTTAAAAAATTCAGTACCTGATAATGTTATTTCTCAGTGCAAATGTTTAAAGACTTATAAAACCAAAGCATGCCATTGTAAAAAAAATAATATTACTTGTGTACCTTTATGTGGTTATGGTATAGATGAATGCAATAATATGCTCAAATAAATTTTTTGCTATAATAATTCAAGATTTTTCAACTTTTTTTTAATTTACCATTTATATTTATAATAGTTTAGGACAAATTATATTGATTTATAAAACATAGAGCAATAGTAATAACTAAAGCGTATGTAAAAGCAAAGCATACAGAACACATAAGATACTCTTCAGAATGTTGTTAATGGATGTTCAAAGATTATATGAGATATTTGGTGAACTCAAAAAAATTCATTTTTTAATATCATGTTTCAACCTTAAAAATGACCGCTTTTGCGTTATTTCAAACATTAAATTATTTATAAGTCGGAAACGGTCAACTTTACGAAAAAATGACAAGAGACCTTTTCTGTTTAAGATGACCAAAAAAATCATTCGGGTCAAAAAAAGGGATTTTTGCAATTTGTTTAAAAAAAATTAATTTAAACAAATTGGGACCAGATTTTCGTCCGGCAAATTCTTGATTCTTATTCTGGGCCATGTCTCGAACGTGAATATACCAAAAATTTGAATGGGAAATTCTTTTCACACAAAGGCGAGGTTTTCGCCTTGTCTAATATCTAATAGCATTTTGGAGAGTTTATAATAATGGTACCATTTTAAGATTGATTTAAACTCTTGTTATTTTTACCTGCTTGCGGCACAAGTTCTTGTTCTCTGATTAATCCAAAATGTTCACATAAATTATTCCTAGTATAATGGAACATTTTTGTGGACAGGGCCACAACAAATTCCAAAAAAAAGTTCACCCCCTACTGAATGTACTACGGTAACAGAAACAATTACTATTTTTTCCTTCTATGCAACTTCAGTAAAAGCGTGTTTAAAAAAAATATTTTCAAACAATAAACATAAAAGTCCTGTAATTCAAACTAACTGACGAGACACAGACAAGTAATCGATAAATTACCATTTAAATGTTAATATTTATATTACACGTTAATGAAAAATTTGTTTATTGATGTGTGTAGCAAATGAAATTACATCAAAACGGTTGCTTTTTTTAGCAATACCATTGTGAAAAATAACTTTCCCGATCAAAACGTCTAAATTATATTCGACCTCTTAACGACCTACCTTTAGTAATTATTGGAAGTGTTATTTTAACTTCTTAAATAAATATTATTCCTATGCTTTATTCTTTCTCTGGATTTAAGCAATTGTATACTATATTTCTAAAACAACTTTTTAAATCATACATGACAAATTACAGTATTTTTTATATTTTAGTGAGTAAAAATACTATTATCAAAAACAGATTTTTATGTCTATAATTTGTTTTATAGATAGTTTAATTTTATTACAAACAAACCTTTTTAATATTTACTAGATATTTTATGAGCCATAAATAAAGTTCCATGATCTCGCCACGTTTCTTCGGCAAAAATATTCCGAGGAAGTTTTTCAAATTTGGGAAATTTTAAATTGTATATTGATTCACATTTTTCTGAAAAATCGGTCAAGGGCGTGCTGAAGGTTTCGTACTCTAAAACACATATATAGGTAGGACGCATAGCAAAAAGCTGAAATTGCAAACTGTCTTAAAAATACCTTAGAGTTTTTGAATTTTATATGGAATATATGAACTTTTATTAATAACCTAAAAATTATTAACAATAGAAAATACGCTACACTTTTCCTTAAAGGATTAGCTAAGAAAATTGACCCCAATATATGACAAAAAATTTAACTATATATTTTTTTATATTTCTCATTATTTTAGTAAAATACAGGACACTAACTTAACTACAATAGATTAAAAGTAAAAATGACTACGTTTTCTTCACGAGGAAAATCGACAAAATGAGGTCAAAATGGCTCTTTAGAAAATTGTACCCTTTTTTTACTATATCGAGTTTTTTAGACATGAGCGCATTTTTTTAGCATGGTGATTTTTTTACATGTTGTTCTTTAGACGTCAACAAATATAAAAATACAAAAATTAAACTGCTAAAAAAATGCGTTAATGTCTAAAAAAACTCGATATAGTAAAAAAGGGTACAATTTTCCAAAAAAAGCCATTTCGACCTCAGTTTGTCGATTTTTCTCGTGAAGAAAACGTAGTCGTTTTTACTTGGGGTCTTGGCTTCACCGCCCTGACCCCGTGGATGAAGTACCACCATAAAAACTTCTCCAATCCCAAGGCATTGTGCGCGCCGACCATCCTTTCCCCTTACTCGTGGAGAGGGAGGGGGTTCCTCAGCGTGTCCTGTGCAGACCCCCCCCATCACAAAGCCCACGAGCGTAGTGCGGGAGGTGAAGGAGCTGAGGGAGGGGGTGTCCGTGACTTCGGTCAACACCAAGGACCTTCCAAAGTGCCCGAGTGTCTCGTCTGTTTTCCCGAGCCAGGGGAGGGTAACCCTCAGGAAGGATAGGGAAAAAAATAGGCCCATTCCAGCTGAAGGTGCAGATAAACCTACATCCTTACTAAAGTAATGCAGGAGTGCGAAATGAAGCAACGTCTCAAGCGGCGAAGACTTGACTGGGGTGACGGACTATCAAGGAATGCCGCATAGCGAGGCCGTTGCTGACAAGAAGCATAGCCTGGAGGAGCAACCTTCAAAAGATTGAAGGAATGGGAAAATAGGTCCATTCCAGATAACACTGCATCACAATGAGGAGGCTACAGCGGTCCTCACTAAAGTGATGCAGGGGTGCGAAGTGAAGCAACATCGCTAGCGGTGTGGACTTGACGGGGTTATAGGCCATCAAGGGACACCGCGTGATGAGGCTGTCGCCGAACAGAGCACCGAAGTAGAACGACGTCGCGCGCGACGAGAACTTGACTGGGGTGGTGTCCAGCGAGGAACGCTGCGTAGCGAAGCCGTTGCTGACAAAGCATATTATACGACTGCAGGATATAATATCAACGGGGAAAGATAATGGACCTGACAACTACCACTCTGCCAATTTTCTCAGACCTGCTGGCACATGAAAAATGGGTAGAGTGAGTTATAATATCTACGGGCAATCACAACCAGACCCGGAGACCACCATAACTCGCCCATTTTCAGACCTGTATCACCTTGTCAGTGATACATGAGTATTAAAATGGACAGTGCAAACTAAGACAGCAAGACAGGGAGAGCACAATAAGCCCAGGAGGCTGCAGTGCCGTCGAAGTATTCTTTACACACGACCCTTAGGAGGAGGGGTTTTAGTCAGTTAGAGGCTGACACTCAGACCCATTCCAAGTTGGGATGGGCAGCCCGTGTGGGTTTCCCCTTCTCGAAAAAAAAAAAAACTGCAGAGCTGACGGAAAAGAGCTTCGGTGGGGCCATGCACTTAACAGGCAACCGCGACAGTTGACGGGATGCTGTTAGAAGTGTCATACAATAATATTAAGTTAGATCAACTAAAGTATTGCACGGACCACAAAAACGTGACTAAGAAAAAGATTTCATTTTATTACACTTCGCATTGAAATTTTACAAATTTTCACTATTAAATTAAAATTTATCTCTATTATTAAAGCAATAAATATACCATATCTTCTTACTAACAATAAAAGCAAATAAACATTTTTATCATTTTAATTGATTAAATAGCTATGTATTAAATTTATCAAAACATTTCGTATCCCTTTGCCAGCCTCAAATATGAAAATTTTGTTTATTTTCTTATACATAAGAATTAGGTACGTCGCGTCGTATCCAAGGATTAGTAACTAGGGATTAAATTATGGAGAATGCTTCGACACCAAATTCCTTCAGGTTAAGTTATTGCGAATTGCTTGAGGTGTATCTTAGTGTTATTAATTAATAATTAAAATAGCATCGTCATATTATACGTATTGAGAAGTTGCGTTTTTGTCGCTATTTTCCTTCAATAAAGCATTTAAGTGTTTATTTTTCAGTATATTAAACGATTTAATACCTGTAATGAAAGTTCTTTACCTACCTTATTATTAGAATACGCTACGTAAAGGAGGGTAATGAATTTAACAGTATGTATGTACAGTATAACCACAGATAATTCACAAAAAATTACACAAAAAAATATTCATGTAAATAAAGCGTGCCGAAAATAGCGGCTACTTTATTATGGATCATTTAATAAGCAGATAAAGTATGACGTACCTCAAGGAACAATGCTAGGGCCTATTTTATTCAATATTTTCATAAACGATGTATTTACAGTGAAAAGTAAAGGGGAAATAGTTGCATGTGCTGACGACACAGCCACATTTTAAAATGGTGAAAACTGAGAATCATCAAGAGATGTAAGAAATGTAAAAGAGTGGCCAATTACCAAATTTTAGCAAAACATTTTCCTTACAAATAAAAATGCAATGCCGCACCATTCCAAAACCTCACAATAGCTCAGGATTTTAAAATGAGGCCTATTACAGAAATAAAATGTCTAGAATTAAACTTTATTAAGTTTAATTCTAATGGGATAAATATATATCGGGTGACACAGAGATACGGCTCACCCCTTTAACTTAGAGAAATTTAATTTTCTGTAGTCAAAACACCAATATAAATATATTATTTGATACCTATTGTTGACAATGGTTGCCATGGCGACACTTGTTTTGATTACTTTAATAAGAAAAGTGTGTCCTTTTAACCAAACTTTATAACGAGATTCCACAAAAATTATTTCATATTTTTTTGATGCGCATTTTTTAGTCACTGGTTTATGAAGAAAAATCCGGTTTTCAAATTTTTGATATCTCTCTTATTTTATAAGATACAGATTTTTTTATAAAAACCTGTCTTTTTTCCATTTTCTGCCGTTAGAGCTTATTGGATTTCGTAAGAGCCGATCATTCTAGGTTATTATAATATCTTATGACGGCCCCTTTAAAATAATAATAATAATAATAAGTACTTTTTTTGTACTTTCAGTTCATGGTGAATAATTATCTTTTTCCTCGCTAATACACGTTTTATTTTTATTGGTCCATTAATAATAAAAAGTTTGCTTCTTCCATTTTTCTTTAGTTGACATTTTATATAATAATAGTGTTTATAAAAATAGATAAATAAGTATTTTCTCTTATTGTTTATTTAGATTCGGTTTCATTTCATTAGAAAGACACATACATGTGTTAACATGAAGGTCACGTTTTAATAAGTGTAAAACGTATGATTTTTTTTCTATCGCTATGCCGATAAAATGTGAGAATTTCGGAGTTAAATATAGTAAGCAGGAAACTGTCATTAGTCTCGAAATAGCTACCAAGGATAAAGGACGGAATTTTTCTATTAGAATTTTTCTTTCTAGGATTAACAGTTCCCGAGAAAAATGCAACTGAAAATAGGGAACAGTGTGAAATTGTCTCAGTCAATTATAGGCATTAAAATCCTATTAAAATTCATTATTATCAGTCTTGTAGTTTAATTGTCGTAAGCAATTATTTAACAAAACCAACAATAAATGCACTAGTGCCACTTGTCATTCCGTAAAACTAGTTTTCCAGCAAATATATTTCACAAAATCATTTAATAGTCCAGATTATGAAGACGTTTATCTTTCAGTTTTAGTACCTGTTAGACATACAACTGAAAAGTGTCGTATTCGATGTAAAACTTTCAGCTGAATCCGAACCTAGAGGGCGCATCAAAATCGGGATTGCCTTCAACCCTTAATCCGCGAATTTCCTCTTATTTAGGAAATCGTGAAAAATTGAATTTTTAAAATATAACTTGCGTTTTTCTCCCACAAAAGATAAGTTAAAAATTCATTCTTTTTATTAAATTGTAGCTCACAGCGTATTTAATGCAACTGTGTAATCAAAACATGTTTATAGAAATTTTAGAAAGAAATGTCGCGTGAACTTCTACGCCATCAGCTCATTGAAAAATGTAGCCTGGGACAATTTTTTTTTTATTTTGAGAAATTGCCAAAAATTAGATCGTACGAAAAGGCCGTAAGAAAAGGCCAAAATTATTAATAGTGGGTAATGATTCATATTGATATCTTTCGTAAAACAGTAGATATGATTTTTTTAATTTGGCAGTCCTGCAAGGGAGCGCGCTCGAAGTGACAAACCGAGGAATGCGGGCAGTCGTTTGTGTTACTTAGTACTGTATTAGTAGGTACAATATTCCGGTGTTAGGTTTTATGGGAGTTGTATTGTTTAAAAGATGTTGTTATTAATATAGTTTAAAATTCCTTAACTTTACTTCATCATAACCTTATAAACACTCAAATTGATACTTGTTTAAATGAAATTGCCTTTAAACATAATAGATATGAATGTATTTATATTACCTATGTGAAATGCATCACAATTAATAATTAAAAATTATTATAATTAGAATCAACGTATATCATGAAAAATGCACAGATTCATAACCATGAGGAAGCCAGTCCTATTCTCCATGCTAGAATTTTGTGTTTTGAAAGAGCAGTAATAATGGCAAGTGACAGATATATTTGTGCTTCACTGTCTTTTGCACCAAAATGAAAGCAAAATTGTGGCTTCAAAAGTTCGATTTGTATTTGTTCTGCAACAAAATAATAGAAGACGCAGCAGCATGCATTCATACATCTCCTCCGTGCATTGCGGTTCTTTTTATGTCTACCTATGTACTGGAAACACTCAATCCTTTGGCATAATACATAAGTGACGTGGATGATTTCAACGTGATTTAATTTAATAACAATTGCCTCCAAAAATGTCTGTATGGTCACTAAGATTTTCGAGGAAGCCTTAACTAACTAAGGGCACATTTTTTTTCAACTGCAAGAGCGATATTAGAGTTTTACCACCTACTGAAGAAGCATTTTATGAACATGCCAAAAAATGTGCTTATATATATTAGTACAGTAACTAGAGGTTTTAACTTCGGAATAATGTCATATTGAATGGATTTCATTTATTTTTGGCAGTATAATAGTAAATGCTTCACAGAAAAGTTTCTATATTATGCGGGGGCTTGCTAATTTACCCCTTCTCAGGGGTGGCACTTAAAAAATACATATATTTATTGGAGCTGAAAAAGAATCAAATTTTAAGAAGAAAAGGTTCTATGCAATTTTTCACATAAATTGATAGTTTTTAAGTTATAACGACTTCAAAATTGCGATTTTAGCTTAAAAAAAAGGTATTTCCAAACGGCTTTCGTGAAGTATCTCGAAAAGTATTACTTTATCGAAAAAATGTTACAGACCAATTACAGAAAGTACAAACTGGGAATTAATTATATTTTTTGTTTATTGATGTAGGATTAATATTTTCGGAGATATTTAAATTTATATTTGGCATCCAGTTGTTTCAAGATTAGCTTTAAAGTTTAAAATGCATTTTTTTTCTAAAGTAAGTAAGTGCTTTAAGTGAGCATCTAGGTAATGCTACATTTTAACGAAAAACTGTATTTGAGACATTTTTTTAAAAATTACTGGCTAATTGGAGTAACAAAATGGCGACCTTTTTATATAAAAAAGCATAAATACGCATGTTTTTCCGTCATAACTTCTTTATTTCTCATACTACAGAAACAAGTAAAAAATAATTTGAAAGCGCAATTAGTTGTCTTTAATTACATTTCTCAGCATGCGTGACGTAGTGTCACAATTTCTGAGATATTTAACATTTAAACTGCATTTTTCGTCTCATAAATGTTCGGACGCCATTTTTAAACTTTCATATCTCCGAAACTATTAAATTTATGTAAATAAAAAGAAAAGCGAAATTCATTATGAGTTTATGAGCTTTATTTTTGGTTTCTACCCATTTTTCAATAAAACTAATATTTATTCAGATATTTGGAAAAGGAAAGAAAAAATTACGTTTTATCGAAAATACCTTTATAGTTTAAACTGTATTTTTTTCTAAAGCAAGTGCTTTAAAATTCCTTTTTTTAAATTACTGGCTAATTACAGTAACAAAATGGCGACGTTGTTATTAAAAAAATGTGAAGATGCACATTGTTTCGGTCATAACTTCTTTGTTTTTATGCTACAGAAACAAATAAAAAAACAATTGAAAGCTTAATTAATAACCTATTATTCTACCTATTAGCATTCTTGACGTAGGTTTCGCCGTTTCTGAGATATTTAAATCTCACTCTAAACAATTATCATATGAACACTTGGATGCCAAATATAAACTTAAATATCTCCGAAATTATTAATCCTACATCAATAAACAAAAAATATAATTAATTCCCAGTTTGTAGTTTCTGTAATTGGTCCGTAACATTATTTCGATAAAGTAATACTTTTCGAGATACTTCACGAAAGCCGTTTGGAAACACCTTTTTTTTTTTTTTTTTTAAGCTAAAATAGCAATTTTGAAGTCGTTATAACTTAAAAACTATCAATTTATGTGAATGCATAGAACCTTTTCTTCTTTTTCAGCTCCAATAAATGTATATATTTTTTAAGTGCCACCCCTGAGAAGGGGTGGCACCCCCTATAAGTTAGCAAGCCCCCGCACAATATAGAAACTTTTCTGTGAAGCATTTACTATTATACTGCCAAAAATGAACGAAATCTGTTCAATATGACATTATTCCGAAGTTTTGCATATTTTTTACCTATATATATTTGGAAGAAAGCAGATATGTCTTCAAAACTACCAGATGTTCTTCAGAATGGTTGGACATTAATAGAATGTATACTGACTTGTTTAAGAAAAAATCTAAGCCAGTCACTTCTAACGCAGTCGTTTGCAAGTGTAAGGATAATATTTGCAACACTAGGTGTCATTGTAAGATAACTGCAGTGTCTTCCATTATTGGTTGTATGTGTTTAGGTAAATGTACTGATGAAAACATAATTATAATCACTTCTAATCATTAATTGTAATATATTCGCTTAGCTGATATAAGTATTATATTATATGTCTATTATATTTAAAGACAACTTCATTTCTACAAGTATCTTTTTAAATGTTTCTAAAGTTATGATGAAGTAAAAAACTGCTGTCTAAGAAATCAAAACTTCCACATCCAGATTTCCTATCCAAATATCTTCCTATCCGAGTTCCTCATCACCATCCTCACCCCATTATTAACGGGGTGGTAGTGCAAGTTGCTGATGTAAAAAAATAGGCCTTTCGTTCTTGTGTGTGGGTATCCCAAATTTCAAGTCAATATCACAAACCATTCCAGAGTAATCGTGTGCACAAAAAAAAATTACAGACAGACATAAATTTGTTTTCTTTGCTCAAACTTGACATATTTCAACCAAAACATTTCATTTTTTTACCGTCACTACTTCCTCGATGTGGAAGTAATTAAACGTAAGGAATTTTAAACAACTATATTAATAACTACATCTTTTGAAACAAAATAAAAAAGGGAAAACCCAACGTAGGAATATTGTAACACAAACGACTGCCGGCATTCCTCGGTTTCTTACTTCTCGGTGTGCTCCCACGGAGGTGAGCCAAATTTAAAAAATCATATCTACTGTTTCGCACAAGATATCAATATGAATCAGTCACTAAAATTTTGTAATTTTGTACGATCCAGTCTTTGTCAACTTCCCAAAATAAAAAAAATTCTCGCAGGCTACATTTTTTTCAATGTGCCGACGGCGTAGAGGTTCACGCGATATTTTTTTCTGAAGTTTCTTTCAATATTAAATGTGTTTTGACTAAACTGTTATATTGAATACCCTGTGAGCTACAATTTAAAAAAAGAATAGATTTTTAGCTTATGTTTTGAGGGAGAAAACAGGTTATATTTTAAAAATTCAATTTTTCACGATTTCCGAAATAAGAGTAAATTCGCGGATAGAGGGTTGAAGACAATCTCCGATTTTTATGCGCCCTCCGGATTCTTATGGAGCAGAAAATTTTACATCGAATACGACACTTTTCAGCCGCATGGCTGACAGATACTTAGGCTTCAAAAACTAAGACTTAAATTGAAGCTCAGATTCCCGACTATAAGCCAATCTAGACGAATGATTGAACCCATAAAAAACCGGGTCGAATCGTGAACCTCCTACTTTTTAAATTTTCTGAAATCGGTTCCAGAGATTAGTGTCTATAAATTATTCAATTTCCTCATAAGGAAAGATTAATTCAATAGTAATGAAAAAAAGGAAATCTAATATTCGCAAGTAATTTGTTTACAAAATGAGTATTAAAAATGTAAAGTTCGTTTACCTACGAACATGACTAATATTCTTAGAAAATTAAAGGATATATGCTCCTGTGGGAACTTAGTTTATAATCCAAATTGTAAGTGTAAAGAACTCACATATCTAAAAACGTGGATCAACAAATTATAACTGTCATGAGTATGGTTTCAGGAGTATGAAGAAGTAATAGTCATTTGAAAGCATAAACATAAAACTCATATCTAAACAGTATATGAATAAAATGTTTAATTTTAGAAGGCTCTCAATCTGTATTCAGTCTATATATAATTAATTTTTACCATCACTGTGGACAGACTTGGCGTCAAAGTAGATAATCATAATCAAAATATTCATTTTCCTTCGCAGGAATGCCGCTCACTAACCACACGTTTCTACAGAGTTGGCTATTTTAAAACAAATTGACTAGTGTATAATAAATCTTTATGTTGTAAAATATTTTGATTTACAGTGGAATTAGCCATTAATTCTTCAAGTATGAAATATTCGGAGCGAGGTTTCAAGTGAAATCAGTTATCTTTCGCCAGCGTTATTTGAAAATCATTTCCACGTCTGCTTCCTGATACTGCGAGTGAAAGATAAGCCACTAAAACTTAGTATGACACATATAAGCCTCTTATTCAACAGACAAGAAAAAATAACACAACATTTTTTGATTAGCAATTTTCTTAAAGTAAAGTCAGGATATGCATATCACTAGTTTAATCGGTGTATTAATTCATGCATTCAATTAACTCAGAACGTGTGTGTATATACATAGACATTCTGAATCATCCAAGGTTGCAGCGTTCATGAAAAAATTAGAACAATTTTTTGTAAAGAGAAAGTTAGGAAGAAACGTAATTTTTTACTTGGTGCCATTATTGTCAGTTGCACCCTTTATTATATCAGATGCCTACAGTTAGTCACCCTAAGGACCATAACTATAGACACAAGTGCATTGTCTATGGGAAGTATTAGTTTAGATTCTAGCGATAAATAGAGAGCTGTAATTAACAATTTTTCAGACAAGAAAAATACTTACATATTACACAAGTAGGGAATCAAATTAGTATTTCTGAAACTAACAAGTTGTGACTACGCTTTTTTTATGCTGATATTAAGACAATGACTTCATCAATGTGGGAGTGATGACATAGGAATCCTTTTTCGAAAATATAAGAATTCTTGCCTACAAGACATCTGTAAATTACTTTATTCACATGCTGCCCATAATGATAGTAAGAACCTTCGCAAGTAACAATCTTACGTCTTACCTATTGGCAACCTGAACGCACAGTGGTGCTTTTTTAGAAAACAGGCGTCAAAAACCGGTATCCTAGCCAATTTTCTATAAAAATGTACGAATCTTGGTAGAGTTAAGTATTTGGACATGCTAAATTCAGTTTTGCTGCAGAAATTTTTTTCTTTCAATATGGCGGCTGCAAAATTTGGGTCAGAGGAAGCAAAAAAGATGAAAAATTCAATCCCAGCCACAAAAAACAGTCCTCTGATCCTATAACTCGACCCGAGTACTCGACGCTGAATTCGAATCTGATCTCAGAAAAGCACAAACACCCTCAAAATTTAGCTAGAGTGAAAAACACTCTTAGAATAGGGTGAAATTGCCCCTCATATATGGTGACAATAAGTACATGCAAAAAGTACTCCTAATGTCCTAGGGGTTTTTGAGGTTGCTGATTTCAAATTTCAATATGCCAGAAGCCAAAAATTGGTTCTGATGGTGAAAATCGAGTAAAATAGGGGTTAAAGGGGGTGTAAAATTGAAAATTTGACAAAATGCGTGATTTTCATTCTAAACTTATATTTCTAGGAGTTTTTGAGGTTGATGATTTCAAATTTTAACATGCCAGAAGCCAATAATTTATTCTTAGATTAAAAATTCAGTAAAATAAGGACAGAGATGAAAAATGAAAATTTGGCAAAATACGTAATTTTCATTCCAAAAGTATATTTTTAGGAGTTTTTGAGGTTGCTGATTTCAAATTTCAGCATGCCAAAAGCCTAGAATGTATTCTTAGGTTAAAAATAAAGTAAATTAGTGTAGAAAAATAAAAGTTGAAAAAATACGTCATTTAGATTCTGAAATTATATTTTTAGGGTTTTGAACTTGTTGAGTTCAAATTCGAATCCGATCCCAGAAAAGCCCATGTGCCCTCAAAATTTTGAGCCTATAGCGAATAAACAACCCTAAAATAGGGTAAATCATTTCTGATTTGTGGTAACAATAAATACGTGCACAAAGTAGTTAACAGGCGCAAAAATATTGTATTTAAATATAGATTTTTGGTATATTGCAAAGGAGTTTCTACTCTGAGGTGGTTAAGTAACCCCCAAAATAGAAGGAAGCCACCCTAAGACGAGGCAAAACTAACCCACATTTCAGGATTTATAAATTGATGTAAATGAATGGTAAAGAATATCAAAACAGAGAGTTATGTTTTATATTTAGCAGTCATCTCCCTAAATAATGGCGGAACAACTACTCTTGGATTAGGCTAAAAGATACCCATGTTCTTGCAGCGAATATACACCATTATACCATCATAGAGTATATACATGCTAAAAAATGACATAAAAAATGAAGATTTGAAAGTTTGGAATTATGTAGAACTAGAGTGACTTGAAGTTCACCTCTTTTATCAAAGTACATATGAGTGTAAAAACTACCCTTATATAAAAATAAAATACATGATTACCATTAAAATATGGAAAATGTGGAAGTTTTTGATTTATAAATTTTTGAATAGAAACTAAAGTGACTTTAATCCCTTTCATGAACTATATTTTTATATTAGGGTGGATTTCCTCTATTTAGGGGTTGCTTAACCACCTCAGAGTAGAAAATCCTTTGCCATATACCAAAAATCTATATCTAAATACAATACGTTTGCGCCTGTTAACTACTTGTTGCATGTATTGTTACCACAAATCGGGGATGATTAACCCTATTTTAGAGTTGTTTATTCGCTAAAGGCTCAAAATTTTGAGGGCACATGGGCTTTTCTGAGATCGGATTCGAACTTGAACTCAACAAGTTCAAAACCCCTAAAAATATAAGAATCCAAATTACGTGTTTTTTCAACTTTTTATTTCTACACCCTTTTCAACCACTAATTTTCTTTATTTTCAACCTAAGAATGCATTCTAGGCTTTTGGCATGCTAAAATTTGAAATCAGTAACCTCAAAAACCCCTAGAAATATACTTTTGGAATGAAAATGACGTATTTTGTTAAATTTTCATTGTTACACCATTGTCAACCCCCATTTTACTCGATTTTCACCATAAGAATCAATTTTTGGCTTTTGGCATATTGAAATTTGAAATTAGAAACCTCAAGAACCCTAGGATTGTACATGGGAGTACTTTTTGCATGTACTTATTGTCACCATATGTGAGGGGCGATTTTACCATATTCTAAGGGTGTTTTTTCGATTTAGCTCAAAATTTTGAGGGTGTCTGAGTTTTTCTGAGGTCGGATTTGAATTGAGCGTGGAGTACTCGGGTTGATTTCCAGGATCAGGACTTTTTTGTGGCTGGGTTTGAATTTTTCATCTTTTTTGCTTCTTCTGACCCTAATTTTGAACCCGCCATATTAAAAAAAAAAAAATTCTGCAGCAAAACAGAATTTATCATATCTAAATACTTAACTCTAGCAAGTTTCGTAAATTTGTATCGAAAATTGGCTAGGTTACCGATTTTTGACGCTTGTTTTCTAAAAAAGCACCACTGTGCGACGTCGACGAATTGAAGTACAAATGGTATACCAAAAATTACGTTGGATATAGTAAGTCAGTCTCCAGAAACCGAACCACAGAAATTTGGAATAAGAACTGTTTGGGAACCCTAAATATTACCTGCTCTTCAGGTTTGTGCAAATATAGTCTGATAAAAATTACTTACTCCAACTATTTATGAAGATGCGTAGGTACTGTATTATGGTTTATATGGGATAACATAATAATACCAATAATGCTTAAACATATGCAATTTCAGAGATTTTTATACGCAAATGTCAGCAGTCTTGTGAGTTCAGGACTTAAGCGGGGGGCAATTGCTCTCTATCGTAACATTAACTAACATCGACTATTAGTTAGAAGACATCCAAAGAAAAGACGCCTCTACCTTTAGTTAAAACTGTGTAATTTGTAATAATTCTGATGTGTGGCCAGCAAAACTTCAATTCAACAGTTTTCTTTCAACTATGGTGGGGGGTTACTTTCACTGCTGTTAGTTGTTGGCGAGCCAAATTAGATACTTTCTTTTTGTGTGTTGGCATTATGTTTAAGTTGACGTTTCTGTAAAGAGCTGCAGTCGCCTTCGATAACGTACGGGACAAAATTAGCTACTGATGTCAACTCAACGTAGATCTATTGAGGAATAAGGCCCCTCACCATATTTGGTTAATTACTGAAGTTTAACCGACGTTCTCTAACCATACTAAGTATAACTATTAATCAACCAACGTCTGACAAACGTTAACCTGTGACTAAAACTAGTTTAGCAGTCTTACGAAGTTGCAACAACGTCGTCTCGTCGATTTAGCACTACTCATGTATTTAAGTCATTGTCTGACCGCATTTTGTGCATCATGCTACTTGAATTCTAAAAACAATAGGGATGTAAAAACATGGTCAATCAAGGACTTCACTGGTACGTTAAGAACACAGGAATTAGATTACTGAAGCTTAATGCCAAAACTGCGAAATTTTTTTTTTCGAAAGTAACCTTTCTGAGTCAGAAGATAACTGGCAGCAGAACTACACACACCAACAACTCGATTCTTCAAGAAATACGCCACCACAAAATGACTCTCCAGCATTTTATAATTTTTTTGCCACATCAACCGGAGATAAGACGATATAGATCCGTTAATCGTTCACGGAAAACTAAATGGCAAGAGGCAAAGAAGACGTCCTCCAAAATATTGGATTGATGTCACCGATGAACTGATGGCATTTAAATTTGGTGAGGCCGTACGCTTAACAGACAACCGCGACAGATGGCGTGATGCTATTAGACGTTCCATACAGTAAAGTTGGTCAACTAGATAATGCAAGTTTAAGAAATAATTGAAATAATTTATAGGTAAATATGAAATATTTTCACTCGTAAAGGGTTTTTTCTTGTGCATCTAGTACATTTAAAATATTTTAGATATTTATGTATTTTAGGTGGCACTTAAAATGTCTTTTTTACGGACTCATGTTTTTAATTCGGGCAAAGAATAACGCGGTTTTGAAAGCGACATGGAGCACCATAACTATGAGAGGTTTTTATTTTGTTTTCCGCATAACTACATCTATTTTTATTTTAATGTACTCAAATTTCTAAGTTTTATATATATACTAAGTATTACTGAAAGTAGGTCACACCGACAGATGAAGATGAAAGATACTTGAGTACTTATATATTGATCTAAGCTTAAGTGATTACAATTTCTTTAAAATTGAATAACAAGTTTATATTTTTAATATTGGATTGGTTCAACCCTGGCTATAACACACACCTCTACGTGCTCTGACATCCTACGCCAGGTATTGTATAATTGTCACCTGAAGTCACTAAGATTACTAACTAGTTGTCAGTTTTTTTGAGAATCCCTCTACCTAATTACCTATCATGTCATATAACTCATATAGGAATATCATAATGTAAGTTATTCAAATAGATCTAAGACCGATAATGAAAATAGATGTGTAGTATTAGTCCTTGAGGAAACACATACTTGGTCTCTCCACAATTGTGCCAGCATATACACAGTAGGACGTATGTCATATGAAAGGCACAATTTCAACAATCTTCTGATACGTCCAGATGCACTAAGTGCCCTAAATTTGTCCTTCAACAACAACAAGTCTCCTGAGTGTCCTGAGGCAGGTAGTTTTCTCTAATGTCGTACATGTGTACCTTTATACCAGACCATAAGAAATATCACCTAGATGTGGGTTTCGGAACATATAAGAATTGAGGAAAATAAAACTTGTTGGAAAAGTGAAAACCTAAAAAGAAAAGAACAGGTTACATTAGTAAGACTTAGAATAGGTCAAAATAAGCAATTTTCGGCTTCTTTCTCTTATAGATATACATACAGTAAACTACAAAATTGTTGTGGAAGGACCATGTATCACATCTTTATGGATGTGCAAACGCATCTTCGGTCCTAAGTGAGGAATAAGTTTAAAGACTCTGAACGAATACTGTTTGATAAATCCCTCATAACATACGCGGCTCTGGTGTGGTGGCGCCTCTGGGAGCGTTTCACAATTAGAGCTTACCTATGTTAAGTTCAAAAGTTAGCCTGTCTAAGTTTAAAAGGAGTAATCAGGATCACTTCTTTACATCCTGAGGTGGAACTGAGGCCAGGAAAACAGCAAAGACTGTTCAAGAATGGAGTTCCGAAGGCCTGAAATGGTTCACAGACGGATCGAAGACCAGTGCTGGCATACGTGGCTGCAAACTAAGGATACCCTAGTGTATTTCAGTAAGATGTATATGTCGTAGTCATTTGATGAAATCCGTCATTTCGTGAAAAGCCTAGGCAGAACATGAACTGCCGGTATATCATGCAAATTCTTGAGGTTGCACGACCTGCCTAGGCATTTCATGAAACGCCGTGGTCGTCTCGGCACTTGACGTTTAAAGTCATTCTACATGATCTGCCGCAAATTAGACTGGCATATTGTGTTCTATTACTTGAGCCTTTTTGTTTTGTATATTACGGAAAGTAAGAGTGAAAAAGACTGGTTCAATGATCATTACAAATAGTATTATGGAGCAAAGCCCAATAAATGACCGTATAGGTTAGATTAAGTTAATATATGCGTGATTCGTAATTTCGCTAGCACTCCAAAACCTGAAATGTACCAAATAAATCTGAACCTAACCTCAAAATTAATTACATCCCCATCTTTCCCTCCTTGTAACGATCACTGGACAAGTATTTCTCACTCTCAATTTCCACAATAAACAAAACAAACAGCACAACATGGCTTCCGAGCAAACAAATCGACCGAAACGGCAACTAACCTAATCTCAAACACACAACACAACACAATCTACCGGGTATCAGTCACTTCATGAACAGTCAACATCTAATTTGCGGCAGATCGTGTAGAACGACTTTAAACATCATATGCCGAGACGACCATGGCGTTTCATGAAATGCCTAGGCAGATTGTGCAACGTCAAAAATTTACATATGCCGGCAGTTCATGTACTGTCTAGGCTTTTCACGAAATGACGAATTTCATCAAATGACTACGACATATATACCATCTTACTGTGTGCAAGTGAAAATCTCAGAAGAGGCTTCGTTGACAAGCATATTTATATGTGCAGCGACAGCTACGCGGATTTTTTTGGCCCTGAGCCAGCCATCCGTTTACTAAGAAGTCTGATTAAGAGTTACGAGACTGGTTCACGGCATGGTTCAACAAAGAGCTTAAGTCCCTGAATGACGCGGTCAGGGCTCTATGTAAATGGGCATTCAACTGACTCTACCATAAAGTGTTGCTTGGGATACAGAAAGAATGAGACGAATGGTGGGCCTAATAACAGGACATTGTTTTCTTAACAAGCACTTACATACAATGCGTTTGAAGCATGATACTATTTGTCTGATGTGTGGAGTGGAGTATAAAACTATCACTCATATTCTATGCAATTGCGCATCACTGGAGCGTAAAGGTATAGACGAGGTCTATCTGAGGAACTACGGGATCTATCTGGAATAGACTGGTATCCTTCGTGGAGAGCGCTGGTATCTTCTAGGGGATCCTACAGATCGCAAATGTACAATGGGCCGACAGGCCTGAGTACTGTGGATCTTAGAATGTGTTTGTGTTGCTAACAGCATTAGAATACACCAGGCTGATATCCTTATAACCTACCAGCAGGAGGTTATCCACTGTATATTATTACCGTAACAAAAGACTGACAGTTAAGCATATATTAGAGATATGTGAATTTTATCACAAAACACATGAACTATGCACGTTGAAAGGAAACGTTGGTCCAATCCTACAGAGAAGTGAAACATCCATTATGGTAAATCTAAGGCCAGTGTAAAATAAAAATTGATTCTGCGGCTAAATGACCTTATATATGTCGAGAAAGGGAGCAAAGATAAAAGGGATGAAACAAATTCGACCAACAGCGATTTCGAACTGTATAAGTTATGCTTCATGATTTTAAGGGTGTTTTTGTTTATGTTACGTTTGTTCAATATCTAAATTATTTTCTCTTCAATTACGCCAAGTAGCAAGTTTAAATTTCCTAGGAGAAATGAATGTGTTTTGTTTTAATTTAAATGAATGGATAAAAATAAAATGTGGATCCATATTATGTTCCCTGTCGGCAGCTGATTAGTGATCAAACTATTGACCTACATTATTTATCTGTTTGTCATGTTATAAATTTAATATAATGCAAGTGGTCCACTCAAAAACAGATAAGGTTTTTGTTGTTATTAGCAGAAGCATATATTTGCAGTACACTAAAAGCGTGTTTATCTTTTATTAAAATAATATTCACATGTACAACTCTGATTATACTCTTCGCAAATACCAAAAGTATATTGCATTTGATCCGCAAATTTCTAAAACCTTCCTTCGTAGAAAAGTCTGTACCCACACTTCGATAAAATTCTACAAAAGCAAGACTATTGCACAGTATTTTGACTAAAGTTTCACCAAGCAATTTGGCATGATCGGGAGATTATTAACATTAAAAATAGCAATTGTATCTAAATAACTAACGTTTTTCAACCGTCAAGAATATTCTACATAATCTTCGACAATTATATGACAATTTTCATAAACCGATGAAGTATAATGTTTGCATTTAGTTTAAGACAAATTTTCCATAGTCTCAGACGTCCGCTTAAATTTAGACACCAAGATGCACCAGCTCTTATGCAGTACTAAATTTAAAACGAATACTAAATACAATAATATTAGTTTTACCATTATTTTCACGTTTTGGGAACGCAACGGGATAAATACAAGAAAATTTAGAACATCTGCTTACTGGATCCAGTTACAATTAATCAATATTAGCCACGAATAAATATACCTGATTGTTAGTTTTGTTAATTCGAAACAATATTTAAACATTGTATACAAGGTGTTCTTCTAAACTGAAATCAAATGAATGCCATTGCACGTCCTAATGACCCGTTCTTGATGCCACTACAGACAATGAGCACAAAGTTTGCCTTCAGGGGAGGTCCTAGAAGTTACTTATGAGGAGAATTAATTCGGTAACCAAGAAAAGATTACAAATATTTTTTGTTATAACCCAAATGTAGGTATTATATTAGACCTGAACAAATAAACTTCCTCCAGGTAGAACATAATATTACCTGGAATCTGATTTGCATACAGTGATTTCATTTCAAAACATGCCACCCAGAATAACTCGTCTTCTGAAGTAGACACGATTTTGAGCAAAAACACGCCGATTTACTTTTCGAGGGAGAACTTCAAAACCACTGTTAGTTGAATTTCGTGTTCCACCCCTTCACCACTAGCCACCCCAACTTTATAATTTCAAATGGCACCCCCTATCTTGCGACTCATCATTTTAAACAGCTCAAAGTTCTATCCATATACCAAAAAGAAATGAAATTATTCGATCCGTTTCTGAGATATAAGCATAAATTAATTCTGTAATGATTAAAAATAAGTAGACCGAAAATTATTTTATTAAATGTACAACGTGAGTTCCATTATTTGCTAAACAATAATAGAGTCTATTTTCGAATTCTTGCCTTACTTTTCGAAATGTTTCCCTGGATATCTGTCTACATTCCCGAGTTATTCTAGCTTTGAGATCATCAATGTCTTCTGCCTGAGTTTTATAAACTTGAGTTTTTAAGTACCTCCAAAGAAAGACATCAAGTGACGTTAAATTTGGAGATCTTGGCGGCCACTTTTCTTCACACTTTCGCATTTCTCCTTCCAATCCATTTCCCAGGAAATGTTTCATCCAACCATTGCCTTGTAGAAGAACACATTACCACATAGGTGACGCGACAGCCGCGTTCTGCCCCGTTCTTGTACTCCCGTGCGGGTTCGAGATAAGATATACTACCTGAGATCAACAATGACGCTCTCTCAGGACGTGATTTCAATTATTCACCGACAATAAGGGCTTTTACGTCTTTGGATTATGGCGATTTTTGCATAAAAAAATTCCTATCGAAGATTTCTCTCCGACGGGATTGGAATTTGACGTGATTTTGATCTGTTTATACGGTAATAAGTGGTCTGACGTCTTTTGGTTTCTGCTATTTTGGCATAAAAAAATTCCTATCGAAGATTTCTCTCCGACGGGATTGGTATTTGACGTGATCTATGTATTTACCTACTAATAATGGTCTCTGCACTTAAAGATTCCCGATTAACTCAGTTGTTTAGGTCTTCCAAACGAAAACTCCAGGGATTAAGACTAGCGACAAGTCCTTACATCAATAAAATGCAATTAGTTCAAAGAATACCATTTATTTAATAACTATAAAATAATAGTGATTTCCTGCAAAATGATATAATGTTAAAGAATCACGCCTCCCAACTAAGGCAAATTACTTTTTAACCATACAAGTTGTTAAAATTTTATTGTCAGTCTTTAGAACAGGGTATATATTGACTGTACCTCCATGGTCAATGTCTTCGGCGGAGGAATTAAAGTTGAAAATATTTTGAATATTTTCAAAGTACTTTTTTAGCGTACTTTTAAAAAAGTATGTGATTCATTTTTCCATGACCACCATATACTTTCACTCTCATATCCTGGACCAAAATATATTTTGCTAAGTAAAAATTCGGTGTTTCTCCGAATTTTTACACGGTTGTGCCTAATGTTTTATCGAACTCATAACGGTCCTTTTGGACTAGTTTTTGGCTCTGAAGTTTCTCAGACTCTTGAAAATGTCCTTAAATGAATTTTTTACCCAAGTCGAATTTTTATTTTGGCTTCGACCTAGGTCAATTCTGGAAGGTTCTACAACACACGGGAATAGCGCAATGAGGAGCAGCTCCATCTTGTTGGAAATGCAAATTGTGCTCTTCTAGCATAACGTTTCCATCTTGATCGGCCTGGTTTTCTAGCGACTGAGTGATGAGTGGATTTATTAAATAGTGGTTGGTCCCCAGTAAGATTTTGTTCAATGAAAATAGGCCAGATTATCTCGTCCCCAAGAATAATTGCCCACACATTGGTCTTCTCGGTATAATGTGTATGGTCCTCCCAAAACACACCTGGATTTTCATTATCCCAATACCTACAATTGTGTTTGTTAACAAATCCATTCAAGAAAAATGTCAATGCATCACTAAAGCAAATATTTTTTAACAAATTTGGATGGTCTGTGATTGTTTGAATAATTTCTTCACAGAACTGTATCCTTCTGTCATAATCATGTTCACTGAGTTGTTGATGAATTTGCAGTTTATGCGAAAAGAACTTATTTGCTTTGAGCACCTTATGTACAGAACCAACAGAAATCTGAGTTAACTTGCCTACTTTCGGAATAGAACTATTAGGATCCATAGCGAAATGACCAAGAACTTCGATCTGCGTTGTCTCGTCCAGAATTCTTGGTTGATGATTTTTTACACACGGAACCAGTATTGTCAAGTGCATACTGATGGCTTACACGTTTAACAGGGTCTGTCTACAGTTGAAAACTCGAGCTATAACTACGAACACAACGATTTTCACTTCCGTAAATGTAAATAATCTGTGTTCTTTCTGACAAAGTATAAACCATTTTTGAATAACTGTTTACTGTTATATTAAGAAACTACACCAAACACTTAATAATAAAGTACTTGTGTTTTATACCATGTTTTTTTTGGCTTTTTACTTTGCTTTTATCTCAGAAACGCATCGAACAATTTCATTTCTTTTTGGTATACGGACAGAACTTTTTAAGCCGTTTAAAATGATGGGGGCCATTTGAAATTATAAAGTTGGGGTCGCTGGGGGTGAAGGGGTGGGACACAAAATTCAACCAACAGTGGTTTTGAAGTTCCCCTTCGAAACTAAATCGACGTGTTTCTGATGAAAATCGTGTCTAAATCAGATTACGAGTTATTCTGGGTGGCAAGTTTTGAACTGAAAGCAATGTATATATATATATATATATATATATATATATATATATATATATATATATATATATATATATATATATATATATATATATATATATATATATATATATATATATATATATATATATATATATATATATATATATATATATATATATATATATATATATATATATATATATATATATATATAGATACAATAAAACCGTAAACCAATATTGGACTGATATTAATAAATACTGATACTAAAACCTTGGTATATAACCATGTGGATAACTTACCATCTTTACCCATTCCAACCCAGATGTATGCTGAATACCCAAAATAATATTTTTTAACAGACGATACTGATAAATAAATACCTATATAAAAATATTAATTTTACAGTTTTGTGCATTGATCCGTTTATAATGTTATTTCTAAACTATATTGTTTAACACATATTCATTCATACAAATAAATACTGTCCCTGTAATATTGCACGTTTAATTTCAATCCATAATACGAATATTGGCCAACTCTCTGTAAAGTCATATTATTTAATCAACATTACACATTCTGTTGAGTGAGTGCTTTATTGTCGTTCAGCGCGCTAGCCCTCAGTTTTGCTGATGAAAGTCAATTTTAAATGGTTAATTCTGAAAGGAATCAATTTTAATTATGGGTTTACTACTATTAGAATAAATAATAATAATCCGTCGAGTAGTTTAATCATTATGAATAATATAATTAATTAAAAATAAAATAAAACAATTATGTTTCGTTTAACTCGCTTTAACTCAAAAATTGAACATTGAATTGGTCTTAAATTTTTACCATGTTATCACACATATTTTTTAACATGTGTTATGAGGGTCAAATTTCAAGTGTAGAAAATATGAATTTTTTCCAAGGCTAGGTCGACAAAATGTGAGAATTTGAAAGGGCAAGTATAGCAAGCGGAAAACTTCTTTATTTTTCGAATACATACCAAGTGTATTGAGAAGAAATAAAGATAAAGGATGGACGCAGCTTTTTTTGTGGTACTTTCTCTAAAATTAGCAGTTTTCGAGAAAATTGCATTTGAAGATAAGGAACGCCCCTCGCAGATGAAACACAGATAACTGTATAAAGACCCTTATCGTCTATTATCAGAGTGGAGTCCTATTGACTTTCATTTCTGCCAACCTTTTAATTTAATTGTAGTAAGCAACTATTTAACAAAACTCACAATGCAATATGCTCTAGCCCCAATTTAACTCAATTTTCAAAACCAGTTTTTCTGCAAATATATTTCAAGCAACTGATTTATTATGATAGTAGAATTAACATAAATCATAATAAAACCTATTTTTGTCGCATATTAATTACACAGGCACACAAAAAAAAGTAAATTTTCTGAGGTTTCACATATATACTCCCATGTATTTTTGACCGCTGAACATGATCACGATATAAGTTTTACAAAATTAGGTCGGGATTTTTTGTTAATCAACGAAAAACAGGTGAAAACAGGCCAGAATAGGATTCAAAATATAAATTAAAGATTTTAAATAAGTAGACCATGTATTCGATGTATTTTTGATCGCTGAACACGATTCCGATGTAAGTTTTACAAAATTATGTCGGAATTTTTTTGTTAATCACGAAAAACATATGAAAACAGGTCAGAAAGGGGTTTAAAATATAAATTAAAGATTTTAAATAAGTAGAACCTGCATTCGATGTATTCTTGACCGCTGAACACGATCCAGATGTCAGTTTTGCTCCACCAGGTCAGAATTTTTCGTTAATCTCGAAAAACAGGTGAAGACAGGCCAGAATAGGGTTTAAAATATAAATTAAAGATTTTAAATAAGTAGACCATGTATTCGATGTATTTTTGACCGCTTAACACGATCCCGATATCAGTTTCAACCAAGCAGGAACATATTTTGAGTATTTGGGAATACAATTTCCACAGATAAGCGAAGCAAAATTGAAGGAAGGCATTTTTAATGGTCCACAAATAAAGAACATGTAAAGAAATAAGAAATTCATCACTGCAACGTCAGATGCGGAAAAGGGAGCTTGGCAGAGTTTTAAAGAAGTTGTTGATAAATTTTTAGGAAACAATAAGAGAGAAGACTACAAAGAAATAGTATCCAACATGGTAGAAAAAATCGGAAAATTAATGAATTTGAAACAGCATTCTCATATAGACCAGTTTCCAGAAAATTTAGATGATTGTAGTGAAGAGCATGGTGAACGTTTTCACCAAGACATAAAGGAAATGGAGCGTAGATATCAAGGTCGATGGGATGTTAATATGATGGCAGACTACTGTTGGACATTGAAAAGGGATGTGAAAACGAAAGAAATAAAATGAAAAAGAAAACCATTACGCAGATAATTTGGACAAAAAATTCCGATAAATAAGAAGTCATGGCGTGATTGGTTGAAACTGACATCGGTATCGTGTTCAGTGGCAAAAAATACATCGAATACATGGTCTACTTATTATCTACTTAATCTTTAATTTATATTTTAAAACTTATTTTGGCCTGTTTTAACCGGTTTTTCGTGGATAACAAAATATCCTAACCCGATGGAGCAAAACTAACATCGGGATGTGTTCAGCGATCAAAAATACATCGAATACATGGTCTACTTACTTAAAAATTTTAATTTATATTTTAAAGCCTATTCTTGCATGTTTTCACCTGTTTTTCGTGGTTAACAAAAAATCCTGACCTGATGGAGTAAAACTGATATCGGGATCGTGTTCAGCAGTCAAAAATACATCCAATACATGATCTACTTATTTAAAATCTTTGATTTATATTTTAAACCCTATTCTGGCCAGTGATGTTAAATTACGTGTAATTTATGAAAATGTAATTATACGCGGGAACATTTCACGAAAGTTACAAATTTGCTTGTAATTTATGTAATTTATGAAATTTAAAATTTACTGCTCCTTATTGTGTACTTTAAAAAAAAAAAACAATACAGTTCATTACAATCATTAATATTATTATAAATTTAATTTAGTAAATAAAGTTAAAACGTTGTTTTTACAGCTTACCTAACTGGTCTGGGTATCTGGTTCACTTTTTAACAACTAAATAGTCTAATAAAAGGACACTAACCACACGGTCCACGTTAACCGCCTTAAGACTCAAAGTAAGAATAAAAGTGAGGTTATGAAACATTCACTGCCAGAGTAAAATTGGCGCGATATTTAAAATTACGTGTAAATTAACAATAATTACCGGAACTTACGTAATTTACGTAGTTACAGAGGTTTCATGAATGACATAAATTGCACCACAATTCATGAGGTATGTAATATTACGGTAATTTTACAGTAATTTATGTAAGTGACAAATTGTCATTTTACCATTCACATCACTGATTCTGGCCTGTTTTCACCTATTTTTCGCGGTTAACAAAAAAATCCCGACCTAATTTTGTAAAACTGACATCGGGATCGTGTTCAGCGGTCAAAAATACATGGGAGTATATATGTGAAACCTCGGAAAATTTGCTTTTTTTTGTCATACATTTTAAATTTTTCGGATCGTAGCCTTATAACTACTTAATAATACAGGCTAATATATTACGTCACAGCAAGAAATATGGGAAAGATTCAGAACATAAGTTTAATACCAGAACTGAGTCCCCATGCACGCTTATAGCATATTATTCAACGAATAGCTATGCACTTTAAGGTAAATTTGCCGAGAATAATAATTGTGAGAAATGGCAAGATTTTTATGAAAAAATGCGAAGATACATATTGTATCGGTCATCACTTTTTATTTTTTAAGCAGGAAAAAAAATTAAAAAAAAACGACTTTTGGGTTAATCGATAATCTTTAATTTAGTTTCTTAACATTTTTGGCGCGAGTGCCATTGTTTCTGAGATATTTAACTTGGAGTAATATTTTGTTCTGCACCATATTTATTAAACCTCCATATCTCTGAGAAAATAAAATACGAATATTTTAGAAACACCAAATGCTTCCTCGATTTATGAACATTTCCTTTGAAATTTTCCATTTTTGATAGGAGTGTTCTTTTTTGAGTTATTCAACAAAAACCGTGTTGAGGCACCTGTTCTCACAATCCGCAAAGAAGCCAAACACGAAATTGTGAAATGTTCAGATCTTTTTTAATACATGAGTTGAAGAGCCATACGATGTAATTCTGGAAGGAAGGAGAATGGGAGGGAGGGAGAAAAATGTGCTCTTTTTTTGGACAACAATCTGCCAACAATAGATATATCAATCAATTTAAATAAAAAAAATTAAAACACCCTTAAGACACTGTACTGTAAAGTAGTGCTGCGACAAAGTGGCTTTGGGTTAATTTAACCTAAAAATCGCAGATATTTCTCTTTATTCCGCGTTCACCTCCTTGGTCGAGAGTTACAAACAAGCGAAGTAGTGTTCATGTAGATTGGATAAAGTTCATTTTTATGAGTTAATTGCTTAAGTTTCTTGAATCATTTTTAACGTATGAACCATAACCCTGGTTCATACGTTAAAAACGATTCAAGAGACTTAAGCAATTAACTTATGATCCCATAAAAATGAATTTGGTATCCAATCTACATGAACACTACTTCGTTTGTTTGCACAGTGCTTACGGTGTTAAGCTTGCGACCACGGGGTCGAATCCTGGCTAGGTGTGAGTTCGACTCTCAGCTGCGGCAGATAGCAATGTCGCAGGGAGTGGTTGTTGTGTTACGGTCTCTGTGTGTGTGTCCTAGTTGAGTGGTGGAATTAGCAATAGCTAAACTCCGCCAGGACTTTATTATAAATAAGCCGTTAAAATAAAAATAAATAAATAATATGACGAACACGAAATCTACTTTGGCTTCATGGTAATATTCCAGTACTAGTAAGATAGGGATTTAGCTGCTCTGCTACGATCGTTTCCAAAACTTTAGAGAGTGTAGGTAATATATCAATTGGACGATATTCTTAACGACCTTTACAATATTAGATTTCGACAAACAGAAAAATACAGGTCTCCTTATTTTCAGTGTTCTTTCTGCACTAAAAATTCGATAATTTCGCCTGCAGCGCATTTTGCAATTCCGTAATCCCGCCTGTAAATAAGAGGACGCAAATGCTTCATTTGCCTAAAGGCGCGCCAATCCTTAATCCGGCCCTGGCATGAACTGAAAAATGTTGAAATTTTATATTCAATTATTTAGCGTGATTTATTTGAGATACTTTTTTCCCCAACCTCCCTTTTTAACTGAATTCTAGATATGCTACTGAAGGGCGCATGTTCGTATTTGCATGACCGCGCTTAAAAGACTTGGCGCGGCCCTGACGCGTCGTATCGAATCACCCTGTATACTACCTTGTTAAACGTTTGAAATACAGAAACAGTACATTGCTTTTACTTTTCAATACCTGTGCAGGGAATATTTTAAGTACTTAGGGAACATTAAGTATGGTATCTTAAATTTTTACCTGTATGAGAAATATTTTGCCGTATAACGCATATGAAACACCCAAGGTGAAAGATATAAAAATAAACACAATAATTTTTTTATTTCTGATAAGTAGCATAGTGAAATGTGCATGTAAATATTTACAAAAATCATAAATATATGGAGTCTAGCTGATCTAGTTAACATGAAAAACGTTTTCTCCTTAATATTCTAAGTTTGTATAACATATAGATCTGTTTTGATATTCGGTTTCTCAATAATACACCAGTAATTGGCCGGTGTTGAATACGCCTTCGCTGTGGTGCTTTTATAAAAAATAATAAGCATTTAATAAAAACGTTAGGAAAATGTTCGACTTTTTTTCACCCTTGAATTTTTGGTACAAAATGGATTGTCTCAAGTATTTGCCGAATGTATTTCGTTAGAAATTTCAAATGAAATTGACTTTACGAAAGTAATAATATTATTATAATAATAATAATAATAATAATAATAATAATAATAATAAAAACAATCATAATAAGATATCATGACCTACGTATCTCCCCTGGGTCGTGTACAAGCACTTCAATACAACGGTGCCACAAAAATAATATGAAAAAGGTAATACGAAAAGGTTGTCAATACCAGCGACGTCACACAAATCAACCATAGACCCCTACAGAAACGAATCTCAAACGTGCGCGAGGGCTCGATGACGGTTAATACGGCTGAAAATGTGTGTCGCTTACGTGTCTACATCTATGTCAATATAATAGATAATAACATAAATCATCTATTTATAAAACATAGTTATTACAACTATTCTTATAACTAACCTAAAACATACATAAAATATACAAAATATAAATCATTAAAAGTAAGTAATGATGATAAATATTACACTAGTGAGTGACTAACAAATTGAACTGAACTGAAAAATCACTCATTGAATAAACAATATATACAGCAATACAGCGAGGGTTTTGCCAGAGCTCCTTTAGCCAGCACTGCAGTAGGCTCTGGATTGAAGTTCAGGTTCCCATCCATGACCCACTGCAGTCTGTTTCCACCCCACACCAGCGTGGAGGCGGAGTTGGTCTTTGAAGGGCTCGATTTTCGTTTCTGAATGTCGGAAAATTGGAAAGTGCATTAGAAACTACTATTGTCGTAAGTTGAGCGTTGTCCCTTCTGAGTGTTTTTAAAAGAGAACTTGTACATTTCTTGCCTTTTGGGGGTATGTCTTACATAACGATATAGCCATCTTCAATACTAAATTGGCGGTTACTCAATTTTGCCGACTCTGATGGTAAATTCTCTGTGCATACTCCAAGTTTAAATTTAAAATACGCACAGGTAATAAAGGAAGAATAAAAATCTGTCTAAATAGACATTTGGTATTCATAGAAATGTTTACAAGTTTAATAAAATATGTTTCACCAAAGTTATTTTAGTATATGGATCCCAACAAGATGACAGTTGACACAAGTCACACTTTAATCTCCCTGAACTCATACAAATTTACAGTATTATTACACCTATTTGATTTAATCGAATAGGTATGTTATAATCGGAAAACCATTTTTAATTTTAATAATCATTGTTAATAGTATATTATTCAACGAACGCAATGATGGCTATTACTCAAGAGGATGACGTTTGACTCGCCTTCGGCTCGTGCCGTAATTCATCTGAGTGAATAATAGCTATTACACGCGAGTAGAATACTATACTTTTCCTACGACTACTCAACAGGAAGTTGCACTTTAAGGTAAATGTGCTGAAAATAATAATTGGCGAGATTTTTAGGGAAAAATGCGAAAACGCACTTTGTGTCGGTCATAATTTTTTTATTTTTTAAGCAGGAGAAAACATTTCAAAAATACTTTTGGCTTAATCGATCATCTTTAATTTGGTTTCTAACAGTTTTGGTGCAAGTGCCATCCATAGTTTCTGAGATATTTAACTTTTAAAGAAGTATTTTGACTTAAAAACGCCATATCTCCGAAAAAAGAAAAAGTTACTTATATTTTAAAAACAGCAAATTGTTCCTCGGTTTACGAACTCTTCTTCGGGGATTTTTATTTTTTAGCTAGGAATGATATATTTCGATTTATTCGACAAAAACCGTGTTGAGGCGCACGTTTTCGCAATCTGCAAAGAAGGCGAAACACGAAATCTTTAAACGCTCAGATCTTTTTTAATACTATGTCATTATGGAAAGAGGAAGAATTGCATTTGATGCACATCTTGAATCGCATCGGCGAAATCGAAAATTCGAACCTGCAGGAGCGTACGAAAATAAATTTTTTTTTAATTTCAATGAAATCGATGACCTACTTATAAAAACTATTGGTTTTTTCGGTAGAGAATGGTATCGAAAGTTACCCTAAAATAATGAATAGAGTTCGAATTCGGTATAAAAAATATGTCATGCCGTTTAAAATAAGGAAGTTGATGTCAACTTCCGGCATAACCGGAAGTTTCAGATAGATGACATCATATGTATTAAATATCTGAAAACCCCTCTTCCTAAATTTTCAGCTTCAAATTATTTGTAGTTTTTCTGAAACGTCTATTGGCCACTAACCGTGATGATCAACCAATCATATATTTATACGAAAACGCTGGTCTAATGTCCTTTGCATTCAGATTCTTAGGATTCTTCGCAAAATAATATCTCTTTAGGTACGCATTTTGCATATGTAAATATACTTTTATTAATTAATTACCCATTGCTCCCAGACTCCAACGGGCCTATGCAGTTACTCCCTAAAGATATTAAAACTAATCATTGTATTTTTTATTTTTTTGTTATCCTATTAAATAAATAAATATTCTATTCTATTCTATCTCGAAAACGATACACTTTTGATATTAGGAACACGGTTTTGCATTATTTTTTAATGAAGAATCAGGAACTGAAATAAAATTTGGAGTTTGCCGTTTAAAAAACCGCTGCCCAAGGAATCACTACTTCCACATTCAGATTTTCTATCCAAGTCTCTTACAACGAAAAAAATTTTGCATGTGTAAATAATTGTTTTTGGAACTTTAATAATATAATATTAGAAATCGCCTACCCCAAAAACCCATAAAACGATAGTGGGGTGGGGGTAGTGAAAGGGTGGGTGGTAGTGCTGGTGCATGAAGTAAAAAAAAATTTTTTGAGGCCTTAGGTTCCTGTACACACACTAATTTAATTATTTCACCCATTTTAATAGTGGGGTGAGGATGTTAATGGGGATGGCTACTGCCAACAAATTTTTTGAGACCTTAGCTTCTCTTATGTATACTAAATACCAATATTATGGACTCCTACTTGCTTGATTTACCTATTTACCCCCATTTGCCCCAATTTACCCCCCGGAGTAAGATTGAAATATAATCTAGTTCCAGATCTCGTTAAAATACATACGTGTACCAAATTTCAAGCCAATATCTTAAACGGTTCCAGAATAATCCTGCGCACAAAAAAAGTTACAGACATACAGATTTTTTTTTTGCTCAAACTTAAAATCTCGACGTTTATGACATTCTAAGCCAATTTGAACCATAACAATTTTCAATTTTTTTTTTGCGTTACTATACTTCCAGTGGATTTGGAAGTAAAAATGAATTTTTACATATTTTTGAAAAGTAAGTTTAGTGTACTTTTGACCAAACCGTATAATTATTTTTGCTTCTGCTTACATTGATTTAAATCTCTACCATTCTAACATTTTTTAAAAATGACGTAATTAACATCTGTCTGATATTTATTATTCGCTTTTGAAAGGTCTGCATCTGTAAAGAAAAATTGAAATAATTGAATACCGCCCAAATCCTAAGTTTTTGATATGGGTCATACATCCTCATAAAATGACTCTTATTTACCATAAAATTTAAAAATGTACAAACATACATGTATGTATTGTATGTGTTCGTTTTAAAACAATGGGGTTGGGTGCCTCTTCCGGTATTACCGAAAGTAGTAGAAAAATAACAATATTTTAGATGGATAGAGCACTATGAAAAATTTATACATAAAAGTCCTAGCTCCATTCTTATTGTTGCGAAAGTACAGTTTAAGCTGGTCGTGGATACCCGACTGCCACTTCTACTCGATATAAAAATCTATTTGAATAATTCAAGTTTCCATGTTATTTCATTCCATCAACATCGGATATAAATATAAAAGTAGTATTGTAAAGAATACTACTTAAAATAAATTTTGCATATAAGTTGCAAATAAGGAAATAATGCACTGAAAATGCGAATTTTAAAGGTATATTATTATGGTTAAACTTTGCCAAAATCATGCTTCATTCTTTTGATGAGCAGAAAATTGAGATGTCTCTATAGACTTAGACGCTACGTAAGAAAGCCCGAACTTAACTAAAATTAATTAAAACTTGTCGAGTCCCTGGTGTACAAGATAAATTCAGTATGTAATGCCCAATACATGATTTCGTGATTAATTTAAGTTTTATAACAAGATTTAAAATGTTTTTTTTTATGGAAATTTATATTAGACTAAAGATTTCATAATGGATATACTTAAAAAGTTTACAGAATATGGGTGAAATTAGGGATCAAAAGTGCTTCTAAAGATGGAGCCTGTGTTTTCCTAATTAGCATTCTAAAAGTAACAATTTAATTTATTCTTTTCAGGTAGCGAAACTTTTTTCATACACGTGGGAAATGGGTGCTCTCGTCTGCAAAAGTGTCCACTATATGCAAAATGTGTCAACAATTTGCTCTGTTTTGACTCTTACTGCAATTAGCATCGAAAGGTAAGACTTATGTTGGAAATGTTTGCCCACTAACATGCTTTTAAATTCTTTCCTTTTGGTGTTGTATTAAATATAAAATGGCACAATTCTTCAAAATGTGAAAGCACTTAAATGATGAATTTGAAAATAATGTGAGAGTGTTATATAAATTAGACGAGTACAATTACAAATTCTAGTTTAATTTTTTGACACATAGAGAGAAGATACTACCACTCTTAGGTATATCCCTAATGACTCACCATTGTGCCCAGCATAAACGGTTGGTCATAATTTCTTGATTTATCATCTATTAACTTTCCTTTTAACCCAATGGACACACATATGTTTAAAAAACGTTAAAAAAGGATTGAAAACCACACGTTGTTATAGGGTTTTTAGAAACGTGTTGATTCAACGAAAAAATGTCGCGCGAGAAAACGTTTTTAATAACCATATATAAACTTCTTTTATTTGTTATTTTTTTATGAAATGAAAGTAACCATAGAATATAAACGTCTTATTAAAAGTTTAAATAACGTTAAATATTCACTAATTATGTACGTTAACTAAACGAAATTAAACAGAAAAATAAACGTTTTTTACAAGGTTTAGATCACGTTAAATATTGGATGCTTAACCTATTAAACAGATAGCATAAAACTTTTGCTATCTCGGCTCGCCACAGATCTTTACTTGATCGTTATAAGAATCGAAATAAATCGATGATTCTTGAATGAATTTGAACATTGCAATCCATAATATTTTTTTGTATAAATTCATTAGAGTATAAGACAAAGCGTGGCTGTCTAATAATAATAATAATAATAATGTGTCTTTATTTCTGAGATTAACAAATGCACAACAATTTTAATAGGTGGCGGCGTTCAACATTGTTGCTCTTCCACGCAACCACCTCTTATACCAACATGTTAACAATTATCGATCTATTCAAAAAGCATAGATTTAAACACATGAACAAAAAAGATAGTTGATATGTATGTACAACGCATATAAACACATAAAAAACTTATATCTAGATATAAACATGAGAAAGTGTACACTGAACATTATTAAGTACATCATATTGTATTTAATAAAGACAAAAACAATAATAAAGAATTCACAAGTTGCGTGATTAATTAATACCGTACAATGTACATAAATGCATTGAAAGAGAAAAAAGCTAAGATTTTAATTTCAGGTAGAAAAAATATGGGCTTTGACATGTTTCCTGAATGTGGCTATTGACGGCATTGACTTGATTACAGGAGGCAGATTATTAAAATTTTTTATCGAATTATATGTGAAGGATCTTTTGAATAGGGCAGAGTTATGTTTGGGGACCATATATAAATCACAGGCACGCGTCGGACGTGAATGAATATCCGATCCCTTAATCAATTTATCAAATAAATATACAGGCGTTTGAGTACTGTTAATTTTAAAAATAAGACTTGACATTTGTAGCAGATACCTTTCATCTAAATTTAACCATTTTGACTCTTGGAAGCTATCACTAATATGATCATATTTCCTAAGATTGAAACTGAACCTAATACATGAGTTTTGTATTTTTTGTAGACTAACTTTATCTCTACTTAGAAGTGCTGGCCAGTATACAATATGACAATAAGTAAGTCCAGATAAAATTAAGGCGTCACACAATCTAAGTTTTAAATCTGTACTCAGAATATCTTTATGCAAATATAACATTTTTAGTTTTCCATATGATTTTTTAATAATATTATTTACATGTTCGGCAAATCTTAGATCTACATCCAAGTACAATCCCAAATTTTTTCTACAGGTAGATGATGTCAAGACCTGGTTATTAATAATATTTTTAAAATCTGCATTTTCTATTATGGCCATTCTATTAGATCCAAATATCAACATTTCCGTTTTAGTTTCATTCAGAACTAGGTCATGAGCTTTTCAAATATCTGAAATGATTTGAAGGTCCGAGTTAATTCTGTTGACTGCAGAATGCAGCTCATTTAAATAAAAAGATAGGTACAGTTGCGTGTCATCAGCATACTGGTGCAATTTACAAAATTTTAAATTGTTATGGAAATCTGCTGTATAAACTGAAAACAGTAATGGCCCCAATATGCTACCCTGGGGGACCCCGCGTTCAATAGACTTATTGTCCGAAAATTTTCCATTCAAAATTACCCGTTGATATCTATTACTCAAATAACTACGGATAAGAGAGATTGCCTGTTCACTCAGACCAAAATATTTCAACTTTGTGCATAGAGTGGCATGATTTAGAGTATCAAACGCCTTGCTAAAATCCAAAAGGACCATGCAAGTGTTTTTCTTCTCATCACCAGCCCTAAATATATCGTCAGTTACATGTAGCAACGCGGTTGTAGTGCTATGACCTTCACGAAAGCCAGACTGTACCACTGGCAAAATATTTTGTTGAGCAAAAAAAGCATTTAACTGGTTTGAGATAATCTTTTCAATAATTTTAGAAATGGTAGGCAGTATACTTATAGGCCTGAAGTGAGAAATGTCAGTAGGGTTACTATTTTTCGGAACTGGTATTATATTCGAATATTTCCAAGCGCCAGGAAACACATTATGTGTTAAACACATGTTAATAATAAATGTCAAATATTCACTAAGATGAGGTAGCACTAACGTTAGCATATTTAAATCAATACCGTCCACCCCCTTTGCATTAGACTTAATAGAACGAACAATTTTTTCCACTTCTTCAATACTGACCGTGGAGAAGTTAAGTATTACATTTTCTCTAAATGACCTATTTGAGTATCTTCCCAAAATCATATTATTTTCATAATCGTTTGGTTTGAATGTGGCTCCATCTAGAAATAATTTCTGCAACAAACTACGTGGTAATGCCCAAACTCGTCTAAAATTGCAAGCAAATTTTATGCATTAATATAGATGAGTAGAAAAACGTTGAAAAAACGTCATCATCAAGGCTCGGGAGATTTATCTCTGTGACGGTTAAATCAGGGTTGCATCTAGGTAAGCGCGGAACTATTTGTATGCAAGTATGACACAATATATCTTACCTTGTACTTTTTTTAGAGAATTCTGTAATATCCAAAGTTAATATGGTCATAAACTTTACGATATTATGAAATTCGCTAAAAAAAGTACAAGATAAGATATATTGTGTCACACTTGCATAGAAATCTTTCCGCGCTAACATAGAGCCAACGCATTTTACAGGTTACATTTAAATATAAAATTTTCCAGCCGAATTTTATGCGTTGATATAGATTCGTAGAAAAACGTTTAAAAAACGTAATTAATCTTCTATCATCAATTTCACCTATAGCTTTAAAATTCCGTTGCATTTGGTAAGTTGGAAACAACAATTTTTTTAATGTTGTAAAAAATACGTTTCTTTTTCTTTAAATAAAACGTTTGAATCGCCGTATTAAATATATTCATAGTAAAATACGTCAACTTTTTAGTTTAACAAACGTTACCTTTAGCGTGTCGTTAAAACTCCTTACATTATAAACGAGGTTTATACGTTATTACATATTTGTGAAAATGTGCTTACTAAAACGTTTTATTCCAGTATTTTCTTCTACTAATGGTTAAAATTGCGTGTAGTGGAAACGTTTTTTAAATGTCTTATTTACACGTTGAAATTTTCAACTAAATAAAAACGTTGCAAATTTCAACGTAAAACGTTTAATAAACGACTACGTTTATTAAACTTATGTGTGCTCATTGGGATATAAAGAGATTTGCAAAAGAATAATTTATAGAGGTACATAAGACATAAGAACAATAGAGGTTTGTAAATTGAGTGGTAGAAATGGTTAGGAAATGTAGATTTAACCCTCCTGAACTTTTTGATCTTCTAAACCGAACGAAAGAATTCACATTGTATTAATTCCATAAAAACCTCATTATCTAAGGAGGATTTTTAAAGGCAAAACTGAATTTAATAAAAGATCCGAGATTTGCGAAGACAGTTGAGGATTGTATTTTGAAGTATGTCGGACAAACAAAACGTGCAATGATAGTTTGATTGAAAAAGCATATGGTTTATCTAAAATATGAAAGAACTGAAAATTCTAGTATTATCCAGTATGTCTTTGATAACAATCAATAACAAGTTAAGATAAGAGAAGAAGAAAGGAGAGGGGAGGAGTGGGTGCGGGAAGGGGAGGAGGGAAAGAAGGGAAAGGAGAGGAGGGAAAGAAGGGAAAGGAGAGGAGAGGTAAAAATCAGTGTCTACCCAATAAACGCAAGTACAAAATACGTAAAATATAAGTTTCAATGGTTTAAAAATAGTTTTGGTATAATAATTATACGTTTGTGATATACCACATTATGATTTCACATTTTTATTATATTTATGATCGCCTAAATTTCCACTAAAGGTAGAAAACCTTGATTTAAAAGACGTTTTAAATAAACTGTCAATATGGATACGTCGTATAAGTTAAATCAACAGTTAGCAAAGATTTCATATTTGCGATATGTATTAATTATTTGTATAAAATATGTTGATCATAAACCACTAATAAACGTATTTCTTTTTACTTTTATTTTGGAATTCTACTGCAAGTGTTAATCTTTGATATAAAATACATCGTTCATTAACTATAATGATCGGAACGTATAAAATGCCCTACTCTTCGCAGTTGTCTTGTAAATAATGTTAGTTTTGTACATTCTAAATTTTGTGATACCAAGTTTATTGATGAAACACTAGTTAGTATAAAAAAATGTATTAAAAAAAAGTAAAAAAAACATCCAACCTGTCTAGGATTTGAACACACGACTCTTGGATTGCATTTCGCATTTAAGATCTTTATTCAATATTTACAAAAAATTTCGTTTGTTGTATTTTATATATTGCTTACAATGTTATATAAAACTGCGTACATCATTACGCGATAGAGCCGCGCGAAGTATCACAGTGGCCAGGTGTTGTGGCAAACAACTTTCAAGCCTCATATCATCAGCACAAATTAGCGATCTTCTTAGAAAGTTCATTCGCATTTGTTCTTTTTCTTTCATGTAAAAGCTATTTCACATTATTAGATTCAATATTCTTGAAAGTTAGTCATATAAGATGATTTACGTAGGGAAAATTTATAAAAACCCCACTTAAGCTGTCGAGAGATAAAAATACTATGTTACACAAGTCTGTGCATAAAGTAGACGGTAGCGTTGGATTGCAAGGCAAAACTCCAGCCACTGGATCATCATACAATACTACAAAAATTGTATTCCTGTAAGTTGTTTAAAGAAGAGTTGATGGAATCTGAAGGAAATATCTCAGTTAGTCATGAGACTTTAAAAAACATATATTGGAAACTCTAAAAGAACTAATAAACAATGGCATTCAAGACAGTTTGAATTATTTTATCAAAACCAGTGAACGAATCAAACAGCTTATAAACATATCTGTGAAACTTTTATAAAATGTAATACATGATGCGTCTCTTCGGCGTGCACAATACTTTGGGATTGGGGAAGTTTTTATGGTGGTACTTCATCCACGTGGTCCGGGCGGTGCAGCCAAGACCCCTGGAGAGACCTACCCCGATCTGGGTCAGGGGGTCATTGCCACTCCAAGCGGTTTACAGTGTGAGCTGGCCCGCGACGTGGTTTTAGCCGGGTTGGACTGGGTTATTACCTGCAGTATGACCACGTTAACCTCACTCCTCGCGGAGTCTGGCCGTTCTCCTATCCGCCACCTGGACACGCGCCTGGCATGCGCTCAACCCCCACCCTCGTGAAAGGATGGTACCAGGAGAATTTCATGTTAGTGATTAATAATGAAAGACCAGATCAAGTGCGTACATCACAATGAACTAGCCAATAGGGGGTGCCCAGATTTCAATCCCATTAATAAAGTTGTTCTAAGACTTTTATACGAAATTGACTGGAAATAGATGCGTGTATACAGCGTTGTTTGAAAATTTTACTGATTGAGGATTAAACTGAATTAATGCATTTATGGTTTAATGACGCGTACTTGTAGTGCGATAACAAATATAATTAATATGCCGTTGCACATTTTACGTAAAATCATGTCAAATTGTAACATTTTCGGTAGTTTATAAATCATTCTTATCAGCAAAAAACAGCAAATGTACATTGATATAGAATACAAATTAGATAAAGCCATGTTAAAGGGTTATCATTCAGATTAGTCGATGCAATATGTTGCAAATTTATTTAAAATTGTATAGTGTAATGATTATTTATTGTTTCTGCATTTTCAGATATTACGCAATTGTGCATCCAATGAAAGCAAAGTATATTTGCACGATCAGCCAGGCTAGAAGAATTATTTTGATAATATGGGTTTTGTCAGTTCTGCTTGCTGTGCCCACATTAAAAGTACAGGTAAGCTTTTATCAGGTTTTTTTCTAAACTCGTATCATAAATTTGTTTGCGGAATGTATTGACGAACATGGCTCATGTAGATTTTGTATCCATAGATAATCGCACAGAACTCTTAATATTTGCATTACGTCATATTAATTCTATCGAGTTTTACGTAGGTAACTACGTTGTACAAAACTAAGATTGAACGCATTTTGTGGTAAAGTATGTGAAAAATTCGACTGCAGTCCCACTATTTACTGAATGAATTATCAACATAGTATAATCGCATTTCAGTTAAATGCGCAAAACTGCAAGACAATACATCATTCAGGGAATCAAAATGAGACGGTCGGCATTCTGGGATCTATCTTCAAATTATGGTTGTAATAACAGGAAAGACAAATTCCAAAAAAACTATAAAAATCTATTTAGAAATCTAGCAGTTTCGTGAGCGAATTGAGAGGGACTTCAACCACCTGTTGCTTCGGGATATTTGACTGCAAACTTAATATATTATACATCGTTGTATTGTTGTAAAGCCCAAGTTATATATTTAAAACACTAGTAGACATCTACATACTCGAGATTAACCCGATTTTGGATCTCCTGGTCTAAATATTACTAAACTTAACTATTTAAGTGTCTATTATTGTTTAAATATACTGCCACTTTAAAGAAGGCTTGAGCTCTACAACAACGTATAGTATATGGGGTTTGAAGTGAAACAACAAACAAGTCCGATTACTTTAAAAATTCCCTAAATGCTTCCCTGATTTTTTTTATATATTTTTACTGTTTTTTTCATTGTACTTTTTATAAGAATCCCAAGATGGAGCCCTTGATGTATAATTTTACTTTCATCCTTTACATCCTAAATACATCCTTTAAACAGGTAGAATTATTTTATTTATAGTGAATTTCTCATTGTATATTTTATAAGTATCCCAAGTGCCAATGCTATAGTCGAACAGCGAAACTTCTGAATTCAACACATTCTATGCAACTCCTGGAACATACAAAAACAAACAGGTAGCCCAGGCAATGAAGGTTTTTTGTGGGAAGAAATTAGAGACAAGCTGAATTTTATCCCGTTGTTAGGACCCAATTAGAGCAGTATTCCCTCCAAAAGTCCCCGCCCCTCCCCCTTGCGCTTCCTCCCTCACCCCGCCTTGAACATCCATTTTACAAGCCTTTTAGTTATCGCTCATATCTGTCATTATTCATACTAAATTCATAAATTTTATGCCGTTTTATTTCTTAACATCTATTCTCTAAAGAAGCTATTATAACATTTTTCTGTAAACATAATACTTTCACGAGAATTCGCTAAAATAGGCAAACATTTCGCTTTATATTTGAATTTTTTGTGGTTTTTAGGGCACAACACTTTTATTTTTAAGAATATCACAAAACAGTTTAAATAAAAGTTGTAGCGTAGTTTTCAACCTATCAAACGATACCCATACTTCTACCGTACATAAAATGGTGCCAAAGATGAAATATCTAGTACAAAAAAAATATTTTCATTCTAGATTGCATAGATTTTTCAGTATCGGCATTGAAAAAGTCTACATCGAGGAAACCTTTTTAATATTGAAGATAGAGTACTAGTATATGTTAAGGGAGTGAAATGTAGTTTAAGGTCTGAATTAAATGTTGAAAAACAAAAATCGCTGTCTATGACAGTTTGGTGGTCATAGAAATTTAATAAGTTTGATCGTAGTACGCGTTGCATTAAATCTTGGCTGACCCATGCAGCGGACCCTCAATTTAATCGCTAGTATCAAAAACGAAGGAGCCAATTTTTTTAAAATTATGTATTGATTATGTGTCTACTGTAAATCAGTCGCAGATATTTGAATAAATTACAATGAACATTTTTAATGATCTGCTAAGTTATATAGGAAATATCCCACTTATCATAGAAATTTTAAGTAAGTAAACATCAAGTAACGTTTTTGGCAATAGTTCCGAAAACTTGATATAAAAAATTATGAAAAATATTAGCCGTAGGAAAAAAGCTGTGTTATATCGATGACTCAAATATTATTTACATAAAATACATATTTTCCATGATATAACGGATTAAAAGCTGGCATGGTTGAAATATCCGTAATTTTGCAATATAACAGCAAATCTTCAAAACTGTTCAACGTAAATTATTCAAATTCAATAGACACATAATGAACAGATAATTTTTTCAATTTTACCAGGTCTTCCGTTTTTAATATATTGACGGATAAAATGAAAGCTATTTTGTAAATATGCTCTCAAAATATGAAAGCGAAATGCGGTTATTGTAGATGGTAAGCCTCTAATAGTAATACATATTAAAAGGCGATATTTTAAATTAATACACATACTGACAATTATATACAAATGATATTTCTTTTATTGAAAAAAGATATTTATTTTTAAATGATATTTCCTTATTATACATTTTAGCTTGGAAATGAATGGGCTCCAATGGTCCATACTTTCCATGAATTCTGGAAAATATCATGAATATTTGAAAAACTACATACTTTATTAATCAATCTTTAATAACACATGCGAAATTTTTATTAATTTCACCAAATGACGGGATTCCAAAAAAATACTTTTTTAGAAATTAATAGATTCAATACTTTACGTTTTCCTGCATATGTTTGCAGTGAAAATCTCTTCATGTTGTACATGTACGATTAATCATAAACCAGTTGAAAATTAAATCATTAATTTTTTAAATTAAGTATAACAATATTTATAAGAATGTATTCTAAAAAAACAAACAGTAGTGAACTATAATACCCTCCATATTCACATAGAAATGTAATAAAAGAATTGAGCGCCAGATCAATGTTCGTGTTACAAGACCTTTTTCTCACTTCCTATGCATTTTATAAAAAAAATGCTCCAAGTAATAAAAATCCTCATTTAATTAGCTTTAGCTTACTCCTTACAGTATACAGTTATTTTGAAAAATAAAAAAATTACCTCGATCCACACTTTTTCGTGTAAATTGCACAAGCGCGGATCTAGAAATTTCAATAATTTTTTTCTCGTCTGTGGCGCATGGGACCGGACCCATACGAAATATGGAAAATAACATCTCGAGAAGAACTTCTCTAACGACCCCTAAAAAATTTTGAAAAAGCAGTTTTTCAAAATTCGATTACCCCCCCCCCAGGTCTAGGGACTCCTGTTTAAAATTTTTTTTTTGTCATATGCATTTTACTTTTCATAAAAATACAGCAACACGTTTTGATTTGTTAAATTGTAAATCACAAAATTTCAATTCGTTGTATCTCAGTTAGTAATGAAAATATTTTCATAAACTTCAAAACGTGTTGATGAATTTTTATGAAAAGTAAAATGCATATGACAAAAAAAATAATTTTAAACAGAAGTCCCTAGACCTGGGGGGTAATCGAATTTTGAAAAAAATTTTCGCAAACTGCTTTTTCAAAATTGTTTAGGAGTCATTTGAGAAGTGCTTCTTGAGATGTTATTTCCCATATTTCGTATGGGTCCCATGCGCCACAGACGAGAAAAAAATTATTGAAATTTCTAGATCCGCGCTTGAAATTACACAAAAATCGCAACTTCTCCATTCATTTTTATTTATTGTACAGTCATATCACAATAAATATTATTTTTGCATACACCGTTGAAAGGCGAAAGGATTGAATATTGTAATAAAAAAATATCAAGTTGCTATGACAACAAATGACAAATATAGAGGAGTGGGAACATGAAAAATGTGAAAATAGTATTTTTCGTACAAAAGTTAAAAAAGCTGTGTTTAATTTGGAAGCGCAAGGGGGGGGGCGGGGACTTTTGGAAAAATGTACCTCTAAGTGAACTGGCAAAAATTCAGCTTGTCTCTAATTTCTTCCGACATATGTTCATTTTTGGCCATCATTGCGTGAGCTAAGTTGATTCTTGTGTAAAAATATCTCACGAAACTTATTTTAGAGGTCACGATTTGATTTGAAATTGCGAAAGTGGAGAAAATTGCCCTTTTTGATTTTTCACGAAAAATACTATTTTCATATTTGTCATGTTCCAAGCCTTCTATATCTGTCATCTGTTATCTGTTATCATAAAAACCATTTTTGTATAATTTATAGCGAAAAGTGGTATTATCGAGGTAACTTTTTATTTTTCAAAATAACTGCATACTGCATATTCTGAAAGCATATTTACAATATAGCCTTCATTTTAATCAGGGCTGGCTCCAGGTATTTTGCCGCCCTTATATAAATAACATTAGGGTCAGGTGGGGTAAAAAGAGACAAAATGACATCTTTCAATTTTTAGGTTGCTTAGAATCGGTCATATTTAATGAAAGATTGGTATCATATGTAAAAATGACGGGAAAAACTATATTTTTTTACTAAAAAGTACCGTTAATTGATAAACAAAAATAAACAGTGTCCATTTTTACCCTCTAAGTGGGGCAAAAAAAGACACGTGATTTATTCCCATTCTTACTGATGTCGTGCAAATGGAAGTGCAAAAATAAGACAGGTTTTTTCTTTTATATGTAATTTATTCAGATTTTTTACTAAACAAGAAGGGGCTTGCAGAAGGGCTAGCTTCTCATAAATTAGGAAGCTGAAATGTGCCTGCTTCAGTCTGCCCATTTGGTCTCTTTAGTCTCTTTTTTACCCCACTTTTAATTTCTTCGTTAAAATCAAATTTTTGATTATTTAAAACTAGCAGATTAATAAACTTGATCACAAAATGTTAAGTATGACGTATGACACTTCTAGTTGACGTCTGCCAAATACGGACAATGCAAATAGAGAAACTATAAAATACCCAAAAAAAGTACTAAGGTGCGTTAAAAAATTTTTAAAAAGTGATTTAAAGAGTTTACTGAATAATATTTTTTCCCGAATTAACAGTAGGCATAGGACCTGATTGGATAACATAAAACAGTTCTGAACGAACAAAACAAACTTGAATAAAAAATTAAGTTTAATTTATTTCAATCTGGGTTGGATATCACCTTGTCTTTTTTTTACCCCGCTACCTGTCTGTCTCATTTTTACCCCGCCTGACCCTATCTTTTCAGTCCGTTATTTTTTATAACATTTTAAGAGTCACGTACTGAATATTCTTGATGGTTTGTTTTTTTAGTTATAAGGTTTACAGCAATTTTTGGATTTTCAACAATATGATTACTGTATTTAAAAGGGTAAAATAAAATAATTGAAAAAATTAACCGTATTGAAACTTAAAAAAAATAATACCCCACCACAGAAATTAGACAAGAAATAAAATCACATATAAGAAACAGAATGTATGCATGTAACCTACTTTATATACAAAAAAACTAACAATAACAAATTATTTATACAAAGTTAACATTACTATTACTATATTAGTGAAACAATTGTTTCCTAGCTTTTTTATATTTTTTGGTACCTGAGGATTTGAAGAATTTGCCGCCCCTAGAATTTTGCCGCACCGGGCAGCCGTCCGCTTCGCCCCCCCCCCCCCCCCCTAAAGCCAGCCCTGATTTTAACTTCAATATATAAAAAACGGAAAACATTATGAAATTGAAAAAAAAATATGTGTTAATGGGGTCATTTGTCAAATTTCATGTTTCACTTTTTAGTACGTTTATGCGAAGTAATCGTCGAATAATTATAACACTGAAAATTTGAGGTCGATCCGATAAGTAGTTTCAGGAATATACTGCTTTAAACATGATCCGACACATAATGAACATATAATTTTTAAATTATTTTTAGCTTCTCCATTTTTGAGAAATTAGCGATTAAAATGAGGGTCTGCTGCATCGGTAATTGAGGATTTAATGCAGCGCGTACAACGCTCAAACTTATTACACTTCTATGACCACCAAACTGTCATAAACAAGGATTTTTTGTTATTTTAATTCAGATCTTAAAGTACATTTCACTCGCTTACTTACTTACTAACGTACTAGTACTAGTACAAGCGAGTGAAATGTACTTTAAAGTCTGAATTAAATTTAAAAAAACAAAAAATCCGTGTTTATAACAGTTCGGTGGTCAATAATAAAAAAGTTTCCTCGATACAGACTTTTTCAATGTCGTTGCTGAAAAATTAATGCGGTCTCGAATAAAAATATTTTCTATGTTCGCGAATTGCATAGGCCACTTTTATTTTGCATATTTTCAGGGTCTCGCTCTCCGGCTACTATGTGTGAACCTCCTATCCTAATCCTAAATCACTAGAATTTTAAAAACATTTTTCCTGTTATTACAGCCACAAATTGAAGACATACAAAAATTTTTCGATTTTTGCTTGTCTAAATCAATTTAACCACTGTGCCTAGTTTTAAATCTTTTTTAAAACATTTTTTTCGAAATCTACATATTTTAGTAAAAAAAATTATTAATTTCTTTTTCAAGTTTTATTATCTAGAATATATTTATTTTGCTTCCCTCGAAGGAATCACTACTTCCACATCCAGATTTTTTATCCAAGTGACTTACAACGATGAAATTTTGTATGTGGAAATAATTGTTTATGAAACTTTAATAATATAATATTTGGAATCCTCTACCCCAAAAACCCATAAAACGATACCCCACATCAGTAGCGGGATGGGGGTAGTGATAGGGGGTGGTAGTGGGGGTGGATGAAGTAAAAAAACATTTTGAGGTTTCTGGTTCTTGTACACACACTAAATCACAATTTTTTTCATCCCCTTTAATAATGGGGTGGGGGTGGCTAATGCCAACATTTTTTTTGAGACCTTAGATTCTCTTGTATATACTAAATACCAATTTTATGGACTCTTACCTGCTTGATTTACCTATTTTCCCCAAATTTATCCCCCAACCCTTAGACGGAACAAGATGAAAATATAATCCAGTTCTAGATTTCGTTAAAGTACATATGTGCACCAAATTTCAAGTCAATATCTCAAACGGTTCCAGAGTAAACATGCGTACAAAAAAAGTTACAGACAGACCGACAGACAGAAAATATTTTTTCGCTCAAACTTAAAATCTCGACGTTTCGTGACATTCTAAGCCTATTTGAACAATAAAAATTTTTAAAAAATTTTTGTCGTTACTATACTTCCACTGGATGTGGAAGTAAAATTACCGAGTAATTGAGCACTTTTCTGAATAATGTCGGTGTAAGAAATGTTCAGGTGTAACTTTAACATGTCGTTGTACATTTACAGTAAAACTGTAATTTTACTTTGAATTTTTAATGCTTTATGTACACTATAAAAAAAATCCTGTCTGGATAAGGGGCAAATTTGTTACACCTCGTGGTGTAAGATGGGGACGTATTTCAATTTTCAATAGGAGGAAAATAATATTTGGAATATAGTTGTTACCATTGTCAGGACGAGAATCTGATATACTTTTAGTTAAAAAACAATACAGGGTGGTCATCAAACAGAAAAAATAATTAACATATAAGGAGTGCCAAATTAATAGAAAAGTTTTGTGTAAATATTGCAGATTTTTTTAAATAAGGTAATACGTGACCTTAAACGCATTCCTTCAAATATTTTGAATTTTGTTCAAAATCTAATCAGATCTAAGATAATGCAGAAAACTGCAATAAAAAAAGTCGCATGAACGTATGTTATTCCATTTCCACGATAAGGAGAAAGAGTGTCGAAAATTCCCTAAATTTTCGAAATTTGAAAGACAATGCATAAAAATAACAAATATTACAAATGCTGTCAACTAAATTATTAATTTTGTTATACATTTCATTAAAATAATACAGATTATAAGGGTTTTGACACTAACGATTTTTTGCATATAGAAATCGGTGACGATAATCGCTTACAACTTATAACATAAACTGTCTTTGTTTGTCCATTTATAGTCAACAAACTCCTATATTCTTCAGTTTGACACCGTCTCAAACCCTCTTTAGAAATCATCACAGCTTCACAGAATAAAAAGAAGTGCTGAACACGAATTAGGTGTCCGTTTAGCTCCAACATCCACCATTTTTTTGTAAATCGCGAAAATAACCTAAAAAAAATTCATAATTTAGGTTATTTTTGGGATTGACTAATTATTTATTTTATTTTATTTTTATTTATTTTATTTACCTTTATTTTCCTTTCGGACAGTACAGACATGTATAGGAATCGTCACATTTTTGCATAAAATTATGCTACAAAAAAATTCATCTAATGTATAAAAACAATTGTTTAATAAATATTGTCTTAATTTTAGTTTAACTATTTACATTTTTAGCCTGTTTAATGTCGTCAGATAAATAATTAAACAATTTAAGACCTAGACAGTTGGGTGCATTTATCGATATATTATATTTATAATAAGGAACATGAAATTCTTCTTTTTGTCTTGTGTTTCTAGCATGAAACTTTTTATTCGTGATAAATTTAGCCTTATTACTGTAAACATATATGCACAACTCATAGATTAAAATACTAACAAGGGTTAAAACTTTATGATCTCTAAAAACATCTCTACCAGAACAGGTACTGGAAATCCCTGCCATATTTCTTAAAATTCTTTTCTGTACAATAAAAACATCCGCTGATAAGGTGGAGTTTCCCAAAAAGCGACGCCATACCTTAGTCTAGACCCTACTTGTGCATGATATAAATTTAATAGTTGATCTTTTGATAGAATTGGTTTTAAACTTCTTATCAAATAAGAGATCGAATTTAATTTTGATATTAATTGCTCCCAGTGTGCCTTCCAGTTGAGGCACTCATCTAATGTTATTCCCAGAAATTTAACATTTTTACTATTTGAGAGACTTTAATGTCTAGATCCAAGGAACTTTTTTGCCTTTTGTGAAATCTCATATGTTGAGTCTTATCAGCATTTAAAAATTGTTTATAAAAACAGTACCAGTTAGAAAATTCATTTAAAGAAACGTTGCATTTATGCTCCAATAAATTATCAAATCTATCCGATATCAGCAGAGACTGGTCATCTGCATACATTATTAAGTCGGCCTCAGATGTCAAAGTATCAAGTTCGTTGGTATAAAGTAAAAACAGAATCGGCCCAAAACTGAGCCCTGGGGGACTCCCAAATTATTCACCTTGTGCCCCGAGTTGACACTTCCGGTATTTCTATCGGAGGAGTATGTCACAGATACATACAGTTGTCTATTGTTCAGGAAAGAGGCTATCCAATCCCAAGCCACACCACGAATACCATAAGCATACAGTTTTATTAATAATTTGTCATGATCGACACAGTCAAATGCCCTGCTGAGATCACAAAATATTTCACAAAAGTTCATAAGCCGATGTAAGAAAGCATATTCAAAAATTTTTGAGATACCCGACGGCACAGTTACAGGTCTATAATTTTCGATCATATTTGGATCGTGTTTCTTATATATAGGTACAACTTTACCTATTTTTAGGCTACTTGGAAATTTTCCAGATATAAATGAGAGGTTGACTAAAAAAGTAATAGGTTGTATGATTACGCAAATCATTTTCTTTAAAATAAAGGAAGGAATCTCGTCAGGTCCGGCTGAACGTTTATTCTTTAATTTTAATTTTAATAAATTAGTTAGCTCTTCTTCTACAAAGGGTTCCAAAAAGATCGATCGGTGGAAATAAGGTACATTTTTAATAGGAGCATTATTTGGCGGTATATTATTGACAATCTCTAACGGTGCTTTTATGAAATACTCACTAAATATGGAGGCTATGTGATCCGGATCCTCACATAACCCTCCGTCATTTTTTAGTGTTATGTTTTTATGAATTTTCACTTTACCGGACAATTCTGCTACCACCTTCCATGCAACTGAAGGCGGATTGTCTGAATTTATTATTTTATTTTGATAATACTGCTTTTTAGTATTAGCCACCAACAGTTCATGTGTTTTTTTCGAATTTTTATATACAGGTGCTAAATTTGGGTACACTTTTTTCATGTTATGCAAATCTTTAAGATTCCTACTTGATACTTTGACATCATCATTCGCCCACCCTTTCTTATTGCTATTTTTATAAAATTTACGTAAAGGAAAATGTATATTAAAATGATACAGAAATATCTTGTGAAAATGTTCAAATGCCGCATCAATGTCTGTGAAATTATAAAGATCCGACCAGCCCCCACGCTCAAGAGCAAACTGAAAGTTGAACACAGCGTTTTCATCGTAACTTCTTTTAAAGTAGGAACATTGAGGGTTACTGTTTATTTTTGAACTATATTCAAATAGCACGGTCCTGTGATCCGAAATATCATTGTCATTTACACATACTAAAGTATGATCTGTCATGTTCGTAAAAATATGATCAATGATAGTGGAGGTACAGCTCGTTACACGGGTCGGCCACCTTACCATCGGATGAAGGTTAAAACCAAATAATATGTTACATAGTTTCCTAAAATCAGTGAAATTTCTAGAATTTAGAGACGAGTCCAAATTAAAATCCCCGTTTAAAATGATACTGACATTTGGACAAAATAACATATCTAATATCTCATATATATAGAGGCGAGCGTAGAGGCGACTTCAATGTGAATATCAGTCGATATTCCGTTGAAGCAACGTCGAGCGCGGTTAGTACTTGGATGGACTCCCATCTTGGGAAATACAGCGTTCTCGTCCCACCTTCTAGAGGCTTGTATATCAGTGTATACTCGGAAGTTACGTAATTTCAGACGAGGATTACGTAGTGGATATACCATCCTTCGGAGGGGATGTAAAGCAGGCGGTCCCTTGTCTATTAAATGTTAGGCAAGTAAAAGATCCCTACTCTTCTTAAGGGAAGAGGTTCGGCAAAATTTCCAGGTTGGGGGTAGCTCGTCTCCTGGCGTCGGTGATAGGCCCTGGTAGCGGAAATAGGCGGACGTTAAACAGTTAAAAAAAAAAATCTCATATATATTAGTAAAAACCGCTGCCCAAGGAATCACTACTTCCTCATCCAGGTTTTTTATCCAAGTCACTCACAACGAAAAAATTTTGTATGTGGAAATAATTGTTTATGGAACTTTAATAATATAATATTTGAAATCCTCTACCCCAAAAACCCATAAAACGATACCCCACATCGGTAGCGGGGTGGGGGTGGTTATAGGGGGTGGTGGCGGGTGTGGATGAAGTAAAAAAATATGTTGCGGTTTCTGGTTCTTGTACACACACTAAATCACAATTTTTTTTCATCCCCTTTAATAATGGGGTGGGGGTGGTAATGAGGGTGGCCAATGCCAAAATTTTTTTTGAGACCTTAGCTTCTTTTGTATATAGCAAATATCAATTTTATGGACTCTTATCTGCTTGATTTACCTATTTACCCCAAATTTACCCCAATTTACCCCCAACCCTTCGACGGAACAAAATGAAAATATAATCTAGTTCTAGATTTCGTTAAACTACATATGTGTACCAAATTTCAAGTCAATATCTCAAACGGTTCCAGAGTAAACGTGCGCACAAAAAAAAGTTACAGACAGACCGACAGACAGAAATTTTTTTTTCGCCCAAATTTAAAATCTCGACGTTTCGTGACATTCTAAGCCTATCTGAACAATAAAAATTTTTAAAAATTTTTTTGTCGTTACTATACTTCCACTGGATGTGGAAGTAAAAATATATTAAGATCTCCGGTTGGAGACCTGTAACAGGTTAAAATAATTGTACTTTTATTATTAGCTTTCCAAGAAATGCCACATATTTCAATGTGCTTTTCTATACAGAATTTATCTAAATCGATTTTATTTACATTCAAACATGTTCTTGAATATATTGCAATTCCGCCTTTTTCATAAAAATTTCTACAATAAAAACTAGACAATGAAAAGTTTCTGATAGTCTTACTTTGAATGAGTCCCCACATGCATGGGTTTCAGTCAGGCATAAAAATTTTAAACTGTCATAATTACAAATATCAATTTCTAAACCATTTATTGATTTAACATTTAAGCTTTGCACATTTAACGAAAGCACATCAGGTTTGAACATCATTGATTCAGGATCGACCTCCTTCTTAACCGAAAAAACCTATTTACATAGGCGCCATCAGGCCATACATCTGGATTCATATCAATCGAGAAATTGTCCTCGTGTATACTCACTTTAAAAGAAGAATAAAGGTCCGGATATTTAGGTGTAAGGGACTGACAAATCACTTCCGGAAAAGTATCTTTAAGTAAATCTCTTAAGACCTCGGATGTGGTACCTAAAGCCACCCTGTATACATGTAGATCCACCATTTTTGGCACACCCTTAACAGAACTATTTTTATTTTTACCGACTATCATTTTTCTTTTACGATTATACTGCACATTTTTCCATTCACCCTGTGCATTCGGGGTGTGAATTTCAGTGACACAAGAATGTCCAGGTTCCTGTCGGGTATCCTTCGCGAGATTTATGATTTCATCGCATTTCAATTTTGTTTGTATTTGCATTAAATCAGCTGATATTTTTTGCTTATCAACTAATTGGGAATTCCCTATGTTTTTATCATTAATGATAGTTTTTCTCATATTGCTCGTTTTAACCGCACTAGGTGTTTGAAATGTTTTACTTATGACATTTTTTGCACTAGTCTTTATATTATTATGTTTTATGTTTTTGTTTACTATCCGTATTCGACACCAAATTTACGTTAATTAGTTCAATCTGTTTATTTAACAGATTAATTTTTTCACGAAGTTCGTTTATAATAATGTCTTTTTGTTTTAATATATAGGCAAGTAACAAACCGTCAACAGCTTTGCCACCGCTGTCCATATTTTCTACAGCATCATAAAATGCTACGTCTGCTTCCACATTAGGCCCATTTTCACTTTCATTTTCACAACACACTATAAATGTTTCGTCTTCTGACATTTTTACATTGTTATACAATTTTGCACAACTTAAATGAAAGTAATTAGAACAGTTCTGGCATTTAATACCATTTATCACCTTTGATTTACAGCGTTTACAAGAGAGCATATTAACACTGCCTTCTGTTGTCGGCGACATCTTGACTTTCCCATTGGTGGGCGATGGAGCTAAACCGATACCTGATTCGTATTCAGCACGTCGAAATATATAGGGGTTGCCCAATGGAGTCCCAGAAACATACAATTTCTTTTTGTGTGTGTATGTGTGCCTGTGTAATATATGAATATCACCGGATCCTCCGCCATTTTATAGAAAACTGCGTATGCAAATATGTTACACAAACACACACAAAATAAGTGAAAAGTGGGCTGTTTCTGGTGCTCCATTGGGTGAACACCTATCTATTTCGACATGCTGAATACGAATCATGTGTCCGTTTAGCTCCATCACCCATAAATTTTTATTTAATAAATTCCGAAAATAACCTAAATTATGAGTTTTTTTCAGGTTATTTTCGCGATTTACAAAAAAATGGTGGGTCATGGAGCTATACGGACACATGATTCATGTTCAGCACGTCGAAATATATACCACTTTGTTTAGTTTGTAGAGCTATGCCTGGAGATATAAAATATTTAACATCTTTTTAAACTAATTCTGGAATATATTTCACTTTCACTATAATATGTCCTCTGGGTATTAGGATGTTCATCATCGTCGCCTTGGTTCTGCACAAACTATATACCATTTTTCTTTTTGAAATCAGTTCATATATTGATTGATTGATTGATTTACCAGCGTGCGGTAGGCATTGCTGCCGCTCCCAAGTTATACAGCTGGGCCTGCTACGTCCACGCTGGGTTGGACTAAGGTCATGCTTATTGTCAGCAGCGAGAGCCACATGGCGCATGGTAAAGGAATGTGAGATGGGAGGTGTAGGTATTTGTGAGATGCGTTACCGCATTATGTTGTGAGGGAGCGTTTAAGCCCCCTTTTTTGTATTTTTGGTTCTGGGCTTCTGCCTATTCTGTCTTCTTCTTCTTCTTCTGACGCTTCTGATTCCTCCATTTCTGATTCTGGTAGAGTATATATCGCTCCGATTTCTTTGTGAAATTCATTCTTTCCCCTCGCTTTTCTTTCCAAGTATGTTTGATCCTTTCTCAGTTTGTTCACGATCCTCTCGATTGTTGTTTTCCACGTGTAACATGGTGTCCCAATTTTAAGTTTGCTGCTGTTCAGTGTTAGTGCTTTCTTCAGTAGGTGTGTTGGTTCCCTTCTTTGGACGCGTCCCCAGTACTTCATTGCGTACATTTCTATCCTTTTTGTGATTGTCTTCCTTTCTAGTAGTGTTGATGTTTTATTTCGTTGTTTTTGCCCTGTTGTTTTTCTGAGTAATTGGATGATGTCTCTTTCAGCTCTTCTCAAACTTCTTCTGTTGGCTTTTGTTGTTGCCGCGTTTTTAACTCCATATGTCATTGTTGGCAGTATGATGGCTATATACAGCCGTTTGGCCAGGCCCCATGATAGTTTGTTTTTCTCAATGAACGGTATATTGCTCTTGTGACTCTGTATGCTGTTTTTATTCTCTTCTTTACTGTTTCTCTCCTTTTCAGTTGGTTCGTCAGATATGTTCCTAGGTATTTCAGTTTGTTCGTTGTTCTTAGGGAGTAGTCACCTATTTTTTGTTCTTCTCCACTGATCCGACTCTCTTTTGTTGATGGGTCTCACTCCATTATTAGACGTTTCTTGAAATTTATTTTCAGCCCAGATGTGTCCAAATGCGGTTTCATGTTTTCTAGGAAGTTGAGAATTTGTTGCTCTTCTTCTGCGACATTGTCAAAAAAAGCTACTGCAATGGCTTCTGTGTTTAAATACATTTTTTTTCCAACGCAACACTAAAAATTTAATTTTCATTTCTATAAATATGGATCACCCCAGATAACCATAAGAAAAAGATGAATTACAACGTAGATCAAAGATGTTACAAACTGCATTCAACAAAGATTTATCAAAAACTTTTAGTATCAAATTATTAGCTTAAAATAATGCTTAAATAACAGCATAACAAAGTTAGAGAAGATGTTCCACCTTTAACAGCACTTCTTAACTTAAAACAAAAGTGTGTTTCGTCCAATTTACCGGATATGTTAATTACTTCCACATCCAGTGGAATTAGGTATAGTAACGACAAAAAATTTTTTAAAAATTTTTATTGTTCAAATAGGCTTAAAATATTATGAAACGTCGAGATTTTAAGTTTGAGCGAAAACAAAATTTCTATCTGTCTGTCGGTCTGTCGCGCAGTGGGAAATGTTTCCATTTTTTTGGACAAAAATCCGTCTACAATGCAATTATTAATGGATTTGAAATTTTTCTTTTTTTTAAATAATTGTTAGGCATCACCCGATGTTTGAGCACTGCCCAAATTTTAAAAACGTTCAACATAACTTGTATTTTACCTAAGTAAAAATGCGAATTTCTGTTTTTTAAAAGTTTTACTCAGAAAATATCCTTTACTACATGTTTTTGAACTTTAAGATGCTTAAAATATATTTACTAAAAATTGGATTGTTGTTTCACATTGCATAGAATGGATGAAAAATTTTCATTTCATTTTAAATATTTTTTTCCTTTCAAATGGAAAAAATGCGATTTCTAACTTACGAGCTTCTTAAAAACGTTGAAGAACTTAGAATTTGCTTCTACTCACATTGAATTGTTGTTTATTCACATTGTCAAAGTATATAAGAATTGATTAATTTAACCTTTAAAATAATTTTTATTTATCAAACAAGGTTCGGAGATTATAGTGAAAATATCGAAGAAAACGTGATTCTAAAATTTCAAAAAAATTCGAAACCTATTTTCAAATTCTACAGCCATTTAAGGGTGGTTTTCACCCTTAAAGGGGGTTGAGATACACTCTCATAGTCACAATGTACTCTCTTACCCTATTTTGAACTAAAAAATAACCATTGTAACTATATTTTTTGTCGAAATAACCCTTAGGGTAAATGTTTACTGAATTATTATTTGAATAACAAAGGTTTTATATTTATCACATAAAAAATACACTTTACTAGACTATTTTACATTTTTAATAAGAATATTTCAAAAAAATCCCTATCAAGGGTGTTTTTCGGTATTTTGAGAGTGTTATATCAATTTCTGGTTAACGGGACCCCATTTTTCTTAATCAGCGACCCAAAAAACGTGTAGTAAAAGATATTTTCTGAGTAAAACTTTTAAAAAACAAATTCGCATTTTTACTTAAGTAAAATACAAGAATTTCATATATTTATAGGATTTTTTGAAGTTATGTTAAACGTTTTTAAAATTTCGGCAATGCTCAAACATCGGGTGGTAACAATTATTTAAAAAAAAAAAATTTCAAATCCATTAATAATTGCATTGTAGACGGACTTTTGTCCAAAAAAATGGAAAAATTTCCCACTGTGTGTCGGTCTGTAACTTTTTTTGTGCGCACGTTTACTCTGGAATCGTTTAAGATATTGACTTGAAATTTGGTACATATATGTACTTTAACAAGATCTAGAACTAGATTATATTTTCATCTTGTTCCGTCGAAGGGTTGGGGGGTAAATTGGGGTAAATAGGTAAATTAAGCAGGTAAGAGTCCATAAAATTGGTATTTAGTATATACAAGAGAAGCTAAGGTCTCAAAAGAAATTTTGGCATTAGCCACCCCCATTACCACCCCCACCCCATTATTAAAGGGGATGAAAAAAAATTGTGATTTAGTGTATGTACAAGAACCAGAAACCTCAAAATATTTTTTTACTTCATTCACCCCCACTACCACCCCCTATCACCACCCCCACACCACTACCGATGTGGGGTATCGTTTTATGGGTTTTTGGGGTAGAGGATTTCAAATATTATTAAAGTCCCATAAACAGACATTTTCGCATACAAAGTTTTTTCGTTGTGAGTGACTTCGATAGAGAATCTGGATGTGGAAGTAGTGATTCCTTGGGCAGCGGTTTTTATTTTAAGTTTTGCATGTTTTTTAATATCCCAGGTTCTATTTATGGTATCAAATAATAATGCAAGAACCAAATTGTTTAAAATAAATTTTCCTTAAAAAAAACTGCAGGGTTAAGTTTTAACGAATTAAGTGAATTACAAAAAAATGAAAAGCAAAGCATTCAGTTATTTTTCGCTTTTCTAAAATCACGCCGAAGGGAGTCTCTTGAATCCAAAAGATTAGATTATTTTGTAGTTATTTAAACGTGATTTTTGAATTTTTATAATTATCAATATCTTATAACAAAAAATGTTTTTCGTCTAAAAACATGAAAAACGGAAAATATATTTGTCATATTGATTTTTTTTCTTTAAACCTCTATAAAGCATTCTAAAAATAACATTTCAATGGATTGATTCAAAAGCATTGTTTACGTACTTTTACTTCCACATCCAGTGGAAGTATTTGGTAATGAAAAAATTTTTTTAAAATTTTTATTGTTCAAACAGGCTTTAAATGTCATGAAACGTCGAGATTTTAAGTTTGAGCGAAAAAAAAAAATTCTGTCTGTCTGTCGGTCTGTCTGTAACTTTTTTTTGTGCGCACGTTTACTCTGGATCCGTTTATGATATTGACTTGAAAATTGGTACACATATGTACTTTAACGAGATCTGGAACTATATTATATTTTCATCTTATTCCGTCGAAGGGTTGGGGAGTAAATTGAAGTAAATTTGGGGTAAATGGGTAAATCAAGCACGTAAGGGTCCACTAGTATATACAAGAGAAGCTAAGGTCTCAAAAAAATTTTTGGCATTGGCCACCCCCATTACCACCCCCACCCCATTATTAAATGGGATGAAAAAAAAATTGTGATTTAGGGTATGTACAAGAACCAGAAACCTCAAAATATTTTTTTACATCATCCACTCCCACTACCAACCCCCTATCACCACCCCCAGCCCACTACCGATGTGGGGTATCGTTTTATGGGTTTTTGGGGTAGAGGATTTTAAATGTTATATTATTAAAATTCCCTAAACAATTATTTCCACAAAGTTTTTTCATTAAGTGACTTGGATAGAGAATTTGGATGTGGAAGTAGTGATTCCTTGGGCAGCGGTTTTTTTTTAAATTCTACTTAACGGTGTATATTCTTCCAATCTATGAAACAACAGCGTCTCTTAAACATACCTATGATTGATGAGCATATAACAAAAATACATATGGTGTAATGATACGTACATCAACCGTATATTCCAAAAGTCGAATTATAAAAATTAAACCATTAGACATTGAAACATTAGTAAAATTAGTTGTTTTATAATATTTCTATTTTTGTTGTTTAAAATTGAATGTGTATATTAACTACGTGTAATAATTTGAACGAGAAGTTGTAGCTATAATAGGTATTCTGAGTGAACCAAGATTGATTCATTTTGTGATGGATATTTATAAATAGCTAGTAGGCTTCTAACAGCCTATTAAAAAATATAATAAGTATGTTTTACCGAAACGTTCACTTTTAATGAATAAAAATATAAATACATTTGGTTTTGATATAATCAAAACAAGTCGGTTTCTTTCACACCAAATGTTTAAATCGCAGATGGCATTTTCAGTCATATTTTCCAGCTATTGTGGTGTTTCTGTTGATAAGGTTATAAGTCATATCATCAACCAATGCCAGAGTATATTTAAAGTAATTTTCACTGGGCGGCACTAGAACTCGAAAATGATGTGTACTTAGGCCTGTAGTCAGGAATCGAAAAAAAAATTTTTTCTTTCTCTAAATTCAAAAATGAGCGGGGGGGAATCTAGATTAAAAATTAAAATAATTACGTTATTTTATGCTCTGGCGAACGCTGCAACTAAGCCCCCATTGATATGCTTCGCAAGCTCGTTGATAAATAGGGATTGCATTACCGGTTAACCGGTTATTAGGACAAAAAACACATGACGATAATTACCGGTAATTTTAATTTTTTTACCGGTTATTTCGGTAAATTCTGAACTTACGATATGTCACGTATTCAACGTTTCTATTTATGTCACTGACTAGTATTCACTAAATACAGAGTGACTGTCCCAACACCGAGCACTTTTAACAATAAATAAATAATATTATAAAAAGTAAACTCCAAACACCAAGCCCTAAGAAATACAAGAGAGACATTGACAATATCTTACGACAGAAAATTGAATATTTCACTGACGCAAATATCCGTGGAATATATTTAGAAGTATGTTATTACCAATTCTTATTAACTTATCGACCCACCAATATCGATTGAGGAAGGGCATTTTCAGCTGGTGGTATTCTATGCACAAATATCAGACGACTAACATATATAGCTTTGAAAAACTAACCCTTTTAACAGGCTATTTTTAAAAAATATTGTATTTTTAGATTAGGTATTCAGTAAATGCCCTATTTGAGTTTATGTTTATAATTTTTTGTTATTTAAGTGGATATTTTTGTTATTTACAGAATAATTAGTTATTTAAATTTATTTCATTTATATTTTTTCTTTTTGATAAATTAACTCCTATATAAAAAAGTCACATTTTTCTCACTTTGACAACGATAAAAAAGGTGCATCGTTTTTTATCACCGATAAAAATGCCTGTTCCTCAAAAGCAGAGTACACCTAGTAGTCGCACGTCACTTTGAAATCTGTACTGTCAGCTATAATTTTTAAGTATTGTGGAAACTATACTGTACGTTATGAGTCGTTTTGGGAAAATGATAATTATTTTTAATAAATTATTGTTGTTCGTTCACATTCATATTCTGTCGTTAATTTATCTTGCCAAAAAACACTCGAGCTTTTCTTTTATGAATAAATTTCTTTTTAACTCAAAATTTTGCCACTCAGTAATTTTGCTCGAAAAACTGACATTTGACAAAATCATTCAATCTCCGGTCTCGCGATTTTTTCATGTCAGTTCTTCTTATAAAATCACTGATTGGCAAAATTATTTCATTACAAAGAGAGATTTATCCAATAAAAAAAAGTCTAGTGATTTTACTGTTGATAAAAAACCTTTTGTTTGTTCATTATATCACATATAAGTACGTATATAAAAATGTTTTTTGTTAAATTTAGATAATTTTGTATATGGAAAAAGACAATTGTCATTTTCGCCACCCTAATCATCCATTCTAAAAATTACCGGTAAATACCGGTTAACCGGTTATTTACATTTTTATTTATCGATTTACCGGTTATTAAAACTTCCGGTAAATTGCAATCCCTATTGATAAAGAGTAAAAACAGTAATCTAGTACAGATCTATAGTGGAGTCAAATTAGGATTTTAATGTGAATTGTTTGGCCAGGGCAGTTTTTCTGTTTTAACGTGTTCAGGGGGGCAACTTAAGTTCACGGCTCAGTTTTGCAGTTTCTGTGAGGCCGGTGTATTGTTTATTTAAACAATTTAATTTATTAGACCGTGTTTTCCATCGGTTTTCTTTGAATATCTTGAAATCTACAAGTCCTATGGAAAACAATAAAAAGAAGGAAAATGTTCATTTTGAGCTGTATAATAAAAGTACACAAACTATAATTCATTCATTGTTATTATTTAAAAAAATTGAACATTGCAAAATTATGCGTTTTTCAAGTAACTGTTCATTCAAAAATAATGGACAATATTCAATGAAATTTTGTAAAAACGCTAAACGAGTAATGAAAGTAGATTAAAAAAAAGCCAACTTTTGAAAAAAAATAATGCTCTACTTGCATTTGGAGCTGAGAAATGTTAGTTTTTACGTTTAGGTCACTTATAAATAAACAAATCGATATGTTTTCTTGAAATTTGGGCTGGTTATTCTCCAATGCTTATTATTTTTTTCTGCTATTTGAAGATAATCCAAAGCTACAATTGTTAAAATAACATCAAATAAAGCGGCTTTGAGAACATAATGCACATTTTCAATTTTTTTATAACTGTTTAAATTTTTCTCACAAAAATAGTAAACCAACCTAATTTGAACAATTACCTTTATGTTCATGTATACAGTTTTGCAAAACTTTTAATACTACTGATAAAATAAAAAATATTTCGCGAGCAGGATTTGAACCCGAGACGTCCGCATCCTAAATAAAAAGTGCTGGTCGCCTTACCCACTGAGCTATCTAGCGACTAAAGCTCGATTTGAAAAAATATAATATAACATTTAAAAATATTTGGTGATTTCCGGATCTCCGACGACAAGATTGCCAAAGACTAGAATTTCGTGCCTCTATACAGTATCTTTAACAATTGTAGCTTTGGATTATTTTCAAGTAGGAGAGACAAAATAATAGAGATTGGAGAATTACCAGTCCAAATTTCAATAAGAAATATCGGTTTGTTTATTTATAAGTGACCTAAGCGTAAAAACTAACGTATCTCAGCGCCAAATGCAAGTAGAGCATTAATTTTTTCTTTTTAAAGTTGGCTTTTTAATCTACTTTCATTATTCCTTTACCGTTTTTGATTTCATAAAAGAACAAGAGAATTATTTGAATTTGTTTTTAACTACAATTTACAAAATTATATAAACAGCTGCAATAAAAAGGGATTAAATTTTGAAAAAAAAAAATTCTCCGTGATTTTAAAGTACTTATAAAAAGCTATAATTTGAGACATCATACACATTTCTTGGCTTTGATGGCAGGATTTCACAAGGCTGCAAAATTTCATTGATATTATCCATTATTCTTGGAAGAACAGTGATTTGTTTAGATACGCATAATTTTGCAATATTCAATTTTTTTTTAAATAATAATAACAATTGAAATGAATTATATATAGTTTATGTATTTTTATTGTACAGCTCATAACGAACATTTTTCTTCTTTTTGTTGTTTTCCATAAGACTTATAGATTTCGAGATATTCAGAGAAAACCGATGGAAAACACGGTCAAAAAAATTAAATTGTTTAAATAAAGAATATGTTGCCTCGCAGAAACTGCAAATCTGAACTTAAGTTGATCCCCTGAACACGTTAAAACAAAAAAGCTGCTCTGACCATTCACATTGCGAATTTTGTAGTCCTAATTTGACTCCACTACTAAGTTTAAAGGCGCGTTTGCACGCATCCAGTAATTTAGTCGAGTCGTTTAGTAGTTTAGTACTCGACCAATGCGAACATCGTGTTTTAGTCGAGTAATTTAGTGGGAAGCAATGGAAAGCAATTACTAAATTACTCGACCGTCTCTCTACTCGACTAAATTACTGGATGGGTGCAAACAGGCCTTAACATCGTGCACAGTCGACTTGATTAATGTTAATGACCATATCTCATTCGTCAAAATTGGATCTAATTAAGTCACCTGGTAAGTTATAACTACTTAGTATTATTATTAAAAAATTTGGATACACCGAATCAAACTAGGTCATATAGTGTGAGAGAGCATATCTGCCCCTATCTAGTTTTCAATAATCGAAATTCAGTAATTCACATGTGGCTGACTTAACCGATCTGTTTTTTCCAAAACCATGCGGAAAAGTAGTTAATAGTGCATTATACTCCAAATATGTAGAATGGCAATTACAGACAATTTTTTCAAATAATTTAGACAACGTATTAAGGATAGATAACTGATCTTTACGTTTTGAGACTCCGGGAACACGAAAAAGTGTTTTTAAAATATATGTGTGTATTTATGTATGTGCACATGATAACGCCTAAACTAGTGAACCAATTTTGGGGAAATTTGGCACAAGAGTAGTATTGATACCGTACACAAGCTGAAATAGTTTTGATGCAGATTAGATGACGTTTAGTTGCTCTTTTGGCACATAAACGTCCCTATTTGCCAACATAATATCGATTTTTTTTGTATGCCATTCGAAAGTAGATGTTATTCTGATTTCAACGATATATCACAATTTTATGTTCATCGTAAGCATAGCGGTAACGAGGCCAGTTATTAACTAAATTAACGGAACATTTGGTGGGATGATTCCAGCCACTTCCAATAGTTGGCCATTTTTTATTTTTCATCTGATCTAAGGCATCTAACATCTTGTTCGGTTATAGATCCTATATAAAGGTTCGTCGTGTTTTTATTTCAGATTGTTTTACTAGATATTGTTGTAAATTTTACACATATCGTTTTGGCAGATATAGATACAGATGTTTTGGTAGATATATATTTTATTATCATGGAATTTACCAGTCATGTTCCATTCAAATATACAATAAGCAATAAATAATAAAACTTGTGCTGTTAGTCGTTTAGACAATTTCGTTTTAGTCCCTTTTAAACCTACGTTGATTAAACCTTTTTATCCGTGGTCTACCACATGTATTTATATTTAATTAAGTCATTGCAACGGACCCCTTGATGTGAAATGAAATGAAAATTTAATTCGTTTATTATGAGTAAAATTGGGATTGCATTTACAGATTTGCGCACTGTTTTGGCATAATTCGGTAATTTGTCCCTCAATTAAAAGAGTATATGAGAAGCCAAAATTCGAAAAGAAAAAAATTTGTCGCATAAATTGAATTTAATTCGATTTTACCAACAAGCAACGGCCTACCTAAATATGAAATGAGTACAAGCTGCGGTCAGGCGTGGTTGACTGTGAGTACCTATTTGACTAACATCTTACTCGAATGCGGCATAATTCACTTTTTCCTCTTGCCACTGAGGTTAAGTAGGGTGGACCAAATTAGATGGGATTTAGGGTTTTCTCTAAAACTATGGCAGATAAACAAAAACCAATATAGGTGTCCTGAGTTTGATTGTCGAGAAACAAACAATTGCACAAACCGCGATCGTCTATCTTTTTCGACTATCGAGCTACAAGCCTTTTTGGAAAACTGGCATTTTGGATGACCTTTATATCTCAATTACCAAGTGTCGAATTGAAAGTCGAGTAGCACATTCTTAAGGCATTTTTTTGAGTAGAATCCGTTGCTGATAAGAAGAAAATTATGCATGCCTCAGTTTTCGAGATATGGACATAGCTTGTGTTTTTTTAAAATTTATTTCATTATTCGATCACAACTTAAATTAATCATATGTCATATTTATCTCTAGAAAAAGTGGTTAATTTTCGAAAAATTTAATATTTTTGTGAGGAGGCCATGGAAAACTATTAACAACAACAATACATCTTATATTATAAAATAATTTTGCCAAAAATAGGAAAAACTAAACTACAAAAAATATTCGAATTGTCTTCCATTGACATTTATGCAATGCATATTTATCGCATTTCTAATATTTATTGAGAAGGCCATGGTAAAAAAAAAAGAAAATCGAAATAATCGTAAATGTCAAAAACTAATATGGAGTTAATCGTGAGTGAGCATTGTTAAAAATGGTTCAATTTAGTAATGGAGAAAAATATGATATGATCAAGTGTTTTATAGAATGCGGAGAAGATTCAAATGTAGCTTCCGAGCTTTATTTTAATAAGTAAGTTATAGACAGTAAAACTTTGTTCCAAAAGTGCCGCCTAAACAATATTTTTAGATATGCAGAAAAGAGACAGTCAGACATAAAAACATTCAAGAGGCTACAACAAAATTTAAAAGAGTTTGGATCATTTGTAAAACCTCGAGCCATAATATATAATAAAGCAGGTAGAGAAGCTGTAGAAAATATTGTTTTAGAAATTGTAAGAGAAAATCCTAATAATATCGTCTCGCGAAATACAGGAAAATTTACGAATACCAAAAAGAACTGCGTTGCGTTGCTTGAAAAAAAATAAATTTAAACCCTACAAAATTAGGTTCAGTCACCATCTATACCCAAACGACTTTGAAAGGTGTCTCGATTTTTGCCGGTGGTTTTTGCGTCAGTGCAATGAAGTGCCAGGATTTGAAGGAACAATTATATGGACAGACGAGGCCGATATAAGAAGTGTCGATATAATCCCTTCCGACTTTAGGCTTTGGGGTTATTTAAAAAACATTTAGATATTGTTTAGTTTTTAGGAAATAATGGTCTTATTCTGTAGCCAGCTAGATCTCTCGATATAATCCCTTCCGATTTTAGGCTTTGGGGTTATTTAAAACATATTATATATAGAGAACGTTCTAATAACATAGAAGAATTGGGAAACAAAACATTAGCTGCGTTTCGGATAATAACTCCTGTCATGATTGGAAATGCAAGAAATTCTTTAAGGAGAAGGTATCAAAAATGCATAGGTGTCAATTCGAACATTTATTGTAGTTTAGTTTTTCCTATTTTTGGCAAAATTATTTTATATTATAAGAAGTGTTGTTGTTGTTAATAGTTTTCCATGGCCTCCTCACAAATATATTATATTTTTCGAAAATTAACCAATTTTTCTAGAGATAAATATGACATTATATATCGTTGGACAACTAATTTAAGTTGTGATCGAATAATGCAATGATTTATAGGGTGTTCCATTTAAAAAAGCACGAGTTATGTCTAATGTATATATCTCGAAAACAAGGCATGCATAATTACTTCCACGTCCAGTGGAAGTATAGTAACGACAAAAAAATTTTTAAAAATTTGTATTGTCCAAATAGGCTTAAAATGTCATGAAACGTCGAGATTTTAAGTTTGAGCGAAAAAAAATTTCTGTCTGTCTGTCGGTCTATCTGTAACTTTTTTTTGTGCGCACGTTTACTCTGGAACCGCTTAAGATATTGACTTGAAATTTGGTACACATGTACTTTAACGAGATCTAGAACTAGATTATATTTTCATCTTGTTCCGCCGAAGGGTTGGGGTGTAAATTGGGGTAAATTTGGGGTAAATGGATAAATCAAGCAGGTAAGAGTCCACGAAATTGGTATTTAGTATATACAAGGTCTCAAAAAAAATTTTGGCATTAACCACCCCCATTACTACCCCCACCCCATATTAAAGGGGATGAAAATAAATTGTGATTTAGTGTATGTACAGGAACCAGAAACCTCAAAATATTTTTTTACTTCATCCACCCCCCACTACCACCCCCCTATCACCACCCCCACCCCACTAGCGATGCGGGGTATCGTTTTATTTATATTTATATATATTTTTAGAAAGATTATCGCGCTCTCTGGAAATGCTTTTAAATACGAATAAAAAAATTATTGTAACTGGGGATTTTAACATTCATTTTAATACGAATGAAAAAAATACCACTTTAGTTTTAAATACTTTTATATCTTTCGGACTATATCCCATAAACAAAGAAAATACTAGGAATCATTATTGCCTAGATAATATTTTCGTTAATTTTAATTGTGATCATTTCAACTCTAGGATAGTTGACTCTAAGTTATCAGATCACTTAGGAATATTATTGGGTGTTATTGACCATAAACCTAAAACTTCATGTAGGAGAATAAAATACAGACCAATAACAGATGATTATATTGTTTAAACAATGACTTACGCGATACAGACTGGACATTCATTGATAATAACGACTTAAATGTTGAAAATAATTTCCAAAAATTTGTCAATTACATATCCACGGCCCTCGAAAAAGCATTTTCAGAAAAATCCAAACTTATAATACACAGTTAAAATTAACTGGTTTAATAACAGCTTACGTCATAAAAGGGATACACTGCATTTTTTGGAGGATGTATATAAAAGAGATCCCACAGAAAATTTAAAAAATTTGATAAAAACGCACAAAATTCAATATAAGTCAGAACTGTGTAAAGCAAAAAAAGCAGCAAATGATAAATATATTACAGATTCAAATAATACACAAAAGGCTATGTGGCAAATCATCAACAGCAGAAAAAAACAGCAAAAGGAGGTATCTGATGTTTCAGCAGACGAATTTAATTTACATTTTGCAAATGTTGCTAAAAATGTAATAAAAAATTTACCTGTCACTAATAAAACCCACAAACATTTCTTAGACAAAAAATCACAAATTCTCCAATCTCAGTTTTGCTTCAGAGAGGTTTCTTATAACGAAGTAAATGATGTTATAACCAATTTAAAAAAGACTAAGTCTACTGATGCTTATTACTTAAACATAAAAACGTTATACGCAATTAGATACTTTATATTAATTCCACTAACTAACTTAATAAATAGTTGTATACGCACAGGTGTATATCCTGATATTCTTAAAATTTCAAAAGTCATTCCATTACATAAAAAGGACTCATTAAACGATGTTGGAAACTTCAGACCCATTTCAATTTTACCTCTGTTTTCAAAAATTTTAGAAACTTTGTTAAAAATGCAATTAACTTGCTACTTTGAATCCAATAACCTGTTCAGTTCTAGTCAGTTTGGTTTTAGAGCTAAATCCTCTACAACATTAGCCATAAATAAGTTGACTGACATAATAAGTAAGGGCTTTGAAGCTGGTGAACATGTGTATGCACAGTTTCTAGACCTTTCTAAAGCTTTTGACTGTGTTTCACATCATATTTTAATTGATAAACTAGCATATTATAATTTTAATAGTAGTAGTATCAACTTAATTCAGTCATATCTGACGAATAGATCCCAGTTTGTCACATATCAAAATGCAAATTCTGATTTATTACCTATGGAACATGGAGTGCCACAAGGTTCCGTTTTGGGACCGATACTATTTTTAATTTATATCAATGATTTGACAGACATAACTTCATCACAATTCGTCCTATTTGCAGATGATACCACCATAATTCACTCACATCAAAATATTGATACTTTACGTACAAATGTGAGGGAGACATTGTCAGAAGCTCAGGAATGGTTTACAGCAAACCAACTTAGCTTAAATAAGTCTAAAACTGAGACCATGGTTTTTAGTCTGAGAAATGTAACTGGAGAAAACCACACAAACAGCGTTAAGTTTCTCGGGGTACACCTAGATAAGAAATTGTCGTGGGAACAACATGTACACTTTGTCTGTAATAAAATTTCAATTAACATTTACCTATTACGAAACCTTGTAAATGAAGTTTCTCAAGAAACATTGATTACTGCTTATCATGGTCTTATTCATTCTCAATTATCATATGCTACCCTAATTTGGGGACATTCTACTCATAGCGCCAATGTTTTTGGCTTACAAAGAAAAGCAGTACGGATTTTGTGCGGCCTAAAATACAGAGACGACTGTAGACAAGCTTTCAAAAACTTAAAAATATTAACGTTGCCTAGCGTGTACATTTTGCATTGTTTATTGTACATTAAGGTACACAAATCAAACTATACTTCTCATAACGAAGTGCACAGGTATTCCACGAGAAACAATAATAACCTATATTCTAACTTTTTAAGACTTTTTAAATCTCGTAACGGAACAAATTATTATGCCATACTGTTTTTTAATCATTTGCCTTCAAAGATCAAAGAACTTGAGTACAATTTATTTAAGAGTACTGTAAAAGCTTTTTTAATAACCAATGCTTTTTACAACTTTGAGGAGTATTTTTCTTCAAATTTTAATACTATGTGTGAATGATCGCTTTTATCTATATATTGTATTGTTGTATATAGTATCTGTTTCCTGTTTTTAATTTTATATACAAACACTATTGCGTTACGTAATATGTCCGTCTTTTTTTTTTATATACTTAAATATGTTTTATATTTCTGTTTTAACTTATATGTATTGTTTTTCTGACTTGTGTAAATACTTTTGTATATTAGCCCCAATAAAATTATTATTATTATTATTATTATTATTATGGGTTTTTGGGGTAGAGGATTTCAAATATCATATTATTAAAGTTCCATAAACAATTATTTTAACATACAAAGTTTTTTGTTGTGAGTGACTTGGATAGAGAATCTGGATGTGGAAGTCGTGATTCCTTGGGCAGCGGTTTTTTCTTCGTATCAGCAACGGATTCTACTCAAAAAAGTGCCTTAAGAATGTGTTAACTCGATTTTCAATTCGGCACTTGGTAATAGAGATATAGAGGTCATCTAAAAACGCCAATTTTTCAAAAACGCTCTGTAGCTCGGTAGTCGAAACAGATAGACGATCGCAGTTTGCGCCATTTTTTGTTTTTCGAAAATCGAGCTCAGGACACTTATATTGGTTTTTGTTAATCTGCCATAGTTTTAGAGAAAACCCCAAATCCCATCTAATTTGGTCCACCTGTACGCTGCCCCCATACCCGTCTTAACATCTAAATCATTCCTGTGGTTTACATAAAACCTTTTTGACAATTGAGATTTGTTACCATTTTTATATAATTTTGGTGCCAAATGGTTCTATGCGAACACCTAATTTTTCAAATGATATACGTTTACTTATTCCTTATAATATTGAACAATGCCATTATTTCTCACAAAATTTGTTTTGGAGGTGACATATGCGTCCTTATGGTCGTATTTAAAACTGCCCAATGTTGTGAAGAAACTCTAAGTGGATTGCATTATACGACATACGCATAAATTAGAAATTATTTATTTTCTTTTATTAGAAGGTCAACAAACACCACCGTTAGAAATTTTAATGTTTCCTTAGACAAAATGATTTATGCTTTAATAAGTTTACTTTTCAGATTCACCTGCCTGTTGGTTTCAACAATGAATATCGTTGGTGTGTCAGAAACTGGGATAATTCACCGATATGGAGATTCCACGAACTCTACATGTTGGCTTTAATTCTTGTTGGACCATTCTGTATAATGACTTTCTCGTACACTTTAATTTGTTGGGAAGTTTGGAAAGTTATGGAACGCAGATCTGTAATGACTAGCGAGCATGCGTAAGTTTATAATTACTTTATTAAAAATTAGGCACGTGTCTGACCGTCCCCTGTTATCGTTCTAAAGAGGAGTTGTAATTACAAATGAAAAATTACAAATATAAAAAAAAAAATTAATAGGCATGTCCGCAAAATTTTAATTTCAACTGGAAATGATAGATTTATCGATATTATAAACTAATGTGTAACAATAAATAAATATATGTATCTTTATTTTGCCAGTTATTCGTAATAGGAATAACCCCAACGTAGCGAAGCTAAGAAACGTTCCCAAGGTAGAGGCTAGTAATTTGACGTCACCTCCTTGCAGGTAAGCCGGCCTGTGTGTGTAATGCGGGCCTGTTGTTTTTTATTGAAAAGCTAATGTAATATTATTGATAGCACGTTTTAGAACCCTTATATCCAAATTTTGAAGATATTTCGATTTATGATTTTCGAATTACGGCCCCATAAAATTATATTTTTCAAATATTAAATAATTAATAGCGCTTAAACGAATTTTATTTCGAGAAAATGGGGCGAGCATAGAGGCGACTTCAATGCGAATGTCAGTCGATATTCTGTTGAAGCAACGTCGAGCGAGGTTAGTACTTGGATGGGTGACCCATCTTCATTCGTACATTAAGAGTTGCCGAATTTGAAAGCATGGATGACAGTGGGTGATAGAAATAGTGATTTTAAATAGAAAGTGAGGAGTTACTTTTTTTTTCGAAAAAAAATTCGTTTCCGAGTTATAAATTGTTTGATATTATTTTTGGCAATTTTTCAATAAAAAATCATAAAACATAATTTTAGGGGACCGTTATTCGAAAATCATAAATCAAAACGTCTTTAAATTTTGGATATAAGGATTCTAAAGCATGCTGATCAATAATATTATATTAGTATTTCGATAAAACACAACGGACCATTACACACAGGGAGGCATGCCTGCAAGGAGGTGACGTCGTGTTAATAGCCTCTACCTTGGGAACGTTTTTTAACCTCGCTGCGTTGGGGTGATTTCTATTACGAATAATTGACAAAACTGAAATATTTATTAATAAAAAAAAAATCTGATTTTGGTACTAGGGACATGTGTGGTTTTAACTAATAGTAATGTAAATTATTTTTTTTTTGTGGACAGGCCTATTGTGTAAGCTGTTAGATACATGACAAAAATACCATTCGAATGTTTTAAATTGTTTTTTGTTCGTTTATAATTATATTTAAAATATTTTTGCACGATGTCGCAAACGGCAGAAAAATAAATCTACGAAAAATCAAAAAAGAAAATCTGTCATGAATTTATTAATTTCCAGTCTTTGCATTCTCTACATTCTGGTTATACTAAAATTTAAAAACTCTAATGATTTTTTTAGAAAACATACTATCTATTCAATCAATAATGAAAATCTAATTAAAATGACAATTATTAATCTTTCTTTCCCATTCTTCTTTCTGTTAGTTCTCAAGTTATCGACGACATCCTGGGTATTAAAAAAAAATCTTAAAAAACTCCTGTAGAGAGGGAACGAAGGGATGAATCGGATAGCGCGCAAACCGCAGCTCGATACCCCTTTCGGTTCTCGAGTAATCGACGATTTTTTTTTAATCGCCTTATTTTTATTTTAATGTCCTGGCGGAGTTTAGCCGATGGCTATTCTACCACTCAACCAGGACGAACCCACATAGACAACATCACAACCCATTGCCATCTGCCGCAGCTGAGACTCCAACTCAGAAGAGGAGAGCGACTAGACTGTGTTGTCTCTCACACAACCGCAGTCTAACCCACTGCTACCGTCTCGGCAATACGTGAAAAACGCCACTACACATTCATACCCTAGCCAGGATTCGAACCCGGGACCCCGTGGTCGCAAGCTTAACACCTTAAGCACTACGCCACCGAGCGGATTAAGCCGATTTCGTATTTTTTTTTTTTAGATTGCGTCTCCTCTTTAGTCACATATTAGTACCATGACTATTACATTCTCATTCAACTCATTAAGAAGACGCGGAGTCGAAAAGTCAATAACACGATGGATCGACCCAGCACTCAGAACTAGAAAAAAACCGCTGCCCAAGGAATCACTACTTTCAAATCCAGATTTTTTATCTAAGTCACTGACAACGAAAAAATTTTATATGTGGATATAATTGTTTATGGAACTTTAATAATATAATATTTGAAATCCTCTACCCCAAAAACCCATAAAACGATATCCCACATCGGTAGCGGAGTAGGGGTGGTGATAGGGGGTGGTAGTGGGGGTAGATGAAGTAAAAAACATTTTGAGGTTTCTGGTTCTTGTACACACCCTAAATCACAATTTTTTTTCATCCCCTATAGTAATGGGGTGGGGGTGGTAATGGGGGTGGCTAATGCCAAAACATTTCTTGAGACCTCCCAATTTTATGGACTCTTTCCTGCTTGATTTGCCTATTTTCCCCAAATTTACCCCAATTTACCCCCCAACCGCGACGGAACAACATGAAAATATATTCTAGTTCTAGATCTCGTTAAAGTACATATGTGTACCAAATTTCAAGTCGATATCTCAAACGGTTCCAGAGTAAACGCGCGCACAAAAAAAGTTACAGACAGACCGACGGACAGAATTTTTTTTTTTCGCTCAAACTTAAAATCTCGACGTTTCGTGACATTCTAAGCCTATTTGAACAATAAAAATTAAACTATACTTCCACTGGATGTGGAAGTAAAATTCAGTCCACGCTAGGATTCACAAGAGACGAGGTGTCCGTGGCCAGAGGATGCCCACAAGGGGAAGTTTTATTTCTGTGGTGTCTCGTCATCGACTTATCTCGTCCAGAACAGCAGGGAATATATGCGTAAGGTTATGCAGACGATGTCGTCATCTAAGTAATTGGAAAATATGAAGGTGCTGAATCAGAAATCATGCAGAGGGTCCTCATTATGGTAAACAGATGGCGCATCCAGGAAGGTCTCCTCGTGAACCCAGAGAAGATCACTGTGGTCAGCTTCACAGAAAAGAGAAAAATCAAACTGAGCAACTCAAGTGGGCAACAAAGGAACAATGTTAAAAATTTGAGACTCATTTTAGATACTAAATTAAACTTCAAAGATAGAGTGACCACTAAAACCATGCAGGATTTATGGGCCTGCAGAAGAATGGTAGGTAAAAACTGGGGACTATAACCAACAATGTTGCGATGATTGTACCAACGGATTGTGGTACCAATAATAACTTATGCCTCTTGATATGGTAGCACAAAGCCGGAAAAGAGGAGACAATGGGAAAACTAAGAAAGGTATAAATACTGGCCTGTCTAGGGATAACGGGCGCAATGTCAACAACGCCTACCGCAGCCATGGAAGCACTACTTTGCCTACCTCCACTAAACTTAGTTGTAGAGAGTGCAGCACTGCAAAAAGCATCAAATGGATATGGGACCCTTCCAAGAACCATACCATACTGAGATGTTTCAACAAATAGTAAATAGGTAGTCTGATAGAATCAGCATAAGCCACAACTTAACAATAACCTTCAGGTATACATCCCCTGACAGGGGATAGGAGGGAATGAGGCAACTGCCAGATATTTAAATGATACTATATGGTATACTGACGAAACAAGAAGTACTGGAGCAGGAGTTTATGGGGAATCAAGCAGGGACACACATTAGACTGTACCTAGGTAGTACCGCAACAGTGTTCCAAACATAAGTCATACACTGACAAAATAATTCGTATCATCACTGACGGCCAAGCAGCTCTCAAAAATCTGGATGCAGTAGAGATAAATTCTAAAACGGTAAAAGACTGCCTTACTTCTCTGACGAAATTGGCGAACACAACAGCGTATAATTGGAGTGGGCGAGAGGATACCAGGGTAATGAAGATAGTGAAATAGCAGATAAGATAGCCAGAGAAGGCAAAAAATAGCCAATAACGCAAGGGTATTGGTAAGGCAACTATTAGGTCACAAACAGGAGCTTGTCTTGGACTAGCGGCGCCAGGGATGAGACAGTCACGTATGTTCATCTCTGTCGGACCATCCAAGACAAATATCAACGAATTGTTGAAGCTGAACAGAAACAGCTGAGATGTGCAGTGGGCAGTCCGACAGGACGTTGCATACTAAATAAACACCTAACCAATATAGGGTGTAGGATGTGTAGTGAAGATGAGGAAACATCTCACCACATACTAGGTAAATGCCCAGCCTTAGTGGCTAGAAGGCTTTCATACTTCGGGGGACTATTTGTGACCCCGGAAGGGATAACCAGAGCTCACATCGACCGTGCACTCGGTTTCTTGGGAGAAGCTTCAGTAAGCTGCAGTACACGGGGTTCTGGCACCGAAATTCGTAAGGAAAAAAAATATGACAATTAATTATATCAAACTATTGGGAAAATATAAAAAATATATATTTTAATTTTTATGTAAAAAGGAGAGCTTGCACGATAAAAAAATGTAGGGCCATAAAATGGTTAAAAATTTAGGATATAGGCGTAACGATAAAATGAAAGGTAGAGGAGGTATTACCCACCTAATTCACATTAATTTTTAAAAATATATAATAATCAGACATATCAGCTCACACCAAACTAAACAGATTTCAGAACTGAAAGAAGACAAAATATTCTTTTTACAGGGCCGACTTGGAAAGTCGTATAATAGTAATTGGGGCTATATCAGTTTGTTTTCATCTCCAGAACTTGCCTCTAAAACTTACATACGTTTTAGAAATACCTTGTATAAATACGCCAGAGTATTATTTTCATTCTTAAGAGCCGGTCATGACCGTGATCATGATTTTAGTTACCTACCTAATTAGAAAATTATAATTAGCTCATCTTTTTCTTTGGAAATGATTTACATTTTTATTTTTTTAATCGTCGTCGTCATCGTTTTAACAGAAATAAAAAAATCAAAATAACGTATTTTTTATTTTTTGTTGCACATTTGAACCATTGGGTATTTTTTGACATTTGACATTTTACTGTTAGTAATGCAAGTACGAAAATTAAAATCAGTGCCATTGAATTAGTGGTAATTTTTAAATTTAATTTTGAATCTGCAAATTTGGGGTTTTTCAATAAAATGTGAAAAATTGAGATATCTTGAAAACTAAAAACTTTTGCATATAACGCATGTGAATTGAAATGATTGCAAATTAGGTCCGCTAGACAGAAATGCGTCGAGTTACCAATAACCCTGTATATGCGCTCTCTTAAATTCTTGTAATGTCGAACAAAAAAGTTAGGAAAACAAAAAACAGAGTTTGTGGACAATGAATGTTGTTTACTTATTTATTTTTGTGATTACAAAATGAAAATCCAATTACGGGAGTTACGGGACAAAAATTTAATTAAAGCTTAAACTGAAAAAATATACCTAACAAAATGTCAGTTATACATTCCCTGACAATTCACATCTGTTGTGCTAGAGAACAATGTACGTTCTCCCAATGATGCTCGGGCTGAGCGGGTCACTGGCGAAACCGTGTGAGGGTGTAGTTGGGGTTACTGGCTCTGGGACCAGTGGACTGTAGGGATTTTTGTTGTTGTGGTAAAAACCAATCCTGGAGGCAGCCTCACCTCCTAATTGTGGCTTGGAAAGATTGGTTAAATGAGTACAACAAGTAATTAGTTGAGACTGATTTATTTAAGAAAATAAAATTCTATTTATACTAAATGGCAATAATAAACATAATAACAAATCGTAAAAACAATTAATTATACGTTACATATGAAATATTAAACTTGTCCTAGAAAATTATGCCAACTATAGAAATGCAGTGTTTGCACTTGATTACATACTTTGCTGACATTGTTTATAGTTAATGTTTATGTAGATTGCAGTACGAAATAACTAATATATGTCGAAAGTAGGATACAATAACAATAAGAAATTAAATTATTTGAAATGATAAAAAATGCATGTTTAATAGATTAAACATTCTGGCAAGACCGGGAAGGACGATGTTCGCTGTGGTGCTGGTGAAATGGCTGGAGTTCGATTATCTCATCTGGGTTGGACGTTCTTGTTGTTTTCTTGTCCGTCTGCGTTGTTGCATTAGGGACCGGGCGAATACCAATAGGAGCAGCAGGACTGCTATGAGCGCGATAGTGATGGCACTACCGGTGATGAGGGAATGATGTGTTGAGTGCCACTTTGTCTCGTTTTGTCTCTGCCATCTTTCTTCCTCCTTGGTTAAGTCGGCCATATTATCATCTAGTTTATCGTAGGACTTTATTTGCCAAAAGTCTGTCTTAATTTTCTGGACTAACTGCCGTCTTGACGATAGGTTTGTGTTGATATTTGTCGTTACTAGATTGGGTGGAGATACAATTCCAATTATCCCATTCGTAATCCATGATAGCTGATGCTGTTTCTCGGTTAGATGATGGAGCAGTGCTGTGCATTGTACTTCTTGAGATAGTCGTTTGGTTGCGTTGCAGAGGCTGTCAAATTGCGTGATAATCTCTAAGGTATTTGCAACATCTTCTTGGAGTTTCGACTTGGAGTACTTCAACTCTATCCGGGTATGGTCAATGCGTTCTACGTATGGTTCGGGTCGTGGATACTGAATAGTGTACCCGGCTTGTGTAGACCCTGGCATCGGGGCGAACATTAGACAGAGCAACAGAAATAACGTCCAGAGATTGAAGGACATTTTCTTGCTCCTTGGAGGCCGTTGACTGGTAGTTGTACTCTCAAAGTTTGTAGGTGCCTGCTCGTCTGTGGTTGTAATGTTGGGTGTGTCGGTTTCTGACACAACAAGTTTTATAGTGACCTTTCTCATGTGACCAGGGTTCAGGTGCTCTTGCGTGAATTCTTCATGCAAGGGTTTGGTTGTAATGTTGGGTGTGTCGGTTTCTGACACAACAGGTATTGGAGTGACCTTATGTGACCAGGGTTCAGGTGCTCTTGCATGAATTCCTCATGCAAGGGTTTGGTTGTAATGTTGGATGTGTCGGTGTCTGACACAACAGGTATTGAAGCGACCTTTTTCATGTGACCAGGGTTCAGGTTCTCTTGTATGAATTCTTCATACATGGGTTTGGAATCTCCCAGCTCGAAAGGTAACTCTTTCAGAGGGATTTGGACGGTGTGTGTTCCGTCTGTGCTTCGTGTCGTAGGCTTGGAGAATTGTTCTTCACATGCTATGTCATCTGGGGACAGGATTCTCTGGACCGAGACTTCTTCTGTGTTCCAAATTTTTGTTAACTGTTCATCTACTTCAGTACGACTTGTCATGCTGATGATGTTAACATTGTTAAGCTGGGTTTGCTTAACGTTGCCTGACAGTATCCATCCCAGTTCTGTCTGTTGGCCTAGGAGGCCATCCTCGGTTTTCTGAAGTCCTTGCAGAATAATTTTTCCATATTCCTCAGCTCCAAGAATGGCGTCAATTGGTCCAGGTCTCTTGTATGTAGGGTCAGCGAGGATTTGGTTTTGCCATTGCTGCTCATTTAGGTCTTCTAACTCGCAGGTTGGCATGGCTTGCGTCAATTGAGATAGTACTAAGAAATTGACGTTTACGGAGAAGAGACTAGGAAACCGTGGGCAGACTTCAGCTTGAATCTTCGTTCTTGATATCTTGGGTCTTCCTTCGCCGAGTCCGGTAACTTCTGCTCTGATTTTCTGCCTGGTTATTCCAAGTGATTGAGCGGCTCTTTCTGTTATGAATGACGACTGGGAACCAGGGTCAATTAGTGCTCGCAGGTATTCTGGTGTCCCTGACGATGACATGATACGAATCAGGGCGGTGGCTAATAGGACTGTGTTATCTTGTCTTCCAACATGGCTGCTGGATGAAAGCTGTTCTTCCATGACTGTGTGTTCGGTTGTCGTCGTAGTATGTGTAGCAGCCCTCGAGGTTGTGGGAGGAGGGGCGCTAGCTCTGGATGGTCTTGATGTGGATTCTCTGTGTAGTATTGTGTGGTGTTGATCCCCGCAAATTTGGCATCGCTTTTGACTTCTGCATCTGTCTCTGGAGTCATGATTCAGGCAATTGAGGCAGAGGCGTCTGTCTTTGGCTGCTTGAATCCTTTCGTTGATGGCCAAATTCCGGAATTGTGGGCAGGCATACATGTTGTGCTGTTGCTTGCAATAACTACAAGAGTTGAAGTTATTGCCGCTGTTCTGATCATTGCTGGGTAACATGTTCTTGGCTATAGCAGTGGACTCAAGGGACTGGAATCTTCTCTCCAGGAACTCCATCATCTCCTTGAATTCTTGTACCTTATGTGGGGCCTTGAGGGATTGTTCATATAGCCGATTGGTCTCTGCGTCCCATCTTCTGGTGATGATGCGAGAAACTAGTGGTCCCCAAGACGTAGTGCTAATGCCTACGTTTTCAAGTGCCTTTAAACATTCAGTGGTAGTGTCGTGTAGCTGCCTTAATTTGTGTATAGATTCGCCTTGCATTGGGGATATATCCAAGATTTTGTCAATTAGCTTGGATACTAAAAGTCGACTGTTTTCGTATCTTTTTTTTAGTAACTCCCAAGCTGCGTCATAGTTTGCATCTGTAATTTGAAGATGTTGAATCATTCTGCTTGGCTCGCCTCGGACGTGGGTTTTGAGATACTGCATCTTCTCGACTTTGGACAAGGACATGTTTGAATGAATGAGTTTCAGGAATATGTCGTTGAAGGTAGGCCAGTGCTCATAGTTTCCATCGAAGAATGGAATTGAGATTTTTGGAAGGTGCAGGTTGGGTCTGATTGCATCAGGGGTGGGGGAAACTGCGTCGATCTTGCATGAAAGATTTGTTACGGCGTTGTCGTATCGTTGTCCTGCTTCCAGGTACTTCTCATCTCGGAAGTAGTTGGACTGGAACCTGGTTTCGTGAATCATGATATCTTCATGTAGGGCCTGTATGGTACTCCACTGGTTATTAATTCTTTCAAGCAGCAACTCGTAACGTTTTTTGGGTTTGACTTCGAGCAGCTCTTTGTCAATTAGATGGATGGTCTTGTCTAGTTCTTGCATCCGATGCATCTGACGTTTAATTTGTATAGATTGCTCGGCGTCGTTGTTTGGATCCTCAATGGCTGAATTTTGTTGATGGTTCATCTCATCTTTGGATGGCATCTTGGTTAAGTAAAGTTTGATTTTTGGGTGGAATGGTGTTGATAAGATTTGATTTTGCCTAGGGTTGGATTGAGTTATCTGGTTGTATTCTTCTTCTTCTTCTTCTTCTTCTCGGGTTGAATGGGTTGGATTGCTTTGTGTTAGCTTGGGTGGGCTAGGGTTGATTAGGTTGGTGTTGGTTGTTTTCTTGGGTTCGTTTGGAATATGTAGACTTTCCGGTGATTCGGTTGATTTGATTTGGATAGTTTTTTTTTTTTTTTTTTTTTTTTTCTTCTCGGATTGAATGGGTTGAATTGCTTTGTGTTAGCTTTGGTAGGATGGTGTTGATAGGATTTGATTTTGCTTAGGGTTGGCTTGAGTTGTGTTGTTGTATTCTTCTTCTTCTTCTTCTCGGGTTGGTTGTTTTTTTTTTTTTTATGGACTGGCTGTCCGGTGGTTTAGTTGGGTTGACTTGGATTGTTTGATTTCTTGTTTTTGTGGACGATACGGCTGTATCGACTGGTTTTTGCTCGAAGAACAAATGAACGATCTCTTCTACGTGGAGACGATACGGGTGTATCGACTGGTTTTTTGCTCGAAGGACCAATGTACGTTCTCCCAATGATGCTCGGGCTGAGCGGGTCACTGGCGAAACCGTGTGAGGGTGTAGTTGGGGTTACTGGCTCTGGGACCAGTGGACTGTAGGGATTTTTGTTGTTGTGGTAAAAACCAATCCTGGAGGCAGCCTCACCTCCTAATTGTGGCTTGGAAAGATTGGTTAAATGAGTACAACAAGTAATTAGTTGAGACTGATTTATTTAAGAAAATAAAATTCTATTTATACTAAATGGCAATAATAAACATAATAACAAATCGTAAAAACAATTAATTATACGTTACATATGAAATATTAAACTTGTCCTAGAAAATTATGCCAACTATAGAAATGCAGTGTTTGCACTTGATTACATACTTTGCTGACATTGTTTATAGTTAATGTTTATGTAGATTGCAGTACGAAATAACTAATATATGTCGAAAGTAGGATACAATAACAATAAGAAATTAAATTATTTGAAATGATAAAAAATGCATGTTTAATAGATTAAACAAACAAAGAGTTCTAAAATGAATTTATTTACAAAAGCCTATCTTAAATTTTCATTTTTAAAGGAATTCACCTTGAATTTAATCTGTCATTCTATCTCTTAGAAATTGCTTAGGCCATTGAAACGTTTTTCGTCCTTTTTATGAGCCATTCAGAAGTAAATAAAAACCACGTTCAAGATATTTCAATCATAAATAAAGAGAAAAGTTTAAAATATTTTCATAATCAATTTCAAAAAATTGAAAATATAAGACACGGAAAAAAATCAAGAGAACAAAATAGAGCATAAAAAATACATCGAAAATTATATTAAATCAAAAATTGCTGTAAGGGGGCAAAATAACATTCTGTTAACTTACTGTATGCGTACCCGTTACGTTTTGTGAAATCTTTAGATTTTGTAGTTTCATCAGGATACATGTTTGTATTGTAAATTAGAAAGACATAATCAATGAATTAGTAGTGTACTCAAAAATACAAATTATCAAGTTAATGTAATTTTGTCGAAACATTTGCATACGAGAAATGATTAAGGTATGGAAAGAAAAATACAAGGAGAGCAAAGACTTTCGCCGGTTAAGTATGTGGAATTGGGCCCAGCGGCTTATTGCGCTATTTATTTACATGAATGTTGCTAATGACTAGGAATGCTCAATAAAGTATTTAATAAACCTCTATTCCCTATATCACAGTTATGGGGGTAACAACCCTCAACTTTAATTTTTTTTTTTCAAAACTATTGAAGATAATTAATTGAAATTAATAGGAGACGTTGATACAAAATAGCTTTATATTTTACATTTTTTTTACATTCCTATTACATCATTTAGTATATAAAAAAAATAATTTAATTTTTGAGGGTGCTGTTTTTATATCAACCCCTTGAGTGACAGCTACCAAATAAATCTATATTATTTAACACTAACATAATTAACGTGTGTAAAAATTACTTCAAGGTCAGATTGGCGGAAGATGCTTAAAAATATAAACCTAGGTAATGAACAATAACACAGGCACACTAAAACAAAAAAATTAAGTGCGAAGACCTAGACCACTTAATTCCTACTCATTTGGATGCTAAAAATCGAAAAAATATACTACTACTTTTAGCTTGGCTCTCAATTATTTTTTATTTTTGCTTAAGAAGTATTGATTTTATTAGACAAGGTTAGGTCATTTTAATTAAGCCACAGTAATATCTCCTCAGGAAGGGACGCAACGAAAAATGTTTCAGACAAAAGTTGTTCCGTTCAGCGGGGGACATCTTTTGGGCAGAACAGTTATCCCCCCCCCACCCCTGATGAGCGGGGGGTGGGGCTAACTTTAAAATTATTAATGACACTCTCCATTTTTGATCGCGTGTTCTGATTCTACGAAAAAAATTACATAACTTTTGTACCAAACATTTTTTTCTCCCTCTCACTCTGATGAGGATTAGTAAGTAAAGTTTATTGCAATCCATAAGTATGACAGAAATAAACAGAATATTAAGGTATGGAAAGAAAAATACAGGTGTATACAAAAAATAATCTGGAACAAGCTAAACTGCAACCAGTTTGTGTTGTGTTCAAGTATATAATAATAATAATAATAATAAATTGCCTTTATTTCAGTATTATACATTAATACAATACCTAGGGCGAAGTCTAGCCGAAGCTACTCTACTTAACTCTAACCGAACATAAACACTAAGTAATAAAGATAAAAGATATGTTTTTTAAAACTAAAGTCATTATTAATTTTGCAAAATATGATATTAAATCTTAAAATATGTGAATAATACTAAAAAATGTTTGTGAGACAGTGACGCAACAAAATACAAAGAAAAAGAAAAAAGAGAAAGGAAAGGGAACATATATAAGACTAAAATAGAGACAGATTATAGTTGTGAATGTAACCGAAATATACAATTAAATAGAATTAAATTGGACATAAATTCATAACAGACCATGCCCTGAATAAACGATAATCACGACTAACTTTGTGATGTCAAAAATGTGTGCTTTACTCTTCTACGAAAGCTGTTTACGGGGAGGTTTTTCAGAGAATCGTTTAGGTTGTTATATATTTTAGCTGCGTTGTATGTAAATGACCTAGTAAACAAAGCTGAATAAAATCTGGGCAGCGATATTTGACCGACATGTCGTACATTTACATTATGTAAATCACGTCTAAATACAATTTTTTCTCGTAAGTATGGTGGTGAAGAAGAAGACAGTATGCGTTTAACAAGCACTGACATATGATATTTATATACGTTTTCTAATTTTAGCCAACCAAGCTGTTTTATTTTTACCGAAACTCTATCGTACTTTTTTAACCCATAAACAAATCGATAACAACAATTTTGTATTTTTTGACGTCTACTTTGGGTGATTTTATCAAGACAGGGATAATATATTGTAATTCCATAATTTAAAATTGGCAATACGAGAGATTCGGTGAGTTTCTTACGTAACGTAAAATTAATAAGCTTTATATTTCTATATAGCAACTTTAAGGCTAGATATGCTTTTTTGATGAGTAGTGACACATATTCCTCAAATCTTAACCTACAATCGAAAATAACTCCTAGATTCTTTACACTGTTAACAACTTTTATGGGTTCATTACAAATAATTATCTTGAGATGAGTCTTAACTATATGTTCTAACCGCTTTGGACAAAAAATAATGACGTTACATTTATTTGTGTTCAGTTTTAAATTATGCAGTTTAGAATATTCCGATAATAATTTGAGGTCATGATTTATTTGTGTGTACGCCACATCAACAAGATGTGGTTCAAAGGAAAGTGATAACTAAGTGTCATCGGCAAATGCTTGTATGTTAGAATATTTTACTACATTAAAAATATCGGCGATATATATAAGGAACAGATCCTTGGGGAACGCCATATGTTACGAAAGAAATTTCGGAACACGCACTATCAACTACAACTTGCTGGCGACGGTTATTTAGGTAGCATTTAAAGAAATTTATGGAGATATGATCAAGACCATAATATTCAAGTTTGGAAAGAAGCAAAGCGTGGTCCAGAGTATCGAAGGCTTTGGAAAAATCGAGTAGTACGAGAGCTGTGGCTAAACCATTGTCAAGAGATCTAATTATATTATCAGAAACATTTAATAAAAGCGTTGTAGTACTAAACTCTTTCCTGAAACCAGATTGCAAGTCTGATACGATATTATTATCAGTTACATAATGATACATTTGCATATTTACACATTTGCATATATACAAATATTAATTATAAAATATGTGAACTGAGTTCAATTGGAGAGAACAAGAAAATCACACAAAAGACTCACCAATTACAAGTTATTAAACAGAGAGCTAAAACGATTTCTATTTTTTGATATAAATTCAGCAGCTTTTCTTTTAAAATATGGTATTCGCTTTATATTTCTCACATCTATAAGTACTAAATTATAAAGTTTGGGCCCGAGATACATAATAAAATGTTGACGGAGTTTTTTAAAATTTTTCAGTGGTTAAATTTTCAAGACTTATCGCACGTGTGATATATGATTGTGGCATTTGTTGAAATTTATTTTTATGTGTATGTATAAATATAATTGATTTGTAGGATATCGCTTTTTTTTTTAACATAACTTTTATTATCGTGTTTTGAGTGACATTTAACAGAGTTAGCGAAGACTCATACAATTATCCCATATTTTATTACGGATTCGACTAAGGCTTTATAAACTATTTTTAGTGCCTGGGTATTAAGGTATTCTCTCCGTTTATAAAAAAGACAGACACATTTCCTAAGACGACTGTTTAAATATTCGATATGAGATTTCCATTTCAAGTATCTATCAAGAATGATACCTAAATACTTAATATTTTCCACTATAGCTATTTTTTTTGTACAATGACAATCGATTAATTCATTTTCTAAGCATTCTGGATTATGTATTATTATTAGTATCACACTGGGTAGCACTTGAAACAGAGAAAGTCATGAATTTAGTTTTTTTGTGATTCAGGGTTCAGAGACTATTATCTAACCAACAGTTTACGATACTTAGTCCAACGGAAGCAGTTTTGTAAACTTTTTCCCATGTAGGTATTACTACTAAATATAAGTACAGTGTCATCTGCATACGATATTATACTGGCATTGTTATTTATTCTAGTAATCTGATCAATGTAGATTAGAAAAAGTATTGGACCAAGTACCGTACCCTGTGGAACGCCTATTTTAATTATAAGAGGATTACTCAAGGTTTCGTTAATTTTTATAAATTGTGTTCTATCTTCAAGATAACTTTTTAAAATGTTTAAAACATTCCCCCTAATACCTATGGATTCTGCTCTGTTTAATAATATGTTGTGTGGAACAGTATCAAAAGCCTTAGCCAAATCAAGAAATACAGCCAAACATTTTTCACTGTTGTTTAGTGAATCATTAATTAAATTTATTAACTCAAAAATAGCCTCCTCGATGCTTTTATTATTTCTAAATCCAAATTGATTTGAGGACAGAGCTGCCTAGTAGTTAACTACAATTGTAGTTTAACTACAATTTAACTATTAACTACAAGTACTTTTAGGTAGTTGTGAATACATTGGTATTATATTGAGTATCCACTACTCAAATTACTTTTTAAAAGTAGTTAAAACTACTAATGCAATTTTAACTACTAAAGTAGTTGCAACTACTGTTTATGCGTTTTCATAGAATCTGTTTTTATATGTTTTTCTCAGAAATATGCTTAATAAATATCCAGCCCAGTTGCTCAGTGACAAAAAGAGTCTGAACAACATATAGCCCTGATATTAAGTTGAGATGGCTACAGTCAATTAAAGATTTTATTAGTGTTGCCTTAACAAGACATGCATTGAAAAGTTATTTGTAAATTCTGCTTTAAAAATTTAAAGAAATGATGCAGAGGTTAATACACAACCACCTGAGAGCACTAGAATCGAGGAAAAACTAAAAATATATATAAATTCGGTTTTGACTAATCCACCGAACCCACCACGGCCACAACTAATACAGCCATCACCAATTACGACCAAAAGAATGAAAATACTGAATTGGGCAATAAAATGAAGTTGCAACTTCTAACTACTTGGAGGATAATTTTCGGAGCAACTTTGAAATGCTGAATTATTATCCAACTTTTAAGAAATTATGTGTATAAAAAATAAATACGTATTATTTCTGCGTACATAATTGTTAAAAAATATTATTTTGTTGATCTTTTATTTTGGTCAGACTGGCACCGATAGTATATGAAAGAAACGAATGTTTTCTTTGAAAGTTATCTCTGCTGAATACCCAAAATAATATTTTTTTAAAATTGTGTATATTATAATACATACGCCTTTACCTTCATCAGCTCCTGTGGAACATCTGTTTTCCTTTGCGGGCATGTTAAATGCCCCAAAAAGAAGTTCATTACCAGATTCTAATTTTGAAATATTAGTAATGTTAAAAACGAATGGCAATTTGTAAATGGGTTTTTGTGTTTTTCTTTAATTAATAAGAATGGTAATCTCAGTAGCCCAATTTGTAGTGTTTCCTTAATCCCTCAATAATAAACTTTAATAATATTGGTAAAAAAAAATCATGCTGTGTAAGTGTAAAGTGTACTACAAAAGTAGTTGTAAATGTAATTGAAGACACGTAGTTAAACTACTTTTTCGAAATAAAAGTACTCGAGTACTTTTCAACTACAATGAATTTTTAATAAGTACTCTGTAGTTAGTAGTTAACTACTTTTTTAAAAGTAGTTTGGCAGTTCTGTTTGAGGACAGCATATTAAATTTATTTAGAAAATCTGTTAGTATTTCTTTTAAACATTTTTCAAAAATTTTGGCTATATTTGAGATGAGAGAAATAGGCCTGTAGTTTGCAATTTCTAGACGACTTTCACATTTGTGAGTCGGAATAACAACACTTTCCTTAAAGGCTTTCGGAATAATTCCTGTATTAAATATGCTATTAATTATATGTACCAATGGTTTTATTATGCATAAATGAATATGTTTAATTATTTTAGTTGTTATACCGTCATTGCCCGAGTAATAATTATTTTTTAGGTCAAGAATTTTTAAAATTATTTCATTTTCATCTACTTTTCTCAAATACATTGATATATTATTTTGGTTCTCATTTATACAAATGTTATAATTGTTGAATTGTAACTCACTAGCCATTTTTATACCTACATTTATATAATGTTCATTAAACATATCAGCGACTTCTTTGTTGTTATTTATTATACTTCCGTTATCATCCTGTATGGTAATGTCTTTATGTTTAATATTATCATTTCCTAATTCTTTTACAACATTCCATATCTTTTTTATATTATTCCATGCCTCTGTTACCTTTTTAGAATAAAAGTCATGCTTTGTTTCTGTGAGTAGCGAGTTCAATGTATTTCGATACCTTTTATAATTGTTTTTTAAATCAATATTATCCTCATCTCTTAGATATATTTTTTTTAATTTGTTTCTTCTATTAATTGATTTTATAAGTCTTATTGTGATCCAGGGTTTTAATTTTACAAATTTATTATTATTTTTTTTTTATAACATTAGTTGAGTTGCAGATATAATTCTTCAATTTAAATAAGAACAAATTTGTCATTTCTTCCACATTATTGTTATTCAATACTTCCTCCCAAGTTTCAAATTCAAGTGCAGTTTTTAATTTATCCAAATCTATTTCTTGTTTTACCATGTCTGTATTCATATTATTGTTTGTTATAGTATGGTTAGTTGTTAATTCAATTGTGATTAATATAGTGTGTAATGATCAGTAATCGTACTGCTGTATACTGCAGAGTATATGTTCTTAATATTTTCATGTTCTCGGCCTTTTACAAAAACGTGATCTAGACAGGGTTCAGCGGAACTACATATTGTAGTAGGAATGTTTATATAGGAAATAAAGCCTAATCAGGCTGTGGGTGCATCTTTTGAATTTTCAAAAACCTGCAGGCGAACATCTCTGAACTACTGTTTCAAACAAAAGCTGTTTAGTTCAGAGAGGGACACCTTTTGTTTGAAATATTTTTCCTAAAAATGCCCTAGTTCAGAGATGTTCCCCTGCAGGTTTTTGAACATTCAAAAGTTACCCCCATCCCCGCTTATCGGAGTAGGGAGGAGAAACAAATGTTTGGTACAAAAGTAATCTAATTTCTTCCGTAGAATCAGAATCCGTGATAAAAAACACAGGGTGCCATTAAAAATTCAAAAGTTAGCCCCCCCCGCTCATCAGGGGTGGGGTGTGGAAAACTGTTCTGCCCAAAAGATGTCTCCCTTTAAACGGAACAACTTTTGTCTGAAACATTTTTCGCTAGTGTCCCTTCCTGAAGAGATATTACTGTGGATGGATTAAAATGGCCTAACCATATTGTCTAATAAAATCAATACCTGTTAAGCAAAAAAAAAATTGAGAGCCAAGCTAAAAGTAGTAGTATATTTTTGACTATTAGCATCCAAATGAAAAGGAATTCAATGGTCTAGGTCTTCTTTTTGTGTGTGTCTGAGTTATTGTTCATTACCTGGGTTTATATTTTTGTAAGCACCTTCCACCAATCTGACCTTGCAGTAATTTTTACACACGATAATTATGTCAGTGTTAAATAATATAGATTTTTTTTTGGTAGGTGTCCCTCAAGGGGTTGATACAAAAACGGCACCCTCAAAAATTAAATTATTTTTTTAATATACTAAATGACGTAATAGCAATGTAAAATATAAAGCTATTTTATATCAAAGTCCAACTACTAGTTTCATTCAATTATTCTCAATAGTTTTAAAAAAAATTATTTTTTTTTAACTCCGGTAATATAAGGGATAGAGGTTTATTACTTCCACGTCCAGTGGAAGTATAGTAACGACAAAAAAAATTTTTAAAATTTTTATTGTCCAAATAGGCTTAAAATGTCATGAAACGTCGAGATTTTAAGTTTGAGCGAAAAAAAAAATTTCTGTCTGTCTGTCTGTCTGCCTGTAACTTTTTTTTGTGCGCACGTTTATTCTGGAACCGTTTAAGATATTGACTTGAAATTTGGTACACATATGTACTTTAACGAGATCTAGAACTAGATTATATTTTCATCTTGTTCCGTCGAAGGGTCGGGGTGTAAATTGGGGTAAATTTGGGGTAAATGGGTAAATCAAGCAGGTAAGAGTCCACGAAATTGGTATTTAGTATATACAAGAGAAGCTAAGGTCTCAAAAAAAATTTTGGCATTAGCCACCCTCATTACCGCCCCCACCCCCTTATTAAAGGGGATGAAAAAAAATTGTGATTTAGTGTATGTACAGGAACCAGAAACCTCAAAATATTTGTTTACTTCATCCACCCCCCACTACCACCCCCTATCACCACCCCCACCCCACTACCGATGTGTTTTTGGGGTAGAAGATTTCAAATATTATATTATTAAAGTTCCATAAACAGTTATTTTCACATGCAAAGTTTTTTCGTTGTGAGTGACTTGGATAGAGAATCTGGATGTGGAAGTAGTGATTCCTTGGGCAGCGGTTTTCAACATTCATGTGAATGAATAGCCCAATAAACTACTGCGCGCTGGGTCCAATTCCACATACTTAACCGGCGAGACTCTTTGTAAGCCATAAAAAATGGTATACTCAAACGAGAATTGTATCAACCATGGCGTGGTGCTGCAAGGAATGAAAATATGAAATGTTTTCTACTTTTACGATAATTTCCTATACTTATTAGTTACTTAAGACTTTTGTTTTTAGCTAGTTTAAGGAAATACGTAAAATTTATAATATAAAAAAGAGTATATTCAGTAGAGCCCGTTTGATGGAAATTAAGTATTTTAAAAGTGCTGATGTTGATGGCATGTTTAATAAAATATTTTCCAGCTCAAGAGCCGAATATATTCTTGGAATTTAGCTTTAAGTTTTGCATTAGACGAGCATAAGTTCAAACACTATTTAGGAACAGCCGCCGACGTGTTTTGTTGAGATCAGTGTTTTGCCAACCACTTTTTTCTAGATTGGTCAAGATTGGGATTATAATTACATTTTTTAACAATAATACGAAGTCGGTGCTCTTCCAAATAAAACTATTTTAACTAATTTATTTATGTAAAAGTCCTGAGTTTTAGGAAAGAAAACAAGAAATTATACAGTACATCAAAAGAATGTCACTTTTTCCTCCTTAAAAGTAAGCCTATGAGTTGCACAATTTTTGGGATACTTTTCGATGTATTCCTTATGTTCTACAAACTTGATTTCTTGTATTTTTTCCGCGCCTGCTATATTTTTCGAATTATGAGCATTTTTTTTTAAAAAGTCTCCAAATTGGCTGTTGGGATTCACATTGTCCTTTGCCTGCCTATCTACAATTTAAGGTAACTAGGTATTACATGAATTTGTTAATATGTCGTGTAATAGAGCTGAAGCAAATGCGGCAGCAGATATGTTAACAAGTATGGCAAAGGCCGAGAGACTTAATCTTGTTTGAGCTATATTTCACAATTGTGGCGTTTATTGCACGCATGTACAGTGTGGAGCAAATTAGATGGGATTAGAGGTCTTTAAAACTATGGCAGATAGACAAAAACCAATACATGTGTGCTGAGCTCGATTTTCGAGAAAAAACAATAGCGCTACCCGCAATCGTCTATCTTTTTCAACTACCGAGCTACAGAGCGTTTTTGGAAAATTGGCATTTTTGGATGACCTCTGTATCTCAATTACCAAATGTCGAATCGAAAATCGAGTAACACATTCTTGAGGCACTTTTTAAATAGAATCCGTTGCTGATAAGAAGAAAATTATGCACGCCTCAGTTTTTGAGATATAGACATAATTTGTGTTTTTTTAAATGGAACAACCTGTAAATTATTTCATTATTCTATCATAACTTAAATTAGCCATCCAACGATATATCATGTCATATTCATCTCTAGAAAATGTGTAATTTTCGAAATATTTAATATATTTGTGAGGAGGTCATGGAAAACTATTAAAAACAACACTTCTTATAAGATAAAATAATTTTGCCAAAAATTGGTAAAACTAAACTACAATAAATGTTCGAATTATCTTCCATTGACATCTATGCATATTTATGGCATTTCTAATTTATATTTATTTAGAAGGCCATGGTAAAAAAAATAAAATCGAAATAATCGTAAATGTCAAAAATTAATTTGTGAATTAATTGTGAGTGACCATTGTTAAACATGGTTCAATTTAGTAATGGTGGAAAATATGATATGATTCAGTGTTTTATAAAATGCAGAGAAGATTCAAATTTACCGAGCTTTACTTTCATTGGTAAATTATAGACAGCAAAACTTTGTTCAAAAAGTTCAATTCAAAAGGCTACAACATAATTTAAAAAGTTTGGATAATTTGTAAAACCTCCAGCAAAAATATATAATAAAGCAGGTAGAGAAGCTATAGAAAATATTGTTTTAGAAACTGTAAGAGAAAATCCTAATATATCATCTCGCGAAATATAGGAAAATTTAGGAATCCCAAAAACAACTGCGTTGCGTTGCCAAAAAAAAAAATTCAAACCCTACAAAATTAGGATTAGTCACCATCTACACCCAAACGACTTTCAAAGGCGTCTTTTTGCCAGTGGTATTTGCGTAAGTGCAATGAAGGGCCAGGATGTGAAAGAACAATTATATGGACAGTCGAAGCCCATATAAGCAATGTCGGAATTTTTAATCGGCGTAATGACCAAAATTGGGTTCATAAAAATCTGCATGTAACCGCTACAGTTAATCGTCAAGGACGATTTGGAGTGTTTGGTGTGGTTTTATTGGATACCAAATAATAAGTCCTCATTTTTTCAAGGTAATTTGAATACCGAAAATTTTATTAACATTCTACTACAAGAAATAGAGCCCTTTGTAGATATTGCCTGTAAGACAATTTCAAAGATTAATTTACCAACACGATGGCGCCCCAGGTCATACATCAAATGAAACACGAAATTATTTAATTGATCAATATCTAGTTAGCTAAGTTAACTAAATTGATAACTAACAATTAATTTAGCTAACTGGACATAAATAAACAACAAAGTAGTTTAAATATTGTAATAATTACTATAAAAGATCCTTTAATCAGTATAATAAAATGCTATTTACCTATTACTTGTCCGTGGAAACTTGGGATGAAGTATATAAAGAAATAGATATAAATAATAAAGCCGAAATAAACTGATAAGCATTTTAAATCACTATTATAATATTTGCTTTCCTCTTAAAAAATTTACATATAACCAAAATAAAAAGTGGATAACGGATCAGATAAAAGCTGAGGATGTTAAGATAAAAAATTGGCATTGCCTGCAAAAAAAGTACCCGTTATTAAAGTCACTCTACAAGCAATATAAAAAAGCATATAACACTTTAATTAAATCAACAAAAAGAAAATACTTTTAGAAAACTCTAATAATAAATCCAAAACTATGTGGAGTATGGTAAATGAACTTAAAAATACGAAAAAAGATAACTGTATAAATGAAATCACAATTAACGGTAAAACCATAACCGATCCAAATGAAATACGGAACAATTTAATACTTTTTTTGAGAACGAGCCATATAACGTTTGTAAAAGATATCTAAAACGGATTACTCTTTTCCACATCAACTTATAAGCACTAAACGTATGTTTTTAAGCCCACTTGATAGAGCAGAGCTTTTACAATTATTTATAAATTTAAAAAACAAAAAATCTTTTGGCATCTGTGGTTTTTCAAATGTAATTTTGAAGGAATACAGGCAATTTTTAGTAGATCCAATAGGTCATGTTATAAATGAGGGCCTGACAGGCGATATCTTTCCTGAAGTATTTAAAGTTGCTATTGTTACTCCAATTCACTCTTATCGTCAATTTCTAAACTTTTTGAATATGCGATACTAAGCCGTGTATTGCCATTTTTGGAAAAAAAACAATATTTTTAAGCAACACACAATATGGTTTCCGTAAAAACAAGTCCACAATTAGTGCAATATTATATATTTAGCTGACCATATTGCCATATAAATTATAAATTTTTGTCCAAAAAATAAAAATAAAATTTCTGGATAGGGCCTATCACCTAGGGGTATAAAAAATAGCCTACGACCTATTCTTAGACCTACCAAATATACACCAAAAATTTCATAAAAATCGGTCAAGCCGTTTCGGAGGAGTTCGATAACAAACACTGTGACACGAGATTTTTATATATTAGAAGATGATAAAATTATAAAATATTTTGCAAAGAAACAATATCCAGTAGGAGTTTTTTGTCATTTAAGTCGAGTTTTCGATTGTGTATATTATGAGTTATTACTAGATAAATTAGAAAAATATGGAATACGTGGCATACCCTAAAATAGTTTGCATCCTATCTTGCAAACCGTAAACAATGTGTTGAAATTACCTCATGTATAAATGGGATAAATCAGAAAACCCGATCAACAGTTTTAAGATCCGATATAGGAGTTTCCCAAGGTTCTATAGTGGGACCTATATTATTCATTATATATACAAATTAATTACCATATCATATTCAAAATGCACATGTCACAATGTATGCAGATGATAATAATTTTTTGATAAAAGGGAGAGATGGATTGGAGACAGAATAAAAAGCAAATTCAGCTATAAATGACGCATTTGCCTGGTACTGCGGAAATAATCTACTGTTTAATTCAACAAAAACAAATTTTGTAAATTTTCATCTATATCAAAAAAGTATTGATCATAATTATAGTATTAGCAATAGTATGTAGGCAATGAGGATATTGAAAGAAATAATATAGTAAAATTCCTAGGATTATATATCGAAGAAGACTTAAGCTGGCATGGGCAATGTACAAAATTAGTTTCTGTCCTAGGAAAAAAATGTATCTCTTTAAAAACTTAAAAGTTTTTGGAAAATATAATCATGGCGACATTGAATCGCGGATACGGTATGGTATTTTATTATGGGGAAGATCACCACATGCAGAGAAAGTAATAAGATGTATAGCTTCGGCCAAATACAGGGACTCATGTCGACCCACATTTCAAAATCTTAAAATCCCAACAGTAATTACTCTGTATTTATTAGAAGCAGCATGTTTTGTACATGAAAATAGAGATTTATACCACAACAATCTAATTACACACTCTTATGATACTAGGAAAATCCAGCTTATATTGCCCAAACATACTTTACAAAAAACTAGTCAGGCTCCTGTTGTGATGGGTATTAAAATTTATCTCCAGAACTAAAGCTTCTCCCTCCTAAATATTTCAAAGGCAAGCTTAAAGATGTACTTGTTAAAAACCCTATGTATAAAATTCGAACATTTGTTGTTGTTAATAGTTTTCCATGGCCTCCTCACAAATGTATTAAAGAAAATTAACCACTTTTTCTAAGTAGATAAATATGACTTATGATATACCGTTGGATAACTAATTTAAGTTGTGACCGAATAATGAAATAATTTAGAGGGTGTTCCATTTAAAAAAAAACACAATTCATGTATATATCTCGAAAACTGAGGCATGCATAATTTTCTTCTTATCATCAACGGATTCTACCCAAAAAAGTGTCTTAAGAATGTGTTACTCGATTTTCGATTTGACACTTGATAATTGGGATATAGAGGTCGTCCAGAAATGCCAATTTTCCCAAAAAGCTCTGTAGCTCGGTAGTCGAAAAAGATAGACGATCGCGGTTTGCGCTATTGTTTGTTTCTCGAAAATCGAGCTTAGGACCTCTATATTGGTTGACATATCTGTATCTGCCATAGTTTTAGAAAACCTCAAATCCCATCTAATTTGGACCACCCTGTACTATAAAAAGTTCATCGAAAAATTTGTTTACGGCGTCGCGACGCCGCACTCGCTACTGTCATTGGCAACATCTGAAACACAAAATAAAATTACCAAGAATATCTAACGATTGGCTTTTGCAGAATTTGAATATCTCTTTTCGTTACCACGGAAACTCTTTGGGGAATTTTGTGTGAATCACTCTGTAGATGTCGCGTGCATTTTTGGTTTGCGGTGGCTAGTCCGTTTCTAATATGTTTAATGTGTATTTCTATCAATATTTTGCAGGTTAACAAGAACGTATACATCATTTCCAAACGACAAATGCATCGAAGGATTCATACTGACAGAAAACAAAAAGCCAAGGGTGAAAAATGGTCGAGATGATACCCATATGGTGAAACAAGTTATCTGCATGTTGGTGACAGTTGTGGCATTATTCGCAGTATGTTGGGCACCTCTTTTAATAGACAACGTGCTGATGGCATATGCCATTCTACCGCATTTGAGAATGGGCCCTTTGAAGTATATGTCTAGTGCTTTTCATCTCATGGCTTACTTTAACAGGTTAGTTCGGTTACTGTTTCTTGTTATTACGACGCGGTAACTTAGTCGGCTAAGGTGTATTGTGAATATGCTGGTCGCACTATCTATCGTGTACTGGGTTCGAGACCCAGCCCCGGCACTGACAATGTCGGTGGGTATGTATGTATGTCTGCGTTCTTCAAAATGTATAACCCCCTTGTGGACAGCCATGACTTTGGATTTGGGGGGTTATCTACTATATGTATTGTGTTTTAGTTATTTTTTATTGCTTTGTTTTTAGTTGTATCAATCCAATAGTGTATGGATTCATGTCGAAGAGTTTCCGGGAAAGTTTCGTGTTGGCACTTTGTTTTTCGTCGGAAGTAAAATGTGCACATCGAGGGAGTAGTTACAGCCTGAGGTATGTTTCAAGAAGAGGTTCACAAACTAGAAGCACATCGATTAGATGAAACCGATTTATTGTTACCGTTGTGTAACTATTTTGTATGCATGTCTTCCACCCTACTAAGTTAAAAACAAACCCTGAAATAGAGATGCAATTTATAAAATCTAGTTATTTAGAAAATGACTGAATTTTTTTTATGTAAATGTCTCCTAGATATATATTAGGATTGTATTTTAAAATATTGTCATGTATAATGTGATTTTTTTGTGATCTAACCTTAAATGTGATGTTAATTAAATGATGAGAGTATTGACTATTGTTTTTTATTTCACAGCATCGACTTCAGCGGTCATTAGCTATCCATCTACACTACCGACTTTAAATTGTTTTGTACGTGATAAGTTCACTGAAATACATACAGGGTGTCATCACGACCAGAGACGCCTTTTGCTAAAATGGTAGAGATTCAGGAGAGGCTTTTAGGGAAAGGGGGGCGATCCTCCCCGTTGGCCACCCGTAATTTAATATAGTTATACAAATACAATTGATATAATATAAAAATATATAGGAAATACTATAAGCAATCCGGAAGATAAATATACTGCATTAATTCCTGCTCCCCCTCTTCAAGGAAGACCGCCCCCGCGGAGATTCAAGTCAATATGAACAGAAACCAACATTATAATGGTCAAAAATACCACTAAACAGGGGCGGTTTAAGGGCCGGGCAACCCGGGTGGCTGCACGGGGCGCCAAATTGAGGGTAAAGGAGAGGGTAAAAAATGTTTTTGGATTTCTAATAGTACCCACTCCATGAGGCGATAAAAAGTTTGTACAGGAAAGGGCGCCAAAAAGTGTTCCCGCCCGGGTGGAAAATTTACCTTGAGCCGCCTCTGCCACTAAACTTATCATTTTCTTAAAAATGGACACCCCCAAATTTTATTTTAGTTCTTGGTTCTTTATAACAAATAATACAATATTGTTTATATCAAAATATACCATTCTTCGAGATATTTGCGGTTAGAACAAAGATCACACGTAAATTCTCTTAAAAAGTCTATTTTTAACATAAAATTAAAATTTAATATTTCTTTAAAAATGCTTCTATTGACACTTTTGTTATAATCATTCATATTTAAAATAGCGCGATTGAAAATTGTGTTTAAACCCAGCAAACACTCATAATTGGCACATAAATGGTCATACGCACCGTCGCCTTATCATAATTGGCACTTTTATGGGAAGCCACAAGCGAACCATTGGCGAAATGTCCCACCGGCCAGCAGCTAGCCATCCTTCAATTTGCCAACAGTGTACAATAATATTTATACATCCATAAAGTACGATGTATGGAGATTCTACTTTTTTATATATAGATACATTATACATGGCGCTTTTTACGAAAAAGTACAGCTTTGACATGTAAGTATTTTACTTGATAAAAATGAAGTAATTATTAATGCATAAATATTGTAATATGAATTTGTTTGTTATCATCCGTATTTACATATTTAATATTGTTTGTTTACCATAGCTCCAATTTATTCTCATAAGGGTTGCCTGCAAATTATAATGTTTATTAAATTCATTCTTACTTACCTGTACCAATTGCGGTCGGTGGGGTTCGAACCTGCATGTCTCCGATGCTCGTATTACAGTACTGACTCTTCTACCAACTGAGCTATCTTAATAACCGTTATTACGGATGCTAAAAGCAGTATTTATGGTGATGTGTATGAAGTCTTTATTATATTATGTGAATATGTAGGTAACTATTTATTTTAAAATGTAGAAAGTATTTGAATGTTTAATAAATGTTTACGAGTAGGTAGTCTCAAATAATATCATTAATAATAATTTACAAAAAACGTTACAATTAAGTTATTAATGACAAATTACAAATTACTTACTATAAAAAATAAACTACACATTTTACAGAAATAACGGTCAGATTACACAAATTTTAATAACCCACAGGCCAAGCATAGAACGAAAATGCAAATGGCGGATGCTATGCTCGGTGAAGCCTTGAGAGATTTTTCATAATGCGCATGCGCGTCATCATAAAAATATTAGCCTGCATATTACCATAAAAGTACCATCAACGTATAAACCGAAGCAGCATTTTTTATGGTTGCACAATAATTGACCATTTCTGGTTATTATGTGGCAATTCATAACATGAAGCTATGGTACGCCTGCATATAATTTATTATGGACCACAAAAGGTTAGCCTATGCCATAAGAAAGCCATTGATCGCTACAGTGGCCCATTTAAGGACCGCAATATTTGTGTTTGCTGGGAAATAAAAATGAAATTTTAAAATAAGTAGAGATGCATGATTTTTGTTGTCACAGTAAATATTTCGAAAACAATATACTTTTTATATAGGGAAGTATACACACTTTTGCATTATTTGTTAATGAAGAATCATAAACTGAAATTAAATTTACGGGATACCATTAAAAAAAAATTAGTAAAAAATTGTATGTTTTTTAATCGTAAGGTTAGTGATATTTTTCACCAATCCGTATAATTGCTTCTGCTTATATTTACTTGAATCTGCGTCATTCTAGCAGGTGTTTCTTTTACAATTTGACTCGCACTTGTCAAAAAAATTTCCAAGTGAATAATACCCCAATTTTTTGATATAGTGTATGCTAATAAAATGACATTTACCATAGAACCTAAAAATGTAAAAATATACTATTTCATTTAAAATAATAAAGTTGCGGTTGCCTCTTCCAGTGTATATAATCGGAAGAGGCAGAAAAATAAAAATATTTTACTTGGTTAGCGCACCACGAAAATCCTATATACAAAGTGTCCTACTTTGAATGCCATGTGTCGGTCGTGTCTGTCTGTCTATAACTTTTTTTGTGCGAACGTTTACTCTGGAACCGTTTAAGATATTGACTGAAATTTGGTACACATATGTACTTTAACGAGATCTGGAAATAGATTACATTTTCATCTTGTCCCGTCGAAGGGTTGGGGGGTAAATTGGGGTAAATTTGGGGTAAATCAAGCAGGTAAGGAGTCCATAAAATTGGTATTTAGTATATATAAGAAAAGCTAAGGTCTCAAAAAAATTTTTGGCATTAGCCACCCCCATTACCCCATTATTAAAGGGGATGAAAAAAAATGTGATTTGTGTGTATACAAGAACCAGAAACTTCAAAATATTTTTTTACCTCATCCAACATACAGGTAGTTTATGCACCCCAAATTTCAAACGGATAAGTTAAAAAATAAAGGAAATATAGTGGGGAGCCACTAGCCTGTGGCACCCGGTATAAGTAAAATAAATATACAAAATATAAGTAAGTTAAATAAAATAATAATAAAATATGCCAATGTCACTATAGGGCAGTGTCACTGAAAAAGAAAAACAACAGATTAAAATAAAATCGGACAGATCAATGATGATAGGTTTAACATACAAAATCAATCTCAATAAGTCAATAAATACCTTCATACCTCAATAAGGATGAGGGGAAATCAGTAAGACCATTTGATAAAAACAATAAGCTTAATGACCATTTTGTTTATCCAAAGAAATTAGTAATTGAATAAAAACCATTTCTTAATAAATTGTCTCTTATTTTCTTTTAAAAAATGTTCAGAGAGAGGTCTCTTATGCCATGTGGCACATTATTGAACAAAACAACACAGTTATAATAAGGGGAATCTGTAAAAGTTGACACATGACAGGATCGGCAACCTGCTACCCAGGCAGGCAGCAGATACTAACGTCATTTTTTGGTAACATTGGTCGACGACGTCAGGTGACAAAAAAAATGACGTCGCTGTGACGTATTGGTGACGTCACGTTCCTCTTGACGTCATTTTTTGTCACAAAAATGACGTTAATTTGACGTCACAAAATGACGTCTCTGGGCTGTGACAAACACGTCATTGTTACGCTGTTCCAAAGGTTAAAATAACGTCTCAAGTGACCAAAAAAATTACGTCAAAATAACGTCAGTCTGCTGCTTGGGTATCACTCTAGTTCTTTCCATTGAAGTGGAAGAAGAGTACTTACTGAATATTTCGAGTTAGTGATTATCTGTTTATGGCAAATTATCGAGCTAAAACGCTATCAAGGGGAAGTCACAGACAGCTTCGGGTATTTTAAAACTTTCGATTGACGAATGGTGTCGTTTAGTGTCCTCCGCCACTGAGTACAAAGTAAAAAGTATGGATTTCAGAAAGCTTAAACATAGGCAGCCTGCTATATCTAGCGCTGTATAGAAGGTTGCATATCCAAAACTAAAATGGGCGTTTTCCATTTTATTCATTGCATACCATCGGAAATCCAAAAAATTGATAGTTTTTTATTAATTTTACAAGAGGCAAGTTATTTAAATCACCATTTTTGTCCTTATAAACAATTAACAACCTACTTTGTATTAATTGGTCAGGACCAACAAAAAACTGTATCTACCACTAATTATGTATTAAATATTTTAATCCATAGATGAGTGAGTCACAGTTCGCTATAAGTACCTAATTAAAATATGCAATGATAATAGATAATTGTTCCATTAGTTTTGCATCAAGGTTAAACTTATTAATTTGGAAAAGTTATATGAAAAAAATCAAGGGCAATTTTATTTGATTTTATTTGCACTTCCGCAACATCTATGAATTGGAATAATAGATACCTTTTAAATATTACATAGAGTTTTCTTTATGAAACCACAGAAAAGATTCTGTTCTGTGGCGAAACGGACATAAGGAGGAAACATGTGTAGTGATCCATTTTAATGAAAGGAAACCAAACAACTTTTCTGAAATTGTTTGCATTCGATGGAATTTTTTTTTTTAATTTGGCACCGTTTTCAAGATCATCCCAAGGTCAACATTGTTTTTTTTTTTTAAATTAAAATCCACTTTTCATTGAGTTACCCTATTGCTATTCTTCGAAAAATAACAAGCAACTTTTGTCTGAAGCATTTTTTAATAAATTTCAATTTTGCAAGATTTTTGAACTTTCAAGATTTTTAGTGGAAACCGTCAACTTTGGAAAAAAAAGGAGGTTGCACCTCATTTTATGCATAAAAAACAATCTCTCAATGATCCGGTTTTAACGATAGGATAGATTCTTATTTTTCTTAAAATATATATATACAGTATGTGCTATTTAATACTGCAATACTCCGTTATTTTGGAACGCGTTGGCCGATTTTAAAATTTGTTTGAGATATAGTGCTCGATGAGCTTTATTTGACTGTTTTGAGAATTTCGTATTTTTCATATTTAAGCTCCTCTATATGGGTTGAATTTTCGAGATCGACTGTTAGGTAATTTTTTATCGGCAAACTGGATAGCATATTCGATTCACAGTTGTCTCAAATACCTCTGTACAAAATTTTAGCTCTATTCCTCATATAGGGTGTTTGTTATTCAATAACCAAATTTAAAATTTCTCACTTTTCGACTGGCCCTGTATAAAAGTCTGTTAGGTTTACTAAAAAGGTAAAGTAGCCATTCGACTTAAGGAACATCAGTCACTAAATGAAGATGAAAAAAGAAAAGTTATTCGTTAAATAAATTGTGCTTCTATACATTATTCGGTTGCTGTACATAGGTGCCTTAATGATAATTTTTTAAACAAATGAATTGGAAGGAAGAGCTTTTCTTTTTTCTTCCTTATTTAGTGACATCAACATCAGATACTAACGCGTTCCAAAATAATGAGGTGTTGCGGTCTTAAATAGCACACACTGTATATTTGTCGGAAAAAAAATAGTTTACTTGTGAATATCTTGCAAAATTAAAGTCGAATAAAAAATGTCTTAAACAAAAGTCATTTTGTTTATCTCTCGAATTCAAACCAAACAATTCTTATCTGAAACCTTTTTTTCGAAAGTGCATTAATTCTAAGATATTTTACTATTTCAGTTCGAATAGACCACCATGTAATCTTGTATAAAGCGGTCTCTAATATTTCTGTTTAAAGTGGACAGTTTAAAAATGACACTAATCATCCATTCCTTAGCCAGGATTCGAACCCGGGACCCCATTGTCTCAAGCCTAACATGTAAATACTTAGCCACCAAGTCGGTTTATCAGCTCTGCCTAAGAAAAAGTCTAAAATCAAATAATAGATAACTAAATTAACTATGAGAAAATTGTGAAACATCGCTGATTTAACACATGAGCACATCATCTTACGCTAACTGGAAAAAATCGTTTCCAACAGATCATCTTCTCCAGACAGATTGAGGAGACTCAAACGTAAGAAGTATCCAACCAATTTAGAAGTGCCAGACGACCTCGATAGTTAACAAGGTGTGCTGGTAAGCATTATCTGCGTCAGTCAACCATATGCGTTGGAGCCAATAGGAACCATATTAGTAATCAAATCAACAAGCTTTAACGTGAAAAATAAAATAATATATTCTGCCACAAAGACAATAATATGCCCTGCAAGGCAACGTGTGTCATAGGTTGCATCAATACCATGTTAAGGTACAAATATAAAATAAATCAGAATATTACGCATTGCAATATCTATATACTAGGTGACAATATTACTAGCATCCCTGTTTTATCCCTTGTTTTTCAAGTTATCAAAATGAAACTCCGCAAAATTAATATAGACGTAAAATGCAGGATTGCCAACAGGTTAACACAAAATTACTGGCAAATGTTTTTTGTATGCCAGGAATTCCTGGCAAACATAGAAATGTTATGTTGGAAGCGATTTTTTTTTACTATGTTTAAACTTTTCATCATTTTTTTAACGAACAGAGATAGATTAACACCAAGAATTCCTGGCAATTTGGCAACCCTGGTAAAATGCCATATTTTGACGTACTTGAAGATTTTTTCGGACTTCCGTTTATCCGGAAGTGACACCAATTCTTGATTTTTAAACGCTATTATAGCATTTTCAGATTACTGAGAAAATTCTGAATAGGTCTGAACTATTTTGGTGAGTTTTTACGGCGACTTGATTTTTTTTCGAGTCAAGTTTTGTTTTGAATCTAGAGTGCCGCTATTAATTTTAAATCATCATAAATGATATAAAAAATAATGAAAAAATACAAATTTGACTTTTAACCAACAAATTTAATAAGGTGCATCTTAATCTTTCAAAATTAGTTTCTTACAAAAAAGTTTCCTATTTCAAGTGGCATCACTCTGCAACACCCACTCAGTTAAATACAACCTTTCAAGACCAATCCAACGATACCGTCGAACCCAAAATCCATGGAATATTAAGCTCAAAAAAACTTATTTTTTGTTTTTCATTACGATAGAAAAATAGTGTAAATGGTTTTTAAAGTAAGCCATGAAAAAAATATGTTTGTTTGACAATTTAGAAAATGACGTCTAATCAACATAAACTAATTCAGTTTCAAAGTGCAGACACTTCCTTCTACTATGCATCTTCTACTTCTACACGCTCTTTTAAATAGCACCATAGGAAAAAAATCGAGAGGTGTCAGGTCCGGAGAACGTGGGGGCCAAAGTATAGACCCATTGGTTGCAATAACCCGTTCATCAAACCTATCTATCAAATGATTTAGTACTTGGGCAGCATTATGGGGAAGAGCCCCACCTTGTTGAAAGTATAGTCTCAAAATGTCAAGGGGTAACTCTTCGAGAAATCCTTCAATCTCATTTTGTGGAAAATCTAAATATCGTTGACCATTTAGACGTCCTTCAAAAAGTATTGGTCCGATAATCCTATTTCCAATTATTCCTGCCCACACATCGACTCCAAATCTTTCCTGAAAGTTGCCTTGCCTCATTAAATGTCGATTTTCTTGAGTCCAATGTCTAGTATTCTGCCTATTGAACATACCATTATTCGTGAATCGCGACTCATCAGAGAAAAGGATACATTTCACAAAATTCTGATCATCATACTTGTGAAGTTATTTTTTAAGATTTTAAAGGTATTCGCAGTCCTCTAGATTCAAAACCAAACTTGGCTCTAAAAAAAATCAAGTCGGTGTAAAAACTCACCAAAATAGTTCAAACCCAGTCAGAATTTTCCCAGGATTCTGAAAATACAATAATATACAGGGTTCCATTTACAAAACAAGAAGTGGTGCCCAAAAAAATCTTTAAATAAGTCAAAATGTGTCAATTTATGCCTATATTAACTAAGCTGAGTTTCATTTTGATGTCTTGAAAAACAAGAGTGCTAGTGTATCGTTGTCACCTATTTCTAACGAGGTTTCCGATGGCTCCATTATTTCATATGCAGAACAAGTTGCATTCTGGTCGCTAAAATGAACATACCTGTGACGGTATCTATAGTTGACTAGACTTATTATGCGTGTAAAAAATGTTGGTGTCTTTGATCTTTACCACACTGCCAAAGATGCTGACTTTTTTTACACGCATAATAAGTGTGTAGTCAACTATACATTGGCAATATCCCTACATCAGCATGCAAAGTTCTGTTCTAGCTGCTACAAAGAGGGATAGGTGTCAATATGTACAACCTAAAGAAAGTTATCAAAAACCTTAGCACGGTGGCCTACAACCAAATTTAAATCAAAGTTGTTGCCACTCGGAATTTTTTTTTAACACATTCTTAGATGTATATATAGAACCAATTTCCATGATACTTAAAATCGTTCATGGCAGAAATTTTTTTTTTTACAAGTATTTTACTTTTCTTGTTTAATGACCCAGCCACACAAAAAAAATATTGGTCTGGCCTACGGATCAGATCATCCAGAATCTTTATGTATTTGGACCCGCTGAAACCGAATCCGAAGTCAGAATTGTCAGATTGGCTCGTTTTTCACCCCTGAGCCCAAAGAAACACCCGGTTGTAGGCCACCGTGTTAGATCATACTCTCACTATTTTCCAGGCAAAATCCACATCACATATTTGGGCACCCTAGAAACTATTAACTGATTGGTAAAAACATCGATACGGTTACTTTGACAAGGGTGCCAACGAAAGAATTGAAAGAAATGTAATTACAGATTGCCAGACAAGGGACCTGAATTGTTCTGTGGGATACCAAAATAACACAATGAAGGAGGTAAGAAAATGGGAGAATGAGCAAAAATGCGCCAACCAAAGTTCAGCTCGAGGTAATGAAAAACGAGAGTTTATTAACTATCAGAATTAAATACATCAAGACAGATAAGAGAAGCCAAATCCATTACTCTACCATTATCCTTATGCTTTGTTGATAGAGTAAACAGTGCAGAGTCGTTAGGTATAAAACAATGAAAAATGCCGAACGAGATCATGTATTGCTTAGACCCAATACTAAAATGTTTACTAGTTAGAATTTAACAATATTTGCCTGATTAATTGCTACACAATATCTTATATAAATTGTTAGTTTTTAAGTTATAACGACTTGAAAATTGCGATTTTAGCTTGAGGAAACAGATATTTCAAAACGGATTATATCAAATAACTCGAAAAATATCACATCTAGCAAAAAAATGTCTTAGGCCTAAAAGAAAGCTTATAAACTAGGAATGAATTTGTATTTTTTCAAATTTTCATTAAGTTTCTGAGATACGAAAGTTTAAAGTTGGCGTCCAAACGTTTCTAAGATGAAGTATTTAGTTTAAAGGTTAAATAACTCAGAAACTTTACATTTACGTCAAAAACTTTACAAACCAAAATTAAAGCCTATTAGTTTCTGTATTATAAAAAACAAAGAAGTTATGACCGAAACAATGCGCCTGTTCACATTTTCTAAATAAATACTTCACCATTTTGTTACTGTAATTAGTAAGTGATTAAAATAAATAATTCTCAAATACCATTTTTCATTATTACATAGCTCTATTTAGATGTCAAAATTATTTTGCCCCTTTAAAATACCTGCTTAAGAAAAAAATTGCACTTTAAATTATAAAGATATTTTCGAAACAAAGTAAAATTTTCGTTTTCTTTACAAATATCTGTCGATATTAGTTTTAGCGAAAAAATGGTAAAGGCCAAAAAGAAACGAGACGTTAATTTCTCCTACTCGTTGCAACGATGGCGCATGTGTGTAACTGTGGTCACTGTTAAGAACACCGACTTCTGGTATTTGCGTGTATAGATGTGTTTGAGGAACTACAAAATTTATATCTAATTTCTTACTTTTGGCATTTCTGGGGCAAAGAATAAATACATTAAAATAATAATTTAACAAATGCAGACTGACGTTTAAAAATAATTTTGATTTTAGGGCAAGGGAAAAATATCTCGCATGGGCAAGGATAGTTACATTTAAAAAAAAACTACATAAAAATAATGATGTAATAAGTACAGGTTGACATTTGAAAATAATTTAATTAATAATCTTGTACTACTGGCAAGCGATTGAATTTGCGCATGCACGATCAGCTCAGCTGTCAAACATGCTCAAACGTTGCAAAGAATTGGACAAATTAATGTCTCGTAAAAAGAAAGCTTAGACATTGGGAATGCATTTGTTTTTTATTTAATTTCTGTAAGATTAAAAGTTTCGAAGATATAGAACTTTAAAGATGGCGTCTGAACGTATATGGAACGAAATATTTAGTTTAAATGTTAAATATTTCAGTAAATACAGCACTTCCGTCAAATATGTCGAGAATCAAAATTAAAGGTTATTAATGAAGCTTTCATGCGATTTTCTGTTTGTTTCAGTAGAATCAAACATAAAGAAGTTATGGTGGAAACAGTGTGCGTCTTCACACTTTCTTAATAAAAATGCCGCCATTGTGTTCCTGTATTTAGTAAAATAAAAAATTAAGAAAAATCAACAAAGAAACATTTTACTATGTAGTGTCGAAAACACATTTCAGAAGTTACAATAACAAGTTGTTCACCAACGAATTCGTTCGGGGTCTAAACCTAACGACTGTCCATTATATAATACTATAAAAAATATACTATATAAATACTAAAAATATATTATAAAAAATAAAATATAAAATACCTCTGATTTTCTGTTACCCCATTATGATTTGCCTGTAGAACTGACTTCTGTACTTGATGGTGCTGATATAAATATTTGTCGAATAAAAAAGACAATTTCAACACAATATAGAAATTTATTTTCATAAAATTTGTATATAACTTTAAAGGTACAACAAATAATAGGATAATTTTGTCATTTAAACAAATATGCTTAAATACAACCCTATAACCACGACACAGAACACAAAATAAAAAATGATTTATGTACTTAACTGCATTCTATGTAATGCCATTTTATTCTTTAATACAAATTAAAAATAAGTAAAATAAAATCTATATTACATCATATATAACATTAGTGTCTCACATACTTGTTTATATTTTAATTTGTCTTTTCAAAAAGTTTTTTGCTATAATTATTGATCATGTACAGCAATCACATTTGAGTAAGTCTCCTAATTACATGTCATTAACAGCGAATGAATTTGTTTAGGCTAACTATGTAGAAAATTTTACTATACAAATTTCCTATCTAAAATCTAAATGATAGAGAGAATAGTAGTTAATTTGTATTAAAAAGTAAAAGGTTTCAGAGTAACTTTTATTAATATATATTATTCATAGAAGAGATAGAAATATCTAACACGTTTACCATAAATTTGAGCATTGCATATCTAAACATCTAATGGTACCACATTAATGATTGAAAATTATTGCAATTTTCACAAGAAAATATTCGAGACTAGCACAGCTTATCAATGGCAGGCATGTTTGATGTTTGTAGGTAAGCAGACGCAGAAGAGAGCAGACCTATTCTCTTTTTATTTTTCCTCTGTTCAGCCATCTGATCCTTCAGTTCCATTAATTGTTGTGAAAGGGTCGTAACAAGTAATTGCGTGTTGAGCAGATGGGTGTGAAGACTTTTCAGTTCAATCTGCTCCCCTTCTTTTTCGACCGCAGCTAAAGATATTGCACGCAACCTAGGAAACCACTCCAAATTCGACGCCTTTACCATGTCATAGACGTAACTCTCTGGACCAGTAAACTCAGTGGGATCCTTAACTTTTATTAAAACTATGAAGTACAAGTAGTGCCACATGTTATGCTCATTCTTTATGTGGTCCTCAAAATTTACTATTTTGTTATCGAAAGCTGATCTGTTTGAACCTTGAATGATAATAATGCATTATAATGTGTCACCTATATTTAATTCAAGGAATATATTATTTTTACAGACAGTGGCGGTTTCTCAACGGAGGCTAAGCCTCCTCAAGATAACTTAGGTCAATATTTGACTAACAAATCATGGATAAATACCGTGTAAACTATTTATTTGAGTTCTGGCGCAAATCTATCCCACAATTGTTTAAATTAATTTTAAATAGGCGCCAATGCACTACTGGAGATGTTACGTGAAGACTAATTCATATTTTCCTCCAGCGTTCGCCATCAGCAATGGAATTTTGTCATAGAATAGAGATTTCAACTTGATCTGTACCCAGTCACTAGCCAACAAATATATCACCTGATGGAGGCATGCCTTTATGACGGCCTGATTGCTCAATGATCACAAGCACACTCTCAGTTATTAGAAGATGAATCCGCAACAGGTGGTAGGTGAAAGGTGTTATGTCAAAGAGTAGATTAATTCAATTCTCTAGTCTTTGGTTATGTGTTAGGTATTGTAAATTAATTAAATGTAATATATGTACTTACACTGCATAAAAAATAGAAAATAATAATTGTAGTGAATGTGAATTCATATCTTGTGCTGACAAAGTAGATTTTTTTATTAAAAGTTTTTTTCAATACATTAAATTACGATGACAAATTATTTATGAAAAATTTAGACAAACCGCGGTTAAGTTTAACGTCCCTAATAATATGTTATACTGTAAAGCAAAATCGAGCATTCAACGTAAGCTGATACAACAAATATTCTTGGTCGACAGGAAGCCAGGTAAGAAACAAATTATTTTGCCGATCTTGCTTACTTTTTTCTTGAGAAAATTCGGTGTGGATGTAGCATTACACCAATTTAGATATCTAGAAAAATATGAAGACCTTGAGATTTCTGAAAAATTTTCTCCTGCGGCGCATTATAAAGCACCCTCGCTCCCCTGTTTACCAGCGTCAGAGGAGGTAGTCGTTTAAAAGGTGGTATAAAGTAATTGCAAAAAAGAAGCAGGATTTTTATCTGCAGCAGAGGCGTAACAGCATTAGGGGCAGGGGGCAGCCTAGTTACGCCACTGCTGCTTATATAGAGCAGAATTCCATGAACCGCCACTGCTTATAGAATAATATACAAGGTGTTTATATTTACAAATCGGGAGTAGTGGCCGACTTTGAGCTTTCTTACATCATTAGAAATGGGTGCTTCGTACTAAGCGGAGTATAAATATATTAACATACTGCCAACTAATGGTCATAAAACACTATTCTATAAAGTATTATGGAACCTCCAATCAAAAAATAATTACTGTGGGATATTATTTATGTTCCGCATAGTATTTAGAGCCATACATTTTTAAAGCCTATATGCTTTAGACAAATCAAAATTTTTAGCTGTGGGTTTACGAGGTCACGAGGAAAACGAGAAAATTTTATTTTCTTATTGTAAACAAATGTAAATAAAAAAATACGGATGATGTTGTAATTTTAGGAAAGAACCCCGCTCAGATCTTATGGGAAGTGGCCCCCGGTTAAATTGGCTGAATTTTTAATATGTTGTAGATTTCAACTTTCCAATCAAAAACTCTCATGGGCCCAACTCGATCCTATGACTATTTTCTGAGATACAGCTCAAGAAATGTACAATGTACAATTTACAATAAAAAAAATTTTGAATTCATGATTTTTTCATACATTTTATATTGTGATACATTCTAATAGCCCTTTATAATATGTTGCACTAAAAATATTTGTTGTTTTAATAAAAATAGCATAGAAAAAAATTAAAGTTTGAAAAATGTTGGTGAAGGCGCCGGGAAATCTATATAAAAATAACAAGTGAAAAAAATATTCAGTCAAATTGGCTAAAACATTTTTTACATAAAGTATGTGTCTTCCTGATCAAAAAACTTTCAGAAATTGCTCCTTTGACCTCCAATACCCCATCAATAAATTAAAAGTTCGACAACATACAGAATTTACATAGGATCGAGTTGGGGCCATGAGAGCTTTTGATTAGAAAGTCGAAATCTACAACATATTAAAAATTCAGCCAATTTAACCGGGGGCCATTTCCCATAAGATCTAAGGGTCCTTTCATAATTTAAGAGTTTTTAAAATGTGGGATGATATTTGTATATTCTTAAAAAATAACATAACTTCAAAAAATATAACATATGAATCTGTATCTAAACACAAGGCTTAAAAATGTGCTCGATTTCTATAAAAAAGCAAGATGTTTCTCACTTGTAGGGTTTTAATTGTGGATACTAAGCTAGGTAAGAACAGTGAAAATAGAATAGAAGAAATAATAAATGCATCTCTGCAAGTATCTGCCTTAGGAAGGTTTTAATCATGTAATTGAAAATTTATTTTAAGCTGAAAATGTTATACAGATAACGGCAGGCAAGTACGTACATCAGGCCGGGTTTACATGTAAAATAAATGGGCAACCGACCGCAGGTCGAGCCCCCACCAATTCTTTTGTATCGTTGCGCATTCAGTCTGCTTCGCACCGGTGAATATAAAATGTCTAGTTACCCATAAATTTGTATGTGTACGTACTTGCCTGCCGTTATTTGTATATTAAACTATTAAACACTTTTTAAGTTAGCTACAAAACTTTAAAGGGGTGAGAAAAAATTGTTTTTATAATTATATTAAGAACAAATACAGATAATTTCTTCAAATTTTATATATTAAAGTGCACATCGATTTTGCAAGGCTGCCTCGGAATGTCTAGACAAACAGACTGCGGCAAGTTCATAATGCAGAGCGAGTCAATGAGTAGAGCAGAGAAGAGTAGATTAATTAGTGTTAAAATACACAAAATTTTACACACGTCAAAATATAAAATACGAATAAATATATAGAAACTATTACACATATTAAAATATTTAGAGGAACATAAATTAACATAAAAATAGTATAAAATGTATATAAAATACTAAGCAGAAATATTTACTAGGGACGCTTCTATCTCATCAAGTGAATAGAAGGCATCTGTTGTCAAGCAGTGGCGGCTGGTGAAATTTCAATATTTTTTTTCTCGCCTGTGGCACATGGGACCCATACGAAATATGGGAAATAACATTTAGAGAAGCGCTTCTCTAATGGCCCCTAAAAAATTTTGAAGCAGTTTGCGAAAAATTCTTTTTAAAATTCGGTAGCCTCCCCTGGTCTAGGGACTCGTTTATTTATTTATTTTTTGTATTTGCCTTTTCATAAAAATACAATACGTTTTGGAGTTTATGAAAATATTTTCATTACTAACTAAGATACAACGAATTGAAATATTGTAATTTGTTAAATTGTAAATTTCAAAATTTCAGTTCATTGTATTTCATTTAATAATGAAAATATTTTCATAAACTCCAAAACGTATCGTTGTATTTTTATGAAAAGTCAAATGCATATGACAAAAAAAAAATAATAAACAGGAGTCCATAGACCAGAGGAGGCTACCGAATTTTAAATTTTTTTTTCGCAAACTGCTTTTTCCAAATTTTTTAAAGAAGTGCTTCTCTAGATGTTATTTCCTATATTTCGTATGGGTCCCATGCGCCACAGACAAAAAAAAAATATATTGAAATTTCACCAGCCGCCACTGCTGTCAAGAATTTTTTTACTACAGATCTGAATCGATCAAGGGGAAGTTGTTTTACACTTTTTTTTATTATAATTTTGGCCCGTGATAGACGATACTCATATGCAACTTAGATTTTTAAAACGAGGTATATATCATCTCTTTGCCTGGTTTTATAATCATGATTTTCAGCATGCGTAGCAAATTTATCGATGTGATTTCTTACATACGTAAGGCACCTTAATACATATACAAGGTGATTTACCTTGATATGCGGAAAATTTATCAGTAGGTTGTCCCCACCGAAAGGAGTTAAAAAAATTAAAAATTAAAAAAAATCACCTTATTTTTTTGTAGAAATGCGCCGTTAATGACTTTAACCAATCCGACGTAACGCGGTACACCCATATCACTTTATCAGACTTGGGATTGACACTATTAACAGCAAAGCTGGAGAGGGTGGAAGTGACTTTTTGGTAATCAAATCACACTACAAAAATAGCTAAATAAATCGCTAGTAGATATAAGAGATATTTACCTAAACCCGTCAATAATACAAAAACACCAACTTCGGCGGTGCTTTGTACTTGCCGGTGTCGTGATTGTTCGACCGAAAGCAAAAAACGCGGAACTTTGACCGCACCCGCCAGCGTCACTTTTTATACCAATTAAGGAAATGTAAACATCTCCAATGTTCTTTCACAAGTAAGTTCGTCGCCCTATTACTGACCTAGACAATAACAGTAGTGTATCTTCGTAAGTTTTAACCATTTTTAATATACTAAATTACCTCGGAGCACTATAAAGTTTTGCAGGGGCTTTCCCACATTGAAGACTAGTACATCATTTTATTTTCTGCATATCATGGTAAATCACGTTGTATATAGACGGTAAAGTTAGTATGTTTAGATGAATGAATATCGGTTTAGCATCTGCTCGATAGTCTGTTCTATCCACAAGTCTGACTGCTTTTCGTTGTATGCCAAAAAGTCTGTCTGCTAGCCGAATGTCCCCAAGGGAGAATATCATGAGAGTTTAGAGTGAAATAGTGCATGATAGGCAGTTCTTAAGATATTTGTAGACACTCTATTTGATAACTGACATAATGCATATGTGGTCCTTGCTCGAGATTCGGCTAGCAGGTTGCCATAGGCATTCCACGTAAATTTAGGATCCAAGTTAACTCCCAAAAACTTTACAAAAGCAGGGTATTATCTAGATAACAACCCTGCTTTTGTAAAATTTGAGCAATCAATTTTATTGTGAGGCAATATGTCATCAAATGTAAATATTGCCATCGCCGCAGTAAAATCATAAACAAATACAAAAGCCTAATTGGTGAAAGAAAGTACTACACAAAAACTAACAAAATGAAAAATTACATTATTTAAATAGCATCATCAGAAAGAGCATGTGAAATTATAAAAAACCAGCAACTTTTCGATCCTCAATATTAATTATTTGTATTTTAAAAATAAAAAAAATTGTAAAGCATGATTTTGTATTTTTAAACCCCACTGAGTGTTGAACAAACATTTTTTAAAATATATTAAGTTTAAATAAACACTTATTTGAAAATGTAAAAAATTGTTGCAAATTCTTCGCTGTTAAATATTAAAAGCGGTATTTTTAAAAATTCCATCGAATACATTTTTCACCGCCAAAAGGGGGTCAAATTTCCATTTTTGTTTTTTTTTTGCATTGAAAAATACATATTTAAAAAAAATTAAAGATGTCGTCAGTACGACCAAAACTACATAAGTAAAAAACTGGCAGTTTTTGTAGTTTCCATAGGACAGACAGCTACGGTTTAACTGCAGAATTTAAAATAAAAATAAACGGTGATAAAAGTTTTGAGTTTAGCATTGTTAAAATTCGAAAAATGTCGGCACGTCCAGATCGCTTGGAGTAGCGCAAAAAACGGGCATTCTTACGCTTACATACGGACGCCTGTAGCTCATAAACTATAAAAGATAAAAATATGCCTTCATGGACTTTTGTAGAAAATTCGATGTTGTTTAAAAAAAGGTGTCCTTGTCGTATCTGTTACAGTTCTGGCTATGTAAGAAGTGAAAGGTCAAAAAACCATTTTCGAAATTTCAACAATTTTTTTCTGATTTTTTAAACAAATTGGGAGGCCTTAAAAACAAAAAAAAAAACAAATAATTCACCCATCGTGCTGAATCAAATGGTACTAAAAAATTTTTTTGATTACCGAGAAATTAATGCAAATGATTTTAGCAGTTAAACTGTACTATAATTTCATTTAAATGCGAACGCAAGAAAAATTCACTTTGTACCATCTACACTGAGGCACCTTTGAGCATCGTCAAAAACCAACAACACACAGATCACACTGAGGCAGCAAGTGGATACACACCTTTAGGCACACACTAAGGAAATAAAAGTTATGAAAATGTTCAATTTCGACATGACAACAAAATTATTTCTACTGGGCCAAAAAAATGGTGTTTACGATGATCTATGTCTGTATGTATGCAATCTAGTTTAAATTTTTTAAATTATCAACATGGAATTTCAGTATTAACTGATCGATTTGATAACTGTATTTCTAGGTCTTTTTACAAATAAAGAAAACTACTATTCTAAATAAAATATCTAAAAAATTTTTGATTATTATATTTTAAAGACAAGTAATTTTGAGTGCCTTGTGCCCTCCTAAAAGATTTGTCATGAGTTGACACCGATTAACATTAGGAAAAAGCATTAGATCGTTATAAGTACTACAACCTACAGAATACCAAATCAAACAGATATTTACGACTAATAAAAGTTGAGAATTTTTAAGGGAAAAAGATGTAATACATACCACAAATGAAACACGTGTTTTTCAAAATCAGCTCTTTCTGTTGTTTTTCAGATCTCAGGTCAGCAAAAGTGTCAATAATGACACCAAAAATTAGATTAAGTACAATAATGATAACAACAAAGAAGAACAGTAAGTCATATACCACTCTGGCAACAAAAAGTGCTTCCTGAAAAACATAGAAAAAGTACTTTTAATAACATTACTTTAAGCGACTTAATACAGTACCTCACTACTTGGAGCTCGTAGTATATCACCTATACCGCCCCCATTTCTCAAACCCTGGTTTAAAGTTGTTACAATGCACATTCGTAAAGAATCACAAGCTCTTTCTTTCTTTTCTTCACCGGGATCAACAAGCTCGCAATATTCGCCAGTAGAATCTTCTTTATATTTATTACCAGTAAGGTCAGATATCATTTCGCAAGTTTCATCTTAAACCAAAAATCGAATGTATACCAGTCAAACCACATTTCACAAATGAAAATTGACTTACCATTTTTCTTTTTGACACTAACTATAAAGTCATCCTTAAAGAACATATAACCAATAATAGAGAACATGTAAACCAAAATTAAAGCTAAAACGGCTGTCAATATTATAGATCGGCCATTTCTTGTCACTGAACGAATTACGTTTAGAAGAGTTTCCTCACGGTAGACCACATCAAACAACTAAAAAAATATATATAAATTAGAACCTCGTTGGCTAAAAAGGTGGTCTGATAGGGCCATTCGTGATGCCTTCATAAGTGCATGGTTTATCAGGATACTAATAATAACGATAATAATAAAATTTATTGAAAAATATATTTATATGAAAAATATGCAGAAGGCATTGTCGTAGACATTTATTAGCCTCCTTGATAACCTATATAACCTATAACCTATCTAAATATGTGTAAAATAAATGTGTATAGAGAAACAGAACTAAATAACAAAACAAACTGTTGAACAATTTGTATGCTATCTAGCGTGTGGCTTACTGTACTATAAATTGGGAAGTTGTTTGCTGCCATCTAGCATTGTTGCTAAGTGAATTAACAATTTGGAAAAAGCGATAGTGATACCTATCCAATCCTCGGAAGCTAAATTTGAATCTTCTCCAGATTCTATAAAACACTTTATCATATCATATCTTTCACCATTACTATATTGAACCATTTTTAACAATGCTCACTCCCAATCAGGGTGTATTAAATAGGTGGTCCGACTAAGGCACTTTCCTATGATAATAATGGCTTCATAAGTGCATGCTTCCTATTTAATTTAGTAGATGGCGCGAGCTTTAGCGTCCAACAAAAACCTGTATATAGGTACATGAATTTGCTTTGCTGCATATAGTGTTGCATATATTCACAACTGAACAGCAATTTCAGTTACGTAAAAATGTTTTTCACAAATATGTGGCTTTTTATTTCAAGTAGGTACTTTGTAAACTATCACATTTCTATCTCTTCAGTATTTTTTGGCACTAAGAAAAGTGATAATTTTTGGTCTTTATAGTCATAAGCATAAGTACACAAATAGGCACTCCATATTTTCTAACTGTCTTATGAAAATATAGCTGACTTTTTTATATTTAGCACTAGCGTATTGAATGTATTTCTTCCAGGTATTTGATGTCAAATGTCACTGATATTTTGTTTGACTACAAGATTGTTCACTAAAAACGAAAGCCCGGGAATGTATGCAACACTGTATGCACGTATGTACAGAATCTGCAAAATTATCTTTCTATGCGTAAATAATGACGGACACTATTGCTCCTGCCATCTATTACATTATGTACAAAGTAAGCACTTATGAAGCCACTCAACGGGTCCTTGTCGCACCACCTATTTAATACACCCTGCTCCCAATTAACTCACAAATTAGTTTCTGACATTTACGATTCTTTCCATTTTCTTTTTTTTACCATGGCCTTCTCAATAAATATTAGAAATGCAATAAATATCCATAAATGTCAATGGAAGACAATTCGAACATTTATTGTAGTTTGGTATTTCCTATTTTTGGCAAAATTATTTTATAAGTGTTGTTAATAGTTTTCCATAGCCTCCTCACAAATATATTACATTTTTCGAAAATCAACCACTTTTTCTATAGATAAACATGACATGACATATCGGATAGCTAATTTAAGTTGTGATCGAATAATGAAATAATTTACAGGGTGTACCATTTAAAAAAACACAAGTTATGTCTATATCTCGAAAACTGAGGCATGCATAATTTTCTTCTTATCAGCAACAGATCCTACTCAAAAAAGTGCCTTAAGAAAGTGTTACTCGGTTTTCGATTTGACACTTGGTAATTGAGAAATGCCTATTTTCCAAAAACGCTCTGTAGCTTGGTAATCGAAAAAGATAGACACCTATATTGGTTTTTGTTTATCTCCATAGTTTTAGAGAAAACCCCAAATCCCATCTAATTTGGTCCACCCTGTATGAAGTAAAAAAATATTTTGAGGTTTCTGGTTCCTGTACATATACTAAATCACAATTTTTTTTCATCCCCTTTAATAAGGAGGTGGGGGTGGTAATGGGGGTGGCTAATGCCAAAAATTTTTTTGAGACCTTAGCTTCTCTTGTATATACTAAATACCAATTTCATGAACTCTTACCTGCTTGATTTACCCATTTACCCCAAATTTACCCCCCAACCCTTCGACGGAACAAGATGAAAATATAATCTAGTTCTAGATCTCGTTAAAGTACATATGTGTACCAAATTTCAAGTCAATATCTTAAACGTGTAATGAAGCATTCTTTAAATTCCTGCTCCATTACTAAGAGTCCGGATTTACACACGACACCAATGTGCACACGGCCCGCAAACCTGCCCATCTCCCGTCTAGAGGCATGGATTTGCACACGACACTAAACTATACGCAGTTCTACGTCACCAGTAAGCGAGGATTCTCGGATATAAAAGCCGGCCACAAATCAACATAATTCAGAGTGGATAATTCTGCCAATCTGTCTACAGCGTGCTGAGCTGGACATATTGCAGTTTTGTGCATCTCCCGACGCAAACACGACGGAACAAATGTAATCTGACCCTGGGAATCCTACAGCGTGTTGAACTGGGACCCCTCGAGTCGTTAGACATTCCCCGGCGCCGTTTCGCCGCCAAAGCCAGAGACGTCGCATCGCAACCGTTACACTCTCTCTCTCTCAGATAATAGAAAATTTTGTTCTAAGAACCGTAAAAGATACGGACATATAACCTGTACCTGTATGTTATGTAACACTGCCACACATTACCTGTTTGAAAAAGTAAATAAATTGTTTATATCTTTATTGGGCTGTCTTATTAACTAATCTGGACCCTGATTAATCTCCGAACCAGCTACCCGACAAGAAACCGTTACATAATTTGGCGCCCGAACAGATTTTGAGACTTTAGTTTATTCCAGATGGCCCAAAAAGAGACGTTCACGAATGAGAGAGAGATATAAAGATATTTCAAGTCAAGAGAGAAAACGAAAATGAAAAGGATTTTGTGGTGGCAACCCAGACTACTACAATTTTAACCCCAGAAGAGACACGATTCCGAATAGTACCGAAAGTACGTTAAACGAACCAAATTCCAGACACAAATCCAGATTACTGCATTAGAGATGATAGATGTACCGTCACATATGGAGCAGTAATATATTTAAATTTATGTCCAGAGTCCCGAAAATACGTTAATCGAACCGATGTCCAGAAAAAACTCGAGATTACTGCATTATAGACGGAATCCTGTACCGCCATATATGGAGCAGTAATAATTTTATAGATCCCGAATTTTCCAACCCATGGAAACCCTGTATCCCGCAACCGTAACGAAAACAAGTCCAGTAAAACCAGAGTCATCCAAAATAAGTGATGAAGTCGGAAGTCCAAGTGCCAGACCTGCTGTCACCTCTGCCCCCGACACCCGAAGCCAAAAGGCCGCCCCCAATCCGAGACGCAACAGCCAACCCTGATGCCGTCCCCAGTCCGAGACGTACCGTCCCCAGTCCGAAACGTACCGTCCCCGATGCCATCCGAAGTCCGAGATGTACCGCCCCCGATGCCGTCCCCAATCCGAGAAGTACCGTCCCCAGTTCGAGACGTATCATCCCAGATGCCGTCCATGATGCCAACTTCGATGCCGCCCCCAGTCCGAGACGCACCATCCCTGACGCCGTCCCCAGTCCGAGGCGTATCGTCCCCGATGCCGTCCCTAGTCCGAGACGTACCATCCTTGATGCCGTCCCCAGTCCGGGACGCACCATCCCCGATGCCGTCCCCAGTCCGAGAGGTACCGTCCCCGATGCCGTCCCCAGTTCGGAGACAGCCCCAGCCCCCCGAAGCCACCGACCCCAGGTAGGCCAATTGCCTGCCTCCAGGTGTTTTTCCAGGATGACGACGCAGCCCTCCCGGTCCCAGCTCCACAACGGAAGCGACAGTTCAGGCGCCACAACCAAGATGGCCCCGCTTTCAGGATCCCTGGCACCGTCCCCCCTGTCCGCCATCGCCCCCTGCAGTAGACGTCCGGAAGAACCACATTTGTATTTGTATACCTGTTTCTTGCAATTTTTTTTGTGCTCATTTATTTTAACTATTTTACTTGTACCATAGTTCTAAGATATTTTACATACTGTTTATGTTATTTAAAAATTTGTTTTTCTCTACATCTGCACATATATACCAGGCGTATACGATAGAATTGGCCATTCTTTCTTTATTTTGTTTGAAGATGTTTAGTAACTTGTTTTCCCATTGCTGTATTTTGATGTTAAGTTAGCAAAAATTTTCTCTTTGATAGAATTTTGAAAATTTTTTTTGTAAAGAAAGAGGGGAGTGTAATGAAGCATTCTTTAAATTCCTGCTCCATTACTAAGAGTCCGGATTTACACACGACACCAATGTGCACACGGCCCGCAAACCTGCCCATCTCCCGTCTAGAGGCATGGATTTGCACACGACACTAAACTATACGCAGTTCTACGTCACCAGTAAGCGAGGATTCTCGGATATAAAAGCCGGCCACAAATCAACATAATTCAGAGTGGATAATTCTGCCAATCTGTCTACAGCGTGCTGAGCTGGACATATTGCAGTTTTGTGCATCTCCCGACGCAAACACGACGGAACGAATGCAATCTGACCCTGGGAATCCTACAGCGTGTTGAACTGGGACCCCTCGAGTCGTTAGACATTCCCCGGCGCCGTTTCGCCAAAGCCAGAGACGTCGCATCGCAACCGTTACACTCTCTCTCTCTCAGATAATAGAAAATGTTGTCCTAAGAACCGTAAAAGATACGGACATATAACCTGTACCTGTATGTTATGTAACACTGCCACACATTACCTGTTTGAAAAAGTAAATAAATTGTTTATATCTTTATTGGGCTGTCTTATTAACTAATCTGGACCCTGATTAATCTCCGAACCAGCTACCCGACAAGAAACCGTTACAAACGGTTCCAGCGTAAACGTGCGCACAAAAAAAAGTTACAGACAGACAGAATTTTTTTTTTTCGCTCAAACTTAAAATCTCGACGTTTCATGACATTTTAAGCCTATTTGGACAATAAAAATTTTTAAAAATTTTTTTGTCGTTACTATACTTCCACTAGACGTGGAAGTAATATACAAGATGACCCCATTACGGGGTACATTTGCATGAATGAGATAGAAGATTAGAATATGTCTTTGCCATGTTGAATGATACCTTAGGATATGTCTTGGTATGCACTTGTTATATATTGATGAGGTAACAGTAGGTATTACTTCCACATCCAGTGGAAGTACAGTAACGACAAAAAAATTTTAAAAAATTTGTTTAAATAGGCTTAGAATGTCACGAAACGTCGAGATTTTAAGTTTGAACGAAAAAAAAATTTCTGTCTGTCGGTCGGTCTGTCTGTCGGTCTGTCTGTAACTTTTTTGTGCGCACGTTTACTCTGGAACCGTTTGAGATATTGACTTGAAATTTGGTTCACATATGTACTTTAACGAGATCTAGAACTAGATTATATTTTCATCTTGTTACGTCGAAGGGTTGGAGGGTAAAGTTGGGTAAATTTGGGGAAAATAGGTAAATCGAGCAGGTAAGAGTCCATAAAATTGGTATTTAGTATATACAAGAGAAGCTAATGTCCCAAAAAAAGTTTTAGCATTAGCCACCCCCACCCCATTATTAAAGGGGATGAAAAAAAATTGTGATTTAGTGTGTGTACAAGAACCAAAAACCTCAAAATATTTTTTTACTTCATCCACCCCCACTACCACCCCCACCCCGCTACCGATGTGGGGTATCGTTTTATGGGTTTTTGGGGTAGAGGATTTCAAATATTATATTATTAAAGTTCCATAAACAATTATTTCCACATACAAATTTTTTTCGTTGTGAGTGACTTGGATAAAAAATTTGGATGTGGAAGTAGTGATTCCTTGGGCAGCGGTTTTTTTCCTAGTGTCATCCATTAGATTAACCACAAACCAAACACTTATGAAGATGCTGTTTAACATTGTCAGACCACTATTTAGTCACAGTGGTTAGAATGCACATATATATATTTCTTTTACCTAGTATATCGGATATTATATATTGGTGTAGCTTACCAGTACAGAGTAGAAAAATGGGTGCATCACTAGACCTAGCATGCAAAAAACGAGATATGCCAGATGGTAAACCAGTTCGGCATCAGTGAGTATTTGTTGGTAAGTTTTCGTGAGTGTACCATGATTTCCCATTATACTGACTAGATGTATGCATTTCAATAATATTGTAACGGTCCCGAGCAACCACAGAGTTGGTTCAGGACCTAGAGAGTATATCAGTCTGAGAATAGTTGAAGCAACTAATGTCCTTATACCAGTCTCTCTTGGCAAAGTTATCACTATGGCTGACGAGGTCAACATGGCAACCCAAATAAGTATTGATATTGAAGAGCCTATGGCTAAAAAGTAAAACAGTTAGTTTTATCTTCGTGTTAGTAAAATAATGTATCTAATGTTAGTTAGTAGAAAATCTATAAACATGCCTAAACAGGGTAGCAGGACAGTATTGTTGGGCCACAGAATCACCGCTAAACTCAACAAACAGAAAAAGCAGTCTAATTTTTCCAAAATATAAATGAAAAACAAACAAATTATTGAGGTTTTCCTGATAATACATTTATTAATTGCAATAATAGTCACTGAGCAAGATGTTACCAATAAAAAAAAAATAAAACAAAATTTCTAAAACGATGGGCTCATTTTGGATTATTTTATTTCAAATTTCTTTTTGCATTTTAATCTCCTTTTAAGAAAAACATTTGGTCTGACCTTACACTAGAAGCATGAAACTTGGCACAGAGACCTTTCAATAATAGCAAGTATAAACTTATTTTGGAAATCGCTCTTTTACAATTTGATTTTTTAAAAATGTATTTCCCATAAATCGGTTATCTTAGGTTTCTGAATTTCAGTTTTGAGAGTGTGAGAGCATTAAATAAAAAAAATTGAACTTTGCAATGGGCCCATTCATCAAGTTATATTTCTGAATTAGTTTTTATAACATGGGGCCTTCCATAAATTATATAACGCAGTTGGGGTGGAGGGCGGCTAGTAGCACTACCCAACATAACTGGGGGTGTGTTATAATGCATTACATAACAAGATGCATACAAAATTTCCTGATCCACTATTTTTTCAAAAAATTATTTTTGAATTAAAATAGCACAGAATAGCCTAGACAATTGCTCAGGATAGGTTGGTTGTCTGATAAAAATGGTAATTTAACCCATAACATACAATAACGAAGAAAAGTTTATCAGTTTATTAGGAGAGGGATAACTGGCATATGTAGTTTTATAAGGGGTGTCAATGAAAACGTTACAGAGGATTGTATAAGAAAGGGAGGGAGTTAAAAATATGGAAAGTATGTTACATAATTTATGTAAAACCTCTGTATAATACTTTATTGTAATTATTAAACATGCCGCAAACACTAAAGTGGTATTGTCTTGTCATGGTGTCTACAGTCTTTCCACTTTAAGAAAGAGGTACTCCTAAAATCGATTTACACAGTCCCATATTCCCCAGCTTCTTGACACACAATCACTGTTCAAATTGGCCATAAGGTGCAAGCCGACTAATGTAGTGTTAGTCTGCCTCGAGTTTTGGTCAATAAAAAGCTGGGAAATAGCTTCCTATCTAAAATCAATGCTCCATTCTTAAAGTGAATAGACTTTATATCAGAATGTGCCACTGTTTTCTGTGAGATACTACTGCCATTAGTCATCATGAGACAACATGGCAATACCTGAGACAATCTACACAAATGCGTCTGTTAATACTACTGCTACAAGGAAACCTGGAGCCAGCCCTGCCCTTTTGAATTCTCTAGTACTTTAAAATCACTTACTAGGTACAACATCATCAAATGGATAGAAGCAGGCGACAATTAAATTAATAAGTACAGCACAGTTGAAGAGAATGTTACTCCACAGGGACATGTAGCTACTGACCCAGAATAAGATGGGTTGAGCTAAAAATACGGTTATGTTACACTTAAAGTTAAAAATATTTCAGGTCATACCTCGAAGTTTCTTTTGCCATTTCATTTCGTTAAACATGTGATCTGTCCTTTCGAAGAAATCTGCTACTTTGGAGCCTTGGTCATCTCTTTCAGCTGTGTTGAGAACTCTTATTTTAGTATCGGTGGTTAGATATTCGCATATTTCGGGTATAGGGAAAACGATCTGTTCCAGTGTGCGATCGTGCCTCACAATTTCAATTTGTGCAGTGTGCGATGTATAATAGGCTACGGCCTTTTGGGTTTTTGGATCCCTTCCAGATTCGGCTGGCTTGAGCAGTGATGCTAACTCTTTGTTATGCTGCGATAGTTGATGACATAATATCCATATATTGTGACCTACATCTTTGGGTGACACCATGTCTTCTACACTAGCATCATCTACATCATCATCATCTTCCGCTGTTTCCTGATGGAAAGCACGACAAGCTACATCGACCAACTGTTTCGGGTTCATGTTATACAATATTCGTTCAGCATTTTCACTATCACCACGACTTTCCATTATAGCTAATAGGAGTTTAGAAGCATTGTTTTTTAATTCCAAAACTAAGTCCATACGGGATTTTCCCAGAGGGCTTATATCATTTAAAATTAAAGCAGTTACAATGTCTAATCCATTGGACTCGTGTATTGCTATACAATTTTGGTTCTCATGACATGGCCCTTGGCAATATTCAGTTAGTGTTTCTAACGTCTGGTTGATAAGAGTAACATTATTTTCGTTAATGTAAAGTCCTAACAGCCCTAAACCACCAGTCGTTGAACCACATATACAATCCAGAAACATCAAAGTTTCTGACACTAGATTAAAATTATTTTTATTATTTTGATTTCTTAAAAGATTTTGAAGTGACTTGTTGTGGTTTTCGCATAATAATTGGAGGAACCTCAATATCGGTTGCATAATTAATACTTTATTCGAGAGTCCGCCTTGATCCTCGCGTTCACGATGCTTTTCTAATTTTTCGGCAAGCAAATCCTCAAAAGCTGAGGCTACTCCTGGGGACGTAACGCCATCCTCGCCAGACGCCATGTTTCGAATGTGGGCATAGGCTTGAGATGTTGATTCGGCAGCTCGAGTTAATTCCTCTCTCAACTCATCACTAATCAAAATCCCATTAGTTTTACTACCCTGTTTTTTGGAAATTTTCTCCAGCTCTTTACCATCTTGCTTATCTTCATGTGCTTTGGCAGCTATGTCACTGGTATTTACAGTCACAGTAGATTTGATTTCTTGCTGTGAATCTTTCATTTTTTCGTAGAAAACCTAAATATAAAAATATACAGAAACAGATTAAAAGTTAAACACACAACCAGAAAAGGATTGATTTGATTCATGAAAAACTATTTATACACGGTTCAAAATTATCTCTCAACATTTCTGTGGTTGATTGTACTTCCAAAAATAAAGGTATTATTTTTATAAAATTATTTCCAAAGGCGGATAATAAAGAGGGGCAATAAATATCAATATTTCTGCAATACCTTCCTACCGCCTTAAAATATAAAATTTATATTTCAAAATTAGATATAGCTTGTTTGAACACCAGTTTACATAGAATCAGTAAAAAAAACTCTCTACTGCTTAAGGAGTAGCTTTAGGTGTCAGTATTTTATCTCGTATACAGTATCGGAAAGTGTTGGTTTTGGGATGACAATAAGAGCAAGCGAGAACGAAGCATGCAATCATGTACATGCTTCTCTTGATAGGCGTGTCACTGTTTACCTCTGCTAGAGTACTGGTAGACGTCTTTTGTGGGCGGTCGGTTAAATCATTGAAACTAGTGCAATAATAAAACAAACGCTTTCCGATTCTGTATATGCCTAAAAAATCTTATAAAAAATAATTTTCAGATCATTCGAAATAAAACAATCGGTAAAGGTATTTACCCAAAACATCATCAGAACGGATAAAATGTGTGAAATATATGCCCAGTGGTTTAAAAATGATTTTAGTAAAATAAATGAGGACAATTGGTATGTTTTTCATATTTTGGATGATAAAAAAAATGTATGAGCTGACTTCTCTCTTTAATAGAGTGAGTTCAAACCTTTTCTATTGCTCATCCTAATGCCTGGGCGTGATAGAAAATATGTAGTTCAAACGAAACCTATAGAAACACAGCAAACCAATGAAATCTTAACCTAACCTAATATATAGATCAAGCCATACCTACACAAGAGTAGCAAACTGACAAACTCTTAACGTTACGTAACCTGCTCATGAGAGGAAGTTGTAGGGATCAAATCAAATCTACAGAAAGGTAGCAAACTAGCGATCCCTTAACCTAATGTAACTTGGAAGTGATAAAAGAAAATATGACTACAAACGTCACACAAAGTTGCAAACTAACGAGCTCTTAACCTTACATAACCAGGGTGCGATAGTAAAATATATAGATAAGATATAATATCTAATTCTTGCGGTGCAGAAAAGGGCTGATTAGGTTGTATTTGAATTACTTTTAATTACACTTATGTCTTGTAAAATATGTTTCGACATGATTTAAAGAGAAATAGAAATATATGTTTCATATTTCCTATTACGCCCAGGTTCCGTTAGATTGAGAGCTTCTCATTTTTGATGAGCTAAAGACCTAAAAGAAGATCTGAACTCAAGTCAGCTTATACATTGTTTTAATCATCCAAAATATGAAAAACAAACCGATCCCTCCCCTCTGGATCCGCCTACGTTCTCCATTCCAAAATGAATCTCTGGATCCGTCCTTGAGGCCCACACCAAATTACATCTCCAAATTTAAATGCCAATAGAATCTATTACACACATTCATCACGTGCATTAATTACTATCGTCCTTTCTTGGCTAAGGTATAGCATTGTTTTTTTTTGTTACATTAAAAACAGAAACTAAAAAAAGAAATATTTTTATTTGAATGAAATTATGATGAATATTATGTTGTTTCTTTATTTATGTTTAATTTATATTTAATTATTTAATAATTCCAACAAAACGATTACTGGAGTTTAGTCGGGCGGGCTTATTAAGTATCCTTATATAAATAGTGTTTAATGAATTAAGTCCAACCTTTTGCACTTATGATTCTGGTTGCGTCCTTGCTAACACCCAAAAAAAATTTCAATTTATTTACCTTAAAAAATGCTTGGCTGAGATCACCACCTAGGAGTTTATTAAACATACTCTTTTGTATAACAGTGTTGCCACCCTCTAAAAGAGCGATTCCCAGTTCAACTGCTTCCTCGAATATTGAAGGAGAATTACCAGACTTTATTACTAACTCCACTACTAAATCAGACGCTCCTTCAGTATCTAAATGTGTCTGGACTTCATGAAGAGTCCTTCCTGCCCTATTTAAAACTTTAGCTGAAAAAGGGGTAAAATTTTCTTTTAAAATAGGGGTAAAAAAGATCTCTCCAAATATTTATTTATATTTAGCAATCACCTCCTGGTCCATGTGTTATAGAAGACTTTATATTTCCAAGTTCGACAGTATTATGGTTCGGAATGAACGTTTTTCCAAAATATCTGGCTAATAAACTATTACGCAGCACATCTCCCTATAAAAAAGAAAATCCAAATTAATATTCTTTAAAAATAAATAATAAAAAAGGAACAAGCGTACTAGAAAATTGTCAATGGTGTTCACAATAAGAATTAGATTCAACTTAAAATAATTATATACAAAATAAAAATTATAATGCTTCCAATATATCAAGTGTTGCAAATATGATGACAATATAAAGTACCAACACAAAATTAAATCAAGGTGCTAATCCCGTATAAATTTACAGAACACTTAAGTTGGTATCGCACCACATGCTCCTACAACATCGTTTACATGGTATATTGCCACGCTGCTTTCAGTTATCACCGTGCTATGTAGTAGTACTGTTGTTTTACTTGACAATCAGGCCGGGATGGCCCATTTTGCTCTAGGGATCTACAATTTAGCGTGGACTCCAAACCACCAACTTTGACCCACCCTGGTCCCGTTACACCACCCTTCAAGGCGGCGCATTAGCCCGAGGTTCCCGGGTCTCCTGGACCAGCCACCGCCTTTCAAGGTGGTTCACTAGCCCCAGGATTGCCTCTGTTGGCAGTCTACCGACTATTAGATGAAATCATGGGTCACCCATCCAAGTGCCGGACGCGCACAGCGCTGCACCTCGCTGATCGAGCGACGGAACTTAAACCGGTGATCGTACCTCATCCCCTATTACCGTGCTATAATTTTGTTGTTGGTTTAACTGATTTTCTTTTAGTTGGTTCATTTAGTTAGTCAAAGTTTTTTATATTTAGGATAAGTTTAGTTAGTTTTCAAGATTAATGTTATTGTGAATAGTTTAAAGATTTTATTTAATAACTTTGGAACCATGTAAACATAGTTTAGGAATGACGTGCAATACTTGATGTATTGGAACCGCTATACGATTGGGAGCAAGTGCAGGCATCTTGGTGGTTTCACGGATAGTTAGGGAACACACAGTGAAAATTATAAATCAAAGTCAGGTTTTGTACACCAATAACATTCAATAAAAGCCATAATACTATACCATATCATTATGTAACTTTTCGTTTTTATCATTCTAAGCAGCATTTAAAAAAGATAAAGATATAAGTCATTTTAAAGCTGATAAAAAAAATATAGTTAACCTTCTCGCCATACTCAGAATCTATTGCCATCATTTCCCTCAAAGTTCTCAATACTTTTACACACAATTTTTCCTCCTTTTCCTCCAGTAGCTTTTCGGTATGTTTAATAAGTCTACAAACAATTTCACGATAAATTGTATGTTTAAAAACAACTCTATAAGAAACAATTATTAAAATATATATAAATATTGTTGTTACTACCTTCTAATGAAGCCTCCACTTTCACATTTTTTTCGGGATTCGGTACCTGCAGGGAACAAAAGTTGGGGCCTATACAAAACATCCACAAGTAGTGATAGTTCAGACTGAACCAAAGGTTTTAGTTGGTCCTCTAATAAGGAAACTATATCTTGCAACCCTTCGATAATACTTCTATCTAGACGCATCAACTAAAACATTCATAATCACTAAATAATAAAAGATTACACTTGAGATTTCGTTTGTTACTTGTGATTGCGACCTTTCTATTTTTGGCGTCTTCGTAGCTTGTCGCCACTTGCTAGTCTGTTTAGTTAAAATGGTAGCCTTATTAAACATGGCATCCACCTGATTTTCCAGATCTAAAGGGATAGCAATGCTTCTATTTTTGGCTAAAATGGGATAACAAGGATTATATTGCGTGATGTTTGCGTAAAATTATGAAAACTAACCAACTTCTGATAGTGTACGAATACAATTTTCAACATTAAAGCGTTGTGATGCTGATAGCCAAGGACACTGAGATACTCTGAATGCTGATTGCAATAGCTGTACAAAAATGGGTTGCCTTGTCTGCAAAATATATTTGTGTAAACCAATGGAGAAGTATGTGGTAGTGTTGTCAATCAAAAAAAACATTTATAGCTGTCAAAATATAGTAGTCGCCCAACCACCATTGTATAAAAAAAGCACATGCAAAAAAACAACTACATATTTAATATTAATTAAAAAATCTAATATTTTCATTTGATTTTTATTATTTTATGCAACTGTGATAAAAGATGTGACTCGTGTTTTATATTAAAAGTACAGATGAGTTACAAAAGATAAATGTCCATGCCTCAAACCACTAACTCCAGTTAACTATGGTTTGGTTTGTTATTGGTGTACAGTTAGATAACTAATATTTTTTGTTAATAATAAGTTATACTGTTAACTTGAATTACAGTTAGTTTATGTATAGATTCAGAATCCCTATCAACTAGGAACAAAAAATATGTTCACTAAGTACTAGCATTAGAATCTACAACAAAATTCTAACTTTTATAAAGGAACAGCCTATCTACTTCAGATTAAAAGTGACTAAAAAAAACCTTGTTTATAGCATATACTATAATTTGATAAATGTTGCTTAAATTAATCTCTTTTTAACGGACTTCATTCTTCCTAGAATTTCTTTACGTATTTGATAGATATGTGAGTGTATCTTACATTTTATAATTTTTAAGTAGTTTGTGCAAAATTTTTTACTTGTTTTATATTTGTGTGTGGTCTTTGCAAATCAATAAATTTTTTTAAAAATGATATGTGTTTACTCTGACATAAAAGTTTCTTTTATACCTTGTTTCACCCTCACACTTTGCTTTTCTGGTCTCCAAATGTTTTAATATAAACGGTGCTCTGTGCGCACCAAAGATAGAAGTGAATTTTGGGTGCGAGATTAACCCTAGATCATTCTAAAGAGTAGGGAAGGAAGTGCGAAAATTCGAAACTATTTTATGCTGACAATATCCCGGTAAGGTCCTTAATCGAGTGTTTCAACTGCTGTTGACTATTAATGATAAATTTCAACATTGGATAAAAACTGTCATTCTTAAAATTTGCAGAGTCTGTAACATTTAATTATAAAACACGTCACTTTGAGACTTTTTATTACTACCTTGTCACCTCAAGAGCTTTCATAATCATAAAATATATCTTAGTTATTTCACTTGAATTTAAAAAATTTAAAGTGAGGCAAAAAGCTTACCATCTTCTAAAAGCTCCATACAAAATGCAATGTCAGAGTTAAAAAGCGTTAGTAGCCGATGAAAAAGCTCATCCCATGTATAATTGTACTACTAAAAGGTGGCTGTTTGATTAATTTATTTGTATATTAAACATATATGTAAAAGAATTACTTTAGTTTACTTTACATAGTGGATACTTTGTTGTGGTCGGTATTATGGTTAGTATCAAAAGCTCACAGTGATTAAAATCATGTTCTTAGACCAGTAGAATTACTTACGTTAGTAGAAAATGGAGATTGTTTGAGTTGAATATTAACTGAGAACGGGTCATAATCATCCATAGTAGAGTCGCTCCAATATACCCTGGCTTCATGCAGATGTTTCTAATGAGAAAGATACCCAAAAAAGACACCATAAAAGCGAGGTTAAATATATTGATAGTTTTAAAACTTGTCACTACTTTTATTAGTAAATAATTGAAAAACTATCAATATCAACCCAGTTTAACCAGAAAATTAAAGAAGAGAAAAGCATAAGGACCAAATTGAAGCACATGCAAATGTTAAAAGGAGAAAAATGGAAGGTACCTCTGCCACTAAAATTTACAATTAACATACCTGAACCGTAGTGCTTTGATCAGAAAATGGACTATTAAAAAATGTAATAATTATATTCATTACGCAGTTGGTAACATAATTTTCTAGAGCCCTGTCTGGGTGTTTTCTATCGGTAGGTGCAGTCGCAATATCTGCCATATCCACCAAGAATGATTTCTCAAATAAGGTCCACATATGACTTGAGGTGTATATTTCTTTCATTTCTACCTCAGTATCGATATAGCAGTGGTTTAAAAAGCCAACATAAGCCTCCTTAACTTCCGGTATACAGTCAGGATGTGTTACCATGGCAACTATATCATCTAACGGCAATAAACTGTGACACTTGATTTCGGTATAGACATTTTTACCCATTGTGCAACATGCTAAAAGTTTTACCAACTCTACATGATACTTCAGTGGACTGCCTTCATCCATACAATGTCGCTCAGATCTCATCATTTCTATGAAATGGTTAAATGAGGCTTTGTCGTTATAAAAAATTAACACATCTTCACCGGCATTAATCAACTAAAAAATACATAGTGTAAAGAGGAGGCAACAAATAAGAATACATTTTAGGGTGAAAATGTTAAGCACTTCCAAATAATATCATAATTGAGGCTTAAATAATTGAGCTATTTAGATCATCAAAACAGTTTTCCATTTGTTTTAAACTTTTTAGACAGTGTAAAAGTCTTAAAATCTATTATTGATGTTGTAAGTTTTAGTATATTAAATTTTATCAATATGTGCCTCGAAAAATGTGTTCTGCCGAATCAATTAAAATGTACTTGTATTCTTAAATTTAAGAACACTAAGGATTAGATTGATCAATACTTCGCCTTCTATAGAAAAATTGTTCAAAAAGGCAATTAAATAATGTAACAACAGTTTAAAATGAAATTATTGTCTATGGTGTGAAACCTAATATTTTGAATTGGTTAAAACATTATTTGACATGGAGTTCCGCAAGGAAGCATTTTAGGGCTCCTTTTATTTATTATTTATATCATAATGACATAAATTACCAGATTACCTGTGATTTTTATAATTTGTATGTAGATGATACTTTATTAACTGTCTATGATTAAAATTTTGATACTGCTGATAGTAAAACGAATATACTTGAAACTTATTTTAACAATAACAAACTCGAATTAAATCATATTAAAGCAACATCAACATTAATAACGTTAATTTGCTTATAGACGAAATACAAATTGAAGCAGTTAACAAATTAAATATTTAGGTTTAATTATAGCCAATATTTTATTATTTAAATATCTCTCGAACACTTTAAAATTCTCATGAGCAAGGCATCATATGTACATGAAAGTATAATAAAAATGAGTATAAAAACTGTTAATCATTTGAACCCACATCTAATTTAGAAAAAAATATATTAGAGACTATTTTGAAAGAAGATGACATTGTGACAAAAAAGATAATTACATCAACTGTAGTTCACAACACATCTCATGTAATAATTCTAGTAAAATATTTTAAAACAAATTGTTTTCATTCATAACTTTCTCAAAATATTTTTTTTCTAAATTGAACCCAAATTTTTAGCAATGGTTTTCTCTTTCCTTGAAAACAGTTCATATTTTCAAATTCGTTCATCACATCATCCATATGATCAGAAGTCTCAAAATGTTTCGTTTAAAAAAAATAACTAAATAATTCCTCATTAGATGTATAGCTCATGTAATGCTCTCTACCTCAAAGCATGATGTGAAATTGTTTCTTTCCTTAAAAAATGATTCCCCACCAAATTTGGTGAAAATCAAAATAGCCGCCAGTCGGAAGTAATGTGGATGTGTATTTTATATACTGCTACAAATTGTGTGTTTTTAATGGGAAATAAGTACTTCTTTAAATAAAGTTTTACAGCAATCTGTGCATAAAGTTGCAGTGATTTTTTTGGAAATATATTTGTGGTTTATCAACCTGTGCGGCAGTGAAAATAATTAAGATTTTGTTAATTACTACTAAATTCCTTAAATTATTAAATACAAAAAAACCATCAGTAAAAAATGTATCAGTAAAAAAGAATAAATAAGGTGTATAAAACAGTTGAAAGAGAAGAAAAAACTTATCAGTGAGATAAATATACTCTACTTGGACTAAACTTAAATCTGCATAGGTCTGGACTTGGCCTTAAAATCTTAAAAATTAAAAATGAGTTTCTGTAGAAAATGTAACAAATCTGAGACATATGAACTTGCTACATGTGACTTATGCAATACTGTCTTGTGTCAAAACTGTTCAAAATTAACTTCAACAGAAATTAAAGCTGTGAATTTGAAAAAGAGACTAATGATTTATTGGTGTCTTGAATGTAAACCTAATGTAGAAACTGATAAGAAATCTTTTACCGATCAGGATAGTTTAATTCACCATATAAACAATTGTATGTCAAAAATTCTAGAGGATGAATTACCCAAAATGTTAAATAATTGTCAAGATAATGACTCTACAAATATTAATCAAAAACTTGATCTATTGTCTACCAAAATCGACAACTTAAAAGACACGAATGTTGATATGGTTAAATTGCTTTCGAATAAAGGAAATTCAGGTGAATATTCAACTAACAACAACAATAGCAATAAACTGACCATAACTAGAACTGAAAATGATGCATCGATAACTACTCGAAACTTGAAACCTCCAGCAAATAGACATAATTTACAAATAAACACCCCTCAATTGAAAAAAAACCTTATTGTGGGTAACAAAAAATTGGATAATTCAACTATAAAAGCTGCTCACCTTCAGAAACAAACTTCAATATATGTTGGAAATTTGTCAGTGACTGTATCAGAAAATGATCTTGAAGAATATTTGAAAGGTAATTTTGGTAATGAGGAAAAGTTTGTTGTTAAAAAACTTAAGGTACATTCAGGTGAATATAATGCATTTCGTGTAGACGCTCGTCTTGAACTACAGGAACAGCTTTTGAATCCTGATACATGGATTGACAAAGTAACTGTCAAAAAATTTGAATTTTTTCGTCCCTCGGGACATTCTGCCTCCCAGCCTCAAAAAGATTCCTCTGCTAAAATCAGAAATATCAACTCATTTAAAACAAGGATAAACTTTAGATCACGATTCAACAGAGATTATTCTCCAGGACCTAGCACAACCAACTACCTACGGCCTAACAGAAACTCCTCTCCTCAACGAGATATCAGCTACAACAATTTTCACAACAAAGGAAGCTATGATCGACATCAGGGGAGAAACAAATATCAACAGCAAGGAAGAAACTATCCAGCTTCTGTCCAGAGAGGAGACTCATACTATGCCTCTCCTGAACGAAGACACTCTTACTCTTCCTCTCCCGAACGAAGATATTACTACCACGCAGATTTCCAAACACGAAAAAACCAAAACTCTCAAGGTATTCCCTCCAGGTCAAGATATAATAGGAACTGAACAAAATAAACATTTTGTTAAATTGCAAAATAAATTTACCGCTTGTCATCTAAATATTCGCTCACTTAGTAATAAATTTATTGATTTAAAAAACTTTATACTTGATAACTCTTACTCTGTAGTGGCTATTAGTGAATCTTGGCTTAATGCTGATCTTCCAGATTCAATGTATCAAATTCCAAATTACAATATAGTAAGGTATGATCGTGTTACCAGGGGTGGAGGACTTGTACTATACATTTTAAGCAGTATAAAATATAACATTATTGAGATTCCCTTGGAGGAACCATCACTTGTGGAATTTTTAATGGTAAAACTGATTTTCTGTAAGGTTTTATTAGGTTTGGGGGTCATTTATCGTCCACCTGATGTGAACTATGATAGTTTGTCAATACTGTCAGACATATTTGTTAACTTTGCAGCATTAAATATTGAAAATTTTGTTATCTTAGGAGATATTAACATTAATTTAATGAATGATAATATAATGACTAAATTCTTCAATAGATTGTTATTTGAATATGACTATAAGCAACACATTGAAACTCCTACACGAATTACCGATGAAACTGAAACACTTATTGATGTGATAGTGTCAAATTCTGATCTTAATATTACAACACAAGTAACTAGCTTTAGTTTGGCCGATCACAATTTAATTGAATGTACATTAGAACTACTACATAGCACTCCGAATTCGTTAAAGAAACCAATACGATGTTTTAAGAATTTTGATATAAAAAAATTTCAACATGATGGCAATTTAGTTGACTGGAGTCATGTGTATCTCATACCAAATTTGAATGATAAAGTGGAATATTTCAATTCTTGTTTAATAAAACTGTTTGATACTCATGCTCCTGTTAAATATATTACATGTAATAGTAGAAGACAATCTCAACCCTGGTTTAACAAGACACTACATGAATTAAGAAAACGAAAAAGGCAATCTTGGTTGAAGTACAGAAAGACTAGACTTACTGAAAACAGAAATCAGTACTGCCTTCTACGAAATCACTATAACTACTCGTTAAAATTAGAAAAAAAAAAGTATTTCACACAAACCTTACAGTTACATCGTTTTGACAGCAAACTGTTATGGTCTGATCTGAAAAGGTGGAATATACATGATAATAACAAAAGTAAATCTCTTTCCTTACCACCAAATTTGGGAAATGCAAATGATATTAATGGCTTCTTTCTTGATTCAATACTTAATTTATCTACCCAACCCAACTCTTTAAGCAAATTTTATTCTGAAGTGTTTTCTGAAAACCAATTTGAGTATGTTCCTGTTGAACCAGATTTTATCAAACAATTGATATTAAAACAAAAACCTTATACAATGGGTTATGATAAGATTTCTGCTAGAATGTTGCAGTTAGCTCTCACTTGGGTAGTCGAGCCACTTACTCATATTATTAATTATTCATTCGAAATCGGCAATGTACCTGATTTGTGGAAAACGGCAATTGTTAAACCAATTCCCAAAAAACCTAATTCCATCATTGAAAACTTATCTGATTTAAGACCTATCAGCTTATTGCCTGTACCTCTCAAAATCGCTGAGGCTTCCCTACATATTCAATTAACTGGGTACGTTGAGGCTTTAAACATTTTACCACCTAAACAGTCAGGGTATAGAAAAGGATTCAGTACAATAACTTCTCTTTGTTCAATGACAGACGATTTCATCACGGCTATCGATAACCATAAACTTAATTCTTTAACACTCCTTGATATGACCAAGGCTTTTGATTCAATTGATTTAAACTGCCTTTTAGCAAAACTTCATTACTACGGTATTAGAGATAACTGCTTACAATGGCTAAACAATTATTTATTTAATAGAAATCAATGTACTATTCTTCAAACTTCAGAAAAAAATGATATGTCAGCTTCTCGTTCTATTACTTCTGGCGTACCGCAAGGATCTGTTTTAGGCCCTTTGCTATTCTCTATTTTTATTTCTGATTTACAACATGTTGTTGAATATTGTAATATTTATATGTTTGCGGACGACATTTCGCTTAGTAGTAGTTTCTCACCTGACAATGCACAAAATGCAGTTTATGAAATTAACTCTGATTTAGATAAAATAAAGCAATGGTCTTATGATAATACCTTGCTGCTAAATGCAAATAAATGTCAACACATTCTAATTGGTTCTAACCAAAATATTAATAAAGTCAGAGATTTTTCACTTACGATTAATAATGAACACATACCAACTGTTGAGCATGTAAGAAACTTAGGAGTGACCTTTGACAATCAGCTTAAATTTACCAAGCATGTTGATCTAATATGCCGTAAAGCATATTTAAGTTTAAAACAGCTTTTCCCATTCAAAGAATATTTGGATGTTGAGACAAAAAAGATGCTAATTAATAATTTAGTTATATCGCAAATGAACTATGGTGATATTGTATATGGCCCGTGTTTATCGGTTGAAAATAAAATACGTATTCAAAGAATGCAAAATCATTGTATTCGGTTTTTAACTGATATACCACGTTATGCTCATATTACACCTTACATTCGAGACTTGGGCCTACTTAAACAAAATGAAGCTAGATTCGTACACTACTCATGCTTTCTTAACAAGATTTTACAAACAGGATTACCTGAGTACTTATCTAATAAAATTATAAGACGTGATCAAGTTCATGACAGACACTTACGAAACATTGCTAACCGAGTCACAATACCTTTACATCATAGTGCTATTTTTTCGGGAAGCTTTTCTTATATTTCATCTTATATCCTAAATAATTTACCTACTGAATTCCACAACATCTCTGTTGCTTCACTGAAGTCCAAACTAAAGCAAGCTATATGTGATAATAGTTTAAATAATATTGACTTTACAAAATTTTAAGTAATATTTTATATTTATATTTTTTAAAAACAAGTTTCTGTGTATTTGCTGTATTTTATTATTCCTTATCGTATTTTATTGTACTATTGACTATATTTTTTAGGGTTAGGTTAAAATCATTTAAATGTGCCTAGTCCTTTTGTGTGTATGTTAATTTATATGTAAATATGCACAATAAATGCTTTATTATTATTATTATTATTATTATATTATTGAGTTATTAAAAAAAAAACACCCTGTATCTATTCCACAACAACATTTCACTAAAATATATTTGGTTAAATCACATATTTTGGTCCACAAATGTATCATTGCTCTATGGCTCATGGTATAATTTGGGCTAAAAATTATTGTTTTTAACAAGTACACCGCCACCATGAAATGACCAAAATCACGCCCTCCAAGTCACATTTCTTTGAAGTCTAGATGGCGTGAATGTGATAAAAAAAAACTTAATTTTTTTTTTTGTTACTATTTTGCATTTTTTTTGTGTGGCACAGTATATGTGCCTCGATCCCCCAAAGAGCAGTTTTATCCGCTCCACGCCACGAGGCTGAAACGAAAGTAGTGCCAAGTCGTGCGAATCCTGAAAGAGAAAAACCCGAAATCGTTAGATTACGATTCCAAAGTGTTTATTGATTTATCTGATCACAAAGCATACAACACTCCACTTAGACATGGTGTAAACTGGTATAGAAAGCTTGCTGTAGAGCTGATTTTGGGGACTGCTTTGGTAAATGCCTTTGTTGTCTACAAAGAAGTCACACAACAAAAATTAACTATAACTGATTTCAAGACGCAAATTCTTAGAAATATTCTCAAAAAATGAGAATATCCACCGACGGCGCAAGAAGCCGAGACGCCACCACTCCACGATTTGCAAAATATAGCCATAAGGCGACGATGCGTCGTTTGCGTTCAGGAAGAACTGGGCAGAGAGGCTGCTCAGAGAAAAACGCCAAGATCAAATTGGCAGTGCACGGTTTGCTACATAAATGCATCAGAATAAATAAAGATTAGTTTTTGCATATACGCTGTATTTTATAAGTTTCAAATAAATTACACTTATTCGATAAAAACGTGCTATTTATTTCTGATGAAGCTACGCTTTTCTCTCTCGATCATTTACAAACCTCCTGTCTAAACTGTATCATTTTTGACATTTCTCTTATATTATGAATGTAGTATGTAATATAATCGATTACATTTAAACATTTGCTCTTAAAACCCAAACCAGAAATATTTTTCACGGGGACATTATGTTTTCTAGCCTCTTAGGCCACACACAATATTGTTCCATATAAATACATGCAATCCGTGGCACTGCGACGGAACCACAGACCACTAAAGCATGATACATAGTGAGGCACATAAGACGTGACACGGTCCCTAAAGAGTATATTTTCTGAGGCACTAAACGTGGTACTCATGGCGGTGTACGTGTTAAAGAATTATCAAGCCAAAAAATTCCGTTTTGTAGAGAAAGTTTTCACCATTTTTATTTTTACTGTCAGGCTTTTTATTACACCCTTGTAACTACAGATTAAAAAAAATTTTTTTTCAGAGCAGTTAATCTATTCTATTATTTTTATTGGCATTTTTGCTGAAATATAAAAATATATAGTGCATTTGGCAGATTATGATGTTCTTGTCCCACATCGTCATCCTAGGTCGTTTTTGTTGGTCTTTAACCTTTTTTTATAAATAACACTTAAATTCAATGAAGGATTCGAGTTGTGCAGCCCTTAGAACACAGACGTGTTTCAAGACCCTACTGTGAATTTGTGTTTAAATTTGGTTAAATCGAACAAAACTGTCTTGAACTAAAACATAAAAAAAATCTGCAGAAATGGACATAAATTAACATAACACCAGTTGTTATATGGTTGACATTTGATTAATAGTGGTGAACCGCCAGATATGGTATTGCTTAAAAGCATCCATTTCATAAACAAGTAGTCGACACATTTTGACAAGGGGCAAGTGCCTTGGAGGGAGTGTAGTGCGGTGACATCATCTCCCTGACAAGACAAGAGGAAATCGGTGCAAATGCCAGAGAAAGAAAACAGAAGCATCAGAGATAAGATAAGTTCTGTTGTAATCATTTTATTTATGTTAATAACACGCAGATTTTGGTACTTTACATGCTAATCGTTTTTAATAATTTTTACTTTATTTTACTTTACTAATTGCTATAGAAACGAGTCTAACAAATTTGTTAGACAAACAAACTTTGACCTGTTTATTATATTAACTGTTCATATCAGGTCCCTAAAAGAGGGTCTCAGCAAAATAAATTATAGTTAGGTAGTGAATTCTCAAAGGGCAATAAATTATTTTCTTACATCAACTTTTAAGTAAATATTGAACCTAAATCAAACCAGCACTAATCAGTGGTGCACTATTGGTGAACACTGAATTTATTAAACACAGTAACAATGACACACCAATTACTGGTGCAAAAAATTGATGGTGATGAGAAATACCTATATGGAGCACTAAGCTCTCCGCTAGAAGGAGAAAACAACAATTCAACCATACGCCAACGCCATGAAGAATTTATAAAAGCAAATAGCGGACTATATACAAAACAACGAAGAACAAATTGAAATATCTAGGAACACATCTGGGAACCAACTGAAAAGGAGAAAAATTGTAAGGGTAGGAATTAAAACGGCATACAGAGTTACAAAGGCAATTATGCAGTTCATCGAGAAAAATAAACCATTCTGAGCCTGACCACACGGCTGTACTTAGCAAAAGATGACACATGGAGTTAAAAATGCGACAACGACAAAAGCCAGCAGAAGATGTTTGAGAAGAGCTGAACAGGACATCATCCAACTACTTGCAAAAACAACAAGATGAAAACAACAAGACAAAAATAACGACATAAAACATCAACACTACAAGGAGGGAAAACAATTACAAAAAGGATAGAAATGTACGCAATGAAGTCCAAAAAAGGGACCCAACACATCTACTGAAGAAAACGCTAATACTGAACAGCAACAAATTAAAAATGGGGGGACCATGCTATACATGGAGATACAGTCGAGAGGATAATGAACAAACCAGGAAAGGACCAAGCATAGTGAGAAAGAAAAATGAGGGAACAAAATTAATACCACAAAGAAATTGCAACGATATATGCTCCACCAAAATCAGAAGACTCAGAAGAAGATTTATAGAAGCAGAAACACAAAAAGAGGAGCGTAAACATTCCATATCATGACAAAATGAGGCAAAGCATTTCACAAACACCTGCACTGCCCATACCACTCCTGTACCAGTGTCATGTGGTTCTCGCTGCTGACAACAAGCACGACCAAAATCCAATCCAGCATAGACATAGCCGGTGGTATATCCTGGGAGTGACAGTAATGCCTACCGTAAGCTGGTAAATCAATCAAATCAATCAATCAACACTTAAATTCAAAGAAATTCTAGCTTCAATAGAATAATAGATACTCCATTATTTAAATTTTTAAAAAGCATTTAGTGCCAAAAACAAAAGTACGTTGTTTGAGTGCTTAGTGCTCGTGAGCACCTTTTGTCCGTCCTCGGCACAGCTCTGACACAAACCAACAATTTGCCTAATTTAGTTTATGTGCAAGTGTTTTGTATTTACTTGATCAATACTGTAAAAATAAATTGCAAAAACTTCAAAATAGAGCCACGAGGATAATTCTCAGATGCAATAGATATACACTAATTTTAATTTTGTTGTAGATGTCTGTATCTTTCATAATTACCTATTTAAAATTATAAAGGGTTTAATGTCAGTATATCTGAATAATATTTAATAATAAAATTCATTCATATATACAGGGTGGCCACTTGAAACTGCTTTTCCCTGACTTTCCTTACTGATCAACTTCAGTGTTCCCTTACTAATTTTTGTAACCCAAAAGCCAATTTCAACTGCTTTTTATGTTTTATTAATAAAAATTGTGACCAAACATAAAAATTAGCAAGGTAAATTAAATTACTTATATAACAGTAAATTGTAGCGTAATTTTTCACGGAAAATAACTTTGACTCGCGTAAAATTCGCAAGAAAAAATTTTTGGCTGCCAGGAAGAATATTATAATAAATGTGGTTTACACAATTTTCCCTGATTATTTCCTGAAATTCTCTGATTTCCCTGACCAAAGTAAAATTCCCCGACTTTACCCGGTTTACCCAGTTCTCCAGAAAACTGGCCACCCTATGTAACACTAAATCTCTTAACAATCTTCATATTAGCAGAACTAATAATTTTAGATTTTAGAGCAATGAATAACATATATTTTAAGGGAATTTGTGACTTTAATAACTTCAAAACAAACTATAGACAATCTACCTAAGAAATACTGAGTGATTTTATGTTCTACACAATTCACGCATTTCATTTTATGGCTAGGCATATGTGTATGTATCTTTATTTAATTTATATCTAAGGTAGATGGATTTATATTAGAAGGTTCCTATTTCAGTAAAGATTATTATTAGTATTAAAAATATGAATACAAAAAAAATGGTATAAGTTGTTGTGAGCATGAAAAAGTTGTTCTAACATCTTGTGAAGCATTCAACAAAAATATAAAACACATCATAGCCATTTCTGATTGCAAATAAATTAAGACAGTGTATATATATATATTGTATACTTTCAGTCGTTATGCAAATAAAAGAATAAATTAGAATTTTAATATTACATACTTCTTGCATGACCAAATCTTGACATTTTCTTATAAACTGGTTTTCGGCTTTAACTATAGTTTGAAGGAATTTTAAATATTGCACATGTCTCCCATGGGTTTCGATACAATGCACAAAATGCTGTATAACTTTTTCATTTTCTTCATTACACAATGTGGAATTATCCTGGAATATTGCACAGACAGTTTGAGCCTCTCTTATCTGCAAATGAATACATAATTATCATTGTTGGATAAATTAAAGTTATTATTTTTACCCCTGGATTTAAAAAGAGATCTAATTGTTTGTAAAGCAGAACCTGATTTTGCTGATTACCCAAGCAAAAATTCTGCAAAAATTCATGGGCAAGCCTCATTAGTTCGTTCATTCTTATATCTTCTTTTTCATCGTAAGGAATCTGAAGCAAATCTAATACAACTGTGTGAACACCGACGTTTCGTAGCAGCCGTTGCTCATGCTTTCTAGGTTTTATCATACCAGTTGGTGACCCTTGCGTGCACAGTTTGTTCATCCTAATAAGAATTTGCTGTATTTTCTTGTACTCATCTGCTTGCTCTGGGTGCAACGGAGGTCCTACATCTAAATTTATCACTGAGCCTTTCTTTTCCAAAACACTAATCACTGGTTTCGTTATTGTCGTTGCTACTTCGTCTTCCTCTTCTTTATTCTTTTTATTAGTGGCATTATGGTCTTCCACACATTTGGATTTATACACCCACAACTCTGATTTTTCAACAGATTGTCTTAAAACATCTAAATCTGCTTTTATTTGTTTATATGATTCCACATCACTGTCGGATACTAAAAGTTGAACTTGCCGAAACGCTTGTAAAACTTCTTGCCGTTGACTAAAATGACGAAAGAGCAGATGCAAGGCACCTGAAACTAAAGGAGGATAATCGTGCATAGTCAAGTGTAATAATACTCGCAAGAAAGTGCGTCCTCCATGTCCATCTAAATCTAAAACCGCACATTCTTCACTGCTACCAAAAATTCCCTCAGCTTGACTCCCTATTAATTCCAGATCGATATTTTTTTGGCACAGGTTTAGGTCTCCCCCACTGTTTTTTTCTGACTCGTCGAATTCTTGTTTGAAAATGCTTAACAAGCAGCTGATTCGATAATCAAGGCGTACATCCAAAATAAACTGCAACAAAACACTATGCTCTATTTTATTGCAACTATGTTCCCTATAAGAATATAATAATTAGTAAAGTTAATGAGGCCCTAAAAATAGCAATATCTCGGAATCTGGAATACAAGAATGAAATCATCAGAAAGATTTTGAAACTTGCTTTCGTTTTATAAAAAGACAATAATAAACAATTTATGTTGGAAAAAAATTTGCAATTAAAACAGCTTTTACAGTTTAGTAAATTAGTTAAGAAAAAGAACAACTACTTTTTAGGTTTTTGAGGTAGCTACTTTAGAATTTGAGGTCAATAACTAAAAATTCAAGATGGTAAATCCAACATGGCCGCCCAAAACTTTAAAATCTGGATAATTGAAAAAATGTATATACCGGGTGCCACAGGATAGTGGGTCCCGTCTATATTTCCTTTATTTTTTAACTTATCAATTTGAAATTTGGGGTGCATAAACTACCTGTAAAAATAGATTTTTGGACATAAGAAACGGTATGAGACCATTTCCGGTTTACCCGGAAATGACCTCAACTTTCGATTTTTAAATGGAACACCCTGTATATTTTCACATATTTGGATTCAAGACAACATTCTGAGTATACCATGAGATTTCCGCAAATTTTTAAGTCGATGTTCAGTTTTTTTTTAAGCATTTTAAGACATTCATCTAGAGTGCTTTGAATACCAAGATTTGTCCTACGGCAAGTAAGTCCAAGAGAAAAATATAATTTTTCGTTTAATTTTATCGATAACTATTTACAAAGCCTCCAAAATTGAACAAATCACTTTTTTATCGAAAAAAAAGATAGGTGGTGGCTCATACTGTTAAATAAATTATAGATTTTTTTTTTGAATTCATTGATATCCATTTCAAATCTATGCTACTGCTACTTGTTTTTCTATTTTATTGAATTTATTTAAAAATAAAAAATCGCTACCTTTTTGTGAATAATAGCCTTTTGGTTCTCTATTTTGTTTCTTAATAGGTATAAGTACTAGTGCAAAGTACAAGGATCAATAAAAATTATTTTGAGTGATTTTTTATTTTTAAATAAATTTAATAAAATAGAAAAACAAATAGCATAGATTTGAAAATGGATATCAATGAATTCAGAAAAAAATCTATAATTTATCGAACACTAGGAGCCACCACCTTCCCATTTGAAAAAAAAAGTTTTCGATAAAAAAAGTGGTTTGTTCAATTCTGGAGGCTTCGTAAATAGTTATTAATGAAAATAAACGAAAAATTATATACTTTACCTACCGTAGAACAAATTTTGGTATTGCATAGCACTCTAGACGAATGTCTTAAAATGCTTAAAAAAACTGAACATTGACTCAAAAATTCATGAAAATTTCATGGTATACCTACTCAGAATATTCTCTTGAATACAAACACGTAAAAATATACGGGGTGTTCCATTTAAAAATTGAAAGTTGCGGTCATATCCGGGTAATCCGGAAATGGTCTCATACCTTTTTATGTCCAAAAATTCATGTTTACAGGTAGTTTATGGACACCAAATTTCAAATGGATAAGTTAAAAAATAAAGGAAATGTAGGGAGGAGCCACTAGCCAGTATATTTATACACACAAGGTGATTCAGGTATGCGGTCATTCCAGTGGTGATTCTACATAAAAAAATATGAAAAAAAGTTCATATAAATATGGGTCCGGAAATCCCTCCTAAGGGCACTGCGGGCCTCTGAATGGGGCACTCAAAATTAACATTTTATTTTATTTATTATTATTATTTTTTTATTGTCTCATCAGAATATGATTCCTTGGCTATAAATACACAAAAACCGCTGCCCAAGGAATCACTACTTCCACATCCAGATTTTCTATCCAAGTCACTCACAACGAAAAAAAATTTGTATGTGGAAATAATTGTTTATGGAACTTTAATAATATAATATTTGAAATCCTCTACTCCAAAAACCCATAAAACAATACCCCACATCGGTAGTGGGGTGGGGGTGGTAATAGGGGGTGGTAGTGGGGGTGGATGAAGTAAAAAAATATTTTGAGGTTTCTGGTTCTTGTACACACACTAAATCACAATTTTTTTTTCATCCCCTTTAATAGTGGGGTGGGGGTGGTAATGGAGGTGGTTAATGCCAAATTTTTTTTTTGAGACCTTGGCTTCTCTTGTATATACTAAATACCAATTTTATGGACCCTTACCCGCTTGATTTACCTATTTACCCCAAATTTACCCCAATTTACCCCCCAGCCCTTCGACGGAACAAGATGAAAATATAATCTGGTTCTAGATCTCGTTAAAGTACATATGTGTACCAAATTTCAAGTCAATACCTCAAACGGTTCCAGAGTAAACGTGCGCACAAAAAAAGTTAAAGACTGACAGACAGAATTTTTTTTTTCGCTCAAATTTAAAATCTCGACGTTTCATGACATTCTAAGCCTATCTGAACAATAAAAATTTTAAAAAAAATTTTTTGTCGTTACTATACTTCCACTGGATGTGGAAGTAAAAAGGTAAGCTTGTTGTAACACCGTACAACCAACCGTTTTTATAAAATCTAAACCTAAAGAAATGATGAATTCATGAAAAAATTCTGTTTATGCAAGAAGACTGAAAAAATTCCTTTAGGTTCAAATTTCTCGAAACCGGTTGGTCGTACAGCTTTACAACAAGATAATCTTTTTTGTGTATTTATAGCCAAGGAATCATATTCCGAGGAGACAATCACAGAAAATTCACATTAAAAAATTTGGGGGGAGAAGTAAATCCCCTCTTTCCAATTTTGTGTACCCCTGATTGAATTTACCCTTGGTGGATAACATCAGATAATGACCTTTATTAATATCGAATCATATGCAAATACTAGTTACTGTAGCCCAAAGGGTTCCTGAGATATTAAATAAAATGTTAATTTTGGGTGCCCCTTCAGAGGCCCGCAGCGTCCTTAGGAGGGATTTCCAGACCCATGTTTATTTATATGAACATTTTTTCATATTATTTTCTGTAGAATCACCACTAGAAATTAATGACCCCATACCTGAAACACACTGTATATAAATGAAACAAACGTAATTATAGAGGTGAAAAAGATGTAAAACTTAGAAAAAGTGTCATATGCAATTATAATTGGCGATTTTTGTAGTAAAAGATATCTTCTTCAGTTTCTATACCCCCAAGGGATTGAAATCACCTCTACATCGAAAAATTTTATATTTGAAAAAGTATTGATATTAAAACGTAGTATATTCGTATTTTTAAGCTCGCTTATTATGAATTTGAAGTAAAAATAAAAATTCAAAATGGCGACTTCAATGTGGCGGATGGAATTTTTTCTAAAGCAAGTACTTTAAACGGGCAAAAAAATATTGAGGCGTACATTGTTTTGGTTATAACTTTTTTGTTTTTTATCCTCTATTATATACAAGAATAAATAGAAATATCAATTGAAAGTTTAATGAATAGCTTTTAATATTCACCCTTTAGTATTTGTGCCACAGTTTTAAGATATTTCTCAATTTCGTTTTATAAATTTTCGGACACCATATTTAAATTTTCATATCTCTGAAAGTGTTCCTAAAGAAATTAAAAAAAAAAAACACAAATTCATTTCCAGTTTATACGTTTTTCTTTGGTCTTCACGGTTTTTTCGCTAAAACTAATATTTATTAAGATAATTTCAAGAAACACAAATATTTCACATTTTTTGGAAAATACCTTTACACAGTGAGGTCCATAAGTAACAGATAAAGTCATTTTATATGTAATTTACGATTTTTAAATGGCATTACTTGATCAGAATTTTACACCCCCCTTCAACCCCCTTGGACTGACAGCTGACCCTTTAAAATTTTTAAATGAAATGAAGGTATGTGTGAGTGTGATGCTCATTCGAAGGGGTTTTTAATTCTCTCTTTTTTTTTAATGAAAAATATTACTTTCTTAATGTTACTAAATTTTATTGTAAACAAATTTTGAAATGAAACAGTTTAAATCAAATATTCAAACTAGAAGCTGGTTTCCTCTTGACAATACTAGAGGTGTTCCTGAAATTCTTTTAAAACATTTTATATCGTTTCTAGGATGGCTTGGTTAATTTTCTGCCTTATTCTGTTTTTTAAATCATCGACATTATTTAGTTTGTTAAACTAGACCTTCGATTTTAAATAACGCCATAAAAAATAATCAAACTGGGTCAAATTGGGAAAATGGGCTAGCCACTCTATTTCACCACGTCTACTAATTGATCTATTGGGAAAAACTTGATTAAGATAGGCTCTTACTTCCAATGCAAAATGTGGAACGTGCAAATTATAAAATTTTCAATGTTAATTTTCTTGATAATAAAAAATACACAAAATTCAAAAAACATTATATTGCTGAATAGAGATTGAAAATGCTTTAAAATGAAATATCACAAGCATTTATTTTAAAAATTTTAAAGGGAAAGGTATAAAATTTTGCTCTAATAATGTCATTTTAGAACTAAAAATTAGAGATGCAACGGATAGTGTTTTGGCCGGATACCGAATACCCGAGATCCGGCATACTTCTTGTACCGGATACCAGATATCTGCCCAACTATCCGGCTTACATTGAAAGTTGGATTAAAAACACGTTTTGAGAACCTCGACGACAAAAAATACTTACTGGCAACTCTTTGAGATCCCAGATTTAAAACAAGTTTTTTCAATAAAAATCAGGCTGAAAAATCCCGTCAAATTACTCTGCTATAGGCTTTAAAAAATAGTTGTGATAATTCATATTCAAGCAGTGATAGTGAAAGTGGTTCTTCTCCTTCCAGTAAACAACGTAAGAGATATGCTGATATTTACAACATTTTTTGGAACTGCTTTGACGAAGTGGGTACAGAAAATAGTAGCGTTAAGGATAGAATTTTGCAGAGTGAGAGGGAAATATGCGTTTATTTTGGGATTATTATAAATATTTAAAAAGTGATAAATGGTATAATCTTTAAAATTGCTCTAAGGAATACAGCTATCTACAGTTTTTATCATAAATTTTGTATCTAGATAAATACCATGCTCTAATAATGGAATTAGGAACTATTTTCATTGACAAACTGCAATATTCAAATACAACAGAAATTTACAATAAAAAATATGTGGTTGTATTTGTTAGGACAATAGCAAGTATCTAAAATACTATGTTTGGTTTCTTAAATATTTATAATAAATCGAAAATAAACGCACATTTCCCTCTCATTTTGCAAAATCCCATCCTTAATGACGTTTCGGAGAAAACTTCAATGGCCAAGGAGATTGATTATTATTTGAAAAGAGCACGGATTCAAACTTCAAAGTAATAGTGACCCTTATGCATGGTGGTATACTAACTCCAATCAGTATAATAAAACTGTTTCATTTTTTATACCACTTTTTATTGTTCAACTATCCGGTTTTGCTCGGATATGAGGTCACTATCCGGTGTCCAGCCGAATAGTAGTAAAGTGGCCAGATAGGCCGGATACCGGATAGTAACCGGATATCCGTTGCACTTCTACTAAAATTGACGTGTTTCAGGATTTTACTTAAAAATATTAAATTATGTAGAAAATAATTTTCAAAGCAAGTGTTTTAAATGAGCAAAAAGCATCTTAGCATCTAAGTAGGTCATATATTAACGAAAAACAGTATTTGAGAATAATTTTTTTAATTACTGAATGATTATAATAATAAAATGGTGACGACATATATTATTTAGTTCATAACTTCTTTGCTTTTTATGCTACAGAAACAAACAAATAATCATTTGAAAACTTGATTAATAAACTTTAAAAATATGACCCTTAGTATTTTTGAAGTAAGTGCTATAATTTTGGAGATATTTAACATTTAAACTAAATAAATGCTTCGTTTTACAGATGTTGGGATGCCATCTTTATACTTCCATATCTCCGAAACTATTAATCCTACAGAAATTAAGAAAAAAATCATTCATCCACACTTTATAAACACTCTTTTTGATCTCAAGTATTTCTTGCTAAACGTGACATTTTTTGAATTGGAAAATATTTTGAGATACCTGTTCCCTCAAGCACAAATCCCAATCTTCAAGTTGGTATAACTTAAAAACTATCAATTTATATAAAAAAATGGTGTAGAACTTGTTTTCTCAAAATCTGACTCTTTCAGATACAATGGTTACTTTTTTTTTTGGGTGCCACCCATGAAAAGACTGGCATCCACACTCTATAAAATGGCAAGCACCAGCATAACGTTTCTTTGATGCATTTACTATTACAGTATCAAAAAAAAAAAAAGAAATTTAATCCATAATGACAATCTTTCTAAAGTAAAATCTAGTTATTAGTAATTTCAAAAAATTTACTGTTCCGAATTCCAATGGCGCCAATCGACTGAGTGCGTTTGTGTTTATTTTTTGACATTTAAGTCGCAAAATTGAAGATCGAAGACGTTTTTAGTGTAAATATTTTTGCTTTTCTGTCTTTTTTTGCAAAAAAAAAATACGAATTATTAAATTTTCTGGCAAACAATTACCCCAATTTTCAATTTTGCAACAACTGTTTGATTAAACAATTAGTTATTAATAAACGTACGAGATAAATACGTAGACTTTGCATTTTTTTATGTTGTAAAGTTCAGAGGATTTCATCCTTGTTGGCCAGGTTTCGAGATTAAAACCGTGATTGACTCCACTAAATAACTTGTATTTGTGTAACTTTAAAAGGAAAAAGCAAAAACCTGCAATATTTCGATGATTTTCAACTTGGTGTCCATGACCAAAGGGTATTCTTTCATGTACTGAATCACCTTTCCATGCTGCCCTGAATTCGTGGCAACACCAGATCTCCCAACCGAGCCTAACGTTAAAGACGTCATCACTGCCCCCATATCTCCTATAGTGCGTAGCACACCACCTTCTGCTGCTCGAATTAAAAGAAAGCACATTTCAGTCAGATATCTAAAAGGTTTCATAATAATACTGCAAGACAGAGGCACAACACATACCTAACTATAATTATTATTTACAAATTAGAACACACAAAGTACCTCTTACATTCCCTGTAGTATCTCCAGCTGTGTAGAAACAAATAAATGCTGTACAACTTTCAATACTGGTTAAAATATATTTACTTACAGTCTATATCACCAGGCGGTAGTCGCCCATCCAAAAAATCACTCTCAGAAACACAATCCAAAATACTGAGCAGCGTTTTTGTTAATTTAAGCAAATCTGAGAAACTATAAAAGCCAAAATATATTAATTCTCTAGCTAACTTCACCACCTAAAAATCAAATTTCTAAATACACCCAAGTATTAGATAAGTGCAAAACTAACCTCAAAAGTAAGTTTGTTTTGTTCTTGGTCTGCGAAGGACCACATTTTTGCAACAACATTACATAAATATCCTCCTACAAACGCTATAGTAGAAGAAAATTTAGCCCGCACGGCTTCTTTGTTTGCATCGGGTGTCTTATTACAATCGTAACTAAAATAAGAGAAGCTTTGTAAAACTTATTACGCAGTGTGAAAAGTTTAACTAGAATAAATTCCGTATGCAGTATTTCTGTAAGGAATTTTAAAACATGTCGATTTTACTTTTGCACTGGGTACATTTCAGTGGTACTGTACTTAATTCATTTTCACCCTTAGCTTTTGTTGTCAAATGTAAAAGCTTATTAAGTGTTACGTCATTTAAAAGTTAAAGGGGTTAAGTTCCAATTAAACTTTCCACACCTTATTTCTATATGGTGATGCAAAGGAAGGAACGTTCATAAACATTCTCTGATAACAATCGTGAATCTTCCCTCTCTTAGCAAGCGAATTTTGTTTCCTTTGAAGTCGAAATACATAGCAAGGGACAAAAACATTACAATTTTAATAGAATTATACAGGGTGGTACAGATCCTATTAGAAAACTTTCCAGGGAACGAACACGATTCTTACAAATAAGAAAAAAAAAATTCAAAACGGCTTAAAAATACATAATACGTCACTCGTGTCTGGTCGACTGTATAGAAATAAAACCAAATAGATAACAAATCCAAAGTTGCGTCTACAAAATGTACAAAATTCACAGAAACAGAGTCAACAATGGCAAAGTTAACAAGAACTTGATTGATTTAATTAAATAAAATGTTAGTTCACTTTTTATTAGTTTAATATTTGGTACATACCTGGCAGGTGTTATAACTGTTTAAATTTGTGTCCGTCAATTTGCAAATAAATTTGGACATCTCTGACCCCAATTTTGTACACTTAAATTATGTCCATCAAGTATACACGTGCTATTTTGAAAATAATTCGAAAGTTTGAGATTAACAGTAAAATAACAACACAGATGACCTAACAGAAGTCGACTACTCTGAACTCAACTATTACAACCAATGGGCTCATTTAATGAATTTTATTTAGTAATTGTTACTTCTTGTGGATAAACTATTATTTAAAATTAGGCAATGTTTATTTATTTATTTATTTATTTTTACATAATAATTACATTTTAATATTGAAAATTTCAGATGAATCCGATATGTAGTTCTCGAAATATACGCTTCTACAGAGCGCGGTGCGACTAACATCGTGACGTCAGTGGATAGGAAACGAAACGGTTGCGCAACATATCAAAGCACGTGCATTCCGCTTGAGAGCGTTGAGTCTTTCTCTGTGCGACTAGCGGGTTGCTATTAAGTGACGTCGCGGCCAAGATTCGACAAGGCGTGCGGGTCCATGTTTATAATTTTTTTTTAGACGATTTACAGGTCTCACAAAATTCTAGTTTTTTGCACAGGGTCTTAGAATTATAAGATCTTTACGACAATCACATAAGAAAAGTGTTAAATGAGCCCATTCGCGAAACTTGACACGACTCATATATGCTAAGACATAAAATTGGGATTTGGAAGAACTAAAGATTTTTTAATTCACGTTCTATTAAAATTTTACTATAATTTTTTTGGTGGAATCAACTCCATTTTTAAGGATGCATATCTCCTTGAAGGTTTAGGATAAGATCTGAAGCATCCTGTATAACAAAAAATTTTCTTACTCATTGATAGACATCTGGGATGGAATTTCAGACCACAATCTGGCATATTTCACTGGTGTCACTGGTTCTTGTGGATCTCTGTCGACATGTAGGTGGAGCATAAGTCTGCAAAACGATGCCCTAAGATCAAAACTAACATTTTCATCTGCCATGCACTTAAGTATGAGTTCAATGTCAAGATGAGGTGAGAGATTATTGAGAGCTAAGTACTGCCTATTTAAGCACATATTAGAAAATAAATCTAGTTGATGTCGGTAATAATCCAAAATGGCCTGGTCATCTTTAATGCCTAGTTTAGCATTTCTGCAAAGATCTGTGAGTGACATTGACTTTTGGCGGTTGTTCCAAAGTAATACTATTTGGCATTCTTCCACGACTGTTATTAAAGGTTCCAGATCTTCATCATTTTCCAAAATATTATCTTCATTTACTTCCTGCAGTTCGACTTGAGTTTTCATCATTCGAGTTTCGATGAGAATGTCAGAATTTTTCTGACTGAGAACACTTTTGCATATTAATTCCTGAGTTACAGGTATTGCTTTTTTATTCGATATGCACAGATCTGATAAATAATCTAAAAAACGAGATTCCCAATTACTCATATTCTTCCTAACCAAACCTACGAAAGTTTCAATCTCTGCTGGTGTTATATGCTTCTCTAGTAACTTCCTATTGTTATGTAATAAAGCTGTTATAGTATCTTCCGCTAAAATGTCATAGCCAATTTGTTTTTGCATAAATCCAAAATGTTTAGCTATGTATTCCTGGTTTTTCCTATAGTCCTGTTGACTTAACCTCAATATTCTATAGCAAAGACGGAAAATGTATTTATAGGGTGCATGACGGGGGTCGTTTAACTCTTCAATTTTTAAAAATGGGCCTTCCCCTCCAGAGTCTAAAAATGGTCCCTGTAAAAACCAAAGTAAATGTGTATTTTTTCAATAAATATAAATGAGTATTACTTGTAAAATCTTGAAGAGCTGCTTAAGGATAGCTTGTTCTCGCAATAATTTTTGCCTGTCTCTGTTGGGATTGGTCACAATTAGTTCCAGTGCTTCTGATTTGTTTTGCTCGTTCTCAAGTTCAGCAACAAAATATACAATGTCTTGCAGTAAAGTTGTTAAAGACCTAAAACACTAACGTTTGAATGTATACAAAATTACAAATTTAAGACTACCTTCTTTCATTATGGGAAATAGTGCCATTCTCTAACTTTACTGACAATGCTGATAACAATTTACATGCATCATTAGCAAAATCAAGATCTCTGACCTCAACGGGTGAAACAGATATCAAAGCAAAAGCTTCTTTGTCTTCCTTTGTAACTGCACATCCAACTTTTGACATAACTGGTCTTTCTTCATCTTTGTCGATTGGCACTGAAGTTGAATGCACCCAACTGTTAGTATAAAAGTGACGTAACCGTACATAACTAGATTGCGGTACAAGAGAATCTCCTCTCGTTAAACTAGTTGGGTCCAAATCAAACAAGGTAGCTATTTCGTTAAATAAACCAACCGGAACAAGACGATATGCCGTTTCAGCACAATCTCCTTGCAACGATTTTTTATCATTGTCAGCGTCCACTTCAGCAGCCAAATATTGTCCAGTTGCTAGATGTTTAAAACGAAAAAGCGAGTCCCAGTGGCCAGCACCTCCTCGACACGGATCTTGCTGAACTACTTCGACTTCCCACAGAGCTGTAACATTAATTTCTTATGTTTATAGGAACTTTTTTCTTATTTTGATAAGTGTACTATATATACGCCCTTTAATTTTTTTATCCTTTGGAACACCCCATACAGGACTATTAAAAAGACTGGTAATACGAGATTGACAACTTCGGAACAAAAAGACATTGGAACATACGAACATCTATCATTTCATAGTTGATATATCTTAATACATAACTCGTTGAAGTAAAATTTGAATAAGTCAAGGATAAATATGATTCACAGCTTTGCAACTAATGTTATAATAAATATTTTTCTACTTTGAGTAATTAACAATAGTCTATCTGGTCAGATAAGTGACTATTGTGTAATAAGAATTATACAACACATTGCTTTTATGTAACTGAAGTTTCAAACATCGAAAAATAAATGAAAATTTAAGAAAATGTAATAAAAATGTGTCGATAATACTTCAAATAGACGTTTGTCGACACAATATAGATTTCAGTAAAGCATCAAAAATGTCGACCATGAACCATCGTTCTGTGTTTCTTGTGTTTCTGTATAAAAAAGTTACGGCGTTTTTAACACATTAAAGGGCGCTATGTGTATACTCAGAATGTTGTCTTGAATCCAAATATGTAAAAATATAGAAGGTGTTCCATTTAAAAATCGAAAGTTGCGGTCATTTCCGGGTAAACCGGAAATGGTCTCCTACTGTTTTTATGTCCAAAAATCCATTTTTACAGGTACTTTATGCAGCCCAAATTTCAAATGGATAAGTTAAAAAATAAAGGAAATATAGGGCACTGTGGCACCCGGTATGCCTAAAATTAGTTAATATTAGAAATTATTCAAAAATATAAAGCATTTAGTGCAGTAGGAGGGCAAAAAAATATTTCAATGCTGGTGGAGAACATGTCCTTTTGGATATCGATTCTACATATACAAAACGTTATACATTCTAAAACGACCCAGACCAGTAATGACATCATCAAATTGGCGCTCAAGAAACAGGTCCTATTCATGAACCCACTTACTTAAGCTACCACATATTTGTTAAAACCTGATTTGAAATGTGTTTTATAACAACGAACATCATATCTGCTGAAATTTATAAAATATTATTTAAAGATGGAGGCCAATATGTCCTCTAAATGTAAAAAAATTGGCGTTTTAGTTGAACATCGTCTTTGGTATCAATCAATGTTTTTGAGGTCGTTAAATTCAGTGGTGGTATTAAAAATCCATTTAAATCATTCTATAAATAGACATCCTGTCAAAATTTGACAGTCGGGGGTAACCGTGAAGGTCAACTTATAAACTCAACGTTTGCTCTGGCGCTGGAAATTTGACAATAGTTAATACTCTGCTTTGTTGTGACAAGGTCAACTTTTGTCAAATTGCAGACGCCAGTGTGAATGACAAGATATATCATCTTTAAGGACCAAATCGTTTTTTATACCAAGAGATGACAGTGAAATTATATTTATTTATTTATTTATTTGAATACACCATCCAACAGCCGAGGCCAATTATGAGATGGGAAAATACAGTTACAATAATTATACATGGGATAAATTAATTACACATTATACTTAACACATATTAAAATAACTAAATTAAGACTATCTATACACATTATCATACTCTATATATAAAACAGTGTATCATACCTTACCTATGTATTTGATGCATATCAAGTGTTATTTATTATATATTATATATATTTACAGAGTACAAGCTAATCTATAGCTACATTTATGTCATTCCTTAGTTCACAGTTGAAATCATACTGACGTATTGATTTAAATTGGAATTGAAAATATCAACTTGATCACCAACAGTATTATATAACTTCATGATAGAATAGATAGGAGACTTTTTGAGGATATTTGTACGATTTGTGGAACAGTAGAATAGAACGTTTTGACGTGCTTCCAATCTAGGGACTCTAAAATTAATTTTTGACAATAGCTCAGGACAGTCAATTAAATTATGGATTAGTTTATACAAGAATACTAAAATGATCACTCTCCTTCTATTCTCCAAGGACTTCATGTTTAGATTTACCAATAACAGTGTATTTGGGTATCCCCGTTCTGGATAATAATTATCTGTCTTGAAAACTAAGTACTTCATAACCTTCGTTGAACGTTTTCCAGTGACTGTGAATGAATATTATAAATCGGGTCCCAAATTATCGCACCATACTCAAGTTTTGAACGGACAAGTGAGTAATACAATGTCTTGAGCGCTTCTACATTAGAAAATTTTTTACAGTTTCTTAATATAAATCCTAGAGACTTAAGTGCCGAATTTGTTGATGCATCAATATGCTTTCTGAAATCCAGTTTAGAGTCAAATAAAATACCTAAGTCTTTTGTTGTTTGACTTCTTATCAACTCCGTGTTGTTAAAAGTATACGAGAACTCGATAGTATTCATTTTACGCGTGTATGATATAACCTTACATTTCGATACGTTCATTTCCAATTTGTTAGAGGTACACCATACTTCCACTTTGTGTAACTCCTGTTGTAACATTGTGCAATCGTCCATATTGTTAATATTACAATATATTTTGAGATCATCGGCAAATAAAAGTTTTTCGCATTCTAATTCCTTACATAAATCATTTATAAATAAATTGAATAAAAGTGGTCCCAAGTTTGAACCTTGTGGCACCCCTGACGTTGCAAGGTAAGTATTCGACTTAAATCCATTATACTGGACATACTGCAACCTATTTTCTAAGTAGGATTTAAAGAAATTCAACAATAACTCATTAAAACCAAAGTGATTTAATTTTTCTATTAGCAATTTGTGATCTATGCGATCAAAGGCTTTAGAGAAATCGGTATACACCACGTCAACTTGACCTCTATTGTCTAGAGATTCTGAGATAAACTGTGTCAAACAGGCCAAATTTGTTGAGGTCGAGCGTTTTTCCATAAAGCCGTGTTGATGACTAGAAACTGAATTTTTTACACCAGAATAAGTCGTAGCATAGATTGCCGCCTCAAATACCTTTGCGAAATTGGGCAGGATTGATATACCCCTGTAGTTCCCTATGTCTGCTCTATTTCCACATTTGTAAATAGGACACACTTTGGCTAACTTCCAACACTCAGGAAAAGTAGAGGTTCGTAGTGCAGTATTATATAGGGTTAACAGTGGTACAGTGAACACATTCGCGCAATCTTTGATTAAAAAGCTAGGTACCTGGTATATAAGGCAACGAATTGGCTGATAGCCTCGCAAGAAAAGGGGCTGAAGCTCCGTTTTTTGGACCCGAACCGTTCTGTGGCCTATCCAAGGGACACATAACGGAGGAGGTCCTAAAATGGGAAAAGGAACAAAAAGAGTCCTACTGGAGGAACACTCCAGGCCAAAGACAAGCAAAAAGGTTTATAACCTATTCAACAAAGAATGCCACAAGGCTTCTCGAACTGGAAAAGTCCGATCTAAGGCTGATCACAGGCCTTCTAACTGGCCATTGCCAGAACATGGGCCTGGCAGAAGATGACAAATGCAGATACTGTGAAGCTGCAACTGAAACTGCGGAACATATACTTTATGAATGCAAGGTGCTAATCCGCATTAGGCTAAAGTACCTAGAACAGGCGGAATTAACGCCTGAAGACAAAGGAAAATTAGCTTCCACGAAAATCGCAAGCTCTGCAAAAAGTCTTGGAATTCTGGGCAACAACTAGATGCAGGGTAACTCACAAAAGACCTTTTAGGTCGAGGTGAAGAAAGGCCAACCCAGGGCCAAGCGACCCCTTAAACAATCTACAATCTACAATCTACAACATATTAAGCGAGCCACCCTATAAGTCCTAATATGAAAACACTGTTCGGAAAAAGACTTTCAACCTCCATTACCAGATACATGGGGATGGGAGAAATTCAAGGACAGGTTTCAGCAGCCATTGTGGACCACCATTCTGGATGTTGTAAAAAGCTGTAAAGAACTAGTCGGCTGTAGCTGCAAAAAAGAGTGTAAATGTGCAAAAAATGGCATTTATGTTCATGTGAAGTACATTGTTCTGAAAATAATTAATGTATATTTTTATAAATCTAAAATCTATATGTAATGTATGGTGTAGGTAAGTAAGTATTTATATTTTCTTAGTTTAAAATCTTATGTTGTAATATGTATCTAAACTATATACATATGTGTCTATATTTGCAATGGGGGGGGGGGCTATGTTTGGGAAGGGGTGTGCTAAATTAGTGGAAAATTTAAATTTTTAGTTGTAATTCCATAGTAAACGTTGATATTTTACGTTTTTGGCTACATCACTGGAGTTATAAAAACCTTATAACCAATTTTTTATGTGCAAGCCATGATGATATAATCGCAAAGAGCTGTAAAAACTGATAGGATTTAAGATGTTTAAATTCTATTGTGACCTCCATTCTCATGACGTCATTTATTGGTCAATGGGGATCTAAAAACTTGGGGGGATTTTAGAATCTATATATATATATATGTAGAATTTGTATCCAAAAAGACATCTTCTCCACTGGTTTTTCAAACTCTCCAACCGCACTAATTCTTAAATTTATGGAAACGTGATTGTTTTTGTTTAATTTCTTGTGTAATAAATTTTTTGAAACGTAATTAAATTGTTTTTCTATTTGTTTATTATGTATGCGATTAGTGTTTTGAAATACAAATTAAAATTTTTTTCTACAGGAAAATTCATCGATGAAAAATTCGTGATTTACCATGATATGTGGAAAATAAAAGGGTGTATTAGTCTTCAATGTGGGAAAGCCCCTGCAAAATTTAAGAGTGTTCTGAGGTAATTTAGTATATTAAAGCGCGTTAAAATTTGCGAAGATACAATACTGTTATTGTGTAGGCAGTGTAGAACCCAATGAACCGCGCACCACCTGGAATGGATCTGTCTTTCAAATAAAAGATAAGGCCAACACTCGATCCTGACTGATATCTGTCTCTTTCTATCTTATTACAAACTTCAACAATCGGGTCCGTTGCAGGCTGGTTGTAGATATGTAGTGTAAGAGTTTACTGACATGTATGTGTCAGTGTATTTATTGTCTTTCCAAGTTCCAGTTGAAGAGTGTACCGTTAAATTTTAAATTGTATTCGTAGATTGATACCGTTCAACACGCCATTTTGCGCTTTGAGCAGTGCATTGAACGTAATGCATTGGAAGATTTTGTTTGACTTCTTATTACTTAAATTTTGTGCTATGCTGTGTTCTACAAAAATTATTTTAATTTTTGCTATTTTTGTAGTGTGATTAACACGTTCAGCGCCAGTGTATCTTTTTCGATACACATTGTTAAAACATTGTGTATCTAAAAAGATACACCAACCAATATTATTTTGGCCATGTGTATCGCTAACGCACACACTATATATGTACACACTGTATATTTTATATGGGAAAATATAAACTCTGGCCTACTAGAATTTCCTCTGAAATTAGGGTGTAGGTTGGATGAAAGTTTTCACATAAATTCTGTAAAAGTTCAAATTAAAACAACACGTGATTATTATATTAAATTAAAAATAATGAAAATTCACCCAGAGAGCTTGGCGCTGAACGTGTTAAATCCAAAAAGTCACTTCTAACCCCGCCAACTTTGCTGTCAGTCAGTACAAAAAAATAAGGAAATTTTTTTGGTCATTTTTTTTCAGTTTTTAATTTTTTTTAACTCCTTTCGGTGGGGACAACCTACTGTTAAATTTTCCGCATGTCGTGGTAAAAAATTTGTATAAAATTTAAAATTAAAATTTAAATAAATAAATTTAAAAAAAAAACTTTTTAAAAAACAATGGTTTCATTTTAAAACCAAATTGTAGTAAAGAGTAGAAAATAATTTTTAACTTTGTAATAGAAAACCATTGGGCGCTCATAAAATATTACTTCGTCTAATCATTTTGATTTATGTTTACATTTTATGAGTGCCCAATTGTTTTCTATTTACATAGGTAAAAATTATTTTCTACTTTTTAGTGCAATTTTTTTCTTTATTTATTTATTTTATAAATTTTTAGTCTTCGTCACGTAGCTTATCTTATTCTAGTCGTCAAAACCTCTCATTTGATGTACCTACCCACGTCAAGGGGATTATGAAGAAAAGAGGTAAGCCGCCATCTTGGGTTTTGAATGACGTAACATACCTTATCGTATTCTACTCATCAAAAATATTCATTTGATACCCATGTCAAACGGGTCGTGAAGAAAAAGGTAATCCGCCATCTTAGAGCGTCCGCCATTGGATTTAGAACGATATTAGATCTACTATATTGTATTGTCCTCTGAACCAAAGCTGTGTGCAAAATTTCAGCTCGATCGGATAAAGGGAAGTGGGTGAAATTTCAATCATTAAATTTGACCAATACATACATACAGATTTCCGAATATAATAAAATCATTGAAAAACCCACGTTTCTGTACGTTTCCGACGTTCTGAAGGTGATTTCCAGGGTTTGGAAAACAATAAAAACTGCATGTGTGTTGTGCCTCATTTTGTTACTATTATTATTATTTATAACAAATTCGCCTCGAAATTCGCACATTTCAAAAACCTACGTTTTCGTATGTAATGGTAGTTTCCAGTAACTCTGGTGGTTGGAAAAAAACATTTTCTATAACTTCGAGGCATGTGCATAAGTACATAAAAAAATGCATCGTTACGTCTTATTTACTTTTACAAAAAATTCCCAAAGTTTGAAAAAGTTTTGCATCCACAATTTGGTATGGGGTTGTTAACAACCCTCTAAAATTAGCATTACTGGCCAAGAATTCGTCCATTTGATGCATTACTAATACATTTTTAAAAAATTTTCAATTTTCTTTATTTCTCAACATTTGCAACTCAGTCACATATGCTTTTGGTTAACTCAAGACATTAAAGCTAAAAATTACTCCAAAATGATCTCTACAAATAAATTTGGAGTGTTGGGTAAGATATAAATGTTTGTTAACGTTAATGGCATGAAAACTACATCTAGATTTGTTTGCGTATACGAAACGATAAAAAAATAAGCTAAACTAGGGTATATTTTTTAAAGTGAATGATTTAAAATTATAAAACAATATATTTGCATATCATAAAAAATGTCAATTTTAATTCAATCTAACCTTTACTACTTGTAGCAGCTGTAGCACTTGTACGGCCCGTCGTTCTTAAGAAAACATGATGTTTCTTCTTATACTCGTCCATCGTCAAAAACTTTTCCTGCTCTGCATGGAACAACCTTACAACATCACCACCTTTCAAAATTTCATCCAAGTTTTCCCGATGTTCTAAAAATAAAGTGACTTTCCACGAAGTGCTGCCATTAACTACGTTTACTTCTTTACAGCCCGGATTATCTGGCAACTCATGATTTGAGGCCACGTGAAGTACTTGCTGTCCTGGACTGACAGGGTTTAAGCTAACTTTGTCACCAAGTACAATATTATCACCAGTAGATCGGAGTTTGTAGAATGGCAGAATGTAGAACCACGATCCTTCATTGCCATTTCCGTCTAAGTACACCCTCATGGCATTTTTTTCTAGCAAAGCTGGTAGACGCTTATTCACTGTTAAGTACTTGTTTGATTTTAAATGTAACAACTACAAAAAAGACCCCTTTAATATTTTTGATTTTTCAAAACTGAAGTTTATCTCACCTGGACAACACTGCCGTACTGGACATTTGTACCTAGCAACTTTTTATTTTCCGTTTCATTCTGTTTCTTCTCTATTTCGGCAGCATGCTAAAAAAAACATGCTTGAAATGAAATTGTGGATTTTAACAAAAGTCCAATATTTTTTAATTAAAAACCTTCCTATGAAGGAAAATGTAAAAGAAATTATAGAAAATTAGTTGTGTTCTAAGTTAATTGCTATATTTTAAGATGTCATGTGACCTAGTCAAACTCAAGAGTTTCTAATGATATGTGTTGTTGGTGGTCCACACAGATATAGATTAAGCATTTTATCCTTTAAATTTTCTCAAAAATACCTCTATTTGTTCTCTAGAATGCTTTAAATGATTCTATCTATTTTTATCTACCATGCGTGTAATTTCCCATTAGGCATGTACATTCACGTAGCGCGAAAGATATGACAACACAGCTGCCGTAAATTCCTCCGTCGGGCGGAGCATCCAGCTCTGTTATTTCATTTCAGCCAGCTGGCACGCACGATGTCGTCATTTTACTCCCTATGCCTAGTGCTCCGCAACACGCACGGTATATAATAACATGCTATAATAACAAAAAAAAATGTTCTTGTTTCTCTATTTCTCTGTTTTCAAAGGTTTATTTTACTTTACTATGATTTTGATATACAAAATGTTAAACTATCTATCACCTTCCTATTTTCAAAACTATGTTATTCTCCATTCTGACATACCACACCACTTTACCTGTAATAATAACAGTGTATACATTCCTAGAACTAATAATAAAAAGACATGCTTGAAATGAAATTGTGGATTTTAACAAAAGTCCAATATTTTTTAATCAAAAACCTTCCTGTGAAGGAAAATGTAAAAAGAAATTAAAGAAAATTAGTTGTGTCCTAAGTTAATTGTTATATTTTAAGATGTCAAACTCAAGGGTTTCTAATGATATGTGTTGTTGGTGGTCCACACAGACATAGATTAAGCATTTTCTCAAAAATACTATTATTTGTTCTCTAAAATGGTTTAAATGATTCTATCTATTTTTATCTATATAATAACATGCTATAATAACAAAAAAAAAATGTTCTTGATTCTCTATTTCTCTGTTTTTCAAAGGTTATTTTACTTTACTATGATATTGATATAGGTACAAAATGTTAAACAATCTATCACCTTCCTATTTTCAAAACTATGTTATTCTCCATTCTGACGTACATCACCACTTTACCTGTAATAATAACAGTTTATGCATTCCTAGAACTAATTATAAAAGTACCATGAATTTCCTGTTACTTAAAAGTTTTGATAAGTTTAATAAATTGCCAAATTATATTAAAACAAGTTCTTCTATCACTGTTTTCAAAAATGAACAAATGATATATATCAAAAATGTTTTTATATTACAATGAGGTCCGTTAATTGTTAAACTGTTAAATGTAGTCCCTATTTAACTTAGTAGTGCAAATATAAAGATATTAAACTGAATAGTACATATATACCTACAATGTAAATGTTAATTTTAACTTGTTGTATTTCTTTTTTTTTCTGTTCTTATTGTATATTTTTTTGGATTACTAGAAATTTCTACTTAGTAAACAATGTATCTATTGTCATTATAAATTAATCGCAAGCGCAAGTGAATGAATTGTGTTACACACTTGGCTGCGCTAGTAACTATTCTAGAAGCGTAAATTCTTGATAGAACCATTGAATGGTGCAATGGCACGCAAATATATGAATTTCACAAATTCCATAAATTGTTTTGGCCGTTATTTATTTATTAATAATTTATATTTACTGAATAACCCTATGGTTTTTAACGATCTAAGACCAATAAATCTTTTACTTTTCCTAAGTAAAGAAATTTTCATACAATAGACATGTCCACAAAATTTTAATTTCAGTTGGAAATGATAGATTTATCAGTATGTAACAATACAAATGTATATTTTTATTTTGCCAGTTATTCGTAATAGAAAGGACCTCAATGCAGCGAGGCTGAGAAACGTTAACAAGATAGAGGCTAGTAATATGATGACACCTCCTTGCAGGCATGCCCAGCCTATGCGTAATGCGGGCCCGTTGTTTTTTATTGAGACTAATGTCATATTATTTATATATATTATTAATTTATATTCGAATTACGGCCCTCTAAAATTATATCTTTCAAATATTAAATAATGAATAACTTTTATACGAATTGTATTTCGAAACAAAATAATTCTTCATCTTCTTTTTAAATTCACTTTTTCTACAATTCAGCGTCATCCATAAGTACACATTTCATAGGCTAAGATTCTCATCATTGAAAAATAACCAAACATTTTGAACCAGCAGCCCTGTAAATTATTCATGCATTAAGGATAGGATTTTGCAGAGCGAGAGGGAAATATGCGTTTATTTTCGGTTGATTACAAATATTTAAAAAATCATAAATGGTATAATCTTTAAAATTGTTAAATTGTAAATTACAAAATTTCAGTTAGTTGTATCTCAGTTAGTAATGAAAATATTTTCATAAACTGCAAAACCTATTGTTGTATTTTTATGAAAAGTCAAACGTAAATGACAAAAAAAAATAATTTTAAACAGAAGCCCCTAGACCAGGGGGGGGCAACCGAATTTTGAAAATTTTTTAGGGGTCGAAGCGCTTCTCTAGATGTTATTTCCCATATTTCGTATGGGTCCCATGTGCCACAGACGAGAAAAAAATTATTGAAATTTCACCAGCCGCTACTGTAGTCAAGTACAACAGAAATTTACAATAAATAATATATATAGTTGTAGTCGTAGCCGGTAGAACAATAGCAATTATTTAAAACAGTTTTAAAGATTATACTATGTATGGTTTTTTAAATATTTATAACAAACCAAAAATCTACATATCTATATGTTGACCTATACTGGAATATGGACACACTCTATATGTCAACTGCCAAGCGCCGGTACTAAACAACTTAAAAGTTGCCAAAACCTCTTCGCTCCGCATTATAACTAAAATTCGGCATCCAGTCAACAACCTCCACAATCCGCCGAATAATTTACTATATGAAAAAACTAGGATAACCCCAATCTTGAGCAGACTTCAAATATTAACAACCAAATTTGCAAATCGGCCACATAATATGCAACTGTTACGACCTCTCTGTCATACAAGAAACCGCAACAGAAGATCAAAATTCACCCAGAGATGTCTCTAATTGAAAAAATATCTTCATTAATTCAAAACTAATTAAAATAAAAAATTTTTAGATAATACTTACATAAAAATTTGTTTGCTTTTTTTTTTCTATAAAATGTATTTCACAAAAAAATAATGTATCAACAGTAACAATGTAGGAAAAATAGGCTGAAGGACTCCGGTCGATAGCCGTTTGAATATGTATTTATTATGTATTCAATAAAGAACTTTTATTATTATTATTATTATTATAACAAACCGAAAATAAACGCATATTTCTCTCTCACTCTGCAAAATCCTATACTTAAAGATTGCCGAATCTAACAGTAGGTGTTAGAAAAAGTGATTTTAAATAGAAAATAAGGAATGACTTTTTTCGAAAATAAAATTCGTTTCCAAGTTATAAATTATTTTTGGTAATTTTTCAATGAAAATTCTTGTCCTATTAAATTTGAAAGTATAGATGGGTTGTAGAAAAAGTGAATTTATATAGAAATTGAAGATTGACTTTTTTTCGAAATAGAATTTGTTTAAAAATTTTGAATTATTTAATAAAATATAATTTTAGGCGGCCGTAATTCGAAAACAACAAATCTAAATGTCTTTAAATATTGGATATATGAGTTATAAAGCATGATGATCAGTAATATTACATTAGTATTTTAATAAAAAATAACGGGTCCACATTACACACGTGGGCCGGCGCGTGCCTGAAAGGAGGTGACGTCGTGTTACTAGCCTCTACCTTGGGAACATTTCTTAGCCTCGTTGCATTGAGGTGAGTTCTATTACGAATAATTGGCAAAATATAAACATTTATTAATAAGAAAATTTCTGATTTTGGTACTAGGGGCACGGGGCTCTAATGCAATGAAAGCGAGATCACACATTACTCATTCATTAATACGTTATTTAAAATATACAGCTCATTCAGTATGAACGTGAACGAGTATAATATTTAAAAGTCTTTGTTTTTATACCAATTCTTATTTAATTATATTGAAAGTGTGAATTAATTTGACGATATATTTATCTATTATACTGATATAATAATGAAGCTTATGAAAGTAAGAAATAAATAATAATTGATTAACGAAAGGAAAGTAGGAAGGCATAAACAGTTGTCAAACTTAAGATAAATTATACAGGGTATTCTAATTAGCGAGACTAGTATATATGCAGAGCAAATATTCAAAAAAATACTAACGTTTTGCTTAATATTCGTAGGTTATATCCCGAGAGCTCTGAATTTTATCGGATAAACAGCGGGTAGCTTTTTTTTGTAAAATTTTGCTTAGAAAATGTTCGACTCTTAATAATTTACCTTAAACTGTGTAACTTATTAAGTCGAGAACATTTGCTTAAAAGCAAAATTTTGCAAAAATGTAGCTACCCGCAGTTTGTGTGATAAGATTTAGAGCTAGAGGGGTATATGTCAAGATTATTTCCCAAATGAACAAATTCCTTACGTACTTTTATACTCAAGTTTTTATTTATAAATACATTTTTTTTATATGTTAAGTAACAATTATTATTATTTTATTATATTAATTGACGGTGACACGTTCTATAAACTACTTTTGTCTCGTAGCCATGGAAACGGACGTGGTAGATCTTTATTTGACTTTTGTTACACGATTGTGATTTTAAATCTGACAGTTTGTGTCAGTTTAATATTAAAAATACATTTGTAAAATTGGATAAATATACTGTTGTTACATAGTAATTATAAATAAAATAACGATTATTGAATTTGTAACATGTTTTATTTTGTTTTTAGTCCAACTGAGAGTAAATTAAATCAATTATGTGCATTTAAAAGCTAGACGTAATTTATTAGCTGGTAAATTTAAAAAAAAGCCAGCTTGCGTTTATTCAGTGAAACACTGTTGTCATTGGTTGAAATTTAGAAATTCACGAAATGTCATTAGTCTATAATTAATGAGAGAAATAATCAAAAATAAAACAGGAATCTTAAACAGGTAAGTATTCAGTGTAATAATTTTCAAACCACACATTTTTTTAATTTCATAAGCACTTTACGTCATCTATACACCATGTTGTGCAGTAGTTAAGATTTACTAATTTATATATAAAGGGGAAAACTTACGTGTAGTCTTTTTAGCAAACTAGTGTCAGTATTCGAACCCATGCTCTGTTTTGCAGCTTTCCAAAACTGTTTTTGAGCAGAATATCTGTTCATAGGGCATATTTTAAACAAACAATCCCTAAACTTTTTTGGAGGGTTTGATAAATCTCCGGCCTCGGGACATACTACACACCTATCGTCTACCAAACTAAAAATGATACAGAGATGTAGATACTTATAAATTTGGTATATTAACATTAAAAATACATACCCCAATGTGCTTAAAAATCCACTTACTGTGCCTTCTGCATATAAGGACACGATGTCCCCTAAATGCAGAAGACTTGAATTTCCTATTTCAACCATTTTTCTATTTTATTCTTTGAGCATTTTTATAATTGTGCATCCTACAAATATTTAAATTGCATAAGCTGTGCTGCTAACCCGAAAAATATAGCGAAAACAAATGTTTTACAATAACATCTGTCAAATGTCAAACCGATATATTGTTTATATTAGATTTAAATAGAAAATTATGGGGTGTAAAAGTGTATTAAACTAATAAATACACCAATAGATAATCATGTTATATGCTGATAAACAATATAATCAAAAGAAAAAAGAAAAAACGAATATAGGTTATGTACATGAAAACAACATAAAAATTAAAACCACCTAAAATAGTACGTTTCTTTTCATTACATTTCACATAAAATCACTCACTATACTCGAAACAGAACATGGTTTAGCGCAAAAAATAGTTATTACTTGCCTACACTGATACTTTTAGAGCGAACACTTTAGGAACAGGATTTATTGATAAAAACTTGTTTGAATAGACTTAATAATGTACTTTATGCGCAAGTGCAAAGTCTAAGCCTCTCCAACCACATTTAAAATTCCACATTTTTATATTTTATTTTATACAAATCTAAAATAATGCGGTGTGTTGAGATATTTATGATATATAAATTTATACAATATCCACCTACGCTCTTTTTGTAAATTCATGAGTCCGAAGTTTTAAATAGCTTAAATGTTAATATATACAGGTAGCTATACCCAGGTATATATCAGAATTAGGGAATACCCACATATTTTTTTAAATATAAATCGTTATGGAAATTACAATAATCATAAACTTCATGCGATTAGAAAATAAAGAAATAACATTTAAGAAAAATGGCACTCATCTCGTACCAAAATTTAAAATCACAGCAATTGTTAACAAAAATAGTTTAACGGCGTTCCCTTCGTCTAATTTAGGAATATGTTTTAAGTTAGTTACAAAAAAAATTAATTACTATTAAGAAATATCCAGTGGTTACTGAATTCCCGGGCAAAACTTAGCTCTTGACAAAGCCAAAATTATCTTTCCCCAATAGATGGCGACACAAAAATGCTTTCAACTCAAGGTCTATTTATAGATTAACCTTGATTTCAACCTTCGAATCATTTAAAAATCATATGCATGATCGAGGCTCATTATTTATTCAAAAAAATTAGTTCCAGAATATTGTTTATGTCTGCCGAACACTATCGACACCACTTTTAAGTGGGACTAACTTGTATAAAATTAAATTGTAAAAATATTTGTCAGGTCACATTCTAATTTTTTTTTTTTGACTTGATAGTACTGTTCAGAACCAGTTAGTAGATTAGTTCTATTTAATCTACGAATTAGTAAGTTAGAAGTAATGATTACCTAATACTTTCAACCGACAGAGGGCAATATGATCTCGTGAACAATTAAGAGAAAAAACACCGTTGACGAGCCTGTGATGTATCAAATTATATAGTTAGCATAACATATAATATTCTTTAATCTATGGTTAGCATACTCTAAAAGTGGAAAATGCATTTCAAAATTTAGCAATTCTTATTTACGTTTTGACAGACGTTTTCCAATCAAAATTTCTATGGTATACTTGTCGCCATCTATTGTTGAGCAAGTTAAGTATACATCAGATCCTAAGATTGATATATTGGACATATTAGAAAACTGTAAATATGTACGTATTATGAGCAAGCGGCAATGCTAGTTTTCAAAAATAGATAGATTAAGATATATACTAAAAATATACTACTAGTATAGGACATTAGGAAAATATGCTATACTTGAATCTTCAAATTTAAATAATCTGCTATATTCCGATAGAGTTAATGTTGTCTACTTTCATCAAATCAGTTTTCTTCGCTTGGCGAATAATAATGTTCGAGTTTCCCCATTACTAATAATACAGTCCACAGATTCCCCATTGTCAAAAGCCTTATGGTAGTCTACAAAATCAAGGTACATAGGCATAGGCACATAATATGTGTCTATTATATGGCTCTATATCCTGATTTTTCTATATCCTATAGTTTTCTCCGCATCTTTCTTTACACTTTTGAGACATGGACCATATTAGAGAAGTAGACAGAGATGTGGGTCTAGAGATTTTTGCCATGAATTCCCTGCACACCACATCACATTAATAGCTGGATCAGGGGCGTAGCGAAGGGGAATTATGGGGGGGTACGTTGCCCTCCAACTTTGTCAGACTTGGGAAAAGTTGGGCCATCAATTTTCATTTCTGCGGAACTTGGCAAAAGTTGGGTAAAAGTTAGAAATTTGAAACGTAAGTTGGCAATTTAATTATTTACAGAGTTGGCTTCTTAAGTTTATGAAATTGGCAAATTTAAAAAATAACCCCCCAAAAAAGGTGGCTCGATTCTTCAAGAAATAATATAATAATAATAATATTTATTCATCCAATGAATCAGAAATTGACATAGGATAGGTCACACTACAGACATTTGTTAGATAAGTTAAAAAATGTAAAAAGACATTAAGATAAAATACAATGATAACACATGATAAAAAATATATAATAGATAGATAGTTTTTATTGGTCATAAAAATGCACCGTGGTGATAACATACATGGATAATTGACTCTTGTTACTGCTGAAATTTTCACTCATTTTTTTACTTAGAGTTTTTAACAATATATCTTTAAGCTTACTTTTAAAATGTTTAGGGGGAGAAGCTTTAGTTCTGGAAGCATGAGATTATAAAATTTAATACCCATCACAATAGGAGCCCGACTCGTTTTTTGTAAAGTATGTTTGGGGAACATAAACTAGATTTTCCTAGTATCATAATAAGAGTGTGTAATTAGATTGTTGTGGTATAAATTTCCATTTGCATGTATAAAACATGCTACTTCTAATATATACAGATTAATTACTCTTAGGATTTTAAGATTTTGAAATATGGGTCAACATGAGTCCCTGTATTTGGCCAAAGTTATACATCATATTATTTTTTTTTTGTGCTAGTAACACTTTCTTTGCGTGTGGTGATGTTCCCCATAATAAAATACATACCTTATCCATAATTCTATGAATATGAACCCGACTCACGAGAGGGTAATATAGAAAGGTTGATAGTTCAGAGAAAACCAGATAGCAGAAGCCAAAGAGGACGCCCTAAACATTGGGCTAATGTCACCAAGGAGCTGATGGGAAAAAGGCAACCGAGACTGATGACGTGATGCTATTAGACCTGCCATACAGCAAAGATACGCCAACTAGAATAATTCACAGATCACAAAATGTCTGCTACGCAGGGACCGAAACCGAAATTTATGTTGGTGCGGTTTCGGTTATGGTTTTCAGGGTAGTAACAATTTGGTTTTTAGTTATGGTTTCGGTTTTCAAAATAGAGATAAAAATTTGTTTAACTCATATTTATACATTTCTACAATAGTGATAAATTTCTTAAAGAAGTATTTGAAGAGGGTAATTTTTTTTTTTTTTTGCTGAAATATAAGGAAGTATGACAGCAAATTTTGGACTTAGGTAAAGGTCGGAAATATATTTATTTAATCAATTTAAATTGCAAAACACCATCTCTTATCGGTTTTTACAAATATCACCGGTTGCATTAGTGATTGTATTAGAAAAATAAAAAATGGAGATTGCTGACCTTTATATAAATCGATTTAGATAAAATTTTGGAAAAGTATTTATTACCTTTGCAGATGTTAATAACCACAGAAAATTTCAAGTTAAGTTATTTGTTTGAAGGACCAAAAAATCATAAATTGTTTAAAACATTGCGGCCTCATAAAACCATGCCATCAAGTCATAAAGAAACATTTTTTCTTTAACTCTAGGTTTTTAAAGGTACTTTCAATTGATTTTAACGAAATATATTTTTTGTCTTTATATAAATCAATTTTTTGCATTTAAAATTTCTTTTTCAAACACAAAAAATGCAATATCTCAGCTTACAATAAAATTAACATAAGACGACATTTATTTTTTTTAATTGTTGCTCCTTTATGTACTTTTTAATCAAATTAAAACATTTTAGTTTTGTTTAAAAAAAATCGCAATAGTTATTTACATGAAATGTTATGAAAAGACTAATATTTGACAAATGTAATTTGGAAATTACATGAGTCAAATAAAATTACTCTTCAGAACGTGTCAAGTACAAAATTTTATCTAATCAAATAAATTTTGTGTTTATTGCTTTACCTGAGCATTATTATGGATTGACATTTGTATAAACAAACTTTACTTGTCAATTCGCTGAATTTTTTAAAGCAAATTAAGCCGAAAATGGTTGATTCAGATATGGATACTCCATCTCAAACCGAACAATCGGCTAATTTAGCAGTATATTCGTTAATACCTGGTAAATCAAAAAGTAGGTATGAAGAAGTATATAAGAAATTTAAAAACTGGTCAACAAATGTTTAATAATCAGTTACGTAAAAATTCAATACATCACTAGTTATGTAATGAGACTGACAGTTATGTGATGTTTCGTAATGTCAAAAATGCATTTAAAATTTAAAATACTTACACGGATTTAAACAAATAAAAAAATTTTAAATGCAAAATAAATGGTTAAAAATACAACAAAAAATATTTTGTAGCTTAAGAGTTCTAAAAAAAAAAGTTCTACGACTTTCTACTTATTTTGTAGTTTAATTTTGGTTTAGGTTTCGGTTATCTGAGAATTTTAATTTCGGTTTGGGTTTCAGTTTTGGTTTGCTGGGAAATTTTATTTCGGTTTCAGTTAGAAAAAATTGTAATTACAGTGTGTTTTTCTGTTATGATTTCAGTTCGGTTAGGCCCCCTGCTGCTAAGACATCATAAATAAGGTTTTTCTCCATATTTGTTTGTGTCTCTGAGATGTGAAATGTTAAAGACGCTCGTTAGAAATTAATTGGACAGCACATCGTACTAACAACTCGATTGACCAAGAAAATAGCACCCCTAAAACAACTCTCCAACATTTTATCATTTTTTGGCCACATCAACCAGAGAGAGAGAGCACTATTTAAAATAATAAGTGCGCTTCAGGGAAAATGTGGATGGCAAGTGGCAAGGGCATGTTGTCCAAAATGTTGTGGTGTGACCAACAAATCGATTAGATGGAACTTTGAAGAAGCAATCTGCTTAACAGGCAACTGTGATAGAGTAGAATAGAATAGAACTTATTGCGAACCAGAGACAACAATTTTACAATTTTGTTTGATATATCTAAAAACTAGTAAGTGATATACTGAAAAAATTTAAATTGAAATACTGATCTTAATTCATAGAAAGTTTATGATATTGCTCGACATCCTCTAAAGTATAAGGTGCTACATATATTAAAATGTTTGATTTTTGTTTTCAAGATATTTATACAAGTTATTTCCTTTATCTTAGTAGACAGTATGTTATACAACTTATACAAGTGTAAATATTTGTAATACCAGCCTTTTCTAAAATTGAGGCGTTGTGAATCGGGTAAGAAAGGGCATTTTTTACCTTGTTTCACATTTATAATCTCGAACATTCTCTGTAAATTCATTCGTGTCTGAAGATGAAACAGAGGCATTCAACTGCAGTAGTCAGCAGTTTTAGAATGTCCACAAGATGACTCGCCAAACATTAGATTGACTAGGACTCTCAGTGCTCTTTTTTGAATTATGAATACCTCTTGAATGTGTGATTCACCCTAATGGCAAAATGTGTCATATATGCCCCACAGCAAAGGGAGGCCATACACATATGGATGTGACAAAAACATGTCAAGATGTTATGAATACGATGAATAACATTCTGTATCTTGAAAACAAAGCATTTCCGAGCATGTCTTAAGAACTGTTTTCTTGTCTTCAATTAGATTTTGCCAATAAATTTTCGCTACTCTTGTATAATGTTAATATCAATTTAATTAAATGACAGTTTAATTATATTAAGAGAGGGATGAAGTAAAATAAAAGTATTTCTAATAAATGTAGTTCTTTATTATTGTTAAATGCTACCAAAATGACCTACATTTAATAAAAGTTCATTAAAAATAGAAACCGTGATGTATTTGAAATGGTGTATGAACAATGTTAATTCTTATTTAATCTTCTGTCACAATAGCTAAGTCAATAAACTTATTATTATTGTGCTGCATTGGGTAAATCATGATAACTTAGGTTCCTAGTAAGACACGTTACAAACTTTCCGTAAATGAGAAACGTCCTTACATCTACTTTACAACACCAAAATATGAAAAAATTATCCTTAGTACACACAAATATTCTATAAAAATACACATTAGTTGTTGGGCTTATTATTGAAGGAAAGTTTTTAACATGGTGTAAATTATAAATAATATTATATACATTAATATATTATTAATGAGACCACAAAAAGTTATTCTTCAAAATTGAATTAAACTAAATTAGTTAATGAAAACATAATGCTTATGTTTAATTATCTCTATTGCACTACCAATAACTAAACTAAAAATAAATATCTTTACTCGCTCATTAAGGCATTTCTAATGTAAAACTAAAACCTACACTAAAAGCAATCTGTTCAGGATAAATCATTAACGTTGGCAGTTAGCTAGTACAGAATATTTATTTCACTCATCAAATATAAGAAGGATTTAAAAAGTGACAATTATCCCACGTCTGTACCTTTCTCTGAAATAAATATTTTTAGAGGACCTGCTCAATATTAAAATATGACCTACAGCTACAACTGATGCTTCCTGTGTAGCTCTTTGTACAATATTTATGCCGAAAAATATGCTTTAAGAACAAATATAATTTATTTTATTATTTATATATATTACACGTAAAAACGATGGCTAAGTGGGTCAAGACATAGCTCAGAGCTCAGGAACTTCTAGTTTCCTTATCGTGAGTTAGATTCCCACTAGTACCAGAAAAATCTGATGAGCTAAAATAGCAGCTGGTAGTGCAAATTTTTTGGGTAAAAAGCGCCTGTAAAAAGCCTAGTTGCTGATAAATCAGGGGAGGCCTTCAGAAGGCGTTCAGCCCCCCCTCCACACCACGTATAATTATACAATTGGCGCAGTGTAAAGGAAATTATAAAAAGGCCCAAGTCTCTTTAGAAAACAAATATGCTACATCCCCTCAGGGAAGAACCTAGTTGACTACCTTTAACCTCCCTTTCACCTTTAATTGAATGGTTAAAAAAGAAAAATAAACACAGATTCTTTTATTGGAGGTGGTCATTAGCCAAAACATGTATCTTTTAAAACTGGGTGAATCAACAAATAACGGGTAGTCAAAATTATTTTAATCTTTTACTTTTGGTGGCTCTAAAGCACTTTTTATTTCCCTATTCAACTTCACCACTTTTTTGGGGTAGCATTGCCCAAAGTTTTTAGTAACAAAAAGACAAAGCTTGGAAAATAAGAGTGCTAAAATTATAATATTCTGCAATTCACAGAACATTAAATATTCACCATTGAATAAGAAAATAAAGTGCTTTAAAAAATAACATAAACGGGCGCCTTGCTTAAAAAAACGTAGCCTCCACACTTGAATCAGCCCATAATATAGTAATAATTTTAGAATGTACTTTTCTTCATGCCATATCACTGCGTCTTTGAATTCATTTTTAGTTATTCAATTATTCAAATAAGGACGCAATGAACCCTCTACATACACGATTATAGAAACTAGAAAACATAAAACATTATTAAATTACAAAAAACTACAAATGCATTTAAATAACGTGGGCACCATTCCTTCAGACATTGCCATCTCCTGGAACTGTGATTCGAACCCAGGAGAGATAGATGGCATATTTGTCACACAGCACGCATCAGCCTATAGGGTGCCATCACTTTAGGCAATTGGGTTCAATATTTTGATCGACCACGTTTACACGATATTTATCACAAAATTGACATTGTAACATTGAATATCACAGGTAAGACTACCCCGTATCCTGAAAAGACCTTGTGTAGACAAAGGACACACATCAAGTATATGGGGATTAAATTTTCTTCTGAAAAGGCCCAGTGCCATGGCCCGAAAGTCAATATGAAACCTCAGGGTAGAAGTGAATTGTTCTTGCTTCTCGAGCATGCAGTCATTTTTTTGTGTTTCTTATTGAGATGCTCTGTCACATGTATTTTCTTCTAAACAATGTCCGTGAAATCTACAAAATACAATTATCCAGTATTTTACTGGAAAATAACCTCTATGCCTGTGACTTTTACGTCAAAGGAGCAGTTAGAGGATGTTTTTGACAAATAATGAATAAGAACAAAAATATAAAAATAACGTAATTTGCTGACGTTTCGGAACCGAATCTGTTTCCTTTCTCAAAGCGTATTATAAGTGTTTGTGAGCTGTGTATATTAAATACACAGCTTTAAGAATATATTTGTTATATTCAGTATCCATAGATACTTACTGCTTACACAGAACTGTTGATAGCTTTATTTTAAACAAAGTTCAGTTTGTTATGTTCTTCTTTTAACATCGGCGGCCAGGTTGTGCGAACATCTACGGAGCAATTCGACACGCATTTATCCTCATTCAGTAATATTATAGCTGATTCTTTAATTTTTCAGCTATAGTATTATTGAATGAGTATAAATGTGTGTCAAATTGTTCGCACAATTGCACAACCTAGCTGCCGATTTAGAAGAACTTAACAAACTGAACATTATTCAGAATAAAGCTAACAACTAGATATCTGTGCTTTGGAATGAAAAGGGCGGGTGTCCATTTTTTGTGAATTTTATGTAAGAACTGTTTCTAATAAAGAAAAGCCTTATATTTCTATAATTAAAGGCCAGAAGTTGTTCATATATGTAATGTTTTAATATATTTCAACTTTAAATAGACGGTTGTCCAATACTTGCTCCACATGTCCTACAAAAATGGCCGTTTCTAAAAAATATGATTTTGTGACAACCGCCCTTTTCATTCCAAAGTACAGATATATCAACAGTTCTGTGTAAGCAGTAAGTATCTATGGATACTGAATATAACAAATATATTTTTAAAGCTGCGTATTTAATATACACAGCACACAAACTTATAATACGCTTTGAGAAAGGAAACAGATTCAGTTTCTGAAACGTCAGAAAAATACGTAATTTTCATATTTTTGTTCTTATTCATTATTTGTCAAAAACGCCCTCTAACTGCTTCTTTGATGTAAAAGTCACAGTAAAATACCGGATAATTGTATTATTTTGTACATTTCACGGACATTGTTTAGAAGAAAATACATGTGGCAGAGCATCCCAATAAGAAACACTGAAAAAAATTAAGAAAATGCCACAACCATCATTTAGACAACATGTAGTCACATTAGAACAATAATTAAATAAACATAATGCGATTATTATATCCCATCCATTATTGATATAAAACATGTATAAACACGTGGACATATTCATTTTGTCATTTAATTGTTTAGAAGAAAATACATGTGGCAGAGCATCCCAATAAGAAATACAGAAAAATTAAGAAAATGCCACAACCCACGTTGTTCGTTGTTCTTATGACACAAAAAAAAAAATCATTTAAAAGTACCAATTTTTAATACCGACCAGTTCCTCTCAAATGTATTTTGGATAGTTTTTTTTTTTTCAAGAAGATTGGGATATAACATTTTTAGAGTAGTGCTTATGTTGCACCATAATTTAACACATTCTTTTTCTCTCACGGTATGTTGCAGTACCTAGAGAAACTGTCGTAAATACACAAAAAAAATTTGAAAGAAAAAAATATAGAAATATTTGTTTTAGAATACACAAACACTTATAGTAGACACAAAAATAATTAAGAAAAAATTAATTACATTCATATATTGTTAGAGGCACATATTATTGCATGTTTAATTTTTAAGGGAAAAACAAACTTACTTTACAATTTAAGAAGAATTAATTAATGAAACAATAAACAATTAAAATGACTGAATATACATGTACCGGGTGACCACGAAATGACGCTAGCCCCTGTATCTTCTTGATCTTAGAAGATATGAATTTCAAATTTAGGCATGTCAAATAACTACTAAATATGCATTAATTCAACCTATTTATCATTTTTTGTCGCTTCCGGTTTCACAGGAAATATTAGTAACTTTGAATTTTTAAATGGAACACCCTGTATATTTTTCCATTTTTGGATTCTGGAGGTCAGTTTGCATACAACTATGACATATTGAGATAAAAATATTAATGAATGATATTTTTATGAGCAAATTTAATTTTTCATCAAAGTAGGCAGCCGTGACACCAAAAAAATGGTTTGTTTTACTTCAATAAATAATCAAAAAATACAATTATAACATTATGACCTACGACATTTGTGTTATAGGATCCTAAACATTTTGTAAATCGTTTTTCCAGAATAACTCATTTTTTTTTAAATGGCATCATATTGATTCACTATTTCAATAAAATTCAACTGTAGGTGTTCCACAGGGCTCTATTTTAGGCCCTGTGCTTTTTATTTTATTTATTAATGATATTGATTTTTTGCCATCAACCGCACATTTTACAATGTATGCTGACGACATTTCTGTGATAATATCAAATCCATCTGATAATGTTTTGGAAGAAAATTGCAATGCTATTTTAAATACTTTGAACCATTGGTTTTCTGATTACACTCTGTATCTCAATACCGAAAAAACTCAAGTCATCAGATTTCACAGTAGGCGAAAGGAATGTGATAAGTTAAATTAGATAATACAAATATTTCTAATACTGAGGAAAATGTTAAGTTTTTAGGATATATTTGGACGAATGTCTAAATTGGAAGCGTCATTGCCAAACTTTGATATCCAAAGTTTCTTCTATAGTATAGCTGTTCCGAAATATTAGGGGGGGTTCTATCAAGAGAACAACTTATTAATTTATATCATGCCCAAGTTGATTCACGTTTAAGGTATGGTATCTGTTTTTGGGGAAACTCCACTATGTCTTCAAATGTATTTATTGCTCAAAAACGTAACTTACGATGTATATTTGGTATACCGAGTAGTCACACGTGCAAGAATATCTTTATAGAAAATAAAATTCTTACCTTACCTAGCATATATATTTTCGAAATTTGTATATATGTTTTTAGAAATAGAAATAGTTTTATTTTAAATAGTGACTACCATAATGTCAATACAAGACAAAAAAATAAACTCCATGAACCTTGTGCGAGATTAAAAATCACAAGTGAATCTCCAAGATTTATAGGCCCGAAACTATTTAACCGCCTACCGGATGACATAAAACATCAGGAAAGAGAGCATTTATTTCAAAAAAAAATTAAAAGTGTTTCTATCAGATAAATGTTATTATTCTGTATTAGAGTTTTTCTGTATTTAAAGCTCACTAATATACAGCAACTTAACATGAACCTATATGTTCCGTTTCTTTTTTGTTTTTTCTTTTTACTTTTGTTTACAAATTTTATATTGTACCGTAAATTTTTCAGTATACTTTGTCTTCATGTTGTGTTTTACACTATATTTGACTTGTAGTATAAGCTTTTATATTATTTAACTATTGTGTAAAATAGTGTTTCAATGTTTTAATGACTTGTCTTATATCATGTACATGATCAAAAAGGACCAATAAATATTTGAATTTGAAAACATTTTATTACGGATAACTTGGTACCCCACTATTTATTCATATTATAATACATAAAAATACATAATATTGTTATCCAACAAAATAGGTGTATTTAAAAATAAATATCTTGTATTTTTGCTTACATTATTGTTAAAAAATATTATTTTGGGTATTCAGCAGATAACTTTCAAAGAAGTCATTTGTTCCTTTCATATACCATTGATTTAAATCTGACCATATCACAACTTTATACACTTTTTTATTAATTATGAAATTACCTAACTAGTATATTAGCGTGCCCAGATTAGGGCAACAATATACAGAGTGTAGGTAATTTCATAATAAATAAAAAAGTGTTTAAGTTGGTGTTGGTCAGATTTAGATCGATGGTATATGAAAGGAACGAATGGTTTCTTTGAAAGTTATCTGCCGAATACCCAAAATAATATTTTTTAACAAGAAAAATGAAAATAGTTAACAATGGATCTCTATCAAGTAGATGTCTTTGAAAGGTAACAAAAGAAACGAATGAATCTGACAGCTCAAATGATATTTAGTTCTATGAGTATCCCATATTATTTTGGTGTGTATTAAAAAACAATGGTTTATTCACAAAATGACAAAGTTGATATGCTGTTGATATACGGGGAATGCAGAAATAACTGGGCAGCCCGGCGATTTATATGCAGAGGACTATCCTCTAAGAAATCATCCTGGCAGACATTATTTTCTTAGAGTAGAATGGGAGCCGAAACAAGAAAGTAGCTCAAGAACACCTAATGCCAATTATCAATGAAGGCACGGAAATTAATGTATTATTGTTAGTGGAAATCAATCTCAATACGAGAAATTGCAAGACTTTTGATGCAAGGCAATTTTCAAGAACCGTTTGGTTTTAACATTTGAGCAGGCATTATGGGCATTATGAGCATTATCATAGGTCCCATATTTTTTGATGGTCTACTGACAGGAGAGAGATATTTAAGTTATCTGAGAAATGATATTGAAAGAGTTTTTGGAACATTTACTCTTAAATCGGTACCATCGGGGAATTTACAGCAGGATGGTTCCCTCCCCATAAGACAGAGCAGTTGCAGAATATTTAAATGGTTATTTCGTGGATCAATGGATAGAAACTAATGGACCAATCATGTGGCCAGTGAGATCACCTGATCCAACGCCGTCAGATTTTTATTTTTGGGGTCATATTAAAGAACGTGTATATTCAACAGTACCAACTAGATTAGAAGATTTGAAAGATCGAGTTAGGAGGAAAATAAATTCTATAACACAGGAACATCTCACCAATGTGATGAGAGAAACTTTGGTAAGAGCAAGACGTTGTGTAGATGTTGGTGGTCAACATTTTGAACATTGTTATAATTTTTTTTAGATAATGTGATAATTAGTTTTAATTCATTTGTTTTCATTCACATGTATTATTTTTACGAATAAACAGTGTTTGGCCCAGATTATCGGCAATAAAATATTTTACTGAAATAAAGTAGAGCCAAAATATAGCGTCATTTGAAAAAACTTAATTATTCTGTAAAAACAATTTCCGAAATGTTTTTTATTATTTATTGAAGCAAAACAAAACATTCTTTGGGGTCACGGCCGCCTACATGAAAAATTCAATTTGCTCATAAAAATGTCATTCATTAATATTTTTATCTCAATACGCCATGGTTGTATGCAAAATGACCTCCTGAATCCAAAAATGTAAAAATATACAGGGTGTTCTATTTAAGAATTCAAAGTTACTATCATTTCCAGTGAAATCGGAAGCGACAAAAAATTATAAATCAGTCGAGTTAATGCATATTTAGAAGTTATTTAATGTGCCCAAATTTGAAATTCAGATCTTGTAAGATCAAGAAGATATAAGGGCGAGCGTCATTTCGTGGTCACCTGGTATATTGATTTCACTTGCATAAGTATTTTTTTCCATAAAATTTGTTCACAATGTTTGCCAAAAATAAACAAGCCATAAATTAAATTAAAGTATACATGTCAGTATCTCGAAAACCATAATATAGTTATGTGTAAAAAGTAATACATTTAAAATTAAACTCAATAAACCAAAAATCAAATTTATCCAGTTATATAGATAAATATATAATAAATAAAAAATTTATAAAACGAAATAAATAAAATAATGATTATCAATTAGGAAGGTTATTTTCTTTGAAAAAATACGTTGATATATAAAAATTACAATGTTCAACCACCTTCATCTTTCTGCCGTTTACATTAGACGATTTTATCTAAATTATCTTTTTTTCCTTAGAGTAGAATGTCCAACTGTCATTAGACAGTGGATGATTTGAATTAATTAACAGTATCGTGATTCTTATTGTACATATTGTAAAACTAAAAGGGAAAATAAATAATCTAGCTATCAACAACAATGAAAAATGTATAAATATACTCTGTCAAAAGAAACAAAAGTAAAAATTTGTCCTATTTTGCCATTTTTTCTATAATTTGATGTTATTAACTACCGATGCGCAATATTTCATGAACTGTGATTTAATCACCGATATTAACAAAGCACTGATAATGGCTCTGATACAAAGTTGTGACATGATCATGACATTCTGTCGTCTTGCCACGGCTACCAATGCCAATACACTGAATCATATAAACGGAGTTTAGACCCTTTCAGTCTACTTTTGACGATTTGTAAATAAATAGCCATTCATTTTAACTGATTTTGTCATACATAGAAGTTGTGATAACGTTACGCATTAAAGTCATCAAAAATCATAATAACAGTTCACAATATCGCTCATCACTATTATTAACTTTTAACTGCCACAGTCTTTAAAAAATTATGTAGAATATTTCATCACAATCTGCATTGTAACACGAATTTCATTATGAAATTCTCTAAATAATTTTTATTGCACTGAAATAAAAAAATACTGGTTATTAATGGTGTTTCAGAAACTATAAGCAATTGAGACAAGCAATGTGTGTTTTTGAAAACTATTACAATCTACAATCTTGCAGCATATTTGCCTGTGCATTCGTCTTTTTACATCTAATAAATTTTTTACAGTCTGTGAGACACCAATATATAAAAAAAAAAACACGAAAATATAAAAAAAATGGCATTTCATGATACAAGGAAAGTAAAGTAATAAACACCCTGTACATACATATGTTACAATGTGATTCCCAAATAAAGAAAAAAGAAAAATGATTCAAACTAACGAAAGTAGTGTTAATGAGTCCTGGGACAGATTCGCTAACAAAATAAACTATGAAAATGCAAAACAACCATGATTATATAAATAACATTTTAAGCACATCACATATAACTCTAAACGGAAAATTTCACCTATGTAGGAGGAAGTCAGATTGAGCGAGCTTTTATTGGTAGACAGCCTGCGTTATAACTCCATATCTTCTGCTTCGTTTTCAGAAAAATCTGACATACTAGATTCACTATCTGAACTAACATTTTCTTGGCCCCGTAGTGCTTCCTCTGTGGCATATTTCCTAACGTATTCTGCAAATTTACAGCTCTTAAAACAATCGTATTCAGCAGACCGCTAAATTTAAAAAAAACAAAATAGAGAACGTAACCACATTTTATCTACAATATTAATAAAACTATTCACAAAAGAACTCATTAAAAACTACAATCTATACTAAAAGCCCCCATACACATTCTAAGATACGTGGCTCAAGAGAAAGTATCTCTACACCAACTATAAACCGAGTATATTTGTCAATTACTATACCCCTCTGAACCTAACTAGTTGACTTTAGAAGAGACTATACAAACTTGAGCCTCAGATTGCAATGGATCCCAAATGGACGACAGCGATTTTGAGTTACCCATGTTTAAACCATTTTGTAATAAAAAGAATACATGTGAGACAAAAATTTTTTTTAAAGAAATAGCTGCTGGTGAGTCCTCATGTGCTTTCTTAACTTCCCAAGTAACAACTTAAATGCCTTTTGGACCTGTTAGGTTTTATTAGTGTTTTATAATGACCACTTCATAAACAAGTGCCAGATTTGTCAAATGTCAAATGCACTTAAAGACAGTGAAAGTTGTAAAAAGGCATTCAAGAATTTACATTAAAACTAAATTATCTCTTTTTTTAGTTTTCATTAGTTTATGACTGTCTTATCAAGCTGTTTGTCAAGCCTTCAATAAAATTCTATAGCTGTTAAGTTCAACTTAGGAGGATCGTGTTTTATTGGAGAATTTACGAACTGTTGTGGTTTTATAATCGCTAGATTTTGATGTTCTTAATAAGCCCCTGCATTTGCGAATGACGTCGTGCCGGTCGCGACGCCTTCTTGAAAAATGGCGCCGATAACAAGAAAAATGGCGATATCTTCGTAACGGTACAGTTTATCAATATGACACATTAAATCAAAAATATTCTCCATAAAATTCTCTATAATTTTGCTCCTTAGCATTTTTTTTATGTGATCGATCATTTAGGAGAAATAGCTTGATAATCCAGTCGGCATATACAAAAAAAAAGCGTTTTGTTTATAAAAAGTTGGGAAGTTTTGAAATTTGGCAGGGTTGTAGATTTGGACGTTTTGAATAAGCCCCTGAATTTGCAAACAGAACGTCGCACTGTGGGGAAATTCCGGATTTTACTGTTCAAAAATCTCTAGAGACCTTAATATCTTGGTTAACTTTTATTAATGACATATTAAACTGTCAGAAAATTGTAAAAAAATATATTAAAAATTTAAATAATGAACCAATAAAAATTAAAATTAAATTTTTTTGTCTACACATAGTACATAAACTATATAGTAGTAAAATCAAACTGCCAAATACATAGCAACATGACAGATTTTACAAAGCTATTGGCAGATGTCAACTTTATATTATGTTGAGAACAATTACAATCCGGATGATGTCTTAAGATACTCTAGCTTAAATTTTTAATCTATTCCTTAAATTTTTAACACTAAATTTTTTTTGATTTTTGCAGTTTGGTTGACAGATGTCGACTGTCAACTTAGATACCTTTTTTCATTTTTTGTATTTAGCCATGTCTTACAAATCTTATCAATTATAAAATCAATTTTCAGAAGAAATAACTTGCATGTTAAACATATAATATTTTTTGTGTTAATTTTATCTTTTTCACAGCTGTCAGCTGTCAAATTACGTATTTGGCAGTTTGATTTTACTACTATATAGTTTATGTACTATTTGTAGAGAAAAAAATTTAATTTTCATATGAATATAGCGATATCGGTTCATTATTTAAATTTTTAATTTTTTTTTTACTGTTTTTTGACAGTTTATTATGTCATTAATAAAAGTTGACCAAGTCATGTAAAAATTTGCCTCGACAGATGTGTAGGGAATTTAATTACCTTTAATTAAAAAAATTATTCCGATCCAATGGATATTAAGGTGTCTAGAGATTCTTGAACAGTAAAATCCGGAATTTCCCCACAGTGCGTCGTGACACCATCTTGAAAAAATAGCTATATCCTTTTAACGGTACATTTTATCGAAATGACACATTAAATCAAAAACATTCTCCATAAATTTCTCTACATTCATTCTCTCAATGGAGTATACTGAGATATTTAACTTTACCCTGGCTGCAGACAGACACAGACACATGCAGAAACATAATGTTGTCTACTACAGTTTTATCGAACTTCATACTGCGTGAGGTGCATATTTTCTTAACGCTTTTTTGTCTTTTCCTGGTTTGCTGAAATAAATGTTGTGATGACTGTGTCCTAGAGCTGTTAGCAAAACAAGAAGGTCGATATTTTCTCCTGCAATGTAAATGTAATGCCACAAAGAGGACAGCTCCGAATTATTTGATTCGTTGGGCAAAAAACGCTCCTGAGACAAAGTCACAGGCATGGTTTCATCGAAGATTACTTCAATGGACTAATGAACATGTGAATGGCATAATCGCTCTGCGGTTTTGGTGCTATTACCTACCCCATCGGCTCGCGGACTTTATGCAGCAGGTGTCCTGAGTATCTCCGAATTTATCAATCGTATAAAAAAATGTAAAAGAACAAAGCTGTAGAGAATTTTCTATTGAATTTTTTCAATCTGAGGTGTTATTTTGCTAAAATATACCGTTTCGAAGATATAGCCATATTTTTCTTCTTCAAGACGCTATTTTTTCAAGATGGCGTCGCGGCGTTCGTTCGCAAATTTAGAGACTTATTCAGAACATCAAAATCTACATCCCTGCCAAATTTCAAAACTTCCCGACCTTTTGCAAACAAAACGCTTTTTTTTGGATATGCTGACTGAATTATCAAGCCTTATCTCCTAAATTACCGATCATATAGAAATATGCTAAAGAGCAAAATTATTACGAAAATATAAGTATTTTTCTTGTTATCGGCGCCATTTTCTCAAGATGGTGTCGCGAGCAGCACGACGTCATGTTGGCAAATTCAGGGGCTTATTCAGAACATCAAAATCTACATCCCAAAAGGTTCCCGACTTTTTGCAAACAAAAAGTTTTGTTTTGTATATACTGACTGGATTAAAAAGGATTTGGTGCTCGCCACTAAGACACTTTACCTCACTGCGCTATCATGCTGACTCTCAGTAATTTACAATAATGGCAAGTGATACTACCAATAACTTTTTCCAAAAGTGGCAAAATATTAAAATCAAAATGAATTTTTAGTTTTGGTTATACAGGTGCTATAAACTATACAGGCCTTAAAGCAGTTGTGTTAATTGCTCATTGGGTTTATAACAGGATCTAAAATAGCCTACAAGTTTTAAGAGACATACAGGGTGATTCAAAAGAAAGTATGTACATTAAATTCAACTGTAGATTGGGGTGCCCTAGAGATGAAGATTTTCCTAATAACATTTTTTCCTACCGCGCATCCTGTCTGAGTTACAGTCCTTTAAAGTAGGTGCCCGGCAACCAGTTTTCTCCTAATAACCTTCAAGCGGATCGACGTAAGATGATCAAATTGTGGATAAGGCTCTTTATTTTGATGGGCTACATGCTCATTAGAGCAAGTTCCTAGTGATATGCAAGATGTGTCCTATACAGGGTGGTCCGGTAAAGTAGTCTCCAATAACCGCTTCTTCAACCTGTGGGGTTCGGATATTCCTTGGCCTTCCTAGTCTAGGCATAGTTATTAATGCTTGTCCGGTTTCACGTAACCTTCTTTCAACCTCAAGAAAAGTTACTTAAATTTCGGACACGACGGTTGGGATATCATCTACGATACTTCCTTACTGCACCTGCTGCATTCTCTTGGCATGATGTCAAGATATAAAGCATATTGGTATAATCTTCGGCAGTATAGAGCACCATTTTCACATCAATAATTCAAAAAATTGCACTACTTTAATTAGACACTTCAAAATCTAACAACTTAGAATTTGACAAACCCTGCCTTTGTTTTTGAATAAAACTGTCAATAAAATTACTTCAGTATGTCTCTGGTCACAAGAGCAAAAAAAGTTTCTAAATTTAATAAGACAAATAATCAAGATTCTTAATTTGACACAAGATAAAAAAAATGTTTGACCTTGAACTTTACCAGACCACCCTTGCATATCACTACGAACTTGCTCTAATGAGCATGTAGCCCATCAAAATAAAGAGCCGGATCCACAATTTGATCATCGTACGTCAATCTGCTTGAAGGTTATTAGGAGAAAACTGGTTGCCAGGCACCTATTTTAAGGGGCTGTAACTCGGCTAGGGAACACGGTAGGAAAAAATGTTATTAGGAAAATCTTCATCTCTGGGGCATCCCAATCTACAGTTGAATTAAATAAAGAGCAACTAGTAATTTAATAGGCATTTTAAGACAAAACATGTTTGAAGTAGAATTATTCACAACTAATAGGGCGACCATGTATATAGCGACCATTATTTCTACTGGTCAAGCAATGTAAAACGGTCAGCTCTTTTAGGTATATTTCAAATTGAACAAAAAATGTAATTTGTATCTGATAAAAATGTTTTCTAAAAACAATTCACTGAACCATATTATGGGTGGATGCTAAGTGAAAAATTAATTATTCATATATTTTTTTAAAATGTTTTAGAGACCTCACGAATTTTTAAGAACTATCTAACCCATGTTTTACATTAAACTTAGCCTCGTTGAAAATTTTTGCTCACTGCGAAGAGTCCCAATACTTCATAAGCTGAATTTCACAGATGGCAGGATATTTCATAGAAATATTTTTTGTTGCCATCATTAAATGAGCTGGATGACGATGTGTAAGAGGAATTACATTTTCAACAAGATGGGTGTCCTACTCACGCATCGATTTTAGTCCAGAATTGGTTAGATGAAAATTTTGGGGAAAAATGGATAGGGTGATTTGGTTCTGTAGCATGGTCTACTAGATCGCCGAATCTGACACCATTAGATTTTTTTTAGGGGGCTAAAGGAAAAAAATGTTTAAAAACATAACTTTGGCCATGATTTAAATTTACTGAAGGACAATATTAAAGAGGAGATGAACGAAATTTATCAAGTAACTATGCATAAAGTCTATGGAGAGTTCATAAAAAGAAGGAAAAAATGTGTTGTGGCTGAAAGCTATGTTGAACAACATAAATGTCTTTATGATTTGTTTAACATTTTTCAATTTAAATAAAGTTTTTTTAAACATTACACATTTTCTTTGTGCTGTATAACTAAATAAGATTTTATTACTTAATAATGGAATTACACACACATAATAAATGCAAGGACAAAAATTCCCTGTTGTGATATTTAATTTTTCACCTTATCTACTGCGACATATATCAGACTACTAAAAACTACTAGACGTTTATTAAAAATATTAAAAATATAAAAAAAATCTACTACTCATTTTATTCATCGATATTTAAGCTTTTATGATTAAAAAAATAAGAAACTAGTACGGATATTATTTAACTACTGTATTATTGTTACAAACTTTCCAAACAAAAAAATATACCTACTTGGCTCGCGTACAAATAGCCAAAGAGCCAACGAATAAGTAACGGCAAATTTCAAGTTTAGCAGTTAAAAGGGGTAATTGAAGAATAATGTTTTAGAAGGTGAATTAGAAAACTGAGATGTAGGAAGTAAAAAACTAGTTATCTAAACCTTCTGTTATTATGGGCATCCTTTCGATGGCAGATGGTGCCACATTCGACAAAAATATAGTCGGTTATCATTTCCTTGTTTCAGATAAAGCCTTAAGATGGCACCATAAAATATTAATACAGTTTCTACTAAAATATACTGCAGAATTCTGTTCCACTGAACAAGGTTGAGAATCTACTAAAAAGGTAGATTACTACTAAATCTGGTCACGCCGATCATGACTAACAAAGGTTCCTCATTATAAAAAGGCCAATCAAGTAAATTATAATGACAATAATGAATGAATAATGTCATTTTAGGTTAATGATACAAACATTTTCAATAATTACATTTGATTTTACTGAATCAGAGATAAGATTCTATTTAAATTGGTAATAAAGATAATGAAATTGTTTCAAGATAAATAAATATAAGAAAATGTTTTGTCTAAGAATTTGGCTGTGAATGTATGCATATCTACTAACCAGGTCTTTAAGCATGGTAAAACCACTGCATAATTCTTTGTATTGCATATACAACATTAGAGCCAATGGGATAATTTAGTCAAATTTCATATTGCACTTTTTCTTATAATCATGCGAAGTAAACATAAAATAGTTGTTACACTGAAAATTTGAGGTTGATCTGATAAGCAATTCCAGAATTATACTGCTTTAAAATCTAATTCTTCATAAACCGAGGTGCTCGAATCGCTCACGTCACTTCCTCCCAAGCCCTGTGTCGCTTAATAATCTTCCACACTCGCAAGTCAGTGTTAGTATTATCATTAAGGAGACATAGGATCTTTTACTACGTGCGAATCCGGCTATTTAAAAGTAGAGTTGTCTAATCTGCCAGAGATGGATTTAAATAGGGTGAAGGGGTATTTTAAAATCATCGGTATATAAGTGCCGAAACGAGAGAAGTAAAAATGAAAAGGTAAGTTGTATTTTTAAAATCGTAAATAATGATCACCATGTCAGTTTTCACTCTCAAGAAGATATATTATTATTTTGCTAATAATATAGAGAATGTTTTACTTTTAATGACATAAAATCTTATTCTAAGAAAAAGTTACTAGTAATAAAGCTTCACACACATATTTGTTTGTTTTATCTCCAAGATATATATCGCGTCTTATCGTTTTCTGAAACAATTTTCCCGTAACAAGATCCTGCGATAATCAACGACTAATAAACAATTTATTGGGGGTTTTTACTGTTGTGTTTGCACATTTGGGCACAATAGTACTTAAAAACAAAACGTTTTGCTTTAGTTTTTCCATCACCTACATTATTTGCACTAATCATGATACAAACATGATGCATCAGCGGCATTTAAATACAGACTGTTAGGCATCTAGGCATACAATTATAACACGAAAGGGCCACGTGTTGATGTTCTTGATTAATTCCCTTTTTTTTGCATTTCGCTCTATAATTAAAAGATCCTTTAGAAAACGTAATTTTAAAAAAATGCTAAATGAGCCCATTTATGAAAAGAAAATTTGAGCAAAATTAAAAAAAAAATGGAAAACTGCTCTTGGACATTTAAGCTACTAAATAAGTGATATTACGCAAAAATGCTTGTAATTCGTCAATCAAATTTGAAGTTACTACCATTATAGAAAACTTTTTCGATACAATCAACCATTCTCGCAAAAAAGGTAATTAATTTTTGTTAAGATAGATGTGTTCTAAATATTTTTCTCTGAAGAAAGCTTGGAAAAGCATCTAATGCAGCGCACATATGTTAAAGAACAATTCCAGTAAATTCCAGTCGTTTTTAAAAACTTCCTGAAATGTTACTAATTAACTTAGTTTCCTAGTACAATAATTTTTCTGTATTAGAACTGCAATATTTGTCATTTTATCATCTCCCGATGATCCCGTCTTGAGTGGCGAAATAGAACTCGTCGGCATACTATGCAGTGTTGTTGTTTCTAGAAACTTAAATTTACAAATTTATTTTTTTCAAACGCAATAGGGTTCGTCCCATAGACAACACTAACTTTCTGCCCTAATTCCAGCACAATCATGCTTGTCTTTCTTAAATCATCGTGCTTGCAGATAACGTGACAGATGGACATTTTGAAAGTTGTTCAGAATTTGAAGATTAACACAATAATATAAACTTTTTTCCCTATGCACGATACGGTTTTAGAAACGTGCCGATCAATGTAATATACTCTTCCTTTTCGTATTTGCAAAGAACCAGAGCCGGATTGGCCCACCGGGAAACCGGGAAGTTCCCAGTAGGCCGCAGGCCTAACGGGGCCAGTAGCCAGCGGCCAACTTATCAAAATTTTCAATTTCTTGCTTTTTGTTAAAATTTGACTAAATAAAATCAGAATGAATACCTACAATCAGGGTGTATTAAATAGGTGATGCGACAAGAGCCCGCACAGTGGCTTTATAAGTGCTTACTTTATACACAATGTAATAGATGGTAGGAGCAATAAGGTCGTCGTTACTTATGCATAGAAAGATAATTTTGCAGGTTCTGTACATACGAGTCCAGTGACATCTGACATTAAATAGCTAAATCGAAAACCAAAAATATATATTTTTTAAGATTGACACGTATTATGTAGCTATTATTAAAATTTCGTCCTGGTTCCTGTACTTTCAACCAAAATCTAGCTCAACGTAATGTTTATGAAGTTTTAAATAGTTTGTCACAATAAAATAAAACGCATTTTGCGGGTTAGGAATCTAACCTATAATTAGCAGTCTATTTTTAATAATCAACAATATTGAAAAAATATTTGCGTGAATTTTTAAATATTTGCTTGGAGCCAGTATGGCTCCATGCCAAGAATGCGTATACAAACATTAAAAATGAAAATAAACTTAAAAAACTTAAAATTTGAGGTTATGTTAGTTATATGATGCACATGCCATATTTATACACAGGTAATTGTAGGATCTTAAAGCTCGTGCCATCTACTTAAGTAAATAGAAACCATGCACTTATAAAGCCATTATTTTCATAGGAAAGTACCGTACGTTGGACCACCTATTTAATACACCATGCCTACAGTTCCTTTATAAAATTGTATAATTTCCGTATCAAATCTTTCACAAAATCATTTGGATCTTGGATCAATTAATGGTCGAGACCACCGAAAAAGCTTTCCTGGCGGATGTTTCTAATGAGACTATTATAGACAAACTGTCTTCCAAAAGCAGCCTTTTTGCAAAGCTACTTTATTTAAATGTTAATGTTAATTAATTTTTGTTTCTGGTTATGTAAACTAAACACATAGTATAATATAGTTTCCCATCTATACATACAGTGTGACTCACTTAAGACGAAGACATCCTTATAACTATCTTATTTTTGTTCCTATTTTTAATCAAATTTTCTCAAGGATAGAACAAATTAGGATCTACTTACGAACAGAAAAACATTCGCCTCCTACAAATGCAAAGCCACTTGCTGTACAAAACTATGTGGAAAAACACAAAAAATCATACTGGGCATTTTTTTTATCGGAAAATTTTGTTAATGAAGAATTTTTCCAAAATTTAATCAAAATGAAAGTGAAATTTTGATTAAAATAATTTCCAAATCCGAACATATCATTTTAATGGTGTTTTTTTGTTTAGAAAACTGTACTATGACAATTTTATTTGAAACCCAATTAAACCCAAGCTGTCATGTGGTTCTCAAACAATTTGCAGTTTTTTTTTTAAATAATTATTTTTATATAATTTTATATTTTATTATAATTTTTTAAATTTTAATTACCCAATATTTTAATTTTGATTACATATGCATACGGGGTTTTTGGACAAGTCTGAACACAAGTTTCATGAACAAAATTTTTCAATAAAAAAATGCCTAATATGATTTTTTGATTTTTTCTGCATATTTTAGTACCGCAAGTGGCTTTGCATTTGTAGGAGGCCAATGTTTTTCTGGTCATAAGTAGATACTTGTGTAAAATTTGGTTCAAATCGGAAAAAAGAAATAAAAAAGTTATAAGGATGTCTTCATCTTAAGTGTGTCACACTGTATAATAAATCTGTAAAGTTGGCGTGTTTGTACATTGAAACTATTTGCAAAAAACTGATCTGGAGGGGATGTAAGATGAGTAATAGAATACATTAAGATAGTTTTTGAAATTTTTGTTTGTTTGAACGCGAATACCTCAGAAACTATTGAAACAATTTGAACAGGATTTTCACAGGTAAATTGATCTGAACTTGGAATAATATTTCGTTTTTATTTCAACAAAATAGGCCTAGATCTAAGCAAAGTTTTACAGAAATTGGTTTAGTAGAACCGAAGATAGCTTGTTCTCTAAAATAAGCGTATTTGCACATCATAAACTTCCATGATTAAACTTCTGTCACATTCCAGAAAATTCGAGAGCATTCTGGAAAATTCCAGAATCTCTTTGTACATGTTCCTGGTGATGCTACCTCAAAGGATTACAAAGAAGCTTTTTAGTTAATTTCAAAATTCCACGTGAACGTAGTCTCAGGAATACCAGCTTAGTATAAAATATTCCAGTATTTAATTCTCTGTATCATTAATTTTTTGTACAAGTACTTGTAGAGGGGCCGTGGCTGGACATCATTTCCCGGTATGATATTGCCTGCCAATCCGGCTCTGCAAAGAACCATTTCCTTTCAGACCCAAACAAAAATAATGTTTCAATACAATTCATTGATGATTGTAGATAAGTGAAAATAAAGATATGAGCCTTTTTATAAACAACAACTGTGCTAAAATAAGCAAATTCTTTCACACTGACTCTTGAACATGCAAAATAAAATTGCTTATGGGAAAAGCAAATCAAACAGATAAGGTTTTTGTCCTTGAGCTTTACTCATAGTGATTGTGAAACAAACCTTAACAGAGTATTGAAATTTTTTAAACTCGAAGGTATAGTTACTGGTGACCATATGTATTTTATTTTTGAAATAAATTAATTTCCTACTTCTAATAACAAGTTGGAAAAGGCTCTCAAAAATAGTTGACATTGTGAACAAACTGTGAGTCATAAATGACTAAATGAGTCTGCAGAAAGTGGCATAAAAGTAACCAAAGAACACAATAAATTATTAACTGAAAATAAAAAAAACAGAAACAGAGATTATTGCAGCTGGACTTTTTGGCTCTAACAATAAACAATACTCTATTCTCTACCTTCCAAAAGTGTTTTATTTTTCTCATATGAGTCATATATTAACCACATTTTTATTTTATAAACAAAAAACAGAATTTTTCTATATCTGCTTAAGATTAGGAAAACAATAGCCTACAGCTATATTTGTCAGTTATCTGAAACTCAAATCTTAAACACTTTCCATTCCTAAACTGAAACTGTTCTTGGGGAGTATTTAAAAAAAATTAAGTTAAGTAATTTACCCAGTTAGATGGTTAAAACCAGAAAAACGCATCCCCTTTCGAACCATCTTTGGTAAATAGTATTCAGGAAGTATGTCCGTTTAAATTAAAAAATGTATCTGGTTTCTTTCATTTTTGCTACAATGGTTAACTGCATTGAAAAAATGAATAGTATTCAAAATAATATGATCCTTACGTCAGTGCACAACTTTTGTTTAACAATTTTTTCAATACAATAAATAATGCCAGGTAATTAAAAAAACTGATTTTTTTTGCACAAGAGGTTTAGACGTCCAGGGAAACGTTTCCGATCTTGAATTTTGCATAGATTTGTTACTCTGGGGGCGTAGCAAAAAAAAATTCAAGATTGCAACATAAAGACCTCCAAACGGTCGTTAGTTATGTAAATTCAAAATGAATTTTCTTTGGCACACAAATATAAGTTATATAAAAATTTGTTTTAGATATTAAATGTAACGATAGTGCAAAATGTTTGATAAATGGCACTATCAGAAGTAGCAAGGTGTCATCATGATGACGTTGTTTTAAGGTGATCTGTAGTCAGTAGACATCATTCGACCAGTTAATGACATAATGATGATGTGACATTAGAGTCGTCATATTGACGCCATAAAAATGTTGTCATCTAGAAGTCATTTTTAGATGTAGCTGTGGTAGGGAAACATGGTGACGTCAATTACATGTAATTGTTAAGTGATCCAAGTCACGTTACAAATGAATTAAGAAATGAACATAAATGTTACAACCATTTTTCATATAATAACAATATAATTTTTTTTTACTTTTTTCAACTACAGATTTTAAGTAAATTAAAATATAGCAATTCAGTGGTTCAGTGAGCCAAACGTGTTGCGAGTCAAGATGTCGACAGTCCGATCCCTACACATTTCAGACTTTTTTCGTTAAAAACTTGATTAATTGCAGAAAAATATTACAGTGAAAGGTTTGCATCCCTTATCGCAAAAACATTTCTCAAATTACTAGGATAGACGTCACATGTATGACGTCAGTTGTCTGGGACTTATGACCGCCATTTTCACGTCTTAAGTACATCACGATAGACGTCAGCTCGCCGTCATCACTGACTAAAAATCGGCATTATAATGACGACACCTTGCTACTTGGGATCTCTTCATTATCCAATTGTTTATTTACTCATACTGTATTATATTATATTAATAGATATTTTTTAATAACGAATTAATTTAAAATACATAATTTTTTAAACGCTTAATTTTTACAGAACTACTTAAAAAGAGCATAACAAAAAGTAAATATGAAACCTTACCAGATACTTTTTTCTTGTATTCTTCTGGTTTATGTAGATACATGGCTGCTGCATCTCCATTAAGGGGATCAATTGGATTAGGATAAGTTAGTAATTGTGGAAGAAAAGATTCAAATATATTTGACAAATCTAAAAATAAAATATAATTATAGGGGTACACACACATACGTCCATTATACACTGTAAATATAGGATATATGACTTTTGCTTAAAATAGTTTTCATTACGAATTTTTTCTTTTAAACTTATTTTTAATAGGGAATTGATTTGGCAATGGTCCCAGTCAAATTAAGAAACATCATGACTCGCATTATTTTTTAAACATCATCTTAAATTATTTCTGAATTTGGTATACTTATTGCAACAAATCAATATATATGTCGTTAGAGTCTAAAGGTCAAGGAAGTGATGGGATTCATTAGTAACAAATTACTAATTAGTTTACTACTGCCTTTGTTCCAATTCTTCAATAAGCAATGTAGTTAAACAAAATGACCACTAAACTTAAATCCTTAATTGATCAAGGATACATTATTAATGTCACTTTGATAATAAAATTTTCATGATAGTTAATTATATATCTACCCAGCACACAACTATCATTATCTTCTAGATAACAGAATAGTAAAATTACTATTGGCATATAACAAAGTAAAATAAATTTAATGTACTATTTGAAACACATATGATTGTAAAAATATCTCTCACTTACCATACAGAGCCGTCCAGGCTTGATTAATTACATCTAAACACACAGTACCTGAGACTTCATCTATATTAGGATGGTAAACACGATTCATAAATCCTATACTAGGTGATTTAAATGGATAATGCTCTGGTAAGTGAACACGAACCTTCCACACGCCCCCCTCGTAAGGTGCTACCAGAAGTAAAAAAATTATATATGAATAAAAAAACTTATTATATACTTACTTCCTCTAGGTCCATAAAATTTAACACAAAATTCATTTAATCCACCTAAAATTGTTACCTCATGTTTACTTTCAATACTGGAAGACTCGTTAAGAAAAATTTAACATATTGTTGACAATCAGCTGTGACTATATATGAATAAAAATAGAAAATTTATTTGAAATAATATCAATTACCACCACATTACACTATAACACAAATCAAGAACCAGATTAAAAAAATGGAATTATTGAAAAAGTTAATACGACAATCAGCTGATATAAAGGATAGGTATTGTTGTTGTTTACATTATTATTCCAAGAACACAAAGGATACAGTTTAATAACATCAGTGTCCATACGTCTTTTTCCAGCACTTGGGGATGACATTTTTAGATTGTCATAAAACAATTACCATGAATTTATTATTACTAGTCCTACTTGAATTTTCTAAAGACGTAATCACCTCCAAAACACAATGGCCGTGGCGAAAATCTAGCAAATATCCAACCAATCCACAAACCCAACCGTTTACGTTTACCAACAAACCTGTCACTCCTGTCAGTTCCTATCTCACACGAGTCACACGCAACGCAATTCCTAACATTTCTGCCATCTGTTGACCGAAAAAGAAATAAGCTAATTACTGTAACAGTTTTCTTTAACCACTAAATTGCTCCGAACATTTTTTTAATTTACTGTACAACTGTTCGGATTATTTAAAGAAACTCGAACTTTTCGTTAGTTGCTAAAATTTATAAATCGACTCGGGGCTAAAATATATTAAATAATACTTATTGATTTAACGATTACTTACCATCAAGTTCACTTGGCAAACTTAGCTGGAGCCACTTATGCTTTTAATGAATCACATTCCACAAATTAGGTTCTTGGCCAAAGAGTTTTATAAACTTTGGTTCTTGCACGAACTTCTATTATTAGACAACACAATTAGCTAAGAATTGTAAGTACGGTTGCATATATGCGCAACTAAGTGCGAATTGATCGTTGGAACTGGTAGTCAGTGGGTTTGGACGTGAATCTAGTTGGAGTTTGTGCTAAACATTTGAATTACCATTCAAATCTCCTTTATTAAATTATAGGAGGTGTTATCAAAAGTTAACTAATCTATAGGTGTGTTCAAAAACCCTACACTAGCTACACTAGTGCAGATAATAGAAGGAGATAGAGTAAGACTCTACATAAGTTGAAAAGAGATGTATATGCACTGGTGTAGAGAGTGTAGGATTTTTGAACAAAGCTTATGTCTATCCAAAGTGCCAAGGACTATTTCTTTTGCCACACACTTTTTCAATACTCTTGCCAAAGCCCTATAAGGAAAGGACTATAGTACAAAGTGATGATTACTGTGAGGTAAATTGGTTTTATCTAGCACCAGAGCAACAAATATTATTATTTTAATTGAATAGACAGAAATAACTTGAACTGAGAATAAAAATGGGTGATAAGTTTTAAGCTTACATTATAATCAGACCTGAATGATTTATTAATGGTTACACTATAAAGTGACCATATTTGAATCTTGCTATAAAGGGGCATAATGGGGGACATTATGGAAAAAAATGTCCAGGTTTAATAATTGATGACCGGATGTGGGAGGGGGTAGATAGGTATAACGGGAAAAATTTTTTTGTTCAGCGCGTTCAATTGATGAGCGCGAGGGAGAAATGTGAATTTTTTTTAGCGAGCGGGGGTGAAATTTATAGTTTTTGTTGTGTTAGTGAAACCACGGGAATGGAGGACATTTTTAGTGAAACCACACGCTAAAAAAAAATTGTTTAGAGCAAACAAAAATTTTGTTGCGTATGTACAAAGCAATTTTTTGGTTGATGTTAATAAATTTTTGTTGCCTCAAACAATTTTGTTTGGAACAACAAAAATTTATTAACATCAACCAAGAAATTCCTTTGTATATACGCAACAAAATTTTTGTTTGCTCTAAACAAATTTTTTTTAGTGTGCACGCGAATGGGTGACTTTTTGTGGGGCACTCACATTGAGGGACCTCTTCCATCAAAAGGGGACCTGTTCCTCCTAATAGGGGACGAACGGTCACTTTAGGTTACTAAAAATGTTCTGTAGCTTTTTTAAAAAGTATTTGATTGATTTTGGTGAATTATGTGATCTTAAAATGTTCATAGATGACTGAAATTTGTTAATACAATTAAGTCATCAAGTGCATGAGTCAGAGATATATTCGAACTATAAAAAAACAAACAAACAATACCACAGACCGTACTTTTGTGTGCAATAACATTGAAGATTATCCAGCAATACGAATTACTAAAGTCGCATGTTTGGCTGCCTACCTATCAGCGATTAAACATTTCATCAGAATTTAATCATCTTGTGTGAAAGACTAATTATATTATTAGTCTTTCCTTGTGTGTTAAAATCAGCCACATTTTACCAACGATTATTTGTTATACCTAACGTATAAATAGTACGATTGAGAAAGATGTCTCAAGCGGTCCAGATATAAATCCAGGTCAAATGTGAATAATCCATATTTTATAATATTTTGTGAGTGTCTAAATCGTTGCCTGAAAGCCTGTGTGCAAGCCAATTTGCATAACTCAAACTAGCCAATATCTGGTTTGTAGGTAGATGGTAGATCCAAGGGATTTTGTCAACAGCACTTTTCTTCTGCTTAGGGTGTACCTAATTCTAAAGTTTTCAGGTTACGGTCAAGATACCTTCGACACCTTTTATTTAATAAACGTTGCTACTTTGCTTTCACTCAGAGACCTACTTAGGTATATATTTAAGGTACAGAAAGTTAAACCACTCTGTAGTAAATCTTTCTGTCATATTTAGTTTCCATCCCTATTAAAGTTTCTAGTGTCCACAACACAATTTGCTAGTAAGTGTATATATGGTTGCATATCAGTAAATATTTTCCAAGTATAGAAACTATATAGAGTTTTCATGGTAGGTATCTTGGAGTATAAGGGAAAATAGAGGTACCTTTTCTATTTTACAACAATGGAAATGTTTGTTCTCAACACATATGGGCAAGGGACGCGAGAGGCGTAGTACACAATGTACCCTAATAGCACAACATTACCCTGTGGACATCTGAAGGACGTCCTCGACGGACATACAGGACATCCAGTGGACGTTCGTTTTTGGTTCAAAGTGCATCCGTCGGGCAGCCGAAGGACGTACAAATGTCACAACTTTGGACAATATTTGTACATTCCGAAAAAAAAACCGGAATGAGCAGGGATCGAACCGTCGACCTCGTCCTTTGTAACTCGATGTTCTTTCACTTGGCCACTAACCTAGTTTATTAGTATCTACTTAAAGACTGTACAGTTGACTAATATAACTATTTATTTCAAACGTAGAAAGTATTTGACTGTAATAAATGTTTAGTATCAAATAATATCAATAATAATTTACAAAAAATATTAAAATTGAATTGTTAATGATAAATTACTATAAAAAATAAACTAAAAATTTTACAGAAATAACGGTCAAATGTAAACAAAAACATTGCAAAATTGAAAAACCAGTTTTGTTAACATTTTTTTGTTAATATATTAAATAGACGTCCTGCTGCTGTCCCTATAGGGACCTAAAATGTGTGTTCTTACCGAAGGACGTCCGTTGCGGCACATATGTTGGACCTTCAATGTGCTATTCGCTGATATGTATACATATTTCGGAAACGTGTTGGAGAGAAAGCGGTATGGAGATATTATCATTTATTGCAACAATACAATATTTAAATCAACGGACACGAAAAGGACGTCCATCTCCTGTCCCTATATGGATATAAAATGTACATACTTCCCGTACATAAAATTGACATTCAGAGGACGTCCATTCCGTACAATTTTAAGTAAATCCGATGATAAACGTCCGGTAGACGTCCAGTTTATGTCCACGGACGTCAGTACATTAAATGGACATAAAACGGACGTCCGGCGGACATCGTGTGCTATTAGGGTAGTAAACATCCACAAACGCAATAGAACACGAAAGTAAAAATACGCAAATGAAACTAAACGCCATATTAGAAAGCATCCCCTACGGAACACACCATTAATTTTCTACCAGCCAAGAGAATCGAGGATTAATAATTTGCTGGTTTACAGTTGTGGGTCGAACAAACAAGCAGAGCTGTCTGGCGACTTCTATTTTCCCCTATATGCTCGAAGGTGGGTATAGTATCTAGTATATCTTTTATGCTTATAATCATCTTATATTATGGTGGAAGCTAGTTATATTCAGATTTATAGATGACTTTTCGATCAATAAGCGCTGGCGTGAGATGACTGCAAGGAGAGAAAAGGATGCGGTATGCTCTCTCTGTCTAACACGGGTAATAATTTGATATCACTGTTGCCTCCACTTGCGATGCGAAGCTTGTATTGAATTGCGCATACGAGGCTTAGCCAATCATTAGTAAGCAGCTACTGTGCATGGCGAGTAAAGACAGAGAATGCACTACCGCGTCTGACTTCCCTCACTCTCTTTCTGTGCATCAAACTCACAGCACGATGAAGATATGAGATATGGTCAATCCATACTGCTACGTCTGTAATTAATTTAGTTTTAATCATCTCTGATGATGCTAATTTGATAGGCGAAATGTGCATTTGATTGTACTGTTGAAGGAAAAAATTATTTAAATTACTTGTTAGTACGTTTTAGTACAAATCGTTTCATACTTTTAAAATGCCTGCGTTTATATACTGCGTGGTTCAAAGTCAACGTGACTCTCTGTCTGAGGTCCCAAGTTCGATTTCTGGCCGTGGTACCCCAAGTAACAATTTAAGTTTTATCACAATCTACAAGAGGTTATTAAGTCTATATAATAAAACTGATCGTAAAACTATTTACACTAGATAACCTCTTAAAAGCTACAATAAACCCGGCATAAAAAAGACCTTTTTCAAAGGTTATAAATATCTTCCTTAAAACTATCAATAAAACCAACAGTACTTTAGAACCCAAATCTGCAAGATGTTTTCAAGTCTACCATAAAACCTTTTATAAAATCTTCTTAAAACCGTTAGTACTTGCAATCAAATTTTAAGCCTACTTTAAGAACATCATAAATAATTGTGTCTTTAATAATTCTTTGTCGAAAACTTGTTGCACTTAAACTGTCTAAATCAGAAAATGACGCCAAGTAGTAAAATATGTAGGGGCGAGCGTAGAGGCGACTTCAATGTGAATGTCAGTCGATATTCTGTTGAAGCAACGTCGAGCGCGGTTAGTCCTTGGGAAATACAGCGTTCTCGTCCCACCTTCTAGCGGCTTGTATATCAGTGTATACGCGGAAGATACGTAATTTCAGACGAGGATTACGTAGTGGATATACCATCCTTCGGAGGGGATGTAAAGCAGGGGGTCCCATGTCTATTAAATGTTAGGCAAGTAAAAGATCCCTACTCTTCTTAAGGGAAGAGGTTCGGCAAAATTTCCAGGTTGGGGGTAGCTCGCCTCCTGGCGACGGTGATAGGCACTAGTAGCGGAAATACGCCGACGTTAAATAAATAAAACATGTCTGCCTCGATTGAAATATCTGCATGTGCTAACGTTTTAAAATTTGATATTAATGAACAACCTAGTATCAAAAAATTGTCAACGCAGACCACTTTATTAATAATATATATCAAAAAACTTTTAAAAAAATCACGCGCCTTTCATTTGTCAGCTTATTAATTATTATTTACAATTAATTAAAAAAATAGTAACCCTAGTTTTTAGCTAACTCAGTATGATTTTGGGCTTTTTAGGGGTTTACATGGGCGCAGCCAGGGGGGGAGCCATGCCCCCCCCCCCCAAGCCGTCTTCCATGAGCCAAAAAATAAAGAAGCAGTACAAAGCAGTATCTAAATTATCCCTTGAAATAAATATTTTGTAATTAATGCCAATATTATCTAATAGAGGAATCTACATACACATCCGTTTTCAACCATTTTCTGAAAAATTTTCCTCATCCTCTGGGGAGGCCGGTTCTATTGCCCCCCCCGGATGAATTTTCTGGCTTCGCCACTGGGGGTTTATATGACATATTAACACATTTTAGATAGTTGCAGGCTAAATATAAACAGTAAGAATAAGAAAAATATAACTAACCACTGTTGCTCCAACTTTGCTCAAACATGTCTGCTATAGTTAACAGAAAAAAACATGGCTAAAAAATTAATAAAACCGTTTATTTTAATAGAATACCCTATTAAGAGTTTGTGGCTTTAGGAAATATTTTTATAAAACAAAAGGTTTTGTTAAATTCCAATTGCTCCACTTTGTTACTATTTTAAAGCATGTAAGACTTTACCCTGCCTTACTACTCTTCTTTAAAACCTCTAAGATTTGTCTCTGACAATCTCTAATCCAAATGTACTTAGCTTAGATAACATAACCTAAAAAAAAACATTATTTATTTCGTGTGTTTTGAGTGTGCGATCATTAATTTCTCGTTGTTTCTGTGATTATAGCGTTAATTAAGCAAGAAGAAGTGAAAGACTACAAGTAAGTAGATTTTAAACAGTTTCCTTATAATATCCTTCGAATACATGATGAGTGTATTAGGAATTATATGCCCCCCTCTCTCAAAGTTTAAAGGCGTAAGTAGGGGAACCAAAGGATTTATAAAAGTGCTTTATAAAAACCAAAAAATTTTAGGTAGTTTAATAAAGCTACCAAAAAACTATTAGGTTTTAAGGAAACTTTACCAAATATCGTTAAAAGCAAATAGTATTTATGATAACATATATTAAGGGTAAGACTACTTAAGAGTTTTTAGTTTTATTGCTTGATCATAAGGAGTACTTAAAGACCATATTTTAAAACTCCCATAAAACCTAAAGATTTATAGATGTTTACCACAAAACTTAAAATATTTAAAATCCACTATAAAACTTAATGAGTTTATTGTGGTTTTTAATAATGCAGCAATTAAGGCTATAAAACCAATACGTCTTAAAGAGCAAAGAGGTTTAACAAATTACTTTAGAGGTAACTTGAAGGCCTTTTTTTAAGTACATATTATCTGCAGATAAATTGGTATGCACAAAAGAAATAATAAAACCCAGTTCGGTTTAATTACCTTCTTAAATCTGTGATAAAACCCGATAAATACTTCTAGGCATTTAAATTGTTACTTGGGACTTTTACAGAAAAAGAAATTCGTTGTTGTTGTCTAAGTGTGCGTGTCCTGGTCAGGGACAGATATAGAGGAGGGTATGGGGGGGTGTCCCTTTTATGTCCTGAAGCCGTTCCTGGTACCAATTATTATTAGAGTTATATGTAGCCAAGGAGGTTAATATTTATATTCTATCTCCATGTATGTAGCCAACATAATAGCTGGGGATTGTCAAAAAATAGTAACTTTTTCCAGTAACTTGAGTTGTGTTTTAGAATATTCATTGTTTTGTAAATCTTTTAGTAGTCTGTTTCAGCGGCGGCTGGTGAAATTTCAATATTTCTTTTCTCGTTTGTGGCGTATGGGACCCATACGAAATTTGGGAAATAACATCTAGAGAAGCACTTCTCTAATGACCCCTAAAAAATTTTGAAAAAGCAGTTTGCGAAAAAATTTTTGAAAATTCGTTAGCCTCCCCTGGGTCTAGGAGCTCCTGTTTATTTTTATTTTTTATTGTCATATACATTTGACTTTTCAATAAAATAACAGATTTTGGAGTTTATGAAAATATTTTCATTACTAACTGAGATACAACGAATTGAAATATTGTAATTTGTTAAATTGTAAATTACAAAATTTCAGTTCATTGTATTTCAGTTAGTAATGAAAATATTTTCACAAACTTCAAAATCTATTGTTGTATTTTTATGAAAAGTCAAATGCATATGACAAAAAAAAATAAAAATAAACAGGAGTCCCTAGCCCCAGGGGAGGCTAACGAATTTTCAAAAATTTTTTCGCAAACTGCTTTTTCAAAATTTTAGAGAAGTGCTTCTCTAGATGTTATTCCCCAAATTTCGTATGGGTCCCATGCGCCATAGACGAGAAAAAAAATATTGAAATTTCACCAGCCGCCACTGGTCTGTTTAATAAAACCTTCCCTAAGAAACTACGCAATTATTTTGATATACAACAGTCCCCAACTTTGAAGCTGATTCGGCACCATTCGGCACTTTCGGCATTTGGCAATTATGTACATCATAAATAATAAAAAATCTTAAACCAATGAAAACTCAATACCATAAATAATTATTACTTTTCTGTTTTGTGTTTGACTTAAATCATCCTGGCTGGCAACAACATGTAAAATCTGTTTGTTCTAGCCTGAGCGCTGTATGGTATGTATATGATATCTACAATCTACACTATCATAATTGCTGGAAACGTAAACAGGCAGGGACGGCACCAGCCTGGCCAGGCCGGGGGGGCACAATTTTTTTTTAGGTTTGTAGGGGGCACAGAAACATAATTTTTACTTAATAACATAATAACAAAGAACGAAAACATGATGACTGGTTCTCCAGTCCAAAAATCCAGGGGGGCACTTGAGGGGACACAGTTCGTTTTGGAGGGGCACGTGCCCCTGCAGGCCCCCCTTTGGCGCCGTCCCTGTAAACAGGACACTTCCGATTCATCAAAAGTCTTCAATCAGACATTTTTTTGTATCCCAAAAATTAAATGACCATCTAGTCGCGTCAATATAGAAAAGTTAAAAATTGATGTTGTCTGGCAAAAGAATATTTTTTTTTGCAAATTTGATATCTCGGAAAGTGTATTGGAAGTATTTGAAGTGAAAATTGGAAAATCCAAGATTGGCGGCTATAAAGCATAAAAACGCGATATATATTCTTAGTATATTATTTAATATGTTTTTAAGGCAATTATTATTGTTTTAATTTAATATGTAATTTTTAAAATTGAACATAATTGTCTTCAAATAGTAAATATTTAGTATACAATTTAAACTTTGTTAAAAAAAATTAAGTACAATTTTTTTTGCATTATTTATTTCTACACAATTATAAAAATTGTCTACTAAAAAATATATAAAAATATAAATTTAATTAAAGCCATTCTTTAAAATATTTTTTTTCAATTTCATTTGAGTTGTTTATAAATGAAAATATTGCTCCTCTTGTTCTTCATTTTCATTTCTTTCTTCTTCTCGAGCATCGTCGATTTCATTATCGTAAAATAATGTATTCAACATTCAACATATTATTAAGATAAATTTCATCTCTTCCTATTGAAAAGTATAGTACTAATATTAAGGAGGTACTAAGGAGAGTGTCTTTACCGTATGTAAATTCCGGGATCAAGAAAGCTCGCTGTATTTAAAATTTGTAGCCGCCATTTTGGGTCAGCCATCTTGAATTTTCCAATTTTCAAAATCGTAATCAGCGACCTCAAAATCCCTCGAGTATACATTTTCAGTCGGTTTTCTCAAATAGTTTCCGAGATAGCAAATTAACAAATTTAATTAATTTGTTTAGTGCTTAAAATTGTTTGTTTATTAATAACAAAATGAAAAAAGTCCCAGTGGCCTCTTTTTCTTTTTACCAATGTTCCTTAGACTTCAATAAACAATTTGCAAAGAAAATTAAGCCGATTAATCCTTTGCCAGAAAACTTCTTAGAAAATATCTATCTTGACGCGACTAATCAGAAAATAAAGAAAAAGAAAAGAAAATAAACGAGCGAAGAAGTCATTCGGCATTATAACAATTTCGTCCCCATAAAAACAGCTTAAAACCGGCCCTGGTCCTGGTTGAGTGGTGGAAAAGCGAAAGCAAAACTCCGACAGGATGTTAATATAAATAATGCAATACAAAAAGGGAGGGAGGGTGTATTATCTGTGGCGTTATTATTATTATAATATACCTGCTTTATTAGCTGCAATAAAATTGCTATTTTATTCTGCCATTATTTTTTAACTATGAGATATTTATATTACACCTGAAATACTGAATATATAGACGTGTAATATCTATTTAATATCCATATTATTATATACAGTATCGGCAAGCGTTTGGTTAGGTACGGCAATAACAGCAAGTGGGAGCAAAGCAACTAGGCTATTCTTTTTTTATCGTATAACACATCCTACTCGTGCCACCTGCTTTCCCCACCACATGTGAGTGGGTAGCTCTGTATGCGGAATTTCAATTTGTTTCCGTCTTGCACCCTTCATTTCTCGTTTAGCCTAATAAGCAAACGTTTGATTTGTTTTTATTTAGTAGCTACTCAAAATGTCAGTTCATACGCCTGCTGAAAAGGTTCAGATAATTAAATGGTCAATGATGTACATATAATTTTCTTGATGCGCGTGTCATTATTTGCCCCTCTTCCAGAGCACTGGTAGACGCCTTTATTGTGGGCGGTCGGTTAAGTCGTTGAAACTATGCAATACCTAATCCAGGAATTTCCGATACTGTATAATATACATTTTGTGATTCATGTATACATACATCATAATTAAAAATGGGGCACAAGATTTCAATATTTTATGTTATATCAAAAGTAGTTTACTTACAATAAAAATAATACCGTGTGTGTAGTCGCGGGCTAGGCATGGGGAGTAAGAATTACAACATCGCGTGGGCCAGCTGGCTGAAATGAAATAACAGAGCTGGGATGCTCCACCGACGGCGAATTTACGGCTGCCAGTGTTGTCATATCTATCGCGCTACGTGAATGTACATGCCTAATGGGAAATTACACGCACGGTATAATATAGGTAGGTAAGTAACAGTTTATTAGAAATATTTTACGCATATGATTATTGCGATACTTATGTACACGCAGTCACCTTAAACTCACCACTGTTAGAGTTGCTTCCCTTTCTAACCTTACTTGTAGTGGTGCGTGTTAGAAAGAGAGCATCTCCAATAGCTGTGAGTTTAAGGTGGCGTCGGTTGTACATATAAGCTCGATGTCCATATTTAGCCTTTCCTATAGCAAATAATCCGCTTTTGTATAAATCATAAATCAAAGGAGATATAGAAATAAAAGAACTAAAGCAGGCTAAAATATTTATTTATTTTTACGAAACCTTTTTAATAAAAACATATACCTATCTAGTAGACTTAAATTTCATATGAATATTTTATTATATATCTAAATTAAATGAAAAACAGCATACTTAATTTATAAAACTGTGCATAAGGCAGATTAGAAAATATGCATACGGTTTGAAAGGACCATTTTAGTCATGACGTCAAAACTAGTGGAATCTGTAGTGGAAGACTTAAACAAATTGAACGTTATGACTACGGAATGTTAACACTATGAAAATATAACTCTAAATTTTGTAGAGGTGTGAACTTGCATCAAAATTTAAGGTCCTATGAACTACGTAACATTTTGAAAATATGTAGAATTCATTATACGCGAATAAAAGCCTTTAAATATTTGATATAGAGACCATTTAACATTTAATCATTTAATCGAAGTAACCCAGACAGCAGACTAACGCTATTTTTTGGTAACATTGGACAACGACGTCAAGTGACGAATAACGTAACGTCATATTTGTGATGAAATTATGACGTCATTTTGAGACGTCGATTTGACGTATTAATGGAGTAATTTTTTAAAATTTTAGACGAGTTTATGCGTTACCACGTAGTTTGTTGCAGAAATTCATTCAGTAAACATCGATTGCTGGATCTTATAACGGTCAGGTTAAAGACTATTATTCTCTGGCTGTGCCGAGATAGCATAAAAACCAGTGGGTGCTGAACCTATTAATTGTCCATTCGTCTATGCATCGGCTCATCCTGTAACCCACCATACATTGAAAAATGGAGACCTCTTAGAGCCCTTTAAGATTCAAATGTACAGTTATTTCAATTAATAAAAAATTGCTTACATGTGCTGTCAAATTGACGTCAATTTAACGTCACACAATGACGTCTCTAGGCTGTGACACAATCACGTCATTTTTACGTCATTGTTACCTCATTCCAGAGGTCGAAATGACGTATCAAGTGAACAAAAGCTGACGCCGAAATGACGTCAGTGGGCTGTCTGGGAATTTTTTTCCTTATGCATAATGGACATAAAGTTTACAACAACATGAAAAATTTTCAGTTGAAAACCTCCTCCTTTTTAAAAATTTTTGAAATCGTTTAAAAATGGTACACAAAGCTCGGCATATTTAGTTATATATAAGTACATCTTATAATGTAAACTGCTTGTAATCGTTTAAACAATTCATGAAAGTATTTTCCACTGTCGAGGGCCCATCTAAAAATATTTAATGGTTTAATGCAATATGCTAGCCTAGCACATTGATTAATTACTTACCAAATGGATACCATTTGGGTGCCGATTTTTCAGCGTCTTGCCGGGCAGAGGCTACTGCCTGCCTAATAGCTAGTGGTATGGAAACGGCTAAACAAAATGGTGGTTCACCAGTAGCTGAAATTTGATTGATTTTGTTTAGTTTATTACGTGTTTGTACTTGAATTAAATATCAGAGACGACAAGCAAATTGGATATTTTATATAATTTATTTTCAATTAAAATTGAATCGAGAAAAGCACCGGCAGATGGACTTATGAATTATATTTATGGATTATTGTCGTTTGTTTTACTCTGTTTTAAAATCACGCCTTAAATTATACAGAAATGTGTTTCTTGTTTTGTTCGATAAAATTCTGCCGGCGCAGGACTCTCACTCAGAAATGTTTCTAATTAGAAACTTTCCATGGGCTGCGGGATGGGAAAATAGAAGGGTCGATCACGCCAATTAAATGAAATAATAGAATAGGTACGCAGTTCTTTTGCTGTTTTAGTTAAATAGAATAGACAGATTTAAATATTCGCTTAATAGCATATGCATTTTCTATGGATCTTCTAGAATAAGTGTAATTGCAGATTACAATGAGTTTTGAGCAAAGATTCCAATTAAATCCTAGATTTTCTAGGTTTAACTCATTAATCGAAAGGCATTTTGCTCTATATATCTCAGGGTTCAACCTTTCAAAAAGTAAACATTTAAACATCTTACTACTTTAATTTCTCGAGGAGTAATCATCTAAATACTTAAACCTCAGGACATTCTCACGTAATCAGGTAGCAAACTGACGTCATTTTGACGTCACATTTTGGTAACAACAAGTAGGTTTGATACATATTAATTTTGACAGCGTCTCTTATTGTTTTTGTTTTAATAAAAGCCTAGTTTGAAAAATTGTACATTCCTAAATCATAATTTAAATTGGTTGCATTAAACATTTTAAAACCAAATATCTCGAAAACGGTTACTTGTAGCGATATTTAGAAGGTATACATTTTTTACGTAAGAAAGACAGGAACATAGGAATTTTAATTTTACAAAATTTAAAAAAAAATCGCCAAGGATATATGACATAAACAACACGCAATCTACAGTAGGTGGCGACCTCTACAAATAACGGAAGAATTATGAACAGATTTGAATCCCTGGCCTTAAAAAATCCCCAATCACCAAATTTTGTTAAAATATTTTTTATGAAATTAATGAAATTATTATTATAAAAATAAATATTATTATATAATATATAATAAAGATAAATAAATTATTAAAAAAAAAACCAAAACAAAAATTTAACTTTGGCACCCTCCCAGCAAAGACAAATACCTCTCTGATACATAAACCAGAGTCACATATAGGTACCGCGTCACTTGAGAATTACATAGCGACTCACATAGGTATCTGCATTTGAGATAGCTCAAACAGTTCCAAATGTGGGTCAGTCAACTTGGCCCCTCCCAGTTACTTTTTCTTCTCCAATTTGCTAGCACACAATGTTTAGACCTAGCACACTCTAGCATAACCATTTTTAAAGCTAGCACATCCCCGAGCAAATAATAAATAGGGGTTGTTTTCGGGGGGGGGGGGACAAGTTGACCCTAGCCCAACCCCTAGTTATTTTTTCCTCTCGAATTTGCTAGCATATAATGTTTAGACCTAGCACACCCTAGCACAACTACTTTCAAAGCTAGCACACATACAGGGGCGGTAATATACAGGGTGTAAATTTTTTCCTCAGCCCCCCCCCAGTTATTTTTTTCTCTTTAATTTGCTAACACGCAATGCTTATCCCTAGCAGAACCACTTTCCAAGCTAAGGCTCCTACAGGGTCGAAAATATATAGGGTAGAAATTTTGTCCCCGCCCACAGATATATTACATTTTCTATTATTGCTCAGATTACCTTACCAAAAATGATCACATATATAATAGACGGTTGAAATAGAGAGGTTAATATAGAGGATTGAAATTTATTTGTTAGCCCCCATGTACTTCTTTTCTCTTTGACAGCACGCAATGTTTGCACCTAGCACAACAACTAAATAATTAAATAAATAGATTAAACTTTATTTCATGAATAACTTTTATAACCATTTTAGTAAATATAATAACACACCACAAAAATAATAATGACATACTTAAAATATAATATACAGTGTTTTTCAAAATGCTCTCATCATGGTGGGAAAATTTTTATTATTGTTTCCATAGAAAATTAAATGGACAGTCAATATCTCCTGAACTGCTTGAAGTTAGAAAAAATGTCCAATATAAAAATTGTACGAGATTTAGAGTGATATATTTGAAAATTATTCTGACATCTACAGAATGTTTGACATAGTGGTGGCAAGCATTTACTTGGAATTTTTCGATGGAACCCCCAGTAGTAATTTATACTTGACTCCTAGTTCTCTATACTGGCATATACCATTTTTGAATTTTCACTGCAGTGCCACGTTGTTCCATTTTTTTCGATAAAGAAATGCATTAATAAAAGTCAAGAATAAGATCTCCAAAAAATTATTATTATTATTATTATTATTATATTATCGACGAAGTTACGACTTTCTTCAACCAATATCTCGAAATCCTGTCATTAAATTTTTTTGTGACTTTGGAGACTTTTGAGGTAGTTCATAACAACTACCTCTGTGCAAAATTTCAGCTCCCAGGAGTGAAAGCCAAATTGCATTTAAAAGGTGCTTTATGAAAATGCATTTTTTGGAGATTTTATTCTTGACTGTTGTTAATGCATCTTTTTATAAAAAAAAAAAAATGGAATAACGTGGCAACCCTGCAGTGAAAATTTAAAAATGATATATGCCAGTATAGAGAACTAGGAGTCAAATATAAATATATAAATTACTACTGAGGGTTCCATCGAAAAATTCTAAGTAAATGCTTGCCACCATGTCAAACATCCTGTAGATGTCAGAATAATTTTCAAATATATCACTCTAAATCTCATACAATTTTTATATTGGACATTTGTTTCTAATTTCAAACAGTTGAGGAGATATTGACTGTCCATTTAATTTTCCATAGAAACAATAATAAAAATTTTCCCACCATGATGAGAGCTTTTTGAAAAACACTGTATATTATATTTTAAGTATGTCATTATTATTTTTGTGGTGTGTTATTATGTTTACTAAAATGATCGTAAAAGTTATTCATGAAATAAAGTTTAATTTATTTATTTATTTAATTATTTAGTTGTTGCGCTAGGTGCAAACATTGTGTGCTGTCTTTGAGAAAAAAAAGTGCATAGGGGCTAACAAATAAATTTCAGCCCTCTATATTAACCTCTCTATTTCAACCCTATTATATATGTGATTATTTTTGATAAGGTAATCTGAGTAATAATAGAAAATGTAATATATCTGTGGGCGGGACAAAATTTTTACCCTGTATATTCTCGACCCTGTAGGAGCGTTAGCTTGGAAAGTGGTTGTGCTAGGGTGTGCTAGGTATAAGCATTACATGTTAGAAATTCAAGACAAAAAAATAACTGGGGGCTGAGTAAAAAATTTACACCCTGTATATTACCGCCCCTGTAGGTATGCTAGCTTTGAAAGTAGTTGTGCTAGGATGTGCTAGGTCTAAACATTATGTGCTAGCAAATTCGAGGGAAAAAAATAACTGGGGGGGGGGGGGGCTAGCGTCAACTTGACCCCCCTGAAAACAACCGCACGGGGGTGTGCTAGCTTTAAAAATGGTTGTGCCAGGATGTGCTAGGTCTAAACATTGTGTGCTAGCAAATTGGAGAAGAAAAAAGTAACGGGGAGGGGCAAGTTGACTGACCCTCCAAATGTCCACATTGGAAACATCGCACTGTGAATTAAAAACCGCTGCCCAAGGAATCACTACTTCCACATCCAGATTCTCTATCCAAGTCAGTCACAACGAAAAAACTTTGTATGTGAAAATAATTGTTTATGGAACTTTAATAATATAATATTTGCAATCCTCTACACCAAAAACCCATAAAACGATACCCCACATCGGTAGTGGGGTGGGGGTGGTGATAGAGGGGTGGTAGTGGGGGGGTGGATAAAGTAAAAAAATATTTTGAGGTTTCTGGTTCCTGTACATAAACTAAATCACATTTTTTTTTCATCCCCTTTAATAAGGAGGTGGGGGTGGTAATGAGGGTGGCTAATGCCAAAAATTTTTTTGAGACCTTAGCTTCTCTTGTATATACTAAATACCAATTTCATGGACTCTTACCTGCTTGATTTACCCATTTACCCCAAATTTACCCCAATTTACCCCCCAACCCTTCGTCGGAACAAGATGAAAATATAATCTAGTTCTAGAACTCGTTAAAGTACATATGTGTACCAAATTTCAAGTCAATATCTTAAACAGTTCCAGAGTAAACGTGCGCACAAAAAAAAGTTACAGACAGGCCGATAGACCGACAGACAGACCGACAGAAATTTTTTTTTCGCTCAAACTTAAAATCTCGACGTTTCATGACATTTTAAGCCTATTTGGACAATAAAAATTTTTAAAAATTTTTTTGTCGTTACTATACTTCCACTGGACGTGGAAGTAAAATTAACTTACATTGACATCACATGAAAATTTATATATGCTAAATCTCGTTTGTTGTTAGATGTAAGTCACAACAGCATCACTTTGTGAGATAATAAGAGACTCGCAGTACTGACATTTTTTTACATATTCGGCATCAATTGAACTCTCATGCATGTTAACAATGTCGTCTCTCCTTTCGGATGGAAGAAAAATGAAGAATATATAGTAGTTTCATATATATATATTATTTACATTAACATATCTAATATTATTTACCACACTCCAATTTACTCTCACAAGGGTTGCCTGCAAATTATAATGTTTATAAAATTATTAAATTCTTTTTACTTCCACATCCACTGGAAGTATAGTAACGACAAAAAAAATTTTAAAAAATTTTTATTGTTCAAATAGGCTTAGAATGTCACGAAACGTCGAGATTTTAAGTTTGAGAAAAAAAATTCTGTCTGTCGGTCTGTCTGTAACTTTTTTTGTGCGCACGTTTACTCTGGAACCGTATGAGATATTGACTTGAAATTTGGTACACATGTACTTTAACGAGATCTAGAACTAGATTATATTTTCATCTTGTTCCGTCGAAAGGGGTAAATTTGGGGTAAATAAGTAAATCAAGCAGGTAAGAGTCCATAAAATTGGTATTTAGTATATACAAGAGAAGCTAAGGTTTCAAAAAAAAAAATTGGCATTCTCCACCTCCTTATTAAAGAGGATGAAAAAAAATTGTGATTTAGTGTGTGTACAAGAACCAGAAACCTCAAAATATTTTTTTACTTCATCTACCCCCACTACCACCCCCTATCACCACCCCCACCCCGCTACCGATGTGGGGTATCGTTTTATGGGTTTTGCAAGTTTCAAAACACACTGCTTGGAGTTAACGATTTGTAATATTGTAAAACTATATATAATAACGCGCTGCAGCTAGCCGCTTCGGCTAGCGGGTTCCTATCAAGTGACGTCACGGCCGATATTCGACCGCGGGTGCGGTCCATTTTTATGATTTTTTTTAGACGATTTATAGGTTTCACAAAATTCTAGTTTTTTGCACAGGGTCTTAAAATGATAAGATCTTTCCGATAATCAAATAAAAAAAAGTGCTAAATGAGCCCATACCAGTCCAAATTTCAATAAGAAATATCGATTTGTTTATTTATAAGTGACCTAAACATAAAAACTAACGTATCTCAGCTCCAAATGTAAGTAGCGAGCACGGTCCTACGTTGGGGTTAATGGGGGTAATTATCCCCCCCCCCCCCAGAAAGGACACAAAAGGAAGAAAATATTAAGTTTTTTATAACTTCATCAACTCTATACAACAAAAACGAACAAAAAATACGACTTATTACAAATTACCCCCTCCAGAATAAAAATCCAGGACCGCCCCACAGTGGTTCAGAGAGCGAATTTAGCTTATCAAAAGTGCTCGACTCATGTCGCGCCGAATGACGTCATTACTCACCATAAGCCTTTCGAAGACGATAGACTGTCGTACACAGGTAGCATTTGCTTGTATTCGATATATAAGTAGTGGCCGAAAAAAACATAACTACCCTAATAGCACAGGACATCTAATGGATGTCCGATTAAGATCCAATGATTGTACAAATGTCCATGGACATTGGATAGACGTCCTATGGATGCTCATTTTATGTACGTACAAGGACGTCTCTATGGGGTATTGAATGGACATTCTAGGGACGTCCATTTACTGTACGTGAATGTACAAATACTTTATATGTTCCTGCTTGGACAAAACTAATGGATGTTCCGCTAAAGCCCATTTATTGTACAAACGTTCATAGTAAATAAATTAACGTCCCATAATTGTCCCTTTTATGTACATAAAGGACATCTTCTATGGACATCCATTTATAATGTACATAAAAGAAAGCACATTTTATGTTCCTATTTGAGCAACCAGTGAATATGTCCCGTTAAAGTCCATTTATTGTACAAATATGCACCAAAGATAAATGGATGTCGCCTATTGTATATTTTATGTATGTAAAACGATATCATCTGTGTATGTTTTATTTGTTCCTACGTGGACGTGGACAGTATAATATCCATTATAAACTTTGTATTTTTTTCATTTGGAAGATACTGGCAAATTTGACTCTGCAAAATCCAAAGCCCTGTCTATTTTAACTTAAACCTTAAACCATGTTGTGCGCACGCGCTTCTCTTTCGACTTTCTTTCATGGCATACTAAAGAAGGAGATATTTAATAATTTTTAGAGTTGAAGAAAAAAGTGCGAAGTGAAGTGTAAAATATCTATATATAGCTACCCCCAAATTATCCACGTATGTCTTTATTTGCATGATGTCTTTGTGGTGGATTTTTAAATATGAAAAATGAGAAAGTGAACAAAACGGTAAGTTTGAGGGATAGGTTATATATTTTCGAGGACGAATGAAAAACTCAAGTATGTTTATTATACCTATAATTACTACTAAATATTTCTCTAGTTAATCCTAGTATACCCGGACACCAAGTGCATGTCTTTTGTTTTTAAATATAGCCCTCTCCCGCACAAAGTCACTTTAAGCCTTCAGGGATAAAGGCGTTCCATTGCCTGTAGTTTTTTATGTGTGACCTATTTTGAAAATTTGAATTATTATATAGTATATTATTTCACTCATTCCAAAAAATTAAAATAGAATTTCAAACACACAGTCTTAAAATACTTAGTGCACAACAGAGTTAGTGTAATAACGGTAAAAATTTTTAGCCGCAGCACGGGCGTCTTTTTCAAAGTCTGATGATCATTTCGAGGGATTTTCTATGAATTAGTTCCAGTACGCCAAAACCGGGCATATGACAGGCAAACATTGATTTTTGGTTGAAAAATACAAGATACCTAATTACCAAATGACATTTTTTATTATTAAATAAGTAGTTCTAATAAGTTAATATTATTATTTGATAAATAAATATTTTTTAATACATAAAGCATTCGTATTTTATTCTATAAATTAGATATGCTACGTTTGCTATACTAAACTTAATATCAATAGGTAAAAATTTAAATATACAGTACTAGGAGTCTGCTATAAAACTGTTTTTTAAAATACTTTGAAATAGGAAAGGGGACAGCCAATAGAACTATTAATGTCCTAAATTCTTTCATGTTAAACACGTCGGAGACAGTAAAGACTCTATTCTATCCGCTGCCCTTCTTTTCTATCTCATTATGAAGTGACATACATAATAATATAACTGTTTCGATCTGTACATATGGTAAAACAGTGATGGTACTAGTGAAGATCGTTTCGCATATTTTTTTCAAAGATCATCATACAGTACACCAAGTCTGCACCATATGAGAAACTCTGTTGTTATTGACTTTCTGAAAAATTTCACTTTTGATAAAAGTTAGTGAATATTCTCAAACGAAAAAGTGGATGCAAAAATTTGTGTTAGTCCTGGCGCTTATGTCGGAAAATTAATTTTTTGAAGATATCGAAAAATGTTATTTCAAGAAGTTGCTTACAATACGAAGTTATAACTAAATATCAAATTTGGCTGTTCTATTTTAAAAATAAAAATTTTCTACTTTTTTACGCATAATTCCTGAACTATTTTGATATTTTTTTGTTATCAATTAATATCTTTAATAGTTTCAGATTAAGTAATGGATCTTTAAATAAATTTTAGGAGTACTTTTTCAACAAATAATTTTGGAAAAAACGTTGTATTTTGCGAAGTTGTTCTCTCTTTTCCAATTTTAACTTTTTCAAGAATTAATCATAAAAGAGTGGACAATTTTTATTTTTAAACTAGAAGAATCCAATGTACATTATCAATAACTTCTTAAAATAAAATTTTTCGATATCTTTAAAAATAATAAGGGTGGTGTACTATTGAGCCAATTTCAAAAAATTTAATTTTCCAACTTAAGCACCCGGACTAGTACAAATTTTTGCAGTCACTTTTTCATTTGAGAACATGCACTAATATTTATTAAAAATAAAATTCTTCAGAAAGTCAGTAACAGCAGAGTTCCCCATACAGATTTTTCTGGCAGACACTGTAGGAGTTATATTTGTAACTCGAAGATAAGCTTCATTAGAATATTTCAGTAAGTAAATAATTGAACATTACATGAAAATAAATTATTTGTTCCTGCGATTTGTTCCTTGCGAAATGTGAGATTGCAATGCAATATTGTCGCATGGACATTAGGGCCATTGCATCGATGTTACAACAAACTAAATATTGATTCCTAGAATGTCACAGTTTCCAAGATTTCGTGTTTGTTCACTAATATATTTTTATTGCTCCAAATAAGGACAATTTTTATGGGTCCAAATAATGTCCACCATGGACCATCATGGTGGAGGGCATTTGTACAGAAAATGTATGTTAGTTTAATTGGTCCAAATAATGTCCACCGTTTAAGGTCCAACATTGGACTTCCATAAATTATCCAAAGTTGTGACATTTGGGCGTCCCTGGGACGTCCATAGGACGTCGAACTTTACAAAAAATGCATGGCCATAGGACGTCCCGAATGTCCCGTAGGGACGTCCACTGGACATCCATAGGATATCCATGTGCTATTAGGGTAGTTAAACTCATCCATTTTCAACTCGTATCAGTCACTTGTTTTTGACTGTTGTTGTTACATGTGTTTAAAGAGAAAAGTGAAAACTTTTTATTATGGACCGTGCTAGTCACGGCATGTACTTAGTATACTGTATATTATTTATTGAATTCATTATCGTTTTTCTCGGCTGATGGATAATATTAATCGGAAATAAAAACAATTAAAATGAAAAGTTTGACAAAGCTTATATTTTGTGGAACTTCATGGAACCTTCTAATTTCCTATGCATATTAGGGCAGCAACGCACTACTGCGGCCACGGCCACGACCAACGGCTGGTTGTGGCCGTGGCCGCAGTAGTGTCCTCTGGCCGTCCTTGCCCTACTTGGTGAGGCGTTTCATTGAAATATATAGATTCTCTTAGGATATTGGATAACATTATTTACACTTATTTCGAATCTAATCAATAAATGGTATAATTTGAACTGTTGTATGACTGACTTTCAGTTTTATCCCTCAAGGGCTTTTGTGTGTTATGCCGGAATTCAGTATCGGGTGTCTCCAGACACTCATAATTTTGTAACTCAATAGCCGGTCTCTTCACGAAGACTCGAGAGGGATTTTTTTATGAAGGAAAATTAGAGGCCTCTAAGCCATAAGATCCATTAAATTGTTGGGTAAATAAGATAAAGTATATCAAGAGATAAACCAATTTTGTGGAGAGCGCCGTTAGCTACGGTAAGTGCAGCTTTTACCTTTCTTCTCTATCAAAATATCTCATAAATATATATAGAACCCGCTTGGGAGTGGAAAACTACATACGAACAATGGAGAACGCGACTGGCGCCCTTTAATAAACAAATTGGTGTCGCGTCCTTCAGATGCAGTGTGTAGGGTTCTTCCACACTAACACGGTAAAAATTTGAGACCAATTCATTCGTCAGTTTTTGAGTTAGAGCGAGTTACACCAAAGAATAATTGTTTTATTTATCAAATTGATTCCGAGAACTAGAGAAGTGGTACGCGAAAACTGCTGGTGTTAAATAATTATCTACAGTAATTACCCGACGGAGCATTATGAAATTCAGTAGGGTTGTATTCTGATGGTAAACGAAGTAATTAAAGAAAAGGCAAGTGGATCCATAAAGGAATGCGATTTGACGACTTGCCGAGTCTTTCCGTACGTATGAACATTTTAACTGACGATGACGTATGGCAATTTTCAATAACAATTTTAGTACTTACTAAAAATTCAAATTAATCTAAAATTGGTACCATATATTAGAGTAGAATCCTCCTTATTCAATGCGCTATACTTAAAATCGATTCCTGCAGAATTAACCAATTAAAAATGAATTTTATTAGCTAAACTGAGCGCTGGCGTGCTGAGCGAGAATAGAGCACACACCCAGTAGGGTCAACTGTTAAAGAAATGAAGGAGGAAAATAATATTTGGCAGAAGAAAGAAACTTAACTTACTTTCAATTATACAGGGTGTCCCATAAGTAATTGTACACAGAGCAATGGCAGATTCCTTACGTCAAAATATTACGATTTAACCAAACTTACCTTAGTCCAAAAGTTGATAATAAAAAAGATACAAGGTGTCAAAGTTAAATTTTTTGTTTCTTTTCTTTTAAATAATTTCTTTAAAAATTTAAATATTTTAACAAAATTTAGTGACTTGGGGTTTTTTGAGGCGAGGGATTCAAATATGTTCATAGTTTTGCTGTTGTTTGTAGAGGGCGCCACCTACGGTAGTTTGCGTGTCGTTTATACGTCATATTTTTTTTGGCGATTTTTTAAAAAATTTTTAAAATAAAAATTCCTGTTTTCCTGTCATTTTTACGCAAAAAAGGCATACTTTCTAAATGTCGCTACGAGTAACCGTTTTCGAGATATTTGGTTTTAAAGAATTCAATGCAACCAATTTAAATCATGATTTAGCGATGTACGATTTTTCAAAGTAGGCTTTGATTAAAACAAAAACAATATGTTAAATCGCTTTTGCCAGTGGCGTACAACATAATTGATAAACCCCTTCACCCCTCCTAAATTACATATTACGTCACTGTGCGAATATCAATTTCAACTACTTAATTCATATTTTCCAATGTCTTATACGTAACATATGCACTCTTGTTAAGAACCCATAAAGTGGATAATTGTCGAGATATTAACCATTAAGGAGGTAAAAACACAGTACTTGATTAATTAGAATAATCAGTCATTACAGCAAGAAAATAAATTTTATTACATAATAATATTGCATAATTACTTTAATAAATTTTCAAAATGCGCTCCACCAACATCGATACATTTCCTTATTCTTTTTGTTAAAGATTGTCTAACTTTAAAAAATATGGCAGGTTGATTTCTATTAAACTGTGCGGCATTTTGTATTTGTTGCCATAATTCCTGTCGATTATTAATTGTTTGGGAATAAACCAATGTCTTCATATGTCCCCAAAAGTAAAAATCCATAGGATTGAAATCAGGGCTACGAGCTGGCCATCGAAATTCACTTCCCCTTCCAATCCACCTATGAGGAAACTGCAAATTTAAATAATTGCGGACTTCAAGGGAATAGTGAGGTGGAGCTCCATCCTGCATAAACCATAAATTCTGTCTTATGTTTCTGGGCCATGTATTCATTTCATCATAAAGTTCAGTTTGCAAGAAGTTCAGATATGAAGCACCATTTAAGTTTGGTGGTAATTCATATGGCCCCAATAACTGATCTCCCCTAATTCCACACCAAACATTAATTTTGAATTCTTGTTGAAAATGTGATTCCCTAGGTGTATGTTGATTTTCCACATCCCAGTAATGGAAGTTCCTCCAGTTAAATACTCCTCTTCGGGTGAAAGTTGCTTCATCCGTAAATAAAATATTTTCGATAAAATTACGATTTGTTTGTTTATTTTGAAGAAATTGTGAAAATTCTACACGTGCGGGAAGATCCCTAGGTAACAAATTCTGTACCGGAATAAAATGAAATGGTCTCAAATCTTCTTTGTGAAGTATTCTAAATATGGAAGATTTACTTACTCCAGTAATTGCAGACAATCGCCGTGTGGAAAGTTCAGGATCTTCAGCAATTCGAACTAAAATTTCATCCTCCTGATCGGCGGTAATTCTTTTTGGACGCCCTATGTGGCTCTTGGGACGAAACTCGCCACTTTCTCCTAATATGTCATAGATATTTTTAAATGTTTGATGGTTTGGTAGGGTCCTGTTGGGATATAATCGTAGATATGTACGGCGGGCACGTCTACCACAACAATTTTCTTGTGCGTAGACGCATACCATATCTCGCATTTCACTGTTTGAAAAGTTGTTGTGACGAGGCATGATTAATCCAAACAAATTTAAAAATTCAGTGATTATCTAAATCCAATCAACACAATACAATAATACCTAATTGACACAAGCCACCTAGATTTGGGTACAACAATCGTACATCCCTAAATCATTTAAATTGGTTGCATTGAATACTTTAAAACCAAATATCTTGGAAACGGTTACTCGTAGCGACATTTAGAAGGTATGCCTTTTTTACGTAAAAATGACAGGAAAATGGGAATTTTTATTTTAAAATTTTTTTAAAAAATCGCCAAAAAAAGTATGACGTTTAAACGACACGCAAACTACCGTAGGTGGCGCCCTCTACAAACAACAGCAAAACTATGAACAGATTTGAATCCCTCGTCTCAAAAAACCCCCAATCACCAAATTTTGTTAAGATATTTAACTTTTTAAAGAAATTATTAAAAAAAAAACAAAAAAAAATTTAACTTTGACACCCTGTATCTCTGTTATTATCAACTTTTGGACCAAGGTAAGTTTAGTTAAATCGTAATATTTTGACGTAAGGAATCTGTCATTGCTCTGTGTACAATTACTTATGGGACACCCTGTATACAGGTTGGTTGCTCATTTTTTATGAATTATTTTTTTGCTGTGACCACGCTGTGTATTTTTCATTTAGTAGTATACCAGGTTTGTTTCCTTGGCAATAGCATCAACTACATGCCAAATATTATGTTCCCCTATCGTTTCTTAATTAATTATTAGGGGCGAGTTTAGAGGCGGCTTGACTATAAATATATTTCGATACATAGAGTTACGCAACGTTCACAGACTGACAGGCTGACGGAATGGAAAGACCTTCATTTTCGCAATCTGAAACGGAATATCCAAAGGAGGAAAGTAAAAAGTGTGATTTTCAATAATCCAACGAATAGAATATTTTTTGTCTTTCGTTAATTAATGAAAATAAAACAGACACTCAACTTTCTGTAAATAATTTCTAACATGGACTGATAATTGGACATCTGTAATGAAATCTTGACTATTCCCAATATTCAAAATAGGCACAGTCGATAGTGAAGTCACAGATTACTTATAGTCATACCTACTTGCTACTGTTCAGTGTACTTGCTTTATAGGATTAATCTTAAAATCGAGGTAAACTGTTAATTCAAACTCTAATTTTAAATTATGACAAGTTCTATTAGATTTCTCTTCAAGAAAACTACCTTTAGACTTTAAAATTCCAACTGGATTAGGATTATTCTTTGGAAATTTTACACGAAAATCGATTGGAATATCTTTTACTCCCGGTGGCTTATAATTCCACGTTCTGTTGGTCAGTATTTCTCCATTTTCACCAACAACAGTTTGCTCTGTTGTAAAATATCCCAAACCCATGATAAAAGCTCCCTCAACTTGTCCAATGTCTATCTGAGGACTTATACTGTTTCCAACGTCTTCGAGTAAATCTACGCGACAGATCTGATGTTGCCCAGTCAATACATCTAATTCTATTTCAGTACAGCATACACCGTATACATCATAACTCTTCAGTTGAGGATCTTTTGGTGAACACCTAAAATAAACTTTACGTTATATATATGTATATCCATAATATGAGCTGGTATTACATTGAAGATGCAGAGAGATTGATGAATTCCTGATGGCATTTCTTAACTAACTCTTCCCAAGTTGGGTTAATCATTGCATCTCTGATGGGTTTCATCCTGGCCAAAAGTTCATCACATGCTTTTAGAATAGCCTAAAAACTCGAGTGAACTAGAGTTAGTCTTATAATACATAATTCCAATTCTTTACCCAACACACAGATTCACTTGTCATGCTTGCTCCAGTCATTGATGAATTAGGAGAGACTAAATTATTACTTGGCTTAACTGAAACTTTATCTACGGATATTCCCAATTTGTAAGCACATGTCTGCGCTGCCTGAAAGAATCGACTAACAATAAGAAAAGTAGTTTAAAAAACCTAAATTCATACTTTTGTGTTTATGCCCTGTCCAATCTCCACTCCACTATGTGATATTGTAACACCTCCATCGGAATGGTATATAGAAACAATGACACCATAACTGAAAAAGAAAGTAAAGGGAAAAACCATGGGCACTATGGATAATCCTTTCTTCTTCCAACGATTTTCCTAAAATATTTATTTAATTAAAACATTGTCGTCATTTAGTGTCTATAATGTATGAAAGCGTAGAAGGGCAACAAAAACATTTTTTAAAGTCGTGTTAAAAGTCTTATCTGAGCATTTACAATCAATATTGAGATTAAGAAAAAGTATACTGTGTGGGACACGTAGATTTCCGGATACATTTTAAGAGAGATATGGATGTGGATATAGATATGATGTCATCGCTGCGTCAAACAATATTCTTTTTTCTAATTTATAGTTTAGAATTTCGTAGGGAATGGACTCAAATGGAAAACAGAGGAAACTGTTACGACCAAACAGAAATCTATTTATCTATTTATATTTAAAACGTAAAAGTATGTAATATAAAACTATTTTGATTCAAAAGTCATACAGCGGAAAGTCTAAGAATGCTTAATGAAAAAATTAAGTACACACTAATCATTAAGTATGAGAAACAACATTTTTTTAACAGTACTATTATCTCGGAAGTTGTGTCAGAATTCTAAGATGAAAGTCAAAATTTGTTTATTTATTACGTTAGTTACATCACGCCACAGTTAAAACCAAGTACGGAGTGGGAAAAAATACATAATATACCAAGACTAAAAAATAAACATTAGAAATAAAGAGAGATGGCTAAGAAAAGATACAATTAATGTTTGTAATATTTGAGTGAAATATATCAAGCTGGTCTTCAATTGACATAGAGAGAACTTCAAAACGTTTGTTCATGGTGTGGGAAAATAGAAGGTTTTATGATTACGTGTTGGAAATGATGGTTCATGAAAATTTAGCATATTCAAGTTATTTGGGCAATTAACCAGATTATGAATTAATTTGTGCAAAAACAAAAGAGAAGAACATTTCCTGCGGTCATGTATGCTAAGAAAACCAAATCTATTTAGAAACTGTCTATACTCAAAGCCAGTAGGAGGATATACATTATCAATTTTATATGAAGGATATTTTAGATGGTGCACGTTGAATATTTTCTATATAATTACAATATTTATATTAGCCAGGATTCCAAATAAGAGAGGCGTATTCAAGTCTGGATTTAACAAATGAGGTGTAAAGCAAATTCAACAATTCAACATCATCAAAACCATTTGAATTTCTGAGTTTACAAAACTCAAACTTCTATAAGCGGTTCAACTGATAATCAAACAGCAATGGGTGTTTTTTTCTGCTGAAAGACAAAACGTTACATTTGGTTATGTTTGCGGGCAGATTATTTCGAATGCACCATAGTCGTCGTCTGAATCAACAGTACAAAACTATTTCATATCATCAGCATATAGCAGACAGTTGACATCAACCAGGTGACTATATCATTAATAAATAAGATAAATAATAGAGGCCCCAGTATTGAGCTCTTGGACACTCTAGATATAACTAGAACTTGATCAGACTTAAAGCCACGATAATCTACGTATTGGTTCATTCCAGTTAGAAAAGATGACAACAGGGAAGTTAACAGGTGCGAAAAATCTAATATCTTAAGCTCATTGAGAATAATAATCGGTGAGTATAACGTCAACTTGTCTGGCAGCATAAATTTGTTATTGTTGATCTACCCTTTACAAAGCCATGCTGAAAAATACTGAGCTGTCCTCGTATATTGTATAAATTTTGTCATATAAAGAAATTTCATAGACCTTGGCGAAATTCCAAATTTTTGTAATAGAACAATAGTATATAACGTAACCCTTATCACCTTTTTTTAAAAATTGGACATACTCTGTATAATATCCATCAGTCCCGAAATAGGTCTGATTTTAAACATGAATTTAAAAAAATAATGATTAGAGGATAGACAAAAGCGTAAGCACAATCTCCAATAATGAAGACCTTACTGAATTTAGGCTGGGATAAATGTAAAAAAAATGTAAACTTTTATTTCAGAATTTTTAGTTGTCAGTGGATAAAGTAAAAAATATTTTGAGATTCCTGGTTTTTGTACACACACTAAATCAAAGTTTTTTTTCATCTTTAGTAATGGGGTGGGGGTGGTAATGGGGGTGGCTAATGCCAATTTTTTTTTTTGACACCTTAGCTTCTCTTGTATATACTAAATACCAATTTTATGAACTCTTACCTGCTTGATTTACCTATTTACCCCAGATTTACCCCAATTTACCCCCCTATCCTTCGACAGAACAAGATGAAAATATAATCTAGTTTTAGATCTCGTTAAAGTACATATGTGTACCAAATTTCAAGTCAATATCTCAAACGGTTCCAGAGTAAACGTGCGCACAAAAAAAAGTTACAGACCGACGGACAGACAGAAATTTTTTTTTTGCTCAAACTTAAAATCTCGACGTTTCATGACATTCTAAGCCTATTTGAACAATACAAATTTTAAAAAAAATTTTTGTTGTTATGACCCTTCTGCTCTTTCGTAGTAATGTACCATATTGAATTTTGTTATGTTAGTTTTGCGTTGATTGGTATTAGCCCATATATTTAATTCTTCCATGTATCTAAATAATGCAGGGTGCTTTTTGCTCATATTAGCAATTCTAAATTCCAGAGGATCCATGTTCATTGACATAGCTGTATGTTCCATTATGGCTTCGACCATAGCTAAACCTTCAGCGGAACCTAATAAGGTCACAGTTGTGGTAAAATATGGATTATTTGTATTAAATTTTATCTCACCTGGTGCTCTAATATAGCAGCTAGGGTGCATATCGGTATTAGTAATATTTGAATTCGTATACCAATTTTCAGAGTTGTAAGTTTCAAGATACGTCTCAAATAGAAGAAACATAACAGGCTCGTTTCCTCCTGAACCATGATCGTAGTATAATGTATTGTTAAGGTACTGAATAATGCCGTTCTCATCGGTGGCAACTTCGTAATCACTAGATAATGGATATCTTTTACCAATGACGTTCATGTTTGTTTCCAAGGGCATCCATAGCTTCACTGGCTTTCTAAGTTTGTGAGCTGCCAATGCTGCTGCACTCGATACCAAAGCACTTCTGACAATTTTCGCCCCAAATGCACCGCCCAATCTTTTAACTACTACATTTATTCTGAAAATGTTCAGCAAGCATTATATTTTTCAAATATTGTCTGAAAAATGTGGTAATAACTAGAAACATTTTTTGCAAAAATGATAGCAAGCAGCAAGTGATGTAACAATGAGGTGTCCAGCATTTCTCCCTATCTCAACACTGCAGAATTTAAGAAAATTGCTCGAATTTCGCACTTTTTCAATACAATGCTAGTAGTTCGAAAAATATGACATTAAAAAAATACAACAGAGAAAATTTGCTGAAAAGGTGCTTTGTCATTCACTGGAGACCATTGTGCATAGAAGCATTAGAGTCATCTTTATAGTTTAGAAGAGAATATCTTTCGATAAAAGGACTCCGCAGAAACCTTAGGTAAATTGGCTCTCAGTCAAATTGTCTGAAATTGAGAGAGATATGTTATAGATTATGAGGTCCTGATCAAAAGTTCTTATGGGCCCAACCCAAAGTAATGACTAGATTTTGACTTAGAGACGAGATAAGGTTCACTGATTTGCGATTTTCATATAACTTATAAATATTCTTTAAATACATATATGAATATTTTATGAGTTATATACTATCATATATTTTCTAAAGCAAGTTTGGCAAGAAACATGCCATGGCATATCTGTGTAAAGTTAGTTAACCATTTGTAAAGTAAATGAAACATCAAATTTAATTATTAAGAGTACAATTTATTAATATCACTCTACGTATATTCATTGCTAGCAGCATAATACTAATCGGTGAAGTATAGGTTCAAGATACCCTACAAGAATAAAATCCTGATAAAAAAGTTAAACCACAACATAAAGAAAAATTACAAATATTAAAAAATACCTACCTCTTGTGTAATCCCCAAGACAGGCATTACAGATTTTGTTGGGCTATCAAACATGTTTGAGCGTATCTGTAATGTGTCTGATTATGTCTAGAATATAGAACGTAAATGAAATAAAATGTCACGCATGGGGTGCTTGATTAATGTGTCCCTTTTCCACTTACAATTAATATTTGTGTCTATCGAATATCTACATCATTTAAACCATCGTTGTTTAGTAGTAAAGCTCTTTCAGTAGCGTCTAATATTTGGTATAGAAGAGAAGTTGGTGGATATCTGATATTTTGTTGGTGCCGAGCAAAACCAAGATACCATAAAATACTGGCAATATGACATGTACCTAATGTCCTTGCTGCTGATATGCAAGTACACTAATACCCGTCAATTGGATTCTCTTCGTCGTAATTGTGTTCTCGTTCTGTATTATAAACAATCCATTGTTGATAAACGGTCGCATTTCTAAAATGTGAATGCAGTTTAAATCTTACAAAACTCACTACCAGTGCATGTCATCTTCCCTGTTTAAATTATTTTGAATATATGACGGTGCCAAATATAATTTATATGCACCAACAGTTAGATCTTCCAAGTATTCAAGAGAGAGTTCGGGAAAGCCTGGAAGTTGATTATGCTCAAGACGAATCCACTCAGCTCCCCTTCGACGTAATAAATATTCTGCCTTCACGCATGCCTGGACAATATTTACCTCTTCAGATCTCTGTAATAAGGTTAATGCTCAAAATTCAAATTTCAAATTCAAATTCAAATATTTATTGGTCCTTTTTGATCATGTACATGATATAAGACAAGTCATTAAAACATTGACACTATTTGACACAATAGTTAAATAAACAAAAGCTTATACTAAAAGTCAAATATAGTGTAAAACACACAATTGTATAAGACGAAGACAAAATACTGAAAAATGTACGGTATAATACAGCTAGCTAGCTAGCTAGCTCTGCATTTGCCCCTTTCATCAGTACAGGACCATGAAATCGATTAATTAATGCACCAGCTATACAGTAAAAGACGCCAATATGAGCTATGTATGCCATTCTTATTACTTGTGCAAAAAGATTGAAAATACTTTTAATATGACCATTTCAACTGTCTACAATCTATCTAGTTTTTGTTACTAACCTGGAGTTATTGGCTTCCCTGGTCGATAATTGACGCTGCTCTCTTTGTAGTAAGTGTGGCATGTGGAACCTTATATCTAAGTGATCGAGTAATTCTGTAGCATCGCGATATCCACGGTCTACAATAAGAATATCTGTAGCCTAGAACCCTTCCTGCATCCATTAATGTCTCGGTCAAATTCAGCTCGCAACAGTGCTGCATCATTATTGCGACTATCGGAAAAGTAAGTTCTTTGAATGTCAAGAATTTTGCCATTAGGTGGGTTTCACTAAATGATACCCTTTAAATGTACAAAAGGGTTGTCTTAAAACTAAAGTTTCTGCTCTTTTCAATTTTTAGATATGTCTGTCATATTGCCAGTATTTTATGGTATCTTGAATTTGCTCGGCACCAACAAAATATCAGATATCCACCAACTTCTCTTCTATACCAAATATTAGACGTTGCTGAAAGAGCTTTACTACTAAACAACGATGGTTTAAATGATGTAGATATTCGATAGGCACAAATATTAATTGTAAGTGGAAAAGGGACTCGTTAATCAAGCACCCCATGCGTGACATTTTATTTCATTTACGTTCTATATTCTAGACATAATCAGACACATTACAGATACGTTTAAACACGTTTGATAGCTTAACAAAAACTGTAATGCCTGTCTTGGGGATTACACAAGACGTAGGTATTTTTTAATATTTGTAATTTTTCTTTATGTTGTGGTTTAACTGTTTATCAGGATTTTATTATTAAGATATAATTGAAGGGCATCTTGAACCTATACTTCACCGATTAGTATTATGCTAGCAATGAATATACTTAGAGTGATATTAATAAACTGTACTCTTAATAATTAAGTTTGATGTTTTATTTAGTCTACAATGGTTAACTAACTTCACACAGATATGCCATGGCATGTTTCTGACATGCTCAGAGGCTTACCAAACATGCTTTAGAAAATATATGATAGTATATAACTCATAAAATATTCATATAAAGAACATTTATAAATTATATGAAAATCGCGAATCAGTGAACCTTATCTCGTATCTAAGTCAAAATCTGGTAATTACTTTGAGTTGGGCCCACGAGAACTTTTGATCAGGACCTCATAACCTATAACATATCTGAATTTCAGACAATTTGACTGAGAGCCAATTTACCTAAGATTTCTGCGGGGTCCTTTATCCTAAAATACAAAGTTCAGAACTGCGATCTTCTGGACAAAATCTATAAAACTAGTATTTCCGATTTGTCTGTAAACATGTATTAAATAGGAACTAGCCAAATATATGAAATGAATTTCTTTTTACCAACCAACAAACATCGAAAACCCTCTCAACATCTTATCTTTGTTATGCCTCAATAAAAGTGATATTCTACACTCCCTTATATTATTTCTACATAAAAACGGAGTGAAATTTTAGGTTAGAGTTGTTATTCCTTTGATTAAACTTCTATTACTAATCCATGGCCTTACCTGTATAGTGAAAATATAAAAATACCTTGAAAGGCCCCTAGTCGAGAACTGTGTATCCCTGTCACTTTCCCAATTGTGTTCTTCTAATATTATTCAAGTTAGAATTAGACTTAGCTATTTACCTTTAAAATAGCGTATCTGGCTGCATGGACTATGTCCTAATGCCCCTTTAAAAGAATAATTTCTTGCATTTTTTCCGTATCTATTATATTTTTCGAGTCACGAGCATTTTTTGACAATAGTGCAAAAACTGGGCACTATTTTTAATGCCAAGCTTCTGATGTAAAATTCACTGTATATTCATATTTAACAGGGTCAAAATAGGGAGAAAACAACATATACCCAATTGTTACATTTGATGCTCCTGGTCTATACTTAATTGTATTTACTTATTTGCTGGAATATTTAAAACTGCAGCTGCTGAATTTTGGGCTAAGTCCATCCATTGACTGCCTGGAAACATATCCAGTTCGTCTTCCTTTGGAATAACATTACAGCATTGCGTTTCCATATGAAAGTGATATTGCCAGTTCAAATCAAAAGTACCTTTGACAACGTGCTTGATATTTTTTCCTAAAACAAATCTGTTAATTAGATTCAGTTAAAAATGTCATACATTCACACCTTTGGTTTTTGGTTCAACAATTTTATCCTGAACGATTTTTTTGCTTATGTTTCTTTTTAAAATATCTCTTATAGAGAAAACAGGTTTTCCGATTGCACCTGTGTACGTTATTTCTACCAAATTAGCAGCTTTCTCCGCAGCATCATGTGTTTGTGCTACAATTAGTCCCACAGGTTGAGAGTGATATTTAACAATTCCTGAACAAAATAATTCCTCATCTATTAGAAGTCCGTTTTCTCTTGGAGTAAATGTATTTTTTCCAGGAATATCATTTTTATCAAAAAATGCAACGACTCCTTCAATTTTCTAAAAATATATATTATTGTTATAATTTCATCGAATTTATGTAGTATTACCATGGCTTTATTTGTGTTGATTTTCACTATTTTTGAATTTGGTGTTGCTCTAGCTAACACGAAAGCTGCGTATAATTGATCTGGTAAATCTGGCATATCGGTTATATACTCTGCTTCCCCTAAAATACATATAAGAATGAACATCTGTACAAAAATAAGAATTATAAGAACTCTAAGAACTAAAGGGTATAGCCGGAAAAGTTAGGAAAATGTGCCCCCGCACTTACTTAGTTAAAATGATGCAGTTTATAGAGTATATTACACGGTAAAAATTTTAACCCGCTACTACCGTTACGAAGGTGGAAAAAAAATAATATGTCTTTAATTATTATATTTTTTTTTTCGGTTTCTATGCAACCGATCGATTTGAAATTTGGCACGAGTATTGCTTGCGTGGAGATAACTTACTTCAAAAGATAAGGTCATTTTATGACCATTTTAACCATCGGAAAAAAATATAAATTTTTTTTAGAGGACAAACGGGTGGCTACCCTTCGTGGTATCACCATTTTATGATATATTATGTCTTGACACTTCGTGATTACCATACTAAATTGTCAGATTTTTTGCTGTGGTGGAACAATATGGAAAAAAATAAAATTGGGTAAAATAAAATATTTACACATGCCTCTTAGTTGTAACAGTTAATACTTATAGCCTTACAAGGTATTGTTGCATATCTGCAACCGACCGCAGGTGCCAGTGCGATGTTGCCAAGTCTACTTTTTTCCCAGACGTACGGAAATTCGGCAATATCTGGCAATACCACTTCTAGAGGTTCCAGGAGCGAAGTATTAACTCTCTAGGACCTTGGGGAAAAGTTTTGCAACGAATGATGTTCATTGTAATTACTGTCGCATTACGACATCTAAAAAACGACGTACTAAACCAGATGAAGAAAGTGAAGGAACGATCTAAGAAGACCAGCCTCTTGTGCCTTCGACATCTTCTAGCACCACGACTAGTGACTCTGACGAAATAATGGAACTACCATTGCAAAGACTCGTTGCTACACATAAATACTGTTGCATATGTGGTGATGGTAAAGAACTGACCGTAATACCTACTACTGCGAGACTACAGTGCTATTGAAACAAACAAATATACATCCCCGAGGCAATCATTGCTGTAAAATACAATTGATTAAACATCGCTTTTATGAAGACGATATTACACATCTGGAACCATATGCCAATTGTAGCTCGATTCCTAGATCGGATTTATGCATTCTATTAAATTCCTTAACCCCAATAACAAATCTAAAAGGCTCTACAGATCACTGCGGTTTATCAGAGAAGCAATTATTAACGTTTACAGGCTTAACTGTAGATTCCATTTACGAATTAAAGTCACTGTTGGAAAATTCCAGTACAAGAACTTCTTCTGTCCTTGTTTTTCTATTAAAACTGAAAACAGGTAGTAATAATGATAACAGAATGACCTTATTACTAAATTGTTCGATATGGCGCCAGCGTGCAGCGCACTTGCTAGGAAGCTGAACAAATTGACCATCCTCAGAATCATTGGTATATTATTAAGGTTGTAATTAATAACCATAACCCTAATAAGATAGTCTGATAAACCGCGTTGGTCTGTAGAGCCTTTTAGAGTTGTTATGTTATTGGGGTTAAGGAATTTAATAGAATGCATAAATCCGATCTAGGAATCGAGCTACAATTGGCATATGGTTCCAGATGTGCAACGTCTTCATAAAAACGATGTTTAATCAAATGTAGACACATTTCGCGCCCAGGGATCCATCAGGGCGACTTAAGTTTACACATAGACTGGACCACGGATAGTAGGTTAAACCACAAAGGTTATAAAAACAAAGGCATATTAGGAATCAGTATCACAAGTCAGGATAAGTATTGACAAACGATAACTAATGTTAAACAACTGTACCATACTGAGATAAAAAATTATCCATCTGCGTAGCTGGCTGAAGGAACCCATCCAAGGCCAAAAAAGAGGGGAAAAATCAAATGTATTTTACAGCAACGATTGCTTCTGGGATGTATATTTGTTTGTTTCGATAGCACTGTAGTCTCGCAGTAGTGGGTATTACCAGTGGCGGCTCGTCAGGGGAGGCAGGGGAGGCTGAGCCTCCCTTTGGAAGACGCAGCATATCTTCCAAATTAATATCTTTTACTTGTAGAAATTTATCTAATTGTCTTTCAAAATATCAAGCCTCCTCTGCAGACAATATCACGAGCCGCCACTGGGTATTACGGTCAGTTCCTTACCTTCACTACATATGCAACAGTATTTATGTGTAGCAACGAGTCTTTCCAATGGTAGTTCCATTATTTCATCAGTCACTAATGGTAGTGCTAGAAGATGTCGAAGGCACTTCATCTGGTTCAGTACGTCGTTTTTCAGATGTTGTAATGCGACAGTAAAGAACATCATTCGTTGCTAAACATTTCTCCAAGCTCCTAGATTCGCCCTTGGGGGGTGAACCCTGGAACCTCCAGAAGTGGTATTGCCCGATTGTGCCGAATTTCCGTACGTCTGGGGAAAAGTAGACTTGGTAACATCGTACTGGCACCCGCGGTCGGTTGTAGATATGCAACAATACCTTGTAAGGCTATAAGTATTAACTGTTACAACTAAGAGGCATGTGTAAATATTTTATTTTAGCAAATTTTATTTTTTTCCATATTGTTCCACCACAGCAAAAAATCTGACAATTTAGTATGATAATCATGAAGTGTCAAGACATAATATATCATAGAACGGTGATTGTACCACGAAGGGTAGCCACCCTTTTGTCCTCTAAAAAAAATTTATATTTTTTTTCCGATGGTTAAAATAGTCATAAATAAAATGACCTTATTTTTTGGAGTAAGTTATCTCCACGCAAGCAATACTCGTGCCAAATTTCAAATCGATCGGTTGCATAGAAACCGAAAAAAAAAATATAATAATTAAAGACATATTATTTTTTTTTCCATCTTCGTAGGGGGAGTAGCGGGTTAAAATTTTTACCGTATAATATACTCTATAAACTGCATCATCTGGAAGCTATTTTAACTAAGTAAGTGCGGGGGCACATTTCCCTAACTTTTCCGGCTATACCCTTTGTTGCTATTTTACCTGTTGTTTGATGAACTGCTTCAATTTTGGATATGGGTTCTGATAGAGGATATAAAGATTTATTTGTTTCAAAATCTTGTATACCCGACGACACTGGCCTAAGCAACTTATTTCCACCACTTCTATGTGTTTGAGAAATAAGATTGTTAGGCGCAATGCTTAAAATATACTAGAAAATAAATAGAAATTATTTATTTTGAAAATTCTTATAATTTTGTAGACTAAAAATATGTATGCGACTACCTAGATTTTAAGTTTTTAAAAAATGTAGTTTTTTTAATTCTATTCTTTCATTCTATTGCTTAAAGATGTTAATCTTACCTTGGTCCCAAAATATACAATTTAATTCCACTTGAAATAAAGAAAATCAATACAATAAATTTATTTAAAAAGAAAATCAAAACATGGATACAAAAAAAATCTAGGATGGACATTCCTAAATTGATCGAACCGAAATGCATAGCTATAGCTGTGTAATGTAAATATCAACTAAAAAACTATATCATTCAGCGATGCTGAATCAGATTCGAGATTTATCTATTTTTAACTCATTCAAGTAAATATAAATACATACCTTGTAGAATAAGGAAATTGCGAGTTTTTTCCGAAATATTGGCTCTGGATCAGGTAATTCAAAGTCAGGAATTAACTCCTCACTTAAAACTCTAAATGCGCCTTGTAGTATTTTGTTTTCAAATACATTTTTCCCAATTAAGTATTTTTCTACATTTGCAGCGTGAACGAATGTTGGATTTATACAACCATAAACAATTTTGGCATCTTCTACTATGAATTCATCATTTATTTTCATCAAAAATCCGGCATTTACCAAGGCATGGGCATTTTGGGCCCTGGGCATGATCTAATTGAATACAAAACAAAATTAAATGGCTATGAGAACAAATCTTATACAAAACTTTGCGTGACTATGTTAAATTATATTAACCGCTATACACTTTTTACTCCTACACCGGGTGTAACAGGATCATGGTACACCTCCTTTTCTCCTTTAGTTTTGAAGATAATTGATTGAAATTTGGGATGTCCTATATAAATAATAAGCGGCACTTTATGATAAACAAGTGATTTTTTTTTTTTCACTTCCGGTTTCACTGGAAGTGATGTAATGAAGCATTCTTTAAATTCCTGCTCCATTACTAAGATTCCGGATTTACACATGACATCAATGTGCACACGGCCCGCAAACCTGCTCATCTCCCGTCTAGAGGCATGGATTTGCACACGACACTAAACTATACGCAGCTCTACGTCACCAGTAAGCGAGGATTCTCGGATATAAAAGCCCAGCCGCAAATCAACATAATGGAGATCCCAGCGATGAGTAAGGTAGCCGAACGAGTCATACTCAAGAGGATAGCCGAGAAGACAGAAGAGCTGGAAGTCCTCCCAGACGAGCAGTTCGCCTTCAGGACAGGGCACTCCAAGTGCTCCGCCTCACCGAGGAGGTCACGAAGGGGTTCAACCAACGACAGGTCACGGCAGCGCTGTTCCTGGACGTTGCCAAAGCCTTCGACAGGGTCTGGCACGACGGTCTCCTAGCCAAAATGATGAGTATGGGATACCCCATTGCACTCGTCAAGCTAGTGAGATCGTACCTCCACAGGAGACAGATGAGGGTGAAGATCGTGGACAAGGTGTCCACGTACAGAACAATGGAGGCAGGAGTCCCTCAAGGCTCAGTGCTCTCCCCGCACTTGTTCTCCATCTTCACATCCGATCTACCTCGGACGGAGAGGACCTCCATGGCCCTCTACGCCGATGACACAGCCCTGACTGCCAGATCCTGGAGTGCCAGACTAGCCACCAGAAACCTCCAGGAGGCGGCCACCCTCCTAGAGGACTGGTGCAACAGATGGAAGCAAGGCGGTACTCTTCAGGAAGGTAAGAAAACAAAACCCCACAGGTCACGTTTCCATGTTTGGTGAGGACATCCAATGGCACGACACCGCCAACTACCTTGGCGTGGTCATGGACAAAGGCCTAACATGGAGACTGAACACGGAGGCCATCGTCAAAAAGGCCAGGAGGACGAGAGCCCTAATCTACCCGATGACGGGTAGACAGAGCAGACTCAACCTGAGGAACAAGCTCACGCTTATCAGGTCCCTCATCCGGCCTCAGCTGACGTACGCTTCGGTAGCTTGGGGCTACCAAGCAAAGAGCTACCTCCAGCAGATCCAGAGAGTGGAGAACGTCGCCCTCAGAACAGCAGTCGACGCACCCTGGTTCATCCGTAACGAGGACATCTACAGGGACCTGGACTACACCCCGGTCACTGAGATCATCAAGCAGAGAGCCAGAAAGATGTACGCCCTTGCCGAGGAGCATGGGAACCCACTAGTCAGGGAGGCAACTGACTATGACCCAGCAGATGCTCCGAGGCACAAGCGGCCGAAGGTGCAGCTCCTGGATAACGGGTGAGTATGAGAGACATACCACCAACCGACGATCCACCCCCACGGAAGAGACATGACGATACCCAACCACCCACCCAAGGCCCTGCGGGTACCGGACAAACAACCGTCCAGTACCTGTAGTCCCCCTAGCTCCGGGCAGACCGAAAATGCTACCAAAGCAGTTAGGTTTGCCCTTCCTCGAGCTACACAGCTCATCCTTACCCTACCGATGATCCGGATGACAGGATGCCTCTTGGCATCTTGTGTACCGGCAGTCACTCCTGCCACAAACCCAAAACACCCAACAGACCGATGACTACCCCCCGGGGGGCAAACAAGCTGGCGAAGAACAGAAGACGAAGAACAGAAGACGAAGAAAGAAGAACGCCAGAAGAGGCCTTAGCCAGCAAGGTCCAACGAGCCAGGACCCAGGGAGGTGGACCGAAATCGTCTGCACCGCTCACATTTGTGAGTGGGGCCGAGGTAAAGTAAGTTCGCCCGCCCTGCACGAGGCCGGTCCCCGGTCTACAGCGATGTACTGGGGTAAAGGGCAATAGTCCTGCCCGGCCCCAGACATCCATGACCGACATCTCTAGCCAAGAATATTGACATAATGGAGAGTGGATAATTCTGCCAATCTGTCTACAGCGTGCTGAGCTGGACATATTGCAGTTTTGTGCATCTCCCGACGCAAACACGACGGAACGAATGCAATCTGACCCTGGGAATCCTACAGCGTGTTGAACTGGGACCCCTCAAGTCGTTAGTCATTCCCGGCGCCGTTTCGCCGCCAAAACCAGAGCTAATGAGCCTGACCTGGAGACCTCCTACAGCGTGTCGAACTGGGAAACTTCTTGAGTCGACGATATTCACCCGACGCCCGATGCCACTCCCGTAGCAACAACAAACGTCGCATCGCAATCGTTACACTCTCTCTCTCTCTCTCTCTCTCTCTCTCAGATAATAGAAAATGTTGTCCTAAGAACCGTAAAAGATACGGACATATAACCTGTTCCTGTATGTTATGTAACACTGCCTGTTTGAAGAAGTAAATAAATTGTTTATATTTTTATTGGGCTGTCTTATTAACTAATCTGGACCCTGATTAATCTCCGAACCAGCTACCCGACAACAAACCGTTACAGTGACACTAACTTTCGATTTTTAAATGGAATACCCTATATATTATTGCATTTTTGAATTCCGCATAATTTTTTGAATCCAAATAAGCAACATTTCAAACGTCAATATTTTTCATATTATAATTTTTAGTTTTTTATTTCAGTGTGCCATGGTTTCTATTTATTCTAAATGACCCTGTAATGCTAGAAAAATCGAAATCCCGTCAAAAATACTAAATTACGTGATTTATGAGCAAATAAAATTCATCAAAATGGTTTTTGGGGCAAAACTCAATTTTTTCAAATGGAACCATATTGGTACCGTGGTACCATTTATTAGTGCTATTAATAAGGAATTTATTCATATGTCGTATTAAACTGTGCGATAAATACAAACAAAATTACAGCTAAAAGAAAATAGGAAAATACAATTTTGTTCTAATTATCTTGTTACACATAAGGTGGCTTTGGAATATAAAAAATGAACACAAAACATTACAATTGTTCAAAATGCTGTCCATTAACGTCAATGCACTTCTGAACTCGCATAGCTGTTTCTCGAAGAACGTTCGCCAATTCTGGGCCGTTATGCTATTAATTGCGCGTCTTACTCGTAGCTCTAGGTCTTCACGGGTGTAACGGCGGTTGCGTAGACAATATTTTTTAAATGACCACAAACAAAAAAATCAAGCGGTGTTAAATCAGGTGACCTTGGAGGCCACCTCACAGGACCATTCGTCGAAATTACGTTTTCTCCAAATATCCGTTGAAGTTAATCAATTACGATCCTTGGATTATGGAGAGGAGCGCCGTCTTGTTGAAAATACATTCCCTGTTCTAAATCCAAAGGTAATTCATCTAAAATGTCTTCAATCTCATTTTGCAGGAATCTCAAGTATCTGGCACCAATCAAGGGTCCTTCAAATATTATTGGACCAATGATTCTACTACTGATTATTCCAAGCTAAACATTGAAACCGAACCGTACTTGAAAGTTACCCTCCCGTAATAAATGTTGATTTTCTCGTGACCAATATTTCGTATTTTGTCGGTTAAATAATCCCAAATTTGTAAACCTAGACTCGACCGAAAATAAAATCATTCCCAAAAAATCATTGTTGGCTGCACGTTATTCTGCAAAATCCAATTGCAATATTCCATCCTACGTTCGTAATCATTTTCGTACAAGTGCTGGTGCAACTGGTATTTAAAAGATTTATAGTGGTATTTATGCAAAATTTGTCTTACTGTTTGGTGACTGATTTCCAATTCAAACCCAATTTGCCTTAAAGAAACAGTCTTATCAACTTCTATTCGAGCCAAAACATTAATTTCCGTTTCTTCGTCAAGAATGAAATTTTCTTCGGGATCATTTTTGGGCACTCTTCGGAATTGATTTTCAAGACGTTTAAAACAATTTATCGCTGGATATTATCTATCAGGATATCGTTCGGCATAAAGGTGTCTAGCCGCTACGGCATTTCTTCTACATTTCCCATAAATAATTAATATGTCCACTTTTTCATCTCTCATCTCTTGTATAAATTTGCGGCATTTTGAACACAATTAACAACAATGTTTAAAGACACAATAAAAACACCGGTAAACCAACAAATGTTTGACAAGCTCAATATTTCAATGTTTTCAAAGCCACCTTAGTTACTTCTTAACATTTAATTAGAACAAAATTGTATTTGTTTATTTTCTTTTAGCTGTAATTTTGTTTGTATTTATCGCACATTTTAATACAACATATGAATAAATTCCTTATTAACAGTTCTAATAAATGGTACCATGGTACCAATATGGTTCCATTTGAAAAAAATGAGTTTTGCCTCAAAAACAATTTTGATGAATTTTATTTGCTCATAAATCATGTAATTTAGTATTTTTGACGGGATTTCGATTTTTCTAGCATTACACGGGTTATTTAGTATAAATCGGAACATGATGGCACACTTAAATGGAAAATAAAAAATTATATTATAAAAAATATTGTCGTTTGAAATGTTACTTATTTGGTATCATTAGATTCAGAAAATTATGCAGAATTCGAAAATGAAATAATATACAGGGCATTCCATTTAAAAATAGAAAGTTAGTATCATTTCCAGCGAAACCGGAAGTGAAAAAAAAATCACTTGTATGTCAAAAAGTGCTGCTTATTATGTATATAGGATATCCCAAATTTCAATCAATTATCTTCAAAACTAAAGGAGAAAAGGGGGGTGTACCATGATCCTGTTACACCCGGTTAATGACTAATGCTCAACGTGGTTAAAATATTGAAAATATTGAAGCAATGCGGTTAAAATATTGAAGCAAGTTTGAAAAGTTAATGACAAAAATTTAAAATAGGCCTACTAAACTTTATTTTTAAACACCCTGTATTATAACATTTTCCATCATACCTTGTAACTTTCATAGTAATAACGATCATATAAGGCAGGTATAATAATTTTCTTTATTATCTTATCGGACATATTTATTTCCAGGAAATCCAAAAGTGTTGTAATATATTCTTGATTATTTATATCAACTGAAAAATAAAAACTAACTTAAAACGGGTTTGTGAACTTGACACCACAACCATTGGTGCTAACTGCGAAATCTATATCATCATTTAGCACTCTCTGAATATGTAAAAAACAGTGGTACTAAATGGCGTAACAAATTTTTGCCAATGTTATACGAGCCCGATTTTTCATTTTAACACCCCAATACTTAGTTACGACAAAATAAAATTTTAGTTTTTTCGATCTTTATTGTCCCCTCTCAAAGCTGTTTTATAAAATCTTTTTACAAGTCTAACGAAAAATAAAAAATTCTTGTACAATTTAACAATAAAAATTTTCTAAAAATAAAATGCGGTATAAACAAAAAAATCTTTAATTTGGCTGAATTTTTACATAAGGGGACGATAAAAAATAATATTGAATTGGTTTTGCAATTAAAGTTGCCCTAATGTATTTTTTGTAAAAAGTTCTTCGAACCTTGTAATTACTACTTTTTTACTTAACACATGGAGTAACATCACCGTGTACATAAATAATATGGTGGTTAGGACATAAAAATATCGGGAGACAATGTTAGGCCACCGTATACACCGAAAAACAGAGAGTTTAAATGATTGGTTAATAGTATATCATTCAACGAGCGGTAATGTAGGTAATATACAGCACGAACCGTAGGCGAGTACTGTTATTGATCAAGTGAGTTACTACCATTATCGCAAGTTGAATACTATACTTTATCTATGGTTATTGAATATTAAACTCAGAAAATTTTATTTAAATTACTCAATTTGTTTATTAATAAAATTAACTGTAAAATTTAATTTTTGTACACACTTTTATATTTGTACTGCGATTTTTCGGTTAATAAATTATGTATTGTATCATTAGCTACTTGCCTTAATCCTGGCGGTGTACATAATAGTTCATCTTCACTAACCGAATTCATCATTTTTGGTACAATTATTACATAACTCGATTTGAAAACGTCGAAACTATTCAAACATGTTAAATCACCTTCCTCCCCTCAATAATAATAGACCATTCTATTTCATATCGGAAAAGAATTTCTCTCGGACAGAGCCACCTTCACGTCGCGCGTTACATCAATTGGACAGGCTAGGCATGAAGGTAAAGGCAGTGGCGCCGTTAGCCTTTTGAAATGGGTGGGCGGATGCCGGCAAAAGAAAATAATTTAGCACTGCAGCAACGTAACCATAGACTCAGATTAACAAACTGTCGCGGAATAAACGTACACAATCCGTGAGGCCTCAAGTCAGCGGCGGCGGCGCAGGGTGGGAAGCGACCGGCGCTTGGATTTGCAGTGTGGGCTCCCGCCCATCCCAGCACCCCCTAGCGCCGCCACTGGGTAAAGGAGACTGGCACTGTACCTAGTGATTTATAATAACTCATAAGTGAATTATTATAACTCACGCTATTTGTTTATGGATAGGTACTGTTAATTGTTCAAAAGCAGTTCGTTAATTAGTATACAGGGTGCGCCACTTAACACTCCCCAGGCTTGTAACTTTATTATTTTTTAAGCGACGACCATGTTGGGCACATCAAATTGTAGATATTTTTAAGGCATTTAAACATGTGTACAGAGTGATTTGAAAAAAAATTATATGAAAAAATTGTTAAGAAATAAAACTTAATTTCCTTGAATATTTTTTACCTCATCCTGTACATGAACTGCGTTAATGTTTTCTTATAAAGGTTTTAATTAGCTTCAATTTATGTTATTACGTCATATTCGAAATTCTTTTTGGTTTTAGAGAAAGAAATTAAAAACACTCCTTCCGATCCAAACTGACCTTTTTTAAAATAACTGAAAAAATGTAAATATTAATTTTATGCTTTATTTGTAACAGACATATCATAAACAATCCTCAACGTAACAAAATAGCAACAAGAAACAAAAGAAATAAACTTTATTAAAATGTACTAAATAATAGGAAATAATAGGAAATTGCAAAATTTTTATTTTTAATAACATAAATTAAAACTAATAATTAAAACCTTTATAAGAAAACATTAACACATTTCATGTACAAGGTGAGGTAAAAAATATTCAAAGAAATTAAGTTTCCTTTCTTAACAATTTTTGCATTTTTTTTTAAATCACTCTATATGCATGTTTAAAGGCTTTAAAAATGTCTACAATTTGATGTGCCCAACATGGTCATCGCTTCAAAAATAAAAAAGTTGCAAGTCTGGGGAGTTTTAAGTGGCGCAACCTGTATAATCTAATAAAAGTAGATAAAAAAATTAAAATGTTTGCCCTAAATTTGGCGCTCCTTTGAACTAGCGGACCGGGCAGCTACCCCTTGTTAAATGAATGTCAAATGATGTACGTGTTTCGCAATTAGCATCGATGATTGTGGCGTAAAGTTGGCACAAAAATAATAAAATTATTAATAACTGTGTAAACGAATTAGGAACTTTGTTTTTTACATATTCTGAGGGTGCTTTGGTATAGAATTTGCAATTAGTACGATGTTGTGGTATCAAGTTTACAGATCCCACAATAACCACATCAAGGGCGGATCTAGAAATTTCAATAATTTTTTTCTCGTCTGTGGAGCATGGGATCCATACGAAATATGAGAAATAACATCTCGAGAAGCACTTCTCTAACGTCCCCTAAAAAATTTTGAAAAAGCAGTTTGCGAAAAATTTTTTCCCCCCAGGTCTAGGGACTCCTGTTTAAAATTATTTTTTTTTGACATATGCGTTTTACTTTTCATAAAAATACAACAATAAGTTTTGAAGTTTATGAAAATATTTTCATTACTAACTGAGATACAATGAATTGAAATTTTGTGATTTGTTAAATTGTAAATCACAAAATTTTAATTCGTTATAGGTATCTCAGTCAGTAATGAAAATATTTTCATAAACTTCAAAACGTATTGTTGTATTTTTATGAAAAGTAAAATGCATATGACAAAAAAATATATATTTTAAACAGGAGTCCCTAGACCTGGGGGGGGTATCCGAATTTTGAAAAAATTTTTCGCAAACTGCTTTTTCAAAATTTTTCAGGGGTCGTTAGAGTCGTTAGAGAAGTGTTTCTCGAGATGTTATTTCCCATATTTCGTATGGGTCCCATGCGCCACAGACGAGAAAAAAATTATTGAAATTTCTAGATCCGCCCTTGAACCACATAAACAAAATATTATTGTTGTTTAAGGATAGGATTTTGCAGAGTGGGAGGGAAATATGCGTTTATTTTCTATTTATTATAAATATTTAAAAAACAAAACATAGCATAATCTTTAAAACTCTTTAAATTAATTGCTATTGTTCTAACGAATACAACTACATATATTTTTTGTTGTAAATTTCTGTTGTACTTGAATATCGTAGTTTGTCAATGAAAATAGTTCCTAATTTCATTATTAGAGTATGGGTATTTAACTATATACAAAATTTATGATAAAAACTGTATAAGGCGGTGTTCCTTAGAGCAATGGAAAGTATCTGAAACTATTTTAAAGATTATATCATTTATGATTTTTTAAATATTTATAATAAACCGAAAATAAACGAATATTTCCCTCTCGCTCCTCGCAAAATCCTATCCTATTAGCCCAATCGATGAGGACATTTACCCACCCACAAAAATGTGCAAACTGAATAATTGTTTTTTTAATAAGTTCGTGAAAGTGTATAGAATAACATCCTGAAAAGTTTACATTTCGCTCGGATGCAGAACTTAAAAAAAACAGTGAAAAACAAATTTTTTCCACCCATTTTTTCAAAATTTTGAAATTAAGTCACGCTAGGAAAAAATAAAAAATACAGATGGATAGATCACGTATTTATGAACAAAAAAATGTATTAACAAAATTTATCGCTATAGACACGGTTTTCTCGGAAAAAAATAGTCAAGTGTAACGTTTATAATTCGGAGCGAGATCCATGCGTGCGCGCGCTTGAATACGCATAACTGTGACACCGACGCACTGAATTACATTGTCACTAAATCAAAATTTCTTCAATCTACATGAGTGTTGGTTCATTTAAAACACGGAAATTGTATCTTTCTGATGCTTTTTTGTTTTAAACAATACAAGCAGAGGATGGATGGGAAAAATATACTTATAATAATAATAATAATTTATTTCATCCAAATGATCACGTACATGATATAGGATATGTCAAGAAATTATCTGAAATATCAGATATAATATAAAAATACAACAATATTAACAGTCACATACGAAACACAATAAGACAAATATAACTAGAACAAACAACATAAAATTACGATTTAAAGTATACAAAATAAAAATGCCAAATAGTGTATATAACAAAATAAACATTAAAATAAAATAAAATAATATATTATTGGTAATCAAGAGATGCAGATAAAAATTCCTTGGTGCTATAAAAACATCCATTAACCAACATGACTTTCATATATTTTTTAAACATATCTAAACTTGCAACATTTTTCAAATTAGTAGGCAATTTATTGTATAATTTGATGCAGTTATAATTTGCTGAATGTTTGTATGTTGTAGTATTATGACGAGGAATATTCAATAGCTCACCGTGCCTCGTGTTGTGTTCATGAAAACAGGAATTATTGGTGAATAGATGATACTGCCTTTTAACAAATGTTACGCATTTGTATATATATATTGAAGGGGCAGTGAGAATTTTATTATTTATAAAAACCTGCCTACAACTTTCAATGCTCCTCATATTAAAAATCAGCCTTAAAAGTTTCTTTTGGGCTACAAAAATTCTGTTAAAATCTCTAGCACATCCCCAGTTTATTATATTGAGAGAAATATGTGAGTATGCCATGGCATAATATATGCTTAGAAGTCCTGAAACAGTTAGGATATCTTTCATTTGTAAGATCGCATAATACGACTTGTTTAGTTTTTTACAAACACCGTCCACATGAGCGTCCCAGGTAAGTCTATTATCAATGCAAGTACCTAGGAACATTACTGAATCTGAAAATACCATATCACCGGTCTGTATTTTGCTAGCAGGAATGCCCCTTCTTATAAAAAAATTTATACATTTGGTTTTGGTTTTAATCAAAACAAGTCTGTTCCTCTCGCACCATATGCTTAAATCACATATAGCACTTTGAATCAGATTTTCTAGCTCTTGTGGTGTTTCTGCTGATACAGTTATAGTTGTATCATCTGCGAACATTGTAACTAAGCCCCCAGGGATATGGATAGGAAGGTCGTTAATAAATAACAAAAACAGTAATGGGCCTAGTACAGATCCCTGTGGAACACCGAGTTTTACATCGTGCGCAGCTGACTTGGTACCATTATTGTTAATTACCATATTTCGCCCCTCAAGATACGATTGGATCCAACTAATTAAATTGCCTGGTAAGTTGTAACTACAGAGTTTCGTTATTAAAAAATTTGGGCATACGGAATCAAATGCCTTAGACAGATCAAAAAGTAATGAGGCAACATATCTACCCCCATCAAGCTCTATGTAAACGAAATTCAGTAATTCACAAGTAGCTGACTCAACAGATCTGTTCTTTCTAAAACCATGCTGAAAGTTGGTCAATAATGAATTGTTCTCCAAATATATAGAGAGGCACTGACAGACAACTTTTTCAAACAGTTTTGATAGAGCATTAAGAATTGAAATTTGTCTATAGTTATCAACATTGTTTAAGTCACCCTTCTTATATACTGGTAGGACTAAGGCGGTTTTAAATACATCCGGAAAATATCCTTGGTGTAGTGATTGATTTAATAAGTACAGCAGAGGTTGCATAATTAAATCTAAAATATAAGAGATAGTGACCAATGATAGTTCATCAGTCCCTGATGATTTTTTATTTTTTATTTGAACTAGAGCATCAATAACATCAGATTCGGTGATGGTACCTATATACAGGTTCGAGTTATTCTTGTTTGGCATCATTGTACAAGGTAGAGCCAAATTCTGTCCAAAGTGGTTAATAGCATTCTGCTCAGCTGCATTAGAGAAGTGGCTGGCGAAGAGATCGGCAACTTCTTTGGGGTTATCTATACAATCGCCATTGTAATTAAGAACTATAGGTTTCATGTCACAATTTTTCCTTCCCAATTTAAAATTTATTATGTTCCAAGTCTCCTTGGTCTTATTGGATGAGTTATTTATTTTTTTATTATAATAGTTTGACTTAGCTAGCTTAATATATATATATTATAACGCCCGAACTCAATCGTCGCAATAAAAAATATAGAAAAAAATAAAAGCCCTTCAAAAAATTCTTTCTTCATTGAGAACTGTTAAAAAGTATGTACACTTCATGATTATTATGGTTTATTAAGTTGTAGTAACGTGGATTCAAGAAAAAGTACATCTCAAATCATTTTAATTTCATTACTTGATGATTTTCTTGATAAATATATATATTGGAGGCTGTAACCGAGAAATTGACCCATTGGAAAAATAAAGTATCACTAGTTCGGAAAAAATGTATACTTTTCGAATATTCAAACACAAATTCGTTTACTTGTATGCATTTTTTCGAAAATATGATCAATCAAATTATGATAAGATGTTGCGATTTTCACGATCTTATCCTTATAACTATGAAAATATCTTTGATTGTTTTGAATATAAATTCTGGAACTTTTCCAATACATTAACAAATGTACAAGGAATCCATTGGATATAGCTGAAATGTGGATAGGTGTACCTATAATAAATACAATACAGTAAAGGCCCGTAAAAATTCATGCGAGCGATTCAGCGGCTATGTGTGGTGTCTGTGTATGCGTTCATAATTATATATTTTCCATCCAGACTCACTATTTATCCCCCTATTCACTAAGAAAAATCTTAAAAATGTGTAATGTGTAATTAGAAAGAGAAAAAAGCTTTATTTTACTCGTTAGAACTACTGAGAATTTTTAGAGGTTCCGTAGTTTGCATTTTAACCGTGCGCTTGGCCGCGCGGAATGACAAAGTTCACTATTTTTTCTAGGAATACCGTGGCTTTAGCGATAAATTTTATTACAACATTTTTTGTTCAGAAACACGTGGTCTATCCACCTGTATTTTTTGTTTTTTTATACCCTGACTTAATTTAAAAATTTTGAAAAAATGGATGAAAAAAATTTCCTTTTTACATTTTTTATGTTCTGCATCCGAGCGGAATGTAAACTTTTCAGGATATTATTCTATATACTTTCACGAACTCATTTGAAAAAAAAAATGATTCAGTTTGCAAATTTTTGTCGGTTTCACTATAAAATGTTCTCCGTAGTCTGGGCTATATATGATGTTTCTTTAAATCATTTGTTATGTTGTAAAGTAAAACTGCAATTAAAAATAAACCGCTATAGAATAATTACAAAATAACAAACAATTTTCGTATATATTACAAGACCTTGATGTCATCATTATACGAGAAATATAATTAGTATTATTATAGCAAAACATTGATTTAAATTGTTTTATAACCTTAAATGATAGTCATGAAATTGTAGCCAAAACATGTACTTAAATGTGTTATTCTCAAGGAAAAAAAATAATAGTTTATCATTAACTTACCTATTTGCAACTGCGCACCAATAGTTTCCAATAGTAAAAATATATCTGAAGGAAAATTTTTATGCTTGTTTTTCAGCATCAAATTCCCTGCTAAGGTACCTGCCTGAAAATTAAAAGTTGTATAGACACTGCAACGCTGGAAATTCTGGACGTGATTTTATGTCGATTTGACGTAAATCACCTTATCCAAAAATACTTCCTAACGGAGCTACGCCCTTTAAAATGATGTGTCAGAAGAGGGGGTGTCATTTGGAATTTAAAAATTGCGATGGCTCTGGGTGACGGGGGTTAAAACATAAAATTCAATGAATGATCATTTCATACTACTTTCCTTCGAAAACAAAATCGAAGGATTTTTTTCTCAAAATGGTATCTACTGGTTAATTTTAAAATGAAAACATGATATAATAGCAGTAATCAAAACGACCGAAATCACACCCACGGCTATTCTAACTTTTCGATATTTCTGTATCTCATTAGCAGTAGCTATTAAAAGTAGGAATTTTACTTACATTCCTCACAGGTACGTTAGCTATCAAATCGATGTGATCGGCTACCTTCTTCAAGTATTTGAAATTAATATTGTTTTCGGACAGCTTATAGAAAAGATTCATCGCATCAGTTAAACTCGTGTTAGCCCCAAGTACCAGTTTGTGTTTGGTTGTTTCATATTGGATTAGTTCGGTTACATTCAGTATATCCACGTACACATCATATTCATTTTCAATTCTATAAACGCCTGAAAATACAAGTTTGAGTTAAAATGCATTAGTGGTGGAACAACAAGTTTTTCTGGAAAAAATTCGAAGGTGAGTATATAGGGTGGTGCAACAGTGTATCGGACTTCGATATCTCGAGTTCTACGATAGCTAGAAATAAAAAAAAAATAGATGAAAAAGTCTTTAACCGGAAATTATTTTCGAATATACAGGGCGAGCCAAGACGAAATCACAGGATCAAGTCCCTTTTTTTTAAATGGAATACTATGTATATCAGTATATTTTTTGAAGCCTCTCTCTAGACTCCATTCACCCCTATATTATTATTGACTATCTCCCAACCACTTGGATGTAATGAATTCTTTTCTTGAAATAATGCCATCTGCAGCTGCATATTGAAAGAATCACCAAAGTCACAATTACCGGTTTTAAGGAAAACTTATATGAATATAGTTACGAGACATCTAATTAATGTTTTTGATTCATTTTGACTTCCTAACAATGTACAGGATGGTCAAAAATTACACAGGCCCACAAAAAAAAAAAGTTGTCTGCGCCGGGGTACTGACCATACCTATCCCTTGTATTTCGTGCCGCTGAACACGAATCTGACCTTAGTTTTTCCCCTATACGTCAGGTTTTTTTTTAACAGCAAATAAATATATAAATGTCACGATTCAACACGACTTTTTTTGCTGTTAAAAAAAACCGGACGTGTAGGGGAAAAACTAATGTCAGATTCGTGTTCAGCGGCTCAAAATACAAGGGATAGGTGTGGTCAGTACCCCCGCGCAGACCACTTTTTTTGGTTCCCACTGTGCCACACTTAGTGTGGCGCAATCCCACAAAAAAAAGTCATCTGCGCGGGGGTACTGACCACATCTATCCCTTGTATTTTAAGCCGCTGAACACGAATCTGATCTTAGTTTTTCACCAGCACGTCAGATTTTTCTTTTAATAGCAAATAAATATATAAATATTAGACTTTTTTGCTTTAAAAAAAAAACCTGACGTATAGGGGAAAAACTAAGGTCAGATTCGTGTTCAGCGGGTCAAAATACAAGGGATAGGTATGGTCAATACCGCGGCGCAGACAACTTTTTTTTTTTGTGGGCCTGTGTTATTTTTCAATTAAGAACTTTTTAAATTGAATTTTCTCAATTTTTTCAAATGGAACACGCTATTTATTTTACGGCGATGTAATGAAGATATGAAAAACGAAATTTTTTTTGTAAATATTTTCCTATGGCTAATTGCAACTATTTTCATTTCATTGAGCAATAATTACTAAATTTGAGAATACACTTAATAAATAGATGTTTCTTCAAATAATAGGGTCATTTAGTGAAATCGCAGTTTCCTACTTTTTCTTCCTCATTTTAAAGTATAACAAACCAACAGCCTCAGAAAAAAATTTCAGCTCAATTGAATCAATAGCCACAGAGATATTCGCATTTGAATAGAAACACGCTCGGCCGGCCAACAGTCCGTAGAGTGACGTCACTTGGCGTGCGCCGATACCTATATTAGAGCAGCGATTTCGTAAGTCTATCGTGTCGTTTTTTTTTGGCGTAGAACCAGGTCAAACATGTTAGGTTCCTTTGAGTATGTCACCGGGCATATGAAATCATATTTTACGACATTTTTTTGTGGTCTCGAACTTTTTAAATCAATAAAAAGTGAAAAAACTGTATTTTTAAATAAAATTGTTTTTTTTTGGTTTCCACCGCCATATCTTTAAAACTATTAAAGGTACCGAAATTTGTTTTGTGTCAAATTAAAGCACACACTGTAGAGCTTTTACCAATATAAACGGTTTGGGCACAATTCGCACTTTCATTTCTCTAAAAATCAGATAAACTAAAAATATATATTTTATGTATTGAAATTTTCACCAATCGATAAACTTTTTTATTTTTGAAAATATTTACATACATGCAGCGAAGAAAATAAAGCCTAATAATCACAAAAGTTTTTGAAACAATATATTTTTTCCTAAAATGTACCGTGTGGCAACAGCGATTTTTTTTATCAGCGCTAAATGCGACATTGGGACGCAATTAATACACCTCGCATGCAGGGTTGGTCAGATTAGTCGCGTAGAAGTGGCGGTTGTCGAAAATCATTAGGTATTCATTTGTTCGGGTAAAAATTGTGACAATCGAAAATGTGCTTGTTTTAAGGAAGGCCTAAAATGTTGCAACGAGTGCAAATGTCGTTCCTGTAACAACATTATTAAAGATTTCAAGGCAGATATGAACGAATTAGAATGCTATTAATGTAGGGCCTACATAAACTACATACTACATATTTATCTATCCAAATAGAAAATTTATTTCAACAATAAAACTCATTTTATGCGTACGTTTTTACTTTCATTCATTTAAAAATGTATAATAAACTTACTAATTGGGTGGGTAGTTAGTAACACTGATTGATATTTATAGATTAGGTATTTATCTTTTTATTATTAAAAGGAGACTATTTTATATTTATTGTACAATTTCTTAATATTAACAACATATGATCAATACTACTGTACAATATATGAAATATTGAACAATAATATTGATCCCCTACATGCTTTTGATCGTTGCAGTCGGCAGGCTTGCTACAGCCGAGCGCGCAAGAATATGACTTTGGCCCGTTAAAAAAAATCGCTGACTCAATACTATGAACGGAACATGAAAAATTTTTATCCTAAAAACTTTTTTCAACTATTGGCTTCAATTTGTATGCAGCATGTATATACAAATTTTCATAAATAAATTTTTTTCTCGATTGTCTAAAATTTACGCTACTGAAAATAACAGGTTTGAGATTCCTATTATTTTTCCAACTTAAAAAAAAATAAATCGGGTTCACGTGGGACGTTGTTCGAAGCGCTATTGTGTCTACTTTAATCTAAAAAAAAATAGCTTGATAGCACAAATATTTTCAGAGATATAGCGGTGGAGACGTTAAAAAACATATTTCATTAAAAATCTATTTTTTTTTTAGTTTTTCCGAAATAAAAAAGTTCTCGACCACCAAAAAATGTTGTAAAAAATGATTTCGTGTACACGATTATCTTACTAAAGAATCCCACTAAGTCTAGTTTGGTTCTACGCCGGTTTTTCTCGAAAACTAAGCGACTTTACTTCCAGATTTTACTCTACTAACTTGCATTCACAGCCGTGTTCACTGGGCGGTTCAGCCATCTGACGTCACAACTCGACTACATGGTTATCAAGAGCGTTTTTAAGCGCGCCGACTTTAATAATTTTTTTATACATGAAGGCGGCGTCAGTAAATTCTAATTTTTGGCATACTTACTATACTCACCAAGCTCTTTCAGAATATGTAATAATAAAAAATTGTTAAATGAGCCTATTCGTTAGAAAATATAATAAGTGCTCCACGTGTTACCCATTTTGATCGACACCATATACCCATTAACTATATACGATGAATTTCGTTCATCTCTTGACGCCAAGGAAAGCCTTATCCTGTCAAAAAATCCTATTTCAAACTTATAGATAATTATAATTTTTTTATGGGTAATCATAAGAGCCTATCTGATTTATAAGGTTTTATACAGTACATTAATTTCGCCAGATAGAAATTATATTGGGATGAATAAGTATCTAAAGGAGTCTTAATTGAGTTGGAATACCCATGTTGTTATTGGTATGTTTCCATAAGTGTTTATACTAAAAACAGTTTTTATATGGCATTACAACTTTTAATTTGATAAGTTCTCATGGGATCTGAATAGTGTTGAAACTGAAAAGGATTCATCAGTAAAATCAAATACGAGTTCTGTAATCTTTTATAAGAAACAATTAGTACATGGTTTTTGTGAGATCTGAGGGATTGTTATCAGTTTAGTTTATAGAATAATTTAATGAGGATTTATAAAGGTACGTATTAAAAAGTGTTAATAAGGTATTACATCGAATATTTTTGAGGCCTTTTATGGGATCTGAAGAGTAATGAAATTGAAAAGATATACTAAGGAGTTCCTAGCAGACATTTTATACATTTTTATAAGGATATATTTGTACTTATTTTTATAAGACTTCATGGGTATATATCAGTTCAGTTTATATAAGAATATAATGGAAACGTGTAAGAATGCATGTTAAAAAGTATGAATAAGGTATTATTGAATACTTTTGCGAGTTTTTTTGGAATCTGAAGAGTAATGAAATTGAAAAGATATACCAAGGAGTTCCTAGTAGGCATTTTATACATTTTTATAAGGATATATTTGTACTTATTTTTATAAGACTTCATGGGTCCATATCAGTTTAGTTTATATAAGAATTTAATAAGGATTTATAGGGACATCTATTAAAAAGTATTAATAATGATTTACAACTATTAATTTGATGTGTTCATGGGGTTCCAATAGTAGTAAAACTAATAATGTTTCATCAGGAAACCAGGGATGAATTTTATAACATTTAATAAGAAATAATTAGTATATATAAGATTTGAAAGGTAATTATTAGTTTAGTTTTATATAAGAATTTAATAAGGATTTCTCAGTGCACCCATTGAAAAGTATTATTTACAACTATTAATTTGAAAAGTTTTCATGGGATTTCAATAGTAGTCAACCTAAAAAAATTACAATACTTACTAAACTAAACTTACTAATACAATAGATTTCATATAATCTACATTAAAATCCATTGTAAGATTAAAATCCATTGTAAGTATATACACATTGTATTTTAGAAAACCCTCTTATTCCCATAAAAGCATAAAAGTTTTACAATAGACCTCAAGCGAGGGATATATATTAAAAAGTCACTATAAAATTTTCGTGTTTCAAACGCCATAAAAACTTATAAATACTTATAGGCCTCGTACTGAGAGTTTACATTAATATCTTATTAATATAAAACTTCGCAATTTAATTACCATAAATACTTATAAATATACTGATAGACTTCATTCAGAGAATTTACTTTAAAATCCCATTGCATATCCTCATAGAATTTTATAAAAACTTCGTGTTTATTATTAAAACGTGCAAGTGTTGATAGACTTCAGGCAAGGAATTTACATTCAAAACACATTTCAATACTTCAAGAACTTAGACACATCTGAACCTTTAAAATCTTCGTATTTCAAACACCATATAAGAACTTACAAATGCTGATAGACCTCCTATGGAGAATTTTCATTAAAAATACTTTTCAAATACATATAAAATACCTGTAACACTTCATATTTCAATTACCGTGAAAACGTATAAATACTGATAGACTCCATATATAGGGAATTTACATTGAAAACCCATTGTACGCAGCAAATCTTATAAAAACTTCCTATTTCCTATTAATATATGCAAATGCTGATAGACCTCAGGTAAGGAATTTACATTAAAAACACATCTCAAATAGCCACATCAAACCATATTCAGAACTTATTAAAAACTTTGTATTTCAAATACTATAAAAACTTAAATATACTAATACATATAACTACTGAGAGACTACATATAGGTAATTTACATTAAAAACCCATTGTACGCAGCAAATATTATAAAAACTTCGCATTTCCTATTAATATATGCAAATGCTGATGGACCTCAGGCAAGGAATTCACATTAAAAACACATTTCAAATAGCCGCACATCAGACCACATTTAGAACTTATAAAAAAACTTTGGATTTCAAATACTATAAAAACTTACGTATACTAATAGATTTCATACGAGGAATGTACATTTAAAACACACACACACACGTAATTAAAACTTATGAAAGTTTAGTGTTACATACTCCAGCCTCCAGTAGAGGGAGCTGTTATACATGTCGCTAATTCATATCTAGTCTAATGTGACCTAAGAAACTAGCGTGGGCTTGTTAAATTGAAAGTAAAGCAGTCTCTTTTACTGCTAAATTATTAACTGCGTTTAGGCTAGAACGCTAGAGGAAACAAGATGACTTTTGCAGTATTTAGTGTTTACCACTATATTACTATTGACACAGAAGACAGGAACTATCCTGTCTTCTGTGCTATTGATATTTGAAATATTAATAGTAAGTAAATAATATTTACTTACATGTGTAAGTTTATGGGATTTGGCATTAAAAATATATTTCAAATCATACTCAAAATCTGTAAAAAAACCTATTAATACTAATTGAATTTCTATGGGAAATTTACATTCAGAACACTATACAAACCTATAAACACCTATAGAAACATTTAATTACATGTACTATAAAAACTCATCAATACTAATAGATATCATATGGGAATTTATATTCAAAACACTATAAAAACCTATAAAAACTTTTAATTAAATGTATTATAACAACTCATCAGTACTGGTAGATACCATATGAGAATTTACAGTTAAAACACATTTCAAATACACACATCAAAAATGATTTTTTGACAGGGTATCGCTCTATCCTTCCATAGTACTCGTGGTATGGTACGCATGCCTCAGTAGCGTAAGCGTGCTCCCCCACTCGTTCGTATCGTGTGGTCAAAGCGTGCGCGTGCGCGTTGGGTTCCAAGTCTCCAGCAGAGATAGAAAACTATATCTCCTTCTCAAGCTTCAATTCCGTGCACGGCGGCTTATAACCGGCTACCAGTATATAGGTAATAAGTATATGATCGACACACATCGCTCTTGAAATGAGGTTTCTACTGTTCCTAAAATTGTCGGTGTGACAGATCTAAAAGCAGTTATTAACCTTTCCTCCATGTTGTTGGTGTGTCTTTATAAACAAGTCCCTTCACGTATCCCCATAAAAAAATCCATTTTTGTAAGATCTGGGCATCGAGTAGGGCATTTAGTGGGTCCATTTCTTCCAATCCATTGAAGTGGGTAAGTATTATTATTATTATTAGTAAGATTCATCAATAATTATGGCAGATAGTTTTCCAGAAAATGAAGATAAATAACTCCAGTCAATATACCGTCAAAAAAATGTGACCCTATTACATGCTCTCCAATAATTCTTCCCCAAACGTTTATCGACCATCTGCGCTGATTATCAACTTGCCTAAAAAAATGAGGATTTTCCGAAGCAAATAATTTCTGTCCGACTCGCCCAAAACAAAAGTTCATGTCTACAAGTTCCACTTTATTAAAATTCATTTTGTAAAACTCGAACTATTTTTAATTTAATACAAATAATAACTGACGATCAATAAGTGCGATAAATGTTCATTTGTACAAGACAATTTATACCAAACTGAGGTCTTATTGCTCGTCGAATAACGAAAACAGCAAAAAAACTTACAAAAAAACTATTACAGTAACGCTCTTTTCACACTACACGGTTTTGATCGTACGGTAAAAAGCCGTGCCGCTTGCCTAGATGTTTAACTATTAAAAGATACTGCGTCTGCGTCTCCTAATAGTCCACTCGCTGAGGGTAGTTCTGTATGCACTTTGATGTCCAGAAAATCAACCACTTGGGTAATGTAGGTAGCATAGTCCTTATCAATTTACACCAGGGTATCAGCGTGGCAGAGTGGGCACAAGCTCAGAATCCGCCATTTTCAAAATGGCGGAAATGCGATTGACAAAATTTTACTTTGTGACTTTTACCTCATAAACTGTGCGTTTTATTAACTTTTATATATAAATAATTTTTGTTCTATATACTATAAGGAATATTTTTAGTTCTTATAACAAAGCTTCTAAAGTTGACCATTTAGGAGATAATGATACTTTTATGGCATCGAGAGCCTAATATAAACGTTAGGAATATAAAAAATGCTTATAACTCATAAACAGTCTACTTTTTAATTTTTTTTGTAAAGACGAAAATCGTTCCCTATATCACTAGGAACAAAAAGTGTCATTATACACTGACGAAGCTAGGAATTTGAGTTTCTGAGTTAAAAGCCATTCTTTGTAGTATCGACATTTTCCTATGCTTTAGGGTACGTATATGTACACGCACATTTATGTTTCAGCAAAGGGGAGTGTGGAGATTTTTAAAATTTACGAGAATTGTAAAGGGAAGTGCAAACTTTATTAATTTTTTTTTATACAGTACTGTATTTCGTTTGTATTTCTGAGTCATACAATCAGACAGAATCCGCAGCAAGTAATTCCGGTCCTGACACGTGCACAACTTTTTTTTGCACATTTGAGGCATTTACAACCTTCAGCTAGATCGTCTAGGTAAAACCTATATTCACACAGTAGTTCTAGAGAATCTCCACCATACCCATATCCGAAAACAAACGGATCAAGCTGTTTGAAATTTTGTTGGAGGCAATTAATTTGTAAATTCGTGCATAAAAATACACGTAGTATATGTTGTCGACTTGTTGGTGATAAATCTTCAAGTGGTGTGTTTTTGCTGTGTCAATACATCCAGTATGCCAGTTCATCCATAGTCCTACATGAAGAACTCTTCCTTATGACATTTAATACATATTATTCAGCTTGAATTAAGGTGTCTTTCAACTCCACTGCCATGATGTGTAGGGGAACACGCCTCGTAGTGGTAGCAAAGCCAAGTCGTCGCATCCATAGTTCTTCCAATCCGGCTGAAGGGAATGTGTCAAAGAAGTGAAGTGCCAATACTAATACATCTGGGGTAGATGGCACTATGACACATTGCTTGATGCCTGTTTCCATGCCTGTACATGGAAAACGTGTGGCATAATTCATACATCCGGCTCTTCAATGTTTGAGAAAGAAAGTTCATCATGATGCTGAACTGGTGCGTCCTACTTTCTTGACATACATGCCATTAGCTTTGCTCCTGATATTGCACTGTAGTAAACTGAAGTACTAGGCCACTTCCCTCCAGCAGTTTTAAAAAAATTACCCTGAGCAACTCCTGAAATTTAATCTTGTTCTCTGAGAAAGGCCAAATAGTTTCCTTTATAAGAAGTGGTGTGTTAACATCTATGTCAAGTATATAAATCGGACCACCAGAATTTCGACTAATCCTTTCGGTGACATGTTAGTGTATGAATCAAATGCAAAGTCAATGCGCTGTGGATCCTTTCCAGCCAGGTGCTAAATATAATCAAAAAATGCATTCGCAAAATCATCAAAAGAAGCAATTTTTTTTTAAGGGAGTTTTCGTGCATATCCCAAGATATCAATCAGAAAAACATTTGGCATTAAACTTGATTTCAAGGGAGACTTGTCGTCTGGTTGCAAAACCTTTTCGAGCTCATCAGCAAGGGTGATCCTTTGTGCTTTTATTATGAACCCTTCATTATCAAAAAGTCTTCTTGGTCTTACTATATCATAGGTAGGTAGGTAAATAAATCTTTCATACTGAATCCTCTTTTTAGTGGTAAGCCAGTAACATGCTGAACTGTTACCTGCTACTTTTTAGTCGAAATAGACTTATGATTGGATTTACTTGCCATTATTGGTCGAAGTTAGAATTGCACTAGTGTCTGTTTGGCATATTACACAAAATTTTGAATCGCTCATTACACCCCGTGCCGTGGAAGCCCGCATCAAGCTAATACTTTTATATCTATTTTCTTATTCAGCTGTCTTTGCAAAAGTTGCTTATTAATATCGCTATTCCTGAAAACAAATGGTATGGTGTAAATTATGTGTAAAATTACTTCTAACTCGGAAACAGTATCTCCTAGAGCCTGCAAATCTTATAACGCTTTTTGTTCCCCATAAAACGAGGAAAATTTTTGACATCTACGAAAAAATTGGTAAAATATGTCATTTCTGAGTTATAAGCATTGTTTTCTCCTTAGAAACTTTACTTTAGGCATTCGCTGATAAATAAGTCCCAATAATTACGTAACGGTTAAGTTTCTGGGCTTTTACGAAAGGAACAATCTTAGTACGTAGAACAAAAAGTGTTTATATATAAAAGTTAATAAAACGCACGGTTTACGAGTTAAAAGTCATTTAGTAAAATTATGACAATTGCATTTCCACCATTTTGAAAATGGCAGATTCTGAGCTTATGCCCGCTTTGCCAGGCTGACACCCTGGTGGAAATTTATAAGGGCCTTGGTGCCCACATAATGCAACCGGTTGATTTTCTGGACATCAAAATGCATAAGAACCACCCTCAGCAACTGGACTATAATACTAACACTGATATTCGATTGCGGTGGGCAAGGTTATTAGGTAAGCGAGGCAGGGCCGTCGAGAGCCAAAGTGGGCCCCAGTACAAGAGATTTTACCGGGCCCCCACATTTTTAAATATATATTTTTTAAGAGTAGCTATACAATTTATCTCTATAGCGATGCCGATGGTGCTTATATTATTATTTAAATACCCAAATAAATCAAAATATTTATTTAAAAAAACTAACTCATAAGTGGAAACATATCTCAACTGAAAATAAAAATCAGAAATAAATCAAACAAACAAAACCAAACAGAACACGATAACACAACTAAATTGTCACTCAAAATGAACTCAAACTTAAATTCTAAATTAACGCTTTTCGCGTTTTGCGACTAGCAAAAAGTTCGATCACAGGCTGAAAATCAGTCTTTCTTGCCAAAACTGCTTCCACAGCTAATGTGCCTAAACTTGTTAACCGTCTTTGACACATAGTATATCTTAAGACATTCTTTATACGTGCTAGCGTACTAAAAGCACGTTCTCCCTGCGCAACAGTGACTGGTAGAGTACAAAAGATACGTAAAGCCATAACAACATTCCGAAATAGTGGGCTCAATTCTTGTTCCATTAACTTATTTAACAGTTCAATAGGAGACAGGCATGTTTTTCCGAAATTTGCATCGCGAATTTTGCGTAAATGATATTCTAAGAACTGAGAACTTAAGTCTTGATTATATCGAGTACACAAAATAGTAGCGCGTTCCTCTAATGTGGCGAGACTAATATTTTCGTCCTTATACTACCATAATATGCTAAATAATGACGACAAATTTCTTACAGCTTCATATCGCATTGCCACTTTAATGATAATAATATGCAGAAGTACGCTGAAGATTTGACACCTGAATGAATCCTCTGGATCTGGAGTTGAAATAAAGACATCACTGTTACTGGTTATAGTTTCATCTACAAATCTTTTTCTTATGTTGCGTCTCTTTTCGGAAAACGTAACAAGTAACTCGATGTTACCAGCAACCAGTTTTGTTTCCTCTAATATCTGGTTCCACTTCACCCTCAGTGCTTTGAGTTCTTCTAAAGGGCTGGCAATATTCTTAACCTCGACATCTATTGTAGCATTTCTTGCTTGAAGGACTCTGTTTATAAGATCAATTGCGGTAAGAAATTTTACCCAAATATTATATTTTTAACATGGCCAGGGGCCCCTTGACTGCGATCGGGCCCCGGTAATTTGTACCGGCTGTCCCCCCCTCTCGACGGACCTGAAGCGAGGTAGGACTGTGGAGAGATGTGTCAGCGATTCGACCGCCTCAGCTTATGAAGAATGATATTTTAAAGCAGTATATTTCTGGAACTACATATCGGATCGAACTCAAATTTTCAGTGTAATAATTATTTGATGATTACTTCGCACAATTGTAATAAAAAGTGCAATATGAAATTTGACTAAATGACCCCATTTATAGCTATCATAGAACTCGAGATATCGAAGTCCGACGCACTATTGCCCCACCTGTATATAAAGGAAGGCTGTGGAAGGAAGTTATATTCCTTTGACTTATACTGTATAAAAATATCCGAAACCTATTTCCCAGGAACAATAAGGCTGAATACAGGACAAACGGACAGTTTGCTATACGTTTTTACTTCCACATTCAACTAAGCTTAGAACGTTGAGATTTTAAGTTTGAGCAAAAAAAAAATTCTGACTGTTGGGCTGTAACTTTTTTTTTTGTGTGCACGATTACTCTGGAATCGTTCAAGATATTGACTTGAAATTTGGTACACGTATGTATTTTAACGAGATTTGGAACTAGATTATATATATTTTGATCTTATTCCGTTGAAGGGCTGGGATTAAACTGGAAGTCCATAAAATTGGTATTTAGGATATATGTACAGTGTGTCTACTTAAATTGGCGGCATATGGAAAACTTTTCTGAGTTTTAGGAAAAAAGTTATTCTTTATAAAAAGTTCTGCATGGTCTAAAACCTGAAATGATAAAACCTCAAAATTTATCAGTCATATGCGGGGTTTGCCAATAATTATGAAGTTGGTACAAGAGTAAAGTACTTTTATTTTTGACAATATTGAAAATTGTAATTATGAAAAGTTGTTCATAATTAAAATACACATTCAAATATGTAATAATATCCGGCAAGAGCAAGTGGATGTTGCATTACAAACATTACATGTAAACATCCCTTCACAGTATGACATCAAATATTAATAAGTAGTAGGTTATCCCTATGTATCCATATTTTAATGTTATTTTATCCCCAAGCTCGTCTCACCTTGTCATCCCCTGTCCCACCTTGCCCCTAAATAGTCTTAATTACCTTTCATTACCCGTAATCACCCCTCCCATAATTACCCGCTAATTACACCTACTAATTACCTGCTAATTATCTTTATCTACCAGTTCGTAGATACTAAGGAATTTTTTTATGAACAAAACATTTGATAAAGTAAAGTGTTTCTTTCCTTATCATAAAAAATAAACAAGCAAGGCCGAAACAATGTGCATTTAACATTTTTTTAAACAAAATGTCGCCATTTCAAAAATATAAATATCTCAAAAATATAAATATCCTACGTTTCAGATATAAATCAGTAATACTTTTTCAAATATTAAACAGCTGAATTTAGGAGTGGTTTTCACCCCTTGAGGGTGAGATGATACCTATTACTACAATAATAACCCATAAAGAAAAACCGCTGCCCAAGGAATCACTACTTCCACATCCAGATTTTCTATCCAAGTCACTCACAACGAAAAAATTTTGTGTGTGGAAATAATTATTTATGGAACTTTAATAATATAATATTTGAAATTCTCTACCCCAAAAACCATAAAACGATACCCCACATCGGTAGTGGGGCGGGGGTGGCGATAGGGGGTGATAGTGAAGGATGAAGTAAACAAATATTTTGAGGTTTCTGGTTCTTGTACACACACTAAATCACAATTTTTTTTCATCCCCTTTAATAATGGGGTGGGGATGGTAATGGGGGTGGGGATGGAGCCCCCCCCCCCTAAGCCGTCTTCCATGAACCAAAAAATAAAGATGCATACACTCAAAGAAAATGATAGGTAAATTCAACCAAAAAGAGCATATGAAATCGCGCCTATCTAGTTTCATAGTTAAATCAATCAGAAAAGAATAGTCATACAACTTTATTTGTTTTCGTAAACAAATAGTAGTTTAATAATCATATCTTCTTGTAACAAATTAAATAGTACAATGACATTTTTTTATGTTCACTAACCATTTTCAATTTGGTCCACAATTAAATAGTACGACTTTGTTTTTTGTTCACCAACTAATTACTTCCACGTCCAGTGGAAGTATAGTAACGACAAAAAAATTTTCAAAAATTTTTATTGCCCAAATAGGCTTAAAATGTCATGAAACGTCGAGATTTTAAGTTTGAGCGAAAAAAAAAATTTCTGTCTGTCTGTCGGTCTGTCGGTCTGTCTGTCGGTCTGTCTGTAACTTTTTTTTGTGCGCACGTTTACTCTGGAACCGTTTAAGATATTGACTTGAAATTTAGTACACATATGTACTTTAACGAGATCTAGAACTAGATTATATTTTCATCTTGTTCCGTCGAAGGGTTGGGGGGTAAATTGGGGTAAATTTGGGGTAAATGGGTAAATCAAGCAGGTAAGAGTCCATGAAATTGGTATTTAGTATATACAAGAGAAGCTGAGGTCTCAAAAAAATTTTTGGCATTAGCCACCCCCATTACCACCCCCACCTCCTTATTAAAGGGGATGAAAAAAAAGTGATTTAGTGCATGTACAGGAACCAGAAACCTCAAAATATTTTTTTACTTCATCCACCCCCCCCACTACCACCCCCACCCCACTACCGATATGGGGTATCGTTTTATGGGTTTTTGGGGTAGAGGATTTCAAATATTATATTATTAAAGTTCCATAAACAATTATTTTCACATGCAAAGTTTTTTCGTTGTGAGTGACTTGGATAGAGAATCTGGATGTGGAAGTAGTGATTCCTTGGGCAGCGGTTTTTTTAAGTTGATCTACACTTTATTGTATTATGAAGTTTTTTTTGGTTAGCCAAAATCTCAGTATTGAGACATCAGACCACCCAAACCAAAGATTAGAGATCGTTTATAAGATCCATCCTAATATATCGATGATCCCTGAGAGAATTCGAACATTGCAATCATGTTATTAATTTTCTATAAATTCATAAGAGTATAAGATCATAAGGGCTCTCTGTACGGGCTCCGATCTAGGCGCCGGCACTCGATCAGCGATGTTAAGCAACGTTGGTCGCGTCCAGCGCTTGGAATGGTGACCCAAGTTCTCGCTGGAGATCTCAGTCCATATGCTGAGCTGTAAAAGCCTGACTGGACTGAGACGGCTCGGCGAGAGAAAGACAGAGGCTGATAACCGTGCCTGGGGGCTCTTGTCAACAGACTCGAAGTCTAGGAAGACCATGTTTGGATGGGGAGCCCTGAGGCACACAAAAAAAGGAGTACTACAATAGACCTTATAGGTCGCAGTGGGGGAAGGCCAATCGCCCGCTCCTTCAGAGTAATCTAAAAAAAAAAAAAAAGATCATAAGAGTATAAGATTGATTATTGTCAGTGATTTGTATGTGGCGTCATCTGGGAATAATTTCTGTAATAGACTACGTGGTAAGCAAGCAAATTTTATGGTAATTCTTTTAGAACTTCTAGAAGACGACAATAATATTGGTTTGTCTACCAAGTACAATAATACAGCGAACTAATACTGGGTTAGAATTACAATTCGATAATAGTTAAAAATAAAATATACTATTATCTAGTTTAATTTGACAGAATTCAACAAAATAATAGTCAGACGAACAAAATAATAGTCTTCTTCATCTATTTTTTAAGTTAATGTTTGTTTTGTTGTATGACAACTTTTTATTTATTAAAATAACAATCACCTCTTGTTTAAAAATACCATCAATATAGTTTGGTTTAACAAAATTAACGATATTGTTAGTTAACCATTTTTTTTTGTTGAATTTACCCATACTATTTCTTTGAGTGTAATCACTATTAGTACAAAGCAGTATCCAAGTTATCTCTTGAAATAAATATTTTGTAATTAAGAGGGAGCAGCGCGATCAAATCAGAGGGGAGTGGGCGGAAATGAGCCAATAAAGTACAGAGAGCTGTTGTGCTGGTTGTCTAGTTTTGGCGTTTGTACTTTCTTTACTATCGCTCTACCTACTTACAATCACGCCTGAAAGGTCAAAAACACATCGAGACCAAGCTTCAAATACACGAAATGAGTGCGTATCCGTTATAAATGTAATTATTTTTGCAATCCTTTTTAATTATATCGAAGTGACTCCATCTACTAAAACAGCATTGTACTAAAAAAAAAATTCCAGCAAAAAACATTTTTTAGCGAACTGGCTCATGTTATTAAACTGATCAAAAGATATTCTTGTAAGTAAATGAATACACTTCATTGAAGAACATTTTTAGCTAAAACTTATTTATTAGCCAATGTGAAGAGAGATCTTCCTAATAAACAAGTTTTAGCTAAAAATGTTCTTCCACAGAAATGTAGTATTCATTTACTTACAAGAATATCTTTTTTTCAGTTTAATAACGCCAGCCGTTTGGCTAAAAACTGCTTTTCCACAGTCAAGATTTTTAGTATAGTGCTTTTCAATGTAACCAACATAACCTTAAATTTTAAGTTTTTCAAGTTTATTCTCATTTTTAATGTTTGTACATGCATTTTTAGCTTGGAACCGTACTGGCTTCAAGCAAATATTTAAAAATTCACGTAAATAATTTTTCAATATTGTTGATTTTTAAAAATAGACTGCTAATAACAGGTTAGATTTCTAACCTACAAAAAGAATCCTATTTTATTAGGACAAAGTATTTAGAACTTCATAAATATTACACTGAACTAGATTTTAGTTGAAAATATGGGAACCAGGCAGAAATTTTAATAACAGCTGTGTAATACTCTTAAATCTTAAGAAACTCATAGTTTTGAGGTTAGCTGTGACGTCACTTGCAGATGCTCTATAATAGCGACAAATTCGTTTTTAACCGTTTTCTGAAAAGTTTTCCTCAACCTCTGGGGAGGCCGGGTCTATTGCCCCCCTCCCCGCCCAGATGAATTTTCTGGCTGCGCCACTGAATTAGCGAATTCCAAAATCTCATATAATTTGAAGATAAATAAATAAACAGCTTGTTTATGGTTACTCACCTCTACCAGTATTCCCCGCAACCAGCATGTAGGTGGTCATACTACCATGAAACGACTTAACAACTTGCAGCAAATCCGCGAAGTCCAGGACTTTAATCCAAGACTTCTTTCCAAGTTTAAAATAAAACGGCGAACGCATGTTTAGGGTACAAGATTTTTTACAATCGTCTTTACATGATTTTATATCTTCGATGTCCGGACATTGCCCGAGTAAATCTGGTGATGCGTCTTTACATAGCGATTTGAATGCCGCTAAAATAGGTCTATAACCAGTGCATCTACACAGGTTGCCACCAAAGGAATTTTCAACCTGATTCATGGTTACATCTCCTAAGGATTTTTGCAGAGCATACATGTTCATAATCATTCCAGGTGTACAATACCCGCATTGAGTTCCATTGAACTTAGCTAACACATCTTGTATTGTATGTCTCGACTTAGCATTGCCTAGCCCTTCAATTGTACAGATGTCCCAACCATAACAAGAAAAAATTGACACCAAACACTACAATAGGATTAATTTAACCCCGCTAAAATCGCCAATTAGTTTTGTGTGTACTTACTGAATTCACAGCGAAAGTTTCAGGTTTCCCAGTAACAGGATTTCTTCGATTAACTGACACTATGCATGCTCCACAGCCTCCCTCCAAACACATACGCTTGGTACCCGTTAGATGCAAATTGTCTCTCAAATACGTATTTAGGGTTGTTTGGGGTGTGACTTTTGATACATCCACTAAAACGTATTTGTTAAACACATAACATAAGCCTAAGGTTATTATTGGTTACAAACCTGCATGCTTCTTTCCGTTTATAAAAATGGTTATTTCGTTAAACCTAAAAACATTTTAATTAAAAAAAGGCATTTCACTTGCTTGTTAGTCCAGTCAGGGTCGTAAATTCGGTGGAAAACTTAAAGGGTGGAGAGAAATAAATCAAAACTGGATATTTTTAGATTAAATCTTTCATTTGACTGTCAAAAAAATCTTAATTTGTGAATTCTATGTCAGTCGAGAACGCAGAAAAATGTGAGAAAGGTGCAAAAAATCACTATTCCATTAAGTCATATATTAAAAGTAGTTTTAACAGAAGAAATAGATGATCAAATTTTACGTAAAACAAAAAAAATATTCCTAATCCTAACAGTCAGAAAAAATTTCTAATTTTCACCCAGAAATCATATTTTTCAGATTTCTTGACTTGTCCCTGATGACAGGTAAAAGTACTCTAAAGGTTACGTAAACAACAGTCAATTACTCATAGTAATAAAACACCCTCTAATGCAGATAGGAAGCAAGCTATGACCTCTCATAGTAGACCATTTTCTAACCTTTTTCGCAGGATACCCCCATTTGTGGTATTTCACATCACATACTGAATACGGGAGGCATATTGTCTCGCCGACCGGATCTTGGCTTCCATCTTTCTTATACGCCAGTCAGCTCTCTCATGCGGGGAAGTAGTATTATCCCGCCTCACCACCGGAGAGAGCCGCATTGCGGCGTCGTAGACGGCACAATTGATGTGCCAGATATCAGCCTCTTCCGGAATAGCTTCACTGAGTTCTGCGTCCACTCTGACCAGATCTTGTGGCCGAGGGGGCTTTTGATGGTGCAGCCCCCTTCTGGTTCTGATGCCCTCTGCAATTAATGGTTCGAACAGACGACCGAAACCAAACAGAATAATGCAGGAATCAAGCAAGGACGCCTCCTTTCCCCCAGACTATACACCATTTTCCTAGATCAAGTAACACAAAGCACAATAAAGGATACACCAAATTTAAACAAAGACACAGAAACATTGAGAACCTCACGCGGATGATCTAATCGTCTCTGAAGAAGAGCGGGATATTCTCAACCTTCTAGAAAACATGAAACTACATTTGAACATATCTGGATAAACTTCAAACAGAGTCTAATAATTCAAGACACTTCCGGTTATACCGGAAGTTGACATCAACTTCCTTATTTTAAATGGCGCCCTATTTTTAGCTTTCAACATCATTCCCTATCTAAAAAAATAATAATTTTTGAGATATTTCGATTTTAATGGAATCTGATGCGAAACCAACTCATAGTTGGAAATTAATATCGCTATGGTAAATTCCGATAACCAATTTTTCTCCTATATGTCTATAAGAGATGGGGCTTATGTGAACTCAAGCTTCAAATGCTCCAAAATATACCGGGTTCCCGGAAAATGAGGTCCAACCTCGACAACTTCGACCTCCATTACATCGCTTCTTTCAAATGGAATCTACAATGTTTTATAAACCTTTCAACCTATATGTACATTCCCTACAGCTAAAATGTACGGTTGTTGGGTTATTTAAATTTATTTTTCTAAAACGTCTAATAGGCCACTAACCGTGATGCACCCTGTATTAGGTTGAAAGTATCTTTGTCGGAGAAAGAAAACTAATTTCCCGATGGGCGAAAGATTTTAAATTTGATACACACAGATAATATTTTCAAAATAAAGAAAAAATTCCCAAAATCCTTAAAAATTTTAACAGAGGAGTAAGATATATGGGTTAAAAAATATTTCTTTCACTAGCGAGCCAAATTTAATACACAGATAAAGTGAAAGTCCAAAACCCTTAAAATTATAAATCTTTTTTTTGACACCCAAAGAGATTAACGAAAAAAAAACCAGTGTTAGATATTTCACTACAAACGTACCTGATGACGAGTTTATCCATAATAGTACTTATACTTACAGGTTCATGATGTTTACACAAGTTTGTCACAACTTAAACATAACACATCTATTTGCCGCTGCACATTTCACAAGAATCAAAATACTAGATTATATGCTTGTAATTGGTTGCGTGTTGCATTTTGTTATGGGAATGTGAGCTGATTGTTGATGTAACACATAATTACACTCAGAAGCGTACCGACATATAACACCGGTACATATGAAAAAATTTACGTTCACTTATACTAGTCAAAAGCGACAGTAGTCTATTAAATATATCACTAATATATAAAAAATGTAGAGATACTCAAATTACTAACAATTCACATACAATAAAAGAATGATAAACAAATCGCAGTGGTCCAACTATTTGAAAACGCACTAGCTGTCGTTTGTTATGTTGTTTATCGTTTCTTCTAGTAGCATTTGATACATTTTTATGCACTGATAATGTAGAAGAACTCACTACCAAGCGTCTGACGTGACACCAATTTATTTTTAGAAGGGCGCCAGCCGCGTTATGCCCCGGTCTTCAACTCCCAAGCTGGTTCGAGATAAGATATATTTCGTTAGCCGAGTAATGGGTCAAGGCTGCACTACCTCAGATCATTAACCCTTTCAGGACGTTATTTTAATTATTCACTGACAGTAACGGCTTTTACGTTTTTGGATTATTGCGATTTTTGCATAAAAAATCCCTGTCGAAGATTTCTCTCCGACGGGATTGGAATTTGACGTGATTTTGATCTGTTTATACAGTAATAGGTGGTCTAAAGTCTTTTGGTTTCTGCTATTTTTGCATAAAAAAAATCCTTATCGAAGATTTCTCTCCGACGGGATTGGAATATGACGTGATTTGTAAGTATTTACCTACTACTAATGGTCTCTGCACTTAAAGATTTTTGGAGAAATTGCATTAAAAAATCCCTATCAAGCTTCCGTAAGGCGACCAGAATACTGAGTATCAGACTAGGAAATCATGAGAACCCCATTTACTCAGTTGTTTAGGGGCCATTACTTTCGGTCCCGATTAAACCTTATCGGTGAGTCAAACCAATTCAGTTACCATGAAACAATTGTACTTTCAATAATTTGGCAGACGGTTAAAGTTTAACGTGGTTTAACGTTGACAGAAAGTAACGGCCCTAGGTCTTCCAAATGAAAACTCCAGGGATTAAGACTAGCAACAAGTCCTTACATCAATAAAATGCAATTAGTTCAAAGAATGCCATTTATTTAATAAGTATAAAATAATACAGTATAATGTGAAAGAATCATGGTCAGGCAAGGCAAATTACATTTTAACTACAAGTGAGAGCGTACGCTAACAATCGATTTGGCAGAAAAAATTCATTTAACCTCCTCAGGTTTAATGCAAGCATTTTAAAAAGAATTTTGTATTTTGGTAATTATGGCTGACTGAAAATAAAATAAAATATTTTACTTAAAAAATTTTGGTTCGTTTATGAATAGCTTAACGACGGAGTTCGACTAATACATGAGTTTAATAACTTTCGACCAGTCTTATGACGTACTTGTTTCGATGCAGGTTCAATATAGGGAAAATGACAGCGAGCCGCCTTCGTACGACTTTTTGGCAAAATGGACTTTGGAATACTTTGTGCACAAGGAGATTTTCTCTATAACTTTATTATTTGGAAAGCCCTGCAGTTGGCTTTCCTACCATCGCTTTGTATTGACCACCCAACGCACTCGACCAAATTGCGAGTCGCTGGGTGAATCCAAACTTGTTTTATGCGAGAAACCGGTCTTGTATATTTTCATTGATTTTTTGCCAATTTTTGATTATAGGCGCTACGCCACTTTTGCCAAATTCGTCGGTTTCGCCTTTTTGATACATTACCTTGTTAAAATTTTATAGTTAGTCTTTAGAATAGGGTATATAATGACTGTATCTCCATGGTCAATGTCTTCGGCGGAGGAATTAAAGTTGAAAATATTTTGAATATTTTTGGTGTACTTTTTAAAAGGTATGTGATTCATATCCTGGATCAAAATATATTTTCCTAAGTAAAAATTCGGTGTAAATGTTATTTGCTTACTATTAATATTTCAAATATCAATAGTAATATAGTAGTAAACATTAAATACTGCAAAAGTCCTTGTTTCCTCTAGCGTTCTAGCCTAAACGCAGTTAATAAGTTAGAAGTAAAAGAGACTGCTTTAGTTTGAATTTAACAAGTCCACACTAGTTTCCTAGGTCACATTAGATCAGATATGAATTAGCGACATGTATAACAGCTCCCTCTACTGGAGGTTGTGGTATGTAACACTAAACTTTTATAAGTTTTAATTATGTGTGTGTGTGTTTTAAATGTACATTCCTCGTATGAAACCTATTAGCATACATAAGTTTTTATAATATTTGAAATACAAAGTTTTTTATAAGTTCTGAATGTGGTTTGATGGCTATTTGAGATGTGTTTTTAATGTAAATTCCTTGCCTGAGGTCTATCATCATTTGCATATATTAATAGGAAATACGAAGTTTTTATAAGATTTGCCTATATGGAGTCTATCAGTAGTTATACGTTTTCACGGTAATTGAAATATGAAGTGTTATAGATATTTTTTATGTATTTGAAAAGTATTTTTAATGAAAATAATTCTCCATACGAGGCCTATCAGTATTTGTAAGTACTTATATGGTGTTTGAAATACGAAGATTTGCCTGAAGTCTATCAACATTTACACGTCTTAATAATAAACACGAAGTTTTTATAAAATTCTATGAGGATATGCAATGGGGTTCTAAAGTAAATTCCCTGAATGAAGTCTATCAGTATATTTATAAGTATTTATGGTAATTAAATTGCGAAGTTTTATAGGTTTTTATATGAGAAAGATATTAATCTAAATTCTCAGTACGAGGTCTATAAGTATTTATAAGTTTTTATGGCGTTTCAAACACACAAATTTTATAGATTTTGTGAGTTTTTAACGTATATTACTCGCTTGAGGACTTGTAAGACTTTTACGCTTTTATGGGAATAGGAGGGTTTTCTAAAATACAATGTGTATATACTTACTATGGATTTTAATGTAAATTATATGATATCTAGCTTATTAGTAAGTTTAGTTTAGTGAGTATTGTAACTTTTTTAGGTTGACTACTATTGAAATTCTATGAAAACTTTTCAAATTAATAGTTGTATATAATACTTTTCAATGGGTGCACTGAGAAATCCTTATAGAATTCTTATATAAAAATAAACTAATAATAACCCTTCAAATCTTATAAAAACCATGTACTAATTATTTCTTATTATATGTTATAAAATTCATTCCTGGTTTCCTGATGAAACATTATTAGTTTTACCACTATTGGCATCCCATGAACACTTATCAAATTAATAGTTGTAAATCATTATTAATACTTTATAATAGATGTCCCTATAAATGTTTATTAAATTCTTATATAAACTAAACTGATATGGACCTCGAAGTCTTATAATAATAAGTACAAATATATCCTTATATAAAAGTTATAAAATGCCTACCAGAAACTCCTCGGTATATCTTTTCAATTTCATTACTCTTCAGATTCCAAAAAAAACTCGATAATACCTTATTCATACTTTTTAACATGCATCCACGTTTTCATTATTTTTTTTAATGCCTTATTTATATTAACGTCCTGGCGAAGTTTAGCTAATGCTATTCTACCACTTAACCAGGATGGTGAGATAAGATACGGTCACCAATCCAAGTGATGGACTCGCCCGGCCGTGCTTAACTTCGCCGATCGAGGTCCAGTCACTGAAACTGGTACCGTACCTCACGTCACAATTCTTATATAAACTAAACTGATATGTACCCATGAAGTCTTATAAAAATAAATACAAATATATCCTTATAAAAATGTATAAAATGTCTACTAGGAACTCCTTAGAATATCTTTTCAATTTCATTACTCTTCAGATCCCGAAAAAGTCACAAAATGATTCGATGTAATTCCTTGTTAATACTTTTTAATACGTATCCTTATAAATCCTCATTAAATCATTATATAAACTAAACTGATAACAACCTCTCAGATCTTACAAAAACCATATACTATAATTGTTTCTTATAAAAGATTACAGAACTCGTATTTGATTTTACTGATGAAACCTTTTCAGTTTCAACACTATTCAGATCTCATGAGAACTTATCAAATTAAAAGTTGTAATGCCATATAAAAACTGTTTTTATTATTAACACTTATGGAAACATACCAATAACAACATGGGTATTCCAACTCAATTAAGACTCCTTTAGATACTTATTCATCCCAATATAATTTCTATATGGCAAAATTAATGTACTGTATAAAACCTTATAAACCAGATAAGCTCTTATGATTACCCATAAAAAATGTATAATTATCTATAAGTTTGAAATAGGATTTTTTGACAGAGTAGGCTGTAACATAATCACGTAATTTTTACGTCGTTACAGAGGTCAAAATGGCGTCACAAATGACCAAAAAATGACGTCAAAATAATGCTAGTCTGCTGCCTAGGTTGTCCTTTTTAGTACCAGGCCCGGCAATGGAAGACACATATTTCGCCGCGACATTGTCGCACACAGGAATGTGCGAGGGAATCTTGCCTACAGCTGTTGACTTTGTTATTGAATGCAGTTTAGCAGCCACGGAGAATTGGCCAGCGAATAAACCGCTTGAATAGTTATGAACTTTTTGAGAATAAGTTGCCTACGCGATTGATTTCCCGATATGGAGACACTGCTTGGCCAGCGCGTTCACCTGATACAACGGCTTCAGATTTTTTCTTATGGGGATTCCTAAAGTCTACAGTGTATATAAACATCTCCAGTATACTCGATGAGCTAGAGGACAACATAACTCAAGAGATAAGAAGAGCTGACGAAAGACTTCGACACGCAGTTATGAACCACGTTCGAAAAGTTATTGAAAAATGCATTAAATTATAATGGTGGACATTTAAAATCTGTCAAAATCTGCATTCAATGAGTATTATTTTTTACATTCTTAGTAATCATTACAATGTAACGAAAAACGTCACATTTCATTGCCGGAACAAGTATAACCAAAAGAGATTGAATTTCTGAACCGTACTATATTTCATTATGGAATAAAAATGTTCATAATAAGCAGCAAATAGATTATCCTTGCTTACTAATTTTTTTAATTCCTTAAGTGCTATAGCAAGACTTCCACATTCCAGACTTTAATATCCAGGTCTTGAATGTGGCTCTTCAGGTGGCTCTCTCAATGATAATGCCTAGGAATTTTTGAAGTTGCAGCCAGCTTAATATTCATTGTTGTTTGAATGAAGCTGGGGATAATTATGACTATTTCTAGAGTATCTATCTCTTGTGAGACAGTTACTTTTAGATACATTTAAAATAAGAAAATCATTTTTAAAGCACTTGAACATTTTTTTTTTGTAAAATTCATTTTATTGAGTCTTACGATCTCTTCAAAATTATTTCAAACTTTCAAAACATTAGTATATTTAAAATTAAAAAAGTAATTCATAATCTATAATATTTGGAATTTTGTTTACTTAGAGAATAAAAAGCAGTGGCCCTAACATACTACTTTGCGGTATTCTTACCGTAATGAGTGACTATTTGATGACGATCTGAATGGCCACTTCTTGTTCTCTATACAGTAAATATGATTGGAGCCAGTTATATATTGTACGCCGTATGCTATAAGTTTTAAATGTTGGTAATAGCATAGTATGATTGAAACAATCAAGGGATTGAAGATAAGTCAGTAAAAATACCTAAAGCAATATTTTCCTCATCTACTGCTTTGACTAAGGGACTAATAGATCTGAAGATAACTATGGTAGTTGCTTGAAGTCCATATTATGTATTTGTTAGTATGTTATTTTTAGTATCAAAATTTGAAAGTCGTTTGCACATAGTGATTTCACAGACTTTGGCAAAGCCAGATAATAAGCTAATTGGTCGATAATTGTCCATTCAATATGGATCAATCATCCTTCTTATGCACAGATATAACTACATCTATTTTCAGTTATCTTAGAAATATTCCTTGCTATTTTACGTTTGTACCAATATTAAAATAAAAGTTTTACCAAAATTTATCGTGATTACCTGAAACTATCGATCGGTGGTGTGGTGGACCAAGACACTGCAGCTTGGAGCAATAAGGCTATTAAATGGCGTACAAAGGCATGCTTGCCCGTGCATCACTGGGGCTATAAAAACTGCTCCCACGGCTGCATTGGAAGTCCTTTTAGACCTGACACCACTACCTATATTTATCCAAGAGGAAGCTCGTTCAGTGGTACACAGGATAAGGCAAGGCACAAGCCCATAAGGCAACAACACGGAACAGAGCACCAAAAGGAATGGCCAAGGACACTATGGTTTCAAAGTATAACTTCTACAAAAATTTTCAAATCAAAATATCAGACAGAGTGGACTGGAAAAGCGGTCCTCCAATATCGGCGCAAACGATCTGGTGTACGGCCAAGGAATCACTACTTCCACATCCAGATTATTCATCCAAGTATCTCACAACTAAAAAATTTTGTATGTGGAAATAATTGTTTATGGAACTTTCATAATATAATATTTGAAATTGTCTACTTCCATAAAACGATATCCCACATCGGTAGTGGCGTGGGGGTGGTGATGGGGGGGGTGGTAGTAGGGATGGATGAAGTAAAAAAATATTTTGAGGTTTTTGGTTCCTGTAGACACACGAAATCATATTTTTTCATCCCCTTCAATAATGGGGTGGGAGTGGCCAATGCCAAAAATTTTTTGAGACTATAGCTTCTCTTGCATATACTATATACCAATTTTCTGAACTCTTACCTGCTTGATTTATCTATTTATCCCCATTTATTCCAATTTACCCCCCAACCCTTCAACGGAATAAGATGAAAATATAAACTAGTTCCAGATCACGTTAAAATACATACGTGTACCAAACAAGTCAATATCTTATGCGTACAAAAATGTTAGACAGACCGACAGGCAGAAATTTTTTTTCGTTCAAACTAAAATCTCGACATTTCATGACATTCTAAGCCTATATGAGCAATAAGAATTTTCAAAAATTTTTTTGTCGTTACTTTACTTCCACTGGACGTGGAAGTAATAAATAGGTACACGCCACTGCACAAAGGAAGAATTGTAAGTTGTAACTGACGCACAAAGATCCAAACAATAAATTATTCTGGATATGAAGTTGGCACAATTTTGAGAAAGAACCTCGGTAAGAATATAGATCAACTAGTATGTAATCGATTTGATTAAAAAATTGAAGAAACTGGTTCAGTGTGCCATAAATCACAGCTAAGGGTGTTGGACGAAGCAGCAAAGGTCGAAGTCAAAGTTAGATAAGGCGCTGAATTTAACGATTCAAATTTGCAAAACAATATTTGTTTCAGCATTCGGATTTCTTAAATAGCTTTCTCAATAACGTAAATAGTGGCCACATGGTTTTCTGGAAGACCATGCAAAGTTTTTTGAAAGGGTCAATGTGAGTTGGTATCCCAGAGGACGAGATAATTGGGCTTATTTTTATGAAACAAAACCTGACCGTGTATATAGTTGCATTTAGAACTCTTGGAGAATTAGATAAACTCACTCATCATCAAGTCGCTAGAAAATCATTTCATTTCCTACAATATTGGTAGGTAATACCTAATTTTAGAAGAGAATTAACAGGATAGGATAGAACTAGGGGATAATTGAGAAAAACCTATTATGACTCATTTTTCCAACATGGCGGTCGTAGCGGACACGATATTTTTATGGAAAACTTGAACTAATGATTGGGGCAACCCCTCTATATTATAAAAAAAGAAAATCTCTTGTAGGAATCATTCATAAGTCAAATGACAGGTTGACTGTACTATTACGACATTGACTTGAAATTTGGTACACGTAGGTGTGTATTATAATGAGATCTGGAACTGCATTACTTTGATCTTATTCTTTGAAGGGTTGGGAGGTAAATGGTATAAATAGACAAAGCAAGCAAGTAAGAGTCCATAAAATTGGAAGAGAAGCCAAGGTTTTCAATTTTTTTTTTTCGTCGGCCACCGGCCACCCCCACCCCATTATTAAAGGGGCAAGATAATAAAATTGTGATTTAGTGAGTGTACAAGAACCAGGGCCTCAATTTTTTTGCATCAGCCACACCACTACCACCCCCACCACCGCTACAGATGTGGCATATCGTTTAACAGGTTTTTGGGGTAGACGACTTCAAATATGAACATTTATTTCCACATAGTGGAATGCAACTATAGTATCAACATTTTTTTCGCTGTAAGAAACTTGGATAGGAAAGCTAGATGTGGAAGTAGTAATTCTTTAGGTAGTGTTTTTTTTTAATTTATGAAAGATTTATGACAAAAATATTGAAAATGTCGCGGCTAGATTTTTGGACGGGTTTTTAATTAATTTTTGATTTAATTTTTATCTGAATGGATCAGCTTTGTGCTGGATTATGTTAAAGATGAATAAAGATTGTATTATAATGATAATGAATGTTGAGAAGTCATTTAATGTTTTCGTTATCAAAATTTTCTGCGAAATTATTCAATACTAGCTGTGCCTGTGACTACGCTCGCGTGGAATTTTGAAATTAACTAAAAAGCTTTTTTGTAAACGACGTTTGAGGTAGAATCATCATTCTGGAATATTTTAGAAAGCTCACATATTTTCTGGAATACTACAGAATATTCCGGAATATTTCATAAAATTTGGCTTAGAGTGGTACAATTTCGATGAAATAAAAACTAAATGTTACTCCAAGTTTAGATGAATTTTCCTAATGAAAACCTCATTAAAATTGGATTAGTAGTTTTTGCGTGACGCGCGTTCAAACAAACAGACAAACACACAAAAATTCCAAAAACTATCTTAATGTATTCTTTTACTCATCTTACATCCCCCCCCCAGATCAGTTTTTTGCTAATATTTTCATTGTACAGACACGCCAACTTTATACATTTATTATACAGGGTGTTTGGTACATCGATAGAAAGATTTCACTGGGTGATAGTTGGGGTCGTTTGGAACCATATTTACCCTCACCGTTTTTTCTTGAAAGTAAATACGTAGAAATGGAGGTTCTCATTTTGAAAACAAAATGAATTAACTATTAGTTTTAGATACATTTGTTTTAGTTAGAACTGGAAATAAAAGTAATAAAATGATCAATATTTGTTTAATTTTTTTCATTTTTAAAAATGGATTGTCTACAAATGTCTCCTTTTTAGTTTAATGAACTACAATTCTGTCATAACTCGGTATACCATTCGAAAGAGTATGCAATAGAGAAGTTTTAAAACTATTTGAATATCTTGAAGTAGTGCCGCTTTTGAGAAAATGCCGCTTAAAATTAAAAAAATCGAATCAATGTACTTCAACACATAAATTGTCCTACATAATTTTTATACCAATACTTCGGCATTTATTTTTATGCTGTTTCGACAAAGTGCATATTAAGAATATCTAAAAAAGATATTTAAAAAAGCTGAAAGTATCATAAAAAATGTTGTATTAGTAACAACTCAACTATTTCGCAAAAATATTTAAAAATGCCGATATCTCAAAAACGGTGAGACTTTGCATAAGGGTAAATATGGTCATATAGGTTCCAAACGACCCCAACTATCACCCAGTGAAAACTGTCTATCGATGTACCAGACACCCTGTATGTATAGATTTGTTTCTTTGTATTATATGCGTTGCTGCGGTGTAAATAAATTATTTTATTGTCAAGTTCAATTGTAATCGGTCTTGTTAGTGTATCCTTGACATTAATAGATTGCAACTAATTAGTAAGATAAGTAATTAGACAATTGCAGTGAATCGAAGTTATTCGACTAAATGATTTTTTAGAACACAATGAACACAGTAAATGATGTAACAAAGCATATTTCCTATTAAATATGAAATGATTTCAATGCAAAATAATAAAAAAACGTATTTTCTGCAAGATTTGGTTCGAATAGCATTAACTATGTGCGAGACTAAACCAACCATTGTTAATTTAATTGTTTCCGTTATTGCGCATCGGGTATTCGTGAAAAGGGGGTGGAACTTCAGAGCTTCTCAATATGTTTAACAAATCGTTCATTTCGTGTTAGCATTTATGTATTGATGTGTTGAGAACTCCTGTAACAAACTTATGACGTTTTCTAACAACATAATGGTGTCTTTTCAACATTTCAGCTCTAAAAGGACCACACCATTTCCTACATCCGGCTCCCGCCTTTCGTTATTTACATTATCTGTTAAATTGCAAATTAGGGCGTTTTAGTGAAAACAATCTTTCGCGGATATGGTCAAAGAACTAGTCTGTTAATTACGAAATATCCTACTAAACCTTATATAACTAAGTAAAATTTCTACCTTTGGTGGTAAAGGCAACACATTTTTAATTATCGAGACTTAATCAGACTTAAAATATTTTTTGACATAGTTACATCTTCAGCAAATAATGAGTAGAAGTTGCACGAACAAGTAGCCCAGTCAATGAAGGTATTTACCCACAAAAACTTGCAAAATGAATAATTTTTTTTGAATGAGTTTGTGAAAGTGTATAGAATAATATCCTGAAAAGTTTACATTTCGTTCGAATGAGAACATAAAAAAAGTGAAAAAAGTTTTTTTTTTATCAATTTTTTCAAATTGAAATTAAGTCAAGCTAGGAAAAAATGAAAAATACAGATGGATAGATCACGTATTTATGAACAAAAAAATGTCCTAATAAAATTTATCGCTAAAGCCACGGTTTTCCCGAAAAAAAAAAAAAAAAAAATTAGTCATGAAACGCGAGATCCATGCGTGCGCGCGTTTGAATACGTGTGACTGTGACACCCACGCACTGAATTACATGTCACTAAATCAGAATTTGTTCAAACTATATGAGTGTTGGTTCATTTAAAATATGAAAATTGTAGCTTTCTGATGCTTTTTTGTTTTAAACAATACACGCAAAGGAGGGATGGGAAAAATATACTTATATATATTATCAGGTCCGAACTCAATCGTCGCAATAAAAAAAACCGCTGCCCGAGGAATCACTACTTCCACATCCAGACTTTTTTATTTAAGTCACTCACAACGAAAAAATTTTGTATGTGGAAATAATTATTTATGGAACTTTAATAATATAATATTTAAAATCTTCTACCCCAAAAACCCATAAAACGATACCCCACATCGGTAGCGGGGTGGGGGTGGATGAAGTAAAAAACATTTTGAGGTTTCTTGTTCTTGTACACACACTAAATCACAATTTTTTTACATCCCTTTTAATAGTGGGATGGGGGTGGTAATGAGGGTGGCTAATGCCAAAATTTTTTTTGAGACCTCAGCTTCTCTTGTATATACTAAATACCAATTTTATGGACTCTTACCTGCTTGATTTACCTATTTTCCCCAAATTTACCCCAATTTACCCCCCAACCCTTCGACGGAACAAGATGAAAATATAATCTAGTTCTAGATCTCGTTAAAGTACATATGTGTACCAAATTTCAAGTCAATATCTTAAACGATTCCAGAGTAAACGTGCGCACAAAAAAAGTTACAGACAGACCGACAGACAGAAATTTTTTTTTGCTCAAACTTAAAATCTCGACGTTTCGTGACATTCTAAGCCTATTTGAACAATAAAAGTTTTTTAAATTTTTTTTGTCGCTACTATACTTCCATTGGATGTGGAAGTAATATAGAGAAAAATAAAAGCCCTTCAAAAAAATTCTTTCTTCATTGAGAACTGTTAAAAAGTATGTACACTTCATGATTACTATGGTTTATTAAGTTGTAGTAACGTGGATTCACAAAAAAGTACATCTCAAATCATTTTAATTTCCTTGCTTGATGATTTTCTTGATAAATATATATATTGGAGGCTGTAACTTACCGAGAACTTGACCCATTGAAAAAAAGTAAAATATCACTATTTCGGAAAAAATATACACTTTTCGAATGTTCAGACACAAATTCGTTTACTTGTATGCATTTTTTCGAAAATGATAAATGATAAATCAGATCATGATAAGAATTTGTGATTTTCACTATCTTATCCTTGTAACTATAAAAATATCTTTGATTGTTTTGAATATAAATTCTGGAACTTTTCCAATACATTAACAAATATATAAGGAATCCATTGGATATAGCTGAAATGTGGATAGGTGTACCTGTAATAAATACAGTAAAGGCACATAAAAATTCATGCGGGCGAATCAGCGGCTATGTGTGGTGTCTGTGTATGTGTTCATTATTATATATTTTCCCTCCATACTCACTATTTATCCTCCTATTCACTAAGAAAAATGTTAAAATTGTGTAATCAGAAAGAGAAAAAAGCTTTATTTTACTCGTTAGAACTGCTATGAATTTTTAGAGGTTCCATGGTATGCATTTAACCGTGTGTTTGGCCGTGTGACAAAGTTATTTCACTACTTTTTTCCAGGAATGCCGTGGCTTTAGCGATAAATTTTATTAGAGCATTTTTTTGTTCAGAAACACGTAGTCTATCTACCTGTGTACTTTTCATTTTTTCCTACCTTGACTTAATTTCAAAATTTTGAAAAAATGGAAAAGAAAAAATATTTTTTCACTTGTTCTTATGTTCTGTATCCGAGCGGAATGTAAACTTTTCAAGATATTATTTTATACACTTTCACGAACTCATTAAAAAAAAATCATTCATTTTGCAAGTTTTTGTAGGTTTCACTATACTGTTCTCTGTCGTCTGGGCTAAAGATACAAATCACTTTTACATGATGCGATTGAAACTAAACACACGGTCAATATATTTTTGGTTTTGATTTTTCAAATTGGTATTTGGCAACGTCCGACTGAAAGTCTTTTTCGTTTCGTAATAGTCTTATTATCGCTGGTATAACCAAAAGTGCACGCCGTGAAAGTTTTTTTTTATGGCTTTCGGGCAAGGACCATACTGTCAGCCGCAATTTGTTAAAAATCAATTAAATACATAAATTATTTTATTGCTCATACAACATACTTGAATACTGTGAATAAGTGTGAGAAAAGATCCTATATCTATGTCTAACCTAACACGAGAGAGAGGAGAATATATATAAAAAAAATTACGAAAATGGATATAGCAGGGTCACACGCCTCTCGTCCTGGGGTCTGTCAGGACATCTTAAAATAGATATTGCAGGAAGGACCACGGTTGGCAGGGTAAATAACATAAGAAAAAACATATGGTAACAAAGATAACCTACAGCTTAATTTCGGTCTCTTCTAAGAAACCGATAAACCCTGAAAGTTATTTTATCCAATAAGTGTGCTATATGTATAATACCCAGGCAGTAGACTGATGTCATTATGATGTCATTTTTTGGTAACAGTGGTCGATGATGTCAGGTGACGAAAAGATGACGTCTCAGTAACGTCATATTGTGGCGAAATTATGACGTCATATTGAGACATCGATTTGACTTTTTGATGATGTCATTCTTTCATTTTAGACGAGTTTGTGCATTACCACGTAGTTTATTGCAGAAATTATTTCTAGATGGTGCCACGTACAAACCACTGACAATAATCAGTCGTTCTTTATCCTATACTCTAATGAATTTATAGAAAATAAATATCAAAAAATCAAAAAATCTGGAGAAATTAGCTGTTTCCCAACCCAACGATCACTACTTTGCCCCACGTCTCTTTATGCGTAAAAAAACGCAAATACCCCCACTCCAAACCCAAGCTGGTGTGGCTGTCACCGACAAGGGAAAGGCTGCATCCTTCTCACAATACCTGTCTATCGTATTCACCCCAAATCCTATCCCTCCACGCACCAAAAATCTGGTAAATCCCTACATACACCACCTAAATCAAACCACTCTCCCGACTGGCGCGGAGCCATTGTTCTTTACCCCATCTGAGGTGTGCGCTTCTCTGATGTCGTTGCATCCCAGGAAAGCTCCTGGGCTTGATAATATCTCTACTTATGCACTACACCACTTACCTGCAAAAAGCTATTTATTTTTAACCAACCTTTTTAACGCTTGTACCAGGTTAACATATTACCCTAAGCTGTGGAAAACAGCCAAGATAGTGAATATACCCACACCTGGTAAGCCTCCCAACATCCCATCTAACTATTGCCCCATCAGCCTAATACCCTGTTTAGCCAAGATATTAGATATTCTGATATTAAGCCGGGTTCAGGAACACCTGGGCGCCAACGACATAAACAAGCATCAATTTGGCTTCCGCGCCAGTCACTCCACTACCCAGCAGCTATTCCGAGTTGGTGAAATAGCCACCACCAACTTCAATCGAGGTCTGTTAACAGGGTTTGTCGCCTTAGACCTCGAGAAAACCTTCAACAAAGTCTGGCACCACCGGCTACTATACAAGCTCTCTATCGCGGGATTTTCGACTCGTATCATAAAAATGATACAGTCATACATTTCCGATCGCCATTTCCGAGTAGTAGTCAACGAGAGGTGTTCAATATCCCTACCCATCCTCTCCGTCATCCAGCAGGGGTCCGCCCTTGGTCCTTTTCAACATATACACGAACGACATACCGACACCTACTGACCACCGAACGACGATCTGCTTGTACGCAGACGATACTGCCATTCTCACCACATCCAAAAACCCCGAAATCATGATTAACCTATTACAAAACCAAACCGACACTGTTATAGAATTCTATTCTGACTGGGGACTCAGGGTCAACCACAATAAAACTCAGGCTATATGTTTCACAAAAAAAATCACAAGGCAAACCAACACGCGCCTCAATGTCGGAGGACATAACATCGAGTGGCTAGATAACATAGACTACCTGGGCGTCGCCCTTGACTCTAAGTTAACTTTTAAAAAACATGTTAGTAACATCACCATAAAATGCTGGAAAAAAACAGCAGGTCTATTCCCGCTCCTCAAAACCTCACCCCCTCATATAGCCACCCTCATTTATAAATTGTACCTTCGACCTGTGTTAACTTACGCAGCTCGGATTTGGTCCCCCCTAATCACCCATACCAAACAAAAATCACTACAAAAAATATAAAATAAAATCCTCAGATTAGCAAATAACTATAATAGATATAACCCTATTTCTATACTTCACTACATCACTGACACTCCCACATTATGCGACTTCATATATAAAACTCTGATTCCCAACCTGGCAAACTAGTCAAATCACAAAATCCAACCCTCCTCAACCCCCTTACATCTAAATTCCTCCAGGCTCCCAAACATCCTTCCCTAAACTATATCTACACTTCCACCCCTGACTGAAATATTGTAAAACTGCTGAAAGGAAAAAAAAAACGAAAAAAAAAGGAGAAAAAAAAAGCACTACTACTGCCCAAAAAATAAAAACACACAAGATCATGCAAAAGAGCAATACCAAAACCACAAAACAAAGAAAGTATAACAAAATAAATAACAACAACAAAAGAGCCATACAGCACACTCACTGTGCACCCCAATATATATACACCCCAAAAACATATAACAACCACAAATAACTAACACTAATTATTAACCCTAAAACAAAAACTATAACAAACCACATCAGCCCAGCCAACGAGCACCGCTATTCAATAACAGCAACAATCCAAGGCAAGCATCAAAGAAGATGGAGAGCCTTAGCCGAAAATTACATACTACGAAAAAAAAAAAAATATTTATTGCAATATTCAAATTCATTCACGAAACATCGATCGATTTTGATTAATTTTATAACGGTCGGGTTAAAGATCCAAAAATGGAGTTTATAAAGATATTCTTCGAGAGCTCTAAAATAAAATTATACGTGTTACTAGTGAATTGCGTAATGTCATTCAAGCATCTCATAGTGGTTCATGAAAAGAAGTACCTCGCCAAAATGGACAAATATCAACTTTCAAATCAATATACAATAAAACACCGTCATACGTCACATACTACTAGGTGCTGGATTTTAAATGTCACAGTAGCCAATGCCATAAAACGGTTTTCAGTCACGTGGTTAAGCATAATATTTAAAAACGTTACTTTAATTTCATTTTAGAGTAGGAAATTTCTTATAACGTAAAAAAAAACTGTAAAAGTTTTTACCAGGGCCGTCTCTAGAGATCTGGCCGCTGATGTGCAAAATCTAAAATGCCGCCTCCTACTTCATTCCTCCAAAAAATTGATGAGCGGGGTGGAGAAAATCTAGAAAAAATTTTTCCACAGAAATAAAAATTGATGAGCAGGGGGAGAAAATCTAAAAAAAATTTCCCTAATCTAGTAGCACCCCGCCGCCCCAAAAATAGACGAAGGTGTGTTGTGCACACCTCGCCCTAGTATTTACACGCAGCTTCCCTCTTTATTTGACACCTTTCATCTATTAACTATTTCACTTCGACGTCCATGTAATGGAAGTACAGTAACGGTAAAAAAATCAAATTTCTTTGTTCAAATAAGCATAAGAATGTTACTAGATAATATTTTGATCTTATGCCGTTGAAGGGTTGGGAGGTAAATTGAGGTAAGTAGGCAAAGCAAGCAACTAAAAATCCATAAAATTGGGATTTAGTGTATGTACAAGAAACTAAGTTCTCAAAATTTTTTGTCATCGCACCCCGATCGAATTATTAAAGGGGGCAAAAATAAAATTATTATTCAGAGTATATACAATAATTAAAGGCTTAATTTTTTTTGGTAGCAGCCACCCCCACTACCAATTTGGCGTGCTGTTTCACGAGTTCTTGAGGTAAACGATTTCAAATATGTATAATATTTAGTTATAGTGCGTGTAATTGCCGATTAGGTATGTACATTCACGTAGCGCGAGAGATATGAGAACACAGCAGCAAGCAAACTCGCCCGTCGGCGAAGCATCCCAGCTCTCAGTTATTCATTTCAGCCAGCTGGTACACGCGATGTTGTAATTCTTATTCCCTATGCCTAGCCCGCCACTACACACACTGTATTATTAAAAGTTCTATGAACAATTGATTGCACATAATGGAGTATAAATATAGTATCAATTTTTTTTGACCACCCTCTATTTTTCTTAACTAAAATTATACCAGATTGCCTCCTGGCCAATAGTATATTAAAAATATTATTCTTCACTATCGTTTCTTAATTACTACTTTATTTTTTAGCGCAGGGTTCTTCCTTGCCAATGAGCTCCATTTAACATTTTGTTTTATTAATATTTATTATTTTTCACTGTTTTGCGATCAGTTTAAACATTTTCTGAAGTTTTACGTTATAGTGTGCGCGAACCTTAACCAGTATCTGGTAGGAAATTATATTTAAGACAATCAGTGCCGCTGTGAGAAATTTTGATAATTTGACGGTAGGATCGGGATCATAATCGTCCACCCAATGTTCGAAGGGAACAGACGCGTTTTTAAGATCCTGAGAGAGAACAGAGCATTTTACTCAACGCTATAAGATTTGCTTATGGGTCTCGGCTCAGCCATAAGTCCCTCAGTACCTACCAAGCTTTCGGCAGCTCCCAACCCCATTGGCCAAAACTTCAGTTATGTACTGTCAAAAATTTTGATCAGAAGATTTTTGTAGAAAATCAGTAATTTTGTCAAATTGTTATTCATTAGTTTCTATTAATTTTTTTTTTAATTTTCTTGACTTAACCAATTTAAATTAGTGATATTACGATTATATTGTAAAGAAATTGTAACTTTTATAGAATTTGTAATATATTGTTAAAATTTTCTTCCTTTGTGTAACGAATAAAGTTCATAAAGAATATAAAAGACCTATTGACGTGCGTTGAGCTAGCAGGAGCTAACTTAATGCACCTCTTGTTTGGGAAAATGGCTTAATGACTAAGTCTTTATAGATCCTCACCACATTTATGATTGATTACTTTTTTAGCTGTCCACCCTGTATATTTTGTACTAAAAGTATACTTATTCCATTTCTTCGTTGGCAATAGTGTCAACTATTTACCAAATATTCTTTTTCTCTATCAAATAGTTTTGTAGATTTACCAACACATGAAAGAAATTATCGAAATCTAAGTAGTCTTAAACGTAAAAACCCAGAGTGATCTCGAATAGTGATTTTTTTTCACTTCCCTTCCATAAGCGAAAAGAGTAACAGAGTTTATTTTTTTCCCCAGTGTTACGCCCATGAATCAGTTAATCTATTTTTATATTACAATAGTACTCTGATAATGGAAAATATTAAATATACCATATCAAAAATGGGTTTAGTATTAAAAATTGCCAAGATACAACTCGAACACTGTGTATATGCAACATGCAGGTGCTGAAAACATTGTAACGTCGGAAATTTGCATGAAATAAAATTCACCACGGTTTGACTTAATTCAATAAAAACTACAACATCGAAGGATAATTTTAAACAACGTATGTGCCAGTGAATTACATATGTTGATTGTTTTATTACAAGTTGAATAGGGGTTCACAAAATTAGCTTATGATTACATTCATCACACGGTATTTACCGCTATTAGTTAATAAGAGGGTGCTAGTCCCTCAGGACTCTTCCCTGTGGTAGTGAAGTCTCTTACTCCCCAATATATATATTTACATACATAACTCGTAATACGATCTTCTTGTCGAGTGTCATGTAATCCATGGTATGTCATTTGAACAATATAATATGAATATTTAAATAATTGATTCAAAGCGGTAAGTATACTGTAAGTCTAGGTCACGTTAAAATCAGTTATCAACGGAGATGAAAAATCACTTTGTAATCCAAAAGCAGGAGTTTCGTATTGAATAAAATATACTCATGTTAAACACACTAATGCTAATTCCGATATAAATCGAAATTAAAAATTTAAAAAACCTCCGAACAAAAATCGAGTGGCAATAACACTTTAAAAAGTACAAAATAATTCGGCTAGCTCTAATTGAAAACATATAGGTACATTACAGGTACATTTAAGTACATAATCTGTACAATCTTCTATAATATAAAATCTTTGACATGTGATTTTGTTGTTAGCAAGAAATGTCCGGAACATTTTTGGGTACCTAGAAAACTGATTTAAGGTTTATGAGAAAAATCCCAAATCTGGAAAGTTCAATATGGTGGATAGAATATGGCGGTCTTAAAGAAAAGTCAACTTCTCATATTTCTTCCTTCCAACAGATATTCCGATATTTTTTTGGGATGAGGAAGAATGTTGTGCAACCATTTTTCATCGGCGTAATCTATCGTTTTTATTAACTAATAGTTTCCGTAAATCCAAATGAACTTTTAAAGTCAAATTCAGGAGGTAAATTCCTCGTCGTTTGAAGTAAAACTAAAAAGTGGCATGTTGAATGAGATGTTTTAATGTTCTCTAGAAAACTGAAAATATCCTGTTTCTGGATTTTGGTTAAGTCATATTCTTTATTGTGGTTTATATTCCAGGACCATGGGGGGAGCCGAGGGACAGGGTGCATTTTGCTTGCCTTTGATATTCTTCTGTTTAGTATTTTTCATCCAGGTCCATTTGTTAGAACCCTCTATTCTTTGGGGAGTGGTATTTGTATGGTCGCGTTCCATTCCGTAGGTAGACTATGATTTTCATCCATACTCTGGTGGTAACTTCAAGGGTTTGCTCCTTTAGCCTTTCCGGATCATAGTGCATTAGTTGGTTTTTATTTTGTCTATTTCAGGTGCAGTATTTTTTCCAGTTACCGCCATTATTTCTAGAAGTTGATTTTTTTATGGCGGCTTGTCCAAAGACCAGTTGTCCGTTTCTTATATTATTTCTCTTCGTTCTTTCTTTGCGTTCCCTTCTTCTTCCAGTTTTTTTGGTCTAATGCTGCTGGTGTATCTTCTCATATGTGTATTATTGTTTTTTCTATATTTTTTCAGGTATCTGAAGGTTTAGTTGGCGCATCGTCCTGCTGATAGGATATTCCTATATATGCAAGGAATTCCCTGCATTTTTCGTCATAGCTTGCCTTCGCATCTTTTTTCTTTCAATGCTAAATGAAAGAGTAAAAGTCTGTCATTTATGTTCCGCATCTGTTGTTGTTTGTCTGTGACCTGTGTCATTTTTTAGCAGTTCATATTTATTATTTTGTATTTTTTTTATTGGGCTCCTCTATTAACGTCTTCCTTGCGCAATTTTTATTTTTGAGCTCGTTGATGCCCAGTCTACTTCTTCTCCTGTTAGATCTTTTTCCATTTCCTAACAGTATTTCTTCTTCAGACATTCTTCGTGCTGTAATAAGATGTTCCAGGTATTGTTGATGTTTTGGTATTTTTTCCGCCTTTCCACTTTTTGTATTTTGTCTCCCGTATAGTATTTTGAGGTCTGTATTAGACCTCTGTCGTCTTTTTCCTTTAATGTTTTTGACTCGTTCTCTTATCTTCTTGCCCACCAGGGGTAATTGTGAAATGAAGCTTCCGTTGCCCCAATGTTAAAACGGGTTTGGCTTATGCACCACGTGCTACTTATTGTTAAGCCAAGCATATGTACTAGTCGTGGCTGCTTGAATACGACGACATATGCTGTTTCACAAATGTATAGATATATTACAATTTGGCGGTGAAGATGGGCCAAGTATTTGGAATATAAAGTTTGTTAACAATATGACTTATTTGCACTAAGTAAAACCTGGCTAAACTCTTCTATTTCAAATTTATCTATGAAAATTAATAATTATACCTTAATTCGTAAAGATAGGCAAACCAGGCGTAGCATTTTATCTCAATAATTCATATAATTTCAATCTAATTGATACTAGTGATAATGTTGTAGAACTCTCCAAAATCGTCCTAAGTTGAAGACATAATCAAAATTCGACTTAGGCAAAAATTTCATTTAAAGACATTTTTGGGAGTCTGCAGAGGCGCAGATCAGTCCATAAGGACCGTTTTGGGTTCTATAAGGCGTTGGAAATGACCAGGTGAAAATTCGAAGAAACACCGAATTTTCACTTAGGAAAAATGTTTTTTGGTTCAGAAGTATATAATGACAAAAGATTTATGAATAATATACTTTTTCAAAGGTACCATAAATTGGACTTTGAAAAATAATATTTTTGGAAGGGCGTCAAAATTTAGCCCAGGAATCGATTTATCGAAAGTACGCCAAAGTTTCACTTGCAGACTAATTTTTCAAAACTGCGTTGAAATTTGGCTTGAAGATCGATTTTTCAAAAGTACGCCAAAATTTCACCCGCGGATTAACTTTTCAAAAGTACCTTGAAATTTGGCTTGAAAATCGATTTTTCAAAAGTACGCCAAAATTTCACCCGCAGATTAGTTTTTCAAAAGTACCTTGAAATTTGGCTCGAAAATCGATTTTTCAAAAGTACGCTAAAATTGGTCTTAAAATGGATTTTTCAAAAGTACCACAAAGTCAGTTTAAAAAGTACCACGAAAATATAATTTAAATTATTTTTTATTTTTTATTCCTCAACCAAAGACATTGACCTTTGAGGTACGGTCATTGAAAGCCCAATTCTAAAGTATGAGCATAAAATTTTAACGATGCACTGCATCCAAAAGGCAAAATAGAAGATTTTGTCAAAGCCGGCGTAGTGCCGATAAGCAAAAATTGATAAAAATCAATGCACATGTACAAGGCCGGTTTCTCGCATAGAAAGAGTTTGGATTGACCCAGCGGCTCGCAATTTGGTCGAGCGCGTTGAGTGGTCCAGACAAAGCAATGGTAGAAAAGCCAATAACAGGGCTTTTCAAATGACAAAGTTATAGAGGAAAACGCCTTGTGCATAAAAATCCAAAAATTCAATTTTGCCTAAAAGTCGCTCGAAGGTGAGACGCTGCCAAATCGATAATATTGAACGACTGTGATAAGGGTTAGTAAGTCGTGGACTGATCGAACGCCACTCAACTTATGCAGTAATAAGTCCTCTGAATGTGTTTGAGTACGTGAATCTCCACGATACAAGAACTTTAAAGCTAAGTAGTCTCTAGCGAAACTAAATTCATTTAGTAAAACTTTTTTAAGTTAATTTCAGTCAGCCTTAATTATTCATTTACCCAGAGTCTGAAATGATTCTAAAAGCTCGCATTTTGATTCTGAGAAGGTATGTATGAATCTTTTCTACCTAATCGATCATTAGCGTGAGCGCTCTCGCTTGTATGGTCTGAAAGTCACTACCTTGATTGGGGAAGGCACGATTCTTATCTTGAGAATTTTGTATAACCAATTCTGTTAAATAAACGGATTCTTTGAACTAATATTTCTTAATTGATATTGAGGCCTGTTGACGGTCTATAATCCCTGGAACTTTCGTATAGAAAACCGGATGTGTCGAGTTAATTCGCATTAACGTTCGACCTTCTGGTTGCTTTACGGAGGTTTGATAGGGTTTTTTTATGCGTTTTTTGAGAAATATATTCCGTTATTAATGGACCAAAACGTGATTTTCGCGTACCAAAACTAATCCCTCCGCAGAGAAATTCTTCGGTTGGGATTTTTTTATGCAAAAATTCAGGAAATTAAGAGGTGCCTAAACCCCTAACGAGGGAATTCAGGTCCAGAGAGAGCGTAGTTTCCGATCTGTGGTAGTGCAGCCTTGGTCCATTATTCGGCTACCGAAGTGCATCTTATCTCGAACCCGCCTGGGAAGTAGAAGAACGGGGTAATACGCGACTGGCGCCCCCTGAGAAATAAATTGGTGTCGCGTCATTTTGACGCCCGGTAGTGCGTTCTTCTACAATAACACTGAGCAACTGTGGATTTCTGTTTCTATAAATAATAATTCTTTTGTTTTTGGTGTCTATTATAGGCCACCTCACATGAATTTTAAATATTTTACAGATCAATTAGAAGAAGCAATATCAGTCTCTATGCAGTACGGAGATAAAATTTTTTGTTTTGGAGACATTAATATTAATTTACTAAACATAGACCTAAGTGCAACCTCAATATTTTACATCAATGTTTGAATAACTCGATTTTCAACAAATTGTCGATGAAGCCACTCATATAACTTTTAATAATTTATCACTACTTCATATTGAATTACGCAATGATCTGAAATCTGTCTCGTCTCTAAAAGTGGGAGGCCTGGACATATCTGATCATGAACTGGTCCAATGTAAAATATTAACGAATAGCTCTAAATTTAAACCAACTTATATAACTTAGAGAGACTTTAAGTATTTTGATGAACAAGTATTTTATACTGACTTGCAAGGGCTCCCCCTACAAGACATGTTTTACATGAATAGCATTGATGCTAAAGTAAATCATTTAACAACACTTTTACTAAATCTTTTCAATAAGCATGTCCCTTTGACAACAGTCCGTATAAGTAGAAATAAGGCTCCTTGGTTGACAGATAATCTAAAGTTATTGATGAGGCAAAGAGATAAAGCTAAGTCTGAATACAAGAAAAATCCTTCACTCGCAAAATGGAACTATTATAAACAGATACGAAATGCTACAAACCATGCCCAAACTGCTGAAAAACGTGCTTATTTTAATCATATCGCTAGAAATAAAAATTCTAAAAAGCTCTGGGGCGAACTTAGGTCATTAAATATTATGTCTAATAATAAACCACAAATACCCACGAGTTTATTAGATCCTGTTTCTATTAATAATTATTTTATAGACAGCATCCCACAAAATAATAACGATATTACAGATGTAGTATACTATTATGACTTAAATAAAATCACTAATTCAACTTTCAATTTTAGCTTAGTTTCCCCTCAACTTATTCAAAGAGTTCTTTGTAACTTAAAAAATTCTACACCCGGATCTGATTCGTTAAGTATTTATTTTATTAAATTATGTAGTCCGCACTTACTAAATTTCTTGGTTCATATTATTAATAGTATGTTTATTGAATGTCGGTTCCCTACTGCTTGGAAAGTTGCTCTAGTGACTCCTGTTCCGAAAAAAAACTGAGCCAAAGACATTTTCAGATTTGAGGCCGATTAGTATTCTCACAGGATTATCTAAGTTAGCAGAAAAAATAATTGAGATTCAGCTTAGGCAACACGTAGACTCTTTGAACATACTACCAACTACCCAATCAGGTTTTCGAGTTGATTATAGTTGTTCTACAGCCTTAATGCATATAATTGATGATATTGTTGAGGCCACTGATCAAGGTAAATACTGGATTTTAGTAAGGCCTTTGACACTATAGATCATAAACTACTCCTAACAATTTTAAAATCATGTGGTATTGATGATAGAGGCTGTAAACTGTTCCAATCATATCTTGAAGTTCACAAATTGTAAGAATATCCAATAAACTATCTCAATCAAGGGCGATCAATAAAGGTGTTCCACAGGGTTCCAGGACCCCTGTTCACAATTTATACTTCACAATTTGTAAATTTCGTTAAATCCTGACCTAAAAAGTTTATCAGATATATCCACACAACATTCGCTCATTTTAAATCCATCAAAATCAGCTATGCTTTTATTTGGTAAGAAATACGATTGTGCCAATTTGCAAAATTTAATTAACATCGAATTAAACGGATGTCGTTTGGAATTGTTGCAACATGCCAGAAATTTGGGTCTAATTTTAGATACAACTCTGAGATTTAGAGAACAGGTTCATAAATTCATACAAAAAGCTTACTCCGCCCTAAGACTTCCCTATCCTCACCGAAGTTATTTAAGTATAAACACTAAAAAGACCTTTTGTGAAACGTTAGTGTTGTCGCAGTTCACATATTGTGCCCCAGTGTATGTATGGTCCCTGTTTGGACAGGGATTGTAGCAAGTATTCATGTATTCGATTTATCTATGGTATACGTAAGTTTAAACACATGTCACATAAGTTGAAAGAACTGCATTGGCTAAATATGCCAGACCGGAGAAACTTTTATTCAACTTGTATCTTTCACAAGATTATCACAACGAAGGCGTCATCTTATCTCTATAATAAAATAACTTGTCGCAGTGACGTTCATAATCTCAACGTCAGGTCTAAAGGTTTACTTAGTCCACCTATGCATAGAACTTCGTTCTGTGAGAGAGGTTTCAGATACTGCATTTATAAATTATATAATAAGGTCTCATTTGGTGCCAAATCATTTAGTGCTGCGAAATTTAAAAGATATCTCACAGCTGTCCTGTTAGGACAGACAGAATAGTTATATGTGCCTATTTTTTTGTTTGTTTATTTATTTATTTGTTCGTTTACCTACTTCTTTATTTATGTATTATTTCTGCATATACTGTCTTAATATTCCATACTAAGTACCGTACATTTTTTGTACACTTACTTAAGTGCATTATTTTTATGTTCAATGTATTGCAAGGGTTAAGTGGTAGAGCACACTTGTTGTGAACTTGAGATTTCCAGAAATTTATTTTATATTTGTTATTTTACTATTATGTACAATATTATTGGAAATAAAGGCATTTATTATTATTATTATTATTATTATTATTATTATTATTATTATTATTATTATTAAACATTATGGCTACTCTTACTAAAGTTAAAATATGAATACTGGGAATGTGTGTGTAATTTTAGAGCATAAGACAGAGGGAATATTGGAAAATCTTCTTATGCTGATTGAATATCTTAAATATCTTGTGGCCAATCTAGTTGATGACAATAGAAAACGATCGGTACTGTTAACATCCAATTTTAGTATTTCAATTTTAGTATGCATAAGTCACTAATTTTAATGAAAGAGTTAAGGATAAAGTCTCTAGAATGCTGCCAAGAATTAAATTGGACGGACTGTGTAAAGAAGAATCAACGAGAGATTTGGAAGAACTTGCTTTAAGGAAAAACCGTATTATTGACAAAGTTAGGAACATCAAGAATGATGGATGTGAAAAAGGTGCAGATAGTGTAAAACAGCTTCGGGTGGATAAACAATGGGAAAACGGTTGTAACCATGGAGACGAATTTAGGGGACAGTGGTAAAATTAAATAAGGTTTGTCTTGTAATAGACCAAACCATGACTTGGACCATATATTGTAGCAGCTTGTAAAAATGAGAAAAAAAATGTTGGCACTCACAGAGACTATTCTTTGGTACAAAAACTACAAGTCTGAGAAGGTGCCAATATATTTTTTTGAAAAGCACCAGGTTTAGGCCCATATATGTAGCTATCTCCTAGACTATTACGATGGTCAGATTATTTTCCCGATAGGACCACTGATATCTATATAAACTGGATAAACAAAGCAATAGTTTAATTTCTGCAACAAATTGAAACTGCGCAACTGCAAACTGCACATGCGTATTACCGACAAACTGTTTACAGACAAGCATGGGCGTCACTGTTGGGTTTCAAAGTTAGGAGTTACTTCTAATCATTTATTTTACCAAAAATAAAATCAGTAAAATATCAGTGAAAATAAATCAAAAGAATTATTATTAGATTTATGTGAGCACTTGACTGAACCCAGAATTATCAGTTATCAGTACGCCTATGCTATAAATTGATATTCTAGATTAAATTTGACAGTTTACCTGCTTTTTGAGCATGCGCAATAGCTATTTCATGAGCTCCTTTGTGTCTTATTTTTTCCACGCGCAGCCCGTTAGTATTGGCAGTCCAGTTTATATAAAGGTCAGTGGATAGGACAAATGAGACTAAAGGTAAACTTGATGATCCTGAAAAATATTGTGAAATATTAATTGTATATAAGGCATCGAAAGTAATACTAGAGAGGTATTTGATAGCCAGGTTTGGGTTAAACCAGTATGAATGAGAGTATTATTTGAATTTTGTCGAAAATTTTGTTGTATTAGTTTTTAATAAAATTAGATCTGAGATCAGATATGAAAAAAATTGTTAATTAAAAATAAATTAATTAAAAATATATCTCAATTTTGATATATATATATATATATATATATATATATATATATATATATATATATATCTCAAAATATATCTCAATTTTGAGATATATTTTTAATTTTATTCAGTATAGATTTCCAGGTCATACTAATAATATTGTGGATTTTTTTTTATTAAACAAATAAACAAAAACTATTAGAAGAGTTACATAGTACGTATGATGGTATAGCAAGGATGAAAACGAATGCGAGATTATAATATTGGTGGCCAGGCTTAAATGGAAATATATTATATCAGTCTATTTTTTGAAGCCTCTTTCTAGACTCCATTCATTCCTATATTATTATTGACTATCTCCCAACCACTTGGACGTAATGAATTTTTTTGTTGAAATAATGCCATCTGTATATTGAAAAAATCACCAGTCACAATTACGGGTTTTAAGAAAAACTTATGTGAATGCTAGTTACGAGACATCTAACTAATGTTTTCGAATTATTTTTACTTCCTAAAAAGGTACAGGATGGTCAAAAATTATTTTTCAATTAAGGACTTTTTAAAATGAATTTTCCCAATTTTTTCAAATGGAACACCCCATATATTTTTCGACGATGTGATGAAGATATGAAAAACGAACATTTTTTGTAAATACTTCCCTATGGCTAATTGCAACCATTTTCGTTTTATTGAGCAATAGGTACTAAATTTGAGAATAAACTTAAAAAAGTAGATGTTTCTTCAAATAATTCATTATAGAAAATATTATAATAAGTGCTCCACATGTTGCCCATTTTAATCGACACACATCTCTATGCACTCTTAAAATGAGGTTTCTACTGTTGCTAAAATTACCGGTGAGATAGATCTAAAGGCAGTTATTATCCTTCCCTTCATATTTTGTACTGTTGTTGGTGTATCTTTATAAACGATTTCCTTCACGTATCCCCATAAAAAGAAATCCATTTTTGTAAGAACTGGGGATATCGCAGGCCATTTAGTGGGTCTATTTTTTCCAATCCATTGAAGTGGGTAGATATTATTTAAGTGGTCTCTAACTACATTTAAATAATGTGGTGGAGCATCATCTTGCTGAAACCACATATTTCGAATTCTTTCAAGAAGATTAACCAATAATTGTGGCAAACAGTTTTCCAGAAAATGAAGATAAATAGCTCCAGTCAATGTACAGTCAAAAAAATGTGGCCCTATTACATGTTCTCCAATAATTCCTCCCAAAACGTTTATAGACCATCTGCGCTTTTTTTTTTTGGGAGCCGTCTAACTTACGTTTCCGGAATCACTGCAGCCTCTTGGGCTTATTGTGATATTCTCCCATTAGTATTATGATAACCAATCCAGCACTCTGGTCCCTTGCACTAGTTTGTACAACCCCATCGCAGGTTTGGTTTCATATTCTTCTGAACTCAGTCTTGGTTGTCCATATATTGCCTGTCTTCTGTGATCCAAAGCCTCACAGTCGCACAGGATGTGGTAGGATCTCTCCGTTGCCCTATTGCATTGTCTGCATTTTAGGTCCCCGTTGAATAATCCCATTTTGTGAAGGTGTCCTTTCAGGGCGCAGTGCCCTGTTAGGAAGCCAGTGATTATGCGGAGCTGATTCCTGCTTAGTGACAGCAGTTCTTCAGTCTTCTTTCTGGATGGTTCCTTAATAAATGTTTTACCATGTTGTTGTCCGGTTATTTTGTCCCAGTATTCTTTGTGTTGGTTCTTGATCCAGTCCCTCATTTGGCTCCGTACTGTGGTTTTAGGCACTTCCAGGGCCGGTTCTGGGCCAATATATGGAGCTGACGATCCCTTTCTCGCTAGCTCGTCAGCTTTTTCGTTGCCATCGATTCCTACGTGTCCCGGCACCCACTGAAGGGTTACCTTGTTGTGGTCCGCTAGGGCTCTTAGTTCTTCTTGGCATTCCCATACCAGCTTGGACGTCACTTTGGGGTTTGACAGTGTCCCTAAAGCTGCCTGGCTGTCTGTTAGAATACTGATCTGCCTATTTTTATAGGCTCTCCTGTTGTTTTCTTTTGCGCATTCTAGTATTGCGTATACTTCTGCCTGAAAGACAGAAGTGTATTTTCCTAGCGATGTGCTGAACTGAGAGTTCCTCATATCGCTATATATGCCGGCACCAGTACCTTCCGCGGTCCTTGATCCGTCTGTATACCAGACCAAGTCCCGCGGTCTGATGCTGTTACCGGTTAATGACCATTCACTTCGATCTTCTATTTTTATTTCGAAGTTTCTGTTCAAGGTATATTTAGGGATAATGTGGTCTGTCCTCATCAAAGATGTTGTCACTCCCACAAGGTTCCTAATTCGATTGTGCCCCAGCGCGGCGTATTTATCGCTGGGTTTGCATTTCAGCCTGAAGTGTCCCATCGCCCCCTCCCCCATTACCATCAGGTGGAGGGAGGGGGGAGGTCCAGAAGGACCTCCATGGCTGCTGTTGGTGTGGTTTTCATTGCTCCTGTTACCGCCAGACAGGCAAGTCTTTGTATCTTGCTTAGTTCAGCGGCAGCAGTGCGCTGCAACATCTTTGGCCACCATACCAAAGATGCGTATGTGATCATGGGTCTAACCGCCATGATATATGTCCAGTACATCATGCTTGGCCTTAGTCCCCATGTTTTCCCATGGGTGCGCCTGGTCAGCATGAGTGTGGTTTCTGCCCTTTTTTTGGTTCTGTTTAACTGTTGGTTCCAGGTAAGTTTGGGATCTAGTATTACTCCCAGGTATTTTAGTTGTATTAGACCACCTCGAAGTTTTAGTGGTCCCAGCCCCTCTAATTTCCTTCTTCTGGTGAATGCCATTATGGTTGACTTTGAGGGACTAATATTTAGTCCCTCCTCATCTGTCCATTTCGTTACAACATTTAGGGCCTGTTGCATACGTTCCCTTATTGTGTTGTTAAATTTGCCTTGTGCTAGAATGATTAAGTCATCTGCATAGCCTAGTGTTTTATGTCCATCTCTGTCTAGTAGCGTTAGCAGCTCGTCCATGACCAGGTTCCACAGAAGAGGCGATAGAACACCTCCCTGCGGACACCCCCTGCCAACCCGAGCTACAAGCGTTTCCCCCATTATGGATGTGTATATCAGTCTCCCTCTAAGTATGCAGTCTATCCACCTGCAGCTGGTCGCATCGATCCCTTTTCTCCTCGTTGATTTCCTGATAGATTGTAGGGATCTGTTGTCAAACGCTCCCTCAATGTCCAAGAAGGCACATAATAGTACCTCTTTGTTCTCGAGAGCATATTCAGCTTTATTTACTAGCTGGTGTAATGCTGTTTCTGTTGACATACCGGCTCTATAGGCGTATTGGTCTTGATGTAAGGGTTGGTTTACCAGTACATCATCCCGAATATGCCTATCCAGTAGTTTTTCTAAAGTCTTTAGTGCAAAAGACATAAGACTTATCGGTCTTAGGAACTTCGCCCTTTCCTGTTCCTTCCCAGGTTTCGGTACGAATATCACTCTAATTAGTCTCCAGGCCTTTGGTATGTATCCAAGAGCTAAGCTGCTCCTGAATATCACACATAGCCTGTGTAGTAGGAGATCCGGTCCCTTTTGCAGCATTATCGGATAAATGCCATCTGGTCCCGGCGATTTAAATGGTTCGAATGAATTTATTGCCCATTTTACTTTGTCCACATTTATCACCGACTTTGCTACCTGCCAGTCCTCTCTGGATGCCCATATAGGGCGATCCAGATCTGTGTTTTGGCAGTCTTCCGGTGATAAATTGGTGGTTTCGGATCCAGGGAAGTGCACCTTTAGGAGTTCCCTAATGGTTTCCTCCCCTGTATTCGTGTATTCTCCGTTATCCATTTTCAGAGAATATATTGAGCTTTGTGGATCCTTTGAGAGAATCTTGTGGAGTCTGGCACATTCTGGAGTTCCTTCTATGTCCTCACAGTATCTCCTCCATGATTCTCTCTTGGATTTCCTCAGAGCTTTGTTGTATTCGGTGAGGGCCCGTGTGTAGTCGTCCCACACCTCCGTTTGCTTAGCCTTGTTGAACTTTTTCCTGACTTGCCTCCTCATCCGAGCAAGGTCCTCGTTCCATCAGGGCACATTCCTGTTGGAGCCCTTGCTCACTGTGGGTCAGTTTTCATGATATGCTGAGATGATGGCGTCCTGCACTTGCCCCGCCATCATCTCTAGATCTGTGCTGCTCCTTATCGTAGCCCTCGTCTTTCTCAGACTGACTTCTAGGTCTACCTTATAGGCTTCCCAGTCAGTTCTCCGAGGATTGCGATAAGTTTCATGATTTGGTGGATTTACTCCTATTGTGAAGTTTATGTGTCTGTGATCCGAGCAACTTACCTCATCAGACACATGCCAATTTTGGACGTGGCTACTTTCAAAGTTGGTAGCCAATGTAATATCGATCACCTCTTTTCGCCTTGAATTTACGAAAGTCGGTTTGTTGCCTATATTTAGTACATTTAAGTTATTAGTCATAATAAAGACTCATCTCGTTCGTTGGTGTCCGTACTGCCCCAAGTCGTGTGGTGTGAATTAGCATCGCAGCCGATGATGAGTTGTGGTCCTCTTCCCCCGCAGCTCCTAACCAGCTCCTCGACCTCCCTTGTTGGTGGTGGACCGGGTCCGTCGTATGGAAGATACGCCGATCCGAGAATTAACTCGCTCGGCATATCCTTGCTCCCTGTTTGGATTTTGACCGCCGTTAGATCCCTGGAACAAAAATTAATTAACGGCAGTATCTTTAAGTCTCTCTTGACTAGTATACAGGTCCTGGGGATGTTGGAGGATCTACTGTAGATGAGTTCTCCCCCAACACCTCCTAATCCCCTGATTTTGCTCCCGTTTACCCAGGGTTCCTGAATGAGGGCCACTTCGAAATTCCTCATTTGCGCAGCAAGGACTGCCGTGGCTCCCTTGCTGTGCTGCAGATTAGCTTGAAGGACCCTTATTTTCCCTTCCATCTAACCCCTTCAGGACTCGGAAATTAACCCTTCCGAGCTTGTAAAATGCTCGGAACTGTTTCTTTCCAAGGCCCCAAAGGAGGCCTCGCCGATAGAGTAGGCCAGGACTACACCTTCCTTCTCTACTTTCCTACTTAGGAGTAGCCAGCCTCCCACTCTCAGTCCGGTGTTCTGCCTTTCCAAGCGTGTTCTGACTCGCTCCTCCGGTTCTTCTGGTCCAGGGATAAAGACCAGAACCCTTGGCCTCTTTGGAAGGTCCTTTGACTCGACAGCTGTCAAGTCTGCGCCCTCCCATAGTCCGCCAAGGGTACTTACTGTATCCCTAAGCCAGCTTTTTGTCCTTGAGTTGTAGCAGGTCATCCATAGGACTCCTCCGCTCAAGGTTGTTCTGGTGAATTGCAGTGGATTGTCACTCCCTGTGGGAGTGGCATCCAGTGCCTAAACCAGTTGGTTCTGGATAAGGTCCGCTTGCCCTTGGTCCAGAGTCACTTCCGGATGGCGTCTGTCAATCACCGCCATAAGGAGTTCTGACGCAATCTCGCTATAAGTCCCAGTCTGCTTGCTGGAGCTTCTGGGTCTTTTAGAAGATTGTGGTGGTGTTTTAGAGTGTACCCAAGGTCTCTTTTTGCCCTCCTGGCTCTCTACTTTTTCCCCACCTTTCGGTGGTATTGTCTTGTTGCGGTCCGTTGTGGGCGGTTTTTTGTCCGTCCACGTGCCCTCAGCAATTTTTTGTGCTTTCGGGCCTTTCTTTGTTGGGCCCCGGAAAGTCCCTTCCTCTGCAGTCCGATATCAGTAACGCCTGCAGAGATTGTGTCAGTGGTCCCTTGAGTGCCCACTGACCCTTCACTGTCGTGGTCCGTTTGCACCTCCACGACAGCGTCTTGTTCTGGAGTCCCTTCCGAAGAGGTCTCAGATGCCCTCTTCTCCCTCCGTTGCTCTTCTTTTTTGTTTTTGTTTTTTAACTCATCCATGTTCCCACGAGTATGGCGGAAAGGTTGGTCCGCACCTGCAGTGCCCCCTGTACAGGTGTAAGGCTAATTACTCTGGGAGGTCACCTGGTATCACAGAGGCTCCGTTCTTGACACCGTTTTTACCTCCGGTGCCATTCATCCCTTGGCACGGGTCGCATGATACCTTGGATTGGGGTTTTTTGCCAGAGCTCCTTTAGCCAGCACTGCAATTCGCCTCTGGTGGGAGTCTAAATACCTCCTTTCCATATGGCGGCCGCAGTCTGTTTCCACCCGACACCAGCGAGGAGGCGGAGTTGGACTTCTGAAGGGCATCTGCGCTGGTTATTAACTTGCCTAAAAAGTGAGGCTTTTCCGAAGCATAATAATGGAAATTGTGTCTATTAACAATCCATTTTTATGAAAAGTTGCCTCATTAGTGAATAAAACATTATGAAAGAAGGTGACATTTTGTATTTTATCTCTGGCCCAATTAGAAAACTGTAGACGCCTTTGAAAATAGTCATCAGATAATTCCTGGTGCATTTGAATATGATATGCATGAAACTTATTTGTTTTTAAGATTCGACCAACTACCTACTCTACTTATTCCTCCTAACGAGCTTCCTTCTCTCTGATTAATATGGGGATTTTCAACCGTTGCCAGCACCACAGAAAACTCATTTTCTTCATTCACAACACGTTTTATTCATTCACTATTTTTATATTCAACATTTCCAGTTTTCACAAATCTATCGAGAAGGTTTTGGAAGCTGCTAACATCAGGAATTCTTCTTTCAGGATACCTTTGCTTATAAATTCTAGTGGCAGGCAAACAATTTCTGTCCGACTCGCCCAAAACAAAAGTCATGCCTGTAAGTTCCGTTTTATTAAAATTCATTTTGTAAAACTCGAACTATTTTTAATTTAATACAAATGATAACTGACGATCGATAAGTGCGATAAATGTTCATTTGTACAAGACAATTTATACCAAACTGAGGTTTTATTGATTGTCGAATAACGAAAACAGCAAAAAAAAATTACAAAAAACTATTACAGTAATGGACCAGTGAAATACTATTTACCCACTTCAATGGATTGGAAGAAGTGGTCCCACTAAATGGCCTTATTTCAAAATTGCATAAAGACGTCTCTCAATCAAAATGAGCAACATGTGGAGCATTTATTATAATTTTTTCTAATGAAACATTTGTTTGTTTTTAAAGTTTATTCTTGAATTTTGTACTTACTGCTCAATAAAACGAAAATGGTGGCAATTAGTCATAGGGAAGTACTTACAAAAATGTTCGCTTTTCATGGTTGACAGTTCAAGCAGCAGTCGAAGCGAGCAGGTCACCTAGCAGCAGTAGTGTAGTGAAGTGAAGTGCAATCAACGTAGCGATTCGAGAACTACGAAGTGGCAGCCCCACAAACAGACGGAAGAGGAGAAATATTAGACGTCTTTTTTAAGACGCTAATATACAAAAGATAAATAAAGTCTCCCTCATTGGAGACACCATTTATTTTCCACCCTTTCCCTTCCTTTTTCCAGATCTCCCTTACTATTACTAATAAATTTTTAATTTCAGGAAGCCAGGACATCGCTGGGGAGGACAGCATGCCCGACCAAGGGATGGACGGTACCTCTCAAAGAGGGACCCCCAAGCCCATGGACCAGACCGATCATAGGGACGTGATGATCAAAGAGCTCATCGCAGAAAATAACGCGCTCAAAGCGCAACTAGCAGAGATGAGCCAAAGGATGGCACAACTCAGGGCAGACGTGGCCAAGCAGCTAGAAGCCCAGAGAGTCCAGCACGAGACGCTAAAGACCCATCACGTGGCACATAAGGCCCAACACGAGGAGCTGTAGGCCGCCATGCGGGCCCTCCAGGCCCCCCAGATACAGCCCATGATCCCCCAGATGCAGCCCCCGGCCCACCAGGCCCAAACCCAGACCCAACACCTGGCCCAGGATGTCCCCGTGGTGCAACCCCCCGCACCAAAGGAGGCACCTAAGAGGAAAGCAGCCGAAGCCGACACCGATAGTGACGGCGAATTCACCCTTGTCACCAGGACAAGGGCGAAAAAGACGGCCCAGCAGGATAATCAGGTGGTGCAGCCCAGCACCAGCAAGGACGCACCAACGTCCAACCAGGCCGGCCAGGAGCCCCCCAGCCAGGAACCCCCCCGGGACAAGGCCCCCAAAATCCCGCCTGTGATCCTCCGCAAGGCAGAGACGTGGTCCGCAGTCAGACAGAGACTGGATGAGACAGCGATCAAATTCGTCAAAGCTAGGACCGTGCGAGAGGGGATCGCCATCGAGCCCCAAACGCCCGACGACTACAGGCGAATGACGAAGATGTTCGCGCAGGAAAAGCGCGAATATCATACATACGCCCTGCCGGAGGACAGATTACTAAGGATAGTAATCCGAGGCATCCCCAGTGGAGTGACCAGCGACGAGGTCAAGGAGGACCTCCAAAACCAGGGCTTCTCGCCAGTCACAGTCCACAGGATGACGTCTAGGAGGACCAAAAAGGAAATCCCCCTGATGTTGGTTCAGGTCCCCCTCAGCGAGGAGAAAATCCTATCGGTGAACCGCTGCTGTTCACTGGTAGTCCGAACTGAGAGGCAAAGAGCCGCCCTGGAAATCGCGCAGTGCCACCGCTGCCAACGATTCGGCCATGCCCAGGGACGATGCACCGCACAGGCAAAATGTGTGAAGTGCGCCGAACCACATCACTCAGGGGACTGTGTGAAGCCAAAGACCGTGCCGGCGAAATATGCCAACTGCCAGGGGGCACATCCAGCCAGCTACAGAGGGTGCCCAAAGTACCCCAAAAAGACGGCGGCGACGAAACCAGCCCCCGCAGCCAAGCCAACCCAGACCGGTGCTGCCCCTAAAAAGACAACACCCACAACTGGAGGCCTGAGCTACGCCAGGGTAGCTCAGGGCAAGGCAGGGAAGGGACAGAACCCAGGCCCAGCCCCCAGGCAGCAAGCACCCGCTGAGGCCCAAAACCTCACCGCGGTGCTTGCACAAATGCAACAAATGTGCTCAGCAATGAGCTCATTTTTTGCACAAATGCCAGCATTTACTAATGTATAATGTTGTTTCAGGTCAAACCAGGGTTCCTGCAGGTCGCATCGTGGAATGTCAACGGACTGCGAGAGAGAAAACTCGAGGTAGAGGAACTCCTCGCCAGGGGTGACATAGACATCATGGCACTGCAGGAAACGAAGCTGCGACCAGACCAGGCTATCAACTTCCCAGGTTACCACGTATACAGGAAGGACTGGACCGGGCCATACAGACGAGTGATGAGAGGAGTAGCCCTGCTAGTGAAGACGAGCATCGCACACCACCCGATCCTACTCCCAGAGACGGAGACCCTGCAGGCCACAGCCATAGTAGTGTCCACGGCACGAAATGGCGACATCAAAGTGGTCTCCTGCTACCAGCCACCCAACAACATGCTGCTAGACGCAGACCTGGACTTGGTTCTTCCCCCAGGGACCCAGACGGTTGCCATCGGCGACTTCAACGCCAAGTCCCCGGAATGGCACAGTAGGATTACAAACACTCGAGGACGAGAGCTACTGCGATTCCTGGGACGACACGATGGCAACCTGCTGGTCCTTGGCCCGGAGGGACCGACCCATGACAATGGTGTTGGGAGGCCGGACGTCCTGGACATTGCGATGCTGAAGGAGATCCCCCTCGAAGCCGAAATCACCGCCATGATGGATGGTTCCACCGATCACAGCCCCATTCTCCTAGAACTAGGAGAAAAGGACGGTGAGAACACGACAACATTCATCAAAAGGAGGACGGACTGGGAAGTGTTCCGTGCAGAAATGCAGAGGAACATCGCACACATTCCCAGACTCGAGACCGAGGCAGACGTGGAGAGGGCCATCGCCTCCCTGGAGGACCAGATCCAGGCGGCACTAAGGGTAAGTACCACCGAGACGGAAACGAGGCGAGCACCAGCTCCCCTGGCAAACCTCCCAGAGGAAACCAGGCAGCTGATAAGGGACAGACGAAGTGCCAAGAGACGGGCCCAGAGAACCCGACTCCCGGAGGACAGGAGACATTACAACACCCTGAGCCGGAGAGTCAAGGCCGCCCTTCAGGAACACCGACAAGAAGGGTGGCAACGCCACCTGGAATCCCTGGACACACAGGACAGGAGCATCTGGACCACCCAACGGGCCCTGCGGAACCGTCGGACTCCCATGCCCCCGATCCACGGAGAGAATGGTGTTGTCTACACTCGCCAGGAAAAAGCCGAGGCATTTGCTGACAGCTTGGAACTGCAGTGTAGGGAAAACCAACTCGATGATGAGGACGAGGACTGGGAGGACGACGTGAGACGCAGGGTACGTAGGATGAACCGTCTGCCAGATGAAGACCACATCCCCCCGACCACCCCAGAGGAGGTCAAGGAGATCCTAAGGAGTCTAAAACCCAGGAAAGCTCCAGGATGTGATGGCATTGGGAACATCGCCCTCAAGAAGCTGCCCCGGAAAGGAGTAGCGGCGATGGTCAACATCATCAACGCAATGTTGAGGTTGAGACACTTCCCATCCAGGTGGAAAAAGGCCGACGTCATAGTCATCCTAAAGCCAGGTAAGAACCTAACGTTTCCTTCCTCTTACAGGCCCATCAGTCTACTCCCAGCGATGAGTAAGGTAGCCGAACGAGTCATACTCAAGAGGATAGCCGAGAAGACAGAAGAGCTGGAAGTCCTCCCAGACGAGCAGTTCGCCTTCAGGACAGGGCACTCCACAGAACTCCAAGTGCTCCGCCTCACCGAGGAGGTCACGAAGGGGTTCAACCAAAGACAGGTCACGGCAGCGCTGTTCCTGGACGTTGCCAAAGCCTTCGACAGGGTCTGGCACGACGGTCTCCTAGCCAAAATGATGAGTATGGGTTACCCCATTGCACTCGTCAAGCTAGTGAGATCGTACCTCCACAGGAGACAGATGAGGGTGAAGATCGTGGACAAGGTGTCCACGTACAGAACAATGGAGGCAGGAGTCCCCCAAGGCTCAGTGCTGTCCCCCCACTTGTTCTCCATCTTCACATCCGATCTACCCCGGACGGAGAGGACCTCCATGGCCCTCTACGCCGACGACACAGCCCTGACTGCCAGATCCTGGAGTGCCAGGCTAGCCACCAGAAACCTTCAGGAGGCGGCCACCCTCCTAGAGGACTGGTGCAACAGATGGAAGGTAGCCGTCAACGCCGAGAAGAGCAAGGCGGTACTCTTCAAGAAGGTAAGAAAACAAAACCCCACAGGTCACGTTTCCATGTTTGGTGAGGACATCCAATGGCACGACTCCGCCAACTACCTTGGCGTGGTCATGGACAAAGGCCTAACATGGAGACTGAACACGGAGGCCATCGTCAAGAAGGCCAGGAGGACGAGAGCCCTAATCTACCCGATGACGGGTAGACAGAGCAGACTCAACCTGAGGAACAAGCTCACGCTTATTAGGTCCCTCATCCGGCCTCAGCTGACGTACGCTTCGGTAGCTTGGGGCTACCAAGCAAAGAGCTACCTCCATCAGATCCAGAGAGTGGAGAACGTCGCCCTCAGATCAGCCGTCGACGCACCCTGGTTCATCCGCAACGAGGACATCTACAGGGACCTGGAATACACCCCGGTCACTGAGATCATCAAGCAGAGAGCCAGAAAGATGTACGCCCTTGCCGAGGAGCATGGGAACCCACTAGTCAGGGAGGCAACTGACTATGACCCCGCAGACGCTCCGAGGCACAAGCGGCCGAAGGTGCAGCTCCTGGATAACGGGTGAGTATGAGAAGCATACCACCAACCGACGATCCACCCTCACGGAAGAGACATGACGATCACCCAACCACCCACCCAAGACCCTGCGGGTACCGGACAAACAACCGTCCAGTACCTGTAGTCCCCCTAGCTCCGGGCAGACCAAAAATGCTACCAAAGCAGTTAGGTCTGCCCTTCCTCGAGCTACACAGCTCATCCTTACCCTACCGATGATCCGGATGACAGGATGCCTCTTGGCATCTTGTGTACCGGCAGTCACTCCCGCCACAAACCCAAAAACACCTAACAGACCGATGACTACCCCCCGGGGGGCAAACAAGCTGGCGAAGAAAAGAAGACGAAGACAGAAGAACGCCAGAAGAGGCCTTAGCCAGCAAGGTCCAACAAGCCAGGACCCAGGGAGGTGGGCCGAAATCGTCTGCACCGCTCACATTTGTGAGTGGGGCCGACGTAAAGTAAGTTCGCCCGCCCTGCACGAGGCTGGTCCCCGGTCTACAGCGATGTATTGGGGTAAAGGGCAATAGTCCTGCCTGGCCCCAGTCATCCGAGACCGACATCTTTAGCCAAGAATATTGGCGCTTTTCATTTCTACATCATATCGTCGAAAAATATACAAAGTGTTCCGTTTGAAAAAAATGAGATAATTCAATTTAAAAATTTCTTAATTTAAAAATAATTTCTTGCTACCGTGTATATGTTTAGGAAGCAAAAACGATTCAAGAACATTAATTAGATGTCTCGTAACTAGTATTCACATTAGTTTTTCTTAAAACCCATAATTGTGACTGGTGATTTTTTCAATATGCATCTGCAGATGGCATTATTTCAACAAAAAAATTTATTACATCCAAGTGGTTAGGAGATAGTCAATAATAATATAGAAATGAATAGAGTCTAGAAAGAGGCTTCAAAAAATATACTAATATGCATATCATTCCGTTTATAAAAAAAGGCACTTGTTCTTGTAAGTTCGTCTTGGCACGCCCTGTAAATAATTTCCGGTTATAAACTTTTTTATCTAGTTTATTTGCATTTTCTTTTTAATTTCTAGCTATCTTAGAACTCGAGATATCGAAGTCCGATGCACTATTGCCCCACCCTGCATTTCGGAAATTTTCTCAAGCTTTTATCAATAAACGGTACATAGCACCTCATCTCTGTTTCGTTCCACGACAAAAATGTTTATATTGTGTTAATCATTGAATTCTGAAAAACTTTCTAAATGTCTTGGTTTTCCGTCCGTCCGTCACATTTGTAAGCACGATAACTCTAACAGAAAAAAACAATTGTAGTGGAAAATCTGCCAATTAAGATGACATCATCAGAAGATAATTAAAATTACAAATACAGCAATTATACCTAAAATGTTAACTTATTTTCAAAGCGACAAATATACTTAGAATGTCCAGTAATTATTTTATATTAAGTTTGTAATTCAGATCCCTTATAACATGGGCATTAAGTATCCCCCAAATTCTTTGTCGATAATCGCAAAAGTCATAACAAATTCGAATAGTTTTAATTTTAGTTAATGGAATTTACAAAAAGGATAATACTTCATTTTGTTCAACGGCTTTTTCTCGAAAGCCATATGTTTGAGTGTTATGTTATTAGGAAATGATTGCAATCTTGCTTAACGCCCATTAAAAAACAGTGGAGAAACTGATAATGGTAAGCGTGTTTCTTTGGACTTGACCGCAAAGGGTTTCCTCTTCCATGTTGCTGTAACTGTTCGATATTCTACATCGACAGAGTTCAACACCATATGGAATTCAAAAAGGAGGTTGTCTCGTCTACTGTATTAGGTTTTACAATTTTTGATTTTGAAGTGATGAAAATAATGCAAATTCTGCCTCTTAAAAATGTACGTCGAAAACAAATGAATAGGAACCGCCAGTGCATAAAATAAATTCGGCTGTTGATTATAAATGCCCTTAATGGTTTATTTATTATACAGGGTGTCCCGGCACTATGGGACAATATTTCGGGAACGTATAGTTTGGGTCAAAATAACACTAAAAGTACCTATAATTTTTTTCTTAGGGCGCCCCCTACGGAGATATTACCCTTTAAACGTTACATATTCAAGAAGGTTTTTTGCCTATTACTTCCAAACCGTTCTATCGATTTTAATAAAATTTGGACTGTGTACATATTAAATGAGTATCTTTATTCCAGAAATATGGCGCCCTTCGTATATCTAATGCTTTTTACCTCTAAATTTTGACATAAATTAATTTTTGAAAATTAAGGTCACATTTTTAAATTCCTTAAACAATTTTCTAAAAAAATATATACTTGCTTGACATCGATAAAGCGATCCGTTTTTGAGAAAAAATGATTTTACTGATAAGGGACAAAGACTGACATTCCGTCAACACATAACTACATACTACAACTACAATACACACATAACTACAATAACTACATAACTAAAATAAATGTTCGATGTGAGCACCCTGTACAAGACTAAATTCTCGTAAGCGAGATAAGTTGGATCGCTGAACGTGAAATAGCATTCCAGGGTTGTTCCGAATGGCTTCACATTGGGCAGTGATTCTTTGTAACATCTCTTCCCTTATTTGCACCGGTGTTTTATACACTAAATTTTTTAGATGACCCCAAAAGAAAAAATCTAATGGGTTTAGATCAAGAGAACGAGGAGGCCATGGTACTGGACCTCCTCGGCCAATACATCGGTGGGTAATTTTTTGATCTAAATATTCCCTGATTGTGATGCTGAAATGAAGAGGAGCTCCATAATGCATGTACGTCACGTTTCTTATAGTTGCTAATGGCAACCATCTATATTTTCTTGTGGAAACCTTAAATAATTTCCCCCCTTTAATCAATTTTCCAAAACAAATGGCCCTATTAAATAATTTCCAATTATTCCTGCCCAGACGTTAATTTGGAATTGCCGTTGGTGATGAGTTTGAACAATTGCATGAGGATTTTCATCGTTTCAACTATGTAGATTGTGAGAATTTATTACACCATCCCTGCGAAATCCTGCTTCATCTATGAACAAAACACTACCAATAAACTTAAGGTCTTCCTGTTGCTTTTGCAGGAACCAATTAGCATACTGAACTCGAGCAGGGTAGACATCCGGACACATTTCATGAACTTTCTGGATGTGGAAAGGATGGTTCTTTCAAAATTCTGTGAACCACCGACTTCTAAGTGTTAAATTGCGCTGAGAGCTTCCTAACGCTTATTAATGAGTCTTCGGCAACAGTATCTAATACAGTTTCTTCTAGTACAACTGTACGAACAGTTCTAAGACCACCTTCACCTCCTCGTTTCGGTTCCACGGTCCCTAAAAATTAATAGGATTATTTTTTTAACTAGTTATTTATTCTTTAATTTTTATTTTGTTTTTTTATTGCTAATATAGATATCTACCTGTTTCTCGTACTCGACGGTTTATCCGCGCAAAAGTTTTCCTGTTCGGAATAACTCTGTTATTAAAGTGTTCCCCATAAAACCGTCTGGTTTCCGAACCATTGCCAGCGGCAAGTCCGTACAGAAGTTGCAGATGAAAAATTTGCCATGTCAATAAACTACTATCACAGAACTACTTACAACTTACTTATTACTTGCTACTCAAATTTGATGTTTAAATTTATTCAATTTTCTTACAGGTATCATGCGGTAGTTTATATTACTAGTATTCCTTAGTCCCTTATCAGTAAAATCATTTTTCTCAAAAACGGATCGCTTTATTGATGTCAAACAAGAATATATTTTTTTAGAAAATTGTTTAAGGAATTTAAAAATGTGACCTTAATTTTCAAAAATTAATTTATGTCAAAATTTGGGGGTAAAAAGCATTAGGCCCCTGGCTTCCTAGACAAGATACGAAGGGCGCCATATTTCTGGAATAAAGATACTGATTTAATATGTACACAGTCCAAATTTTATTAAAATCGATGGAACGGTTTGGAAGTAATAGGCAAAAAACCTTCTTGAATATGTAACCTTTAAAGGGTAATATCTCCGTAGGGAGGCGCCGTAAGAAAAAAAAAATATAGATACTTTTAGTGTTATTTTGACCCAAACTATACGTTTTCGAAGTATTGCCCCATAGTGCCGGGACACCCTGTATATATTTTACTATTCTATAAATTGGGCGTTCACAAGACAACATAAAGAAAACATCATAATTTAGCTCTTGACTTTCTAACTTTGACAAATTAGGCGAATTTATGTACCTCCAATACATTTGATATCTATTTTAAAACAAAAAATAAACATATCAAGCCTCTGGTCTACACAATAAAATCCACAATAAACGAGGGATCGAAAACTATCACTTATCAGATATAATTGATTCTGAACGCCGTCAGTAACGATTTAGGTACTCCTGCATTGGACGTGGATGAGCCTAATAAGTGTGAGATTAAGATCGCGGCTTTTATTTAACACAATACAAAGAGCATTAGTGCCGAAACCACCCCCTTTTTTAGTCTACACAAACAATTTATAATTTATATTTTATACTGTTGGAAACCTATTATTAACGTAAGACGAAAGCCGATGCCGTATTAAAAAGGTTTAGAAAATTATAACCGTTGGCATAAAAGCCGAACTTGTGAAATCATGTAATAGAAACGTAATAATATAGTTGTTTTAAATGCGCTACTCAACAATGACTAAGGACATTATCAAATAGCCTGCAAATTTCGGTGCTAATTTTTGAAAAAAATATTTCAGGGTTTAAGAATCATTGGCACTCTGTGGCAGCTCACTTACCTCAATTTAAAGGTTTCAGTAACTGATATGAAAACAACAAAAAAATAACATCATAAAATTTTATATAAAATGGATTATATATATAAATTGGTGACCTCGAATATTTTTTAACGGCAAAAATAAAAGATACGGAAAATAAAACTCGAATTAAACATTTAGAAGCAGCTGTAACAATTTTAATAAAAGTAAAACCTCTTTATCCGAAGATTGAGAAGAAACCACTAGATCCCTTTTTGGCGGAAGATCCCCTTAGATTGCCCTTTCTGAAGAACCAGAACCTGCTGTACCTCTCCACATTATTGACACATGACACATCTTCTTTAAAACAATGTATTTTACCAATTCAAACAGAAAAGTCTCCTTTTATTAGTATTAATTTTGACTTAAAATTATTAAGCAAAGCTCAAGGGGAAGACTCTGACCTTAAATGTTTATTATCAAATCAATCATCAAATTCTAAAACCATTTTCAGTTTAAAAAGAATTAAAATGCCAAATTTGAATGAATTTATTTGGTGAGATGTTTCTCGACTTTGATATAATTCATGGTCTAATATAGAATCATACAGAAGCATATCCTCCACCAGATACAACGGTAAAGACTGTAGCACGCACATTATTTCAAAATTTTGTTTGTCGTTTCGGCGTTCCTTTATATCACTACTGATCAAGGTGTTCAATTTGAATCGAAATTTTTGGGTTTTCATAGAATACGTACAACCGCTTACCATCCACATAGCAATGGTATGGTTGAACGGTTTCATAGAACTCTTAAAACTGCCTTAACTGCTGGAGCTAACACGTCACATGGTAGATGAACTCGTTATTATATTATTAGCATTTAGAACGATTCCCAAAGATTTGCAATGTTCTTCATCCGAACTAATATTTGCTCAAACTCTACGACTACCTGGCGAGTTTTTCACTAAATCATATGATTCTCCTGATATTGCTTATTTTATTGACAAATTACGCACTTATTTTAATCATTTGAATTTTATTTTTCCATTTCCTCATGTTAATTACAAATCCTTTCTCAGCTCTGACATTTCCACTTGTGATTTCATATTTGTTCGCAAAGAACGTTTTAAACCTATCTTTTCTCCTTTGTACGAGGGTACATTTAAAGTTTTATCAAGTACGGATAAGTTAGTTACTTTTAATAAAACAAATAAAATCGTAACTGTCAGTATTGACAGAGACAAACCTGCTTTTTTGTTAGTTGACAAATGTGATATTCCGCAAACCTTTATTAAAAAAGTACGGTTTGCCATTAATACTTTCGTTAATTGATTATTCTTTTTATTAACGGGGGGGTGTGTGTGGCAGCTCACTTACGTCAATTTAAAGGTTTCAGCAACGATAGATTAGAAGCGAAATCAATACAGTGAAACCGCTTCACTCGAAACAATTTGCCTATCAACCTGGCAAATCAACGATAAATGCTCTACATGGCCTGGTCAAAGGCATCGAAAAGACATTTACAGCAAAGGAACTGGCTCTGTGTGCTTTCATAGATATAGAGGGTGCTTTCGACAACACCTACTATGAATCCATACAAAGAGCCGCGGAAAAAAGGGGAATACAGTCCCCAACAATCAGATGGATACAATCCATGCTAAGAAGCAGAATAATTACCACAAATGTGGGGAACGAGTCGGCCACCGTGACTGCAGTTAGAGGTTGTCCACAAGGTGGAGTCTTATCGCCTTTGCTGTGGTCAATGGTGGTCGACGATCTTCTCCATAAGCTGAGTAATTATGGCTTCAACGTTCAGGGCTACGCTGATGACCTGGTCGTTACTGTGAGAGGCAGGCATGAGGTTATGATCTCAAACCATATGCAAATTGCCTTAAACATAATATCTAAATTGTGCTCGTCAGAGGGTCTTAGTGTCAATCCGAGCAAAACAGTTATTGTTCCATTCACCAAAAGGAGAAAACTCAATTTGAGAGCTCCTATGTTAAATGGAACAGTACTGTATTTTTCCAGTGAAGTCAAGTATCTAGGAGTAATCCTAGACCAAAAACTTACCTGGAACTCACACTTAGAAAGGATAGTTACCAAAGCAACGACGGCTATTTGGACGTGCCGTAGGCTGTTTGGTAAGACTTGGGGTCTGAAGTCGAAAATGATTCACTGGTCCTACCTATCGGTTGTGAGACCTATGGTTACCTATGCATCATGCATATGGTGGCCAAAAACAGAAGAAAAAGTAGCACAAGGAAAGTTGCAGAAATTGCAACGCCTTGCCTGTCTAGGGACTACAGGAGCAATGCGCTCGTGTCCCACAGCAGCTATGGAGGCAATGCTGGACTTACTTCCTCTGCATTTGCATGTGAGGAAGTAGGCAGCACTTAGTGCCTTAAGGCTGCATCAGGCACTTAAATTCAGACCAGGCGACCTGGTTGGTCACTTAAGGATTCTGGAGTTAATATAATTCGAATCCGTGACCAAACCCACTGACTCAATGCCAATCAAGCATGACTTTGACTGCCCGTTTGATGTGCTGATTGAAAGCCGTCAGGCGGGCAGGGTCGGAGCATTGCGGTTGGAGAAAGAGTCACACACCTGGTACACAGATGGATCCAAGATGGATGAAGGGGTTGGTGTGGGCGTATCAGGGCCTAAATGCAGGCTATCTAAAGCTCTTGGTAACACCCCAACCATCTTCCAAGCAGAAATTTATGCTATATATCTATGTGCCCAGGAATGCCTAAATAGAGGCACTCGAAGGGCAAAGATCTATATACTTTCAGATAGTCAGGCAGCATTAAAGGCTCTCAGGTCATATACATTCGAGTCAAAAATTGCCTGGGAATGCAGACAATCCCTGAAGCAACTGGCAAAAAACAACAAGGTTACCTTGATGTGGGTGCCAGGGCATGAGGGGATAGAAGGCAACGAATTGGCTGATAGCCTCGCAAGAAAAGGGGCTGAAGCCCCGTTTTTTGGACCCGAACCGTTCTGTGGCCTATCCAAGGGACACATAACGGAGGAGGTCCTAAAATGGGAAAAGGAACAAAAAGAGTCCTACTGGAGGAACACTCCAGGCCAAAGACAAGCAAAAAGGTTTATAACCTATTCAACAAAGAATGCCACAAGGCTTCTCGAACTGGAAAAGTCCGATCTAAGGCTGATCACAGGCCTTCTAACTGGCCATTGCCAGAACATGGGCCAGGCAGAAGATGACAAATGCAGATACTGTGAAGCTGCAACTGAAACTGCGGAACATATACTTTGTGAATGCAGGGTGCTAATCCGCATTAGGCTAAAGTACCTAGAACAGACGGAATTAACGCCTGAAGACATAGGGAAATTAGCTCCCAGGAAAATCGCAAGCTTTGCAAAAAGTCTTGGAATCCTGGGCAACAACTAGATGCAGGGTAATTCACAAAAGACCTTTTAGGTCGAGGTGAAGAAAGGCCAACCCAGGGCCAAGCGACCCCTTAAACAATCTACAATCTACAACGATAGATATGTAAACAACAAAAAAAATAACATCATACAATTTTCTACAAAACGAATTATATTTTTATTTGGAATATTACATTTTAATTTCAATATATACATATTTTCAATTGAATAATTTATTTATTATAGTCCATATACTATACACTCTTAACATAGAAGTTTGACAGCAGTTCTGTGCGTCATAGAAAATTACGTACGGTTTTCAAATGAGGCATTCATTCCCTATTACCTCTTTTTGAATTAATCTAGGTAGGCCTCTCTTTGTTGTATAGCACGTCTGATAGCGTTACGCCATGTGTCGCCTGTTATTCACACGGTATCACACAATCTGTTTCCTATCAGCCATTGGAAATATTTTGAAGGGCCGATTATCATCTGGTCTTCCTTAGAACATTAACCGTTTTATACTATTTTCTCTTCGGTTGATGAAGCCATTCTGGAGAATCGTTTTGGAAGGTCTACCTTCTGTAAAATTAAGTTGTCGATGCAACGGGCTGTCTAAGGAATTCGTAACAAACCTTTCAAGGTCCACACTGATTAAAATGCCAGTAAAATTATCGAGTAATTGAGCACTTTAACAGGTAAATTTCCCATGACATGACTGTAAAAATACATTTTTTTGCTGAATAATATTGGTGTAAGTAATGTTCAGATGTAACTGTCGTTGTACATTTACAGTAAAACCATAATTAATATTGTCCCCCTTCAAGTGGAATTCCGAATTTTTCGTCCTACTCCATCCACCTCATACAGCTCTCACAGCCTGGTATACGGCAAAATATTCATTTTTAGGGATAAAATATTTTTGTCATCCTAAATAGGTCAAATTGTCGCATGTGGGGCGTATGATATTCCAACATAGGCTACAATTTATTATCTATATCAAAGCCTAAATTTTCCCATTATCATTTAATTCATTGACTAATACAAACACGGTATCTCTTACACAACTTTTGTATATTTTGAGCTTGGACTTTCTGTAGTAAACTCCCGAAAAGAAACCCTTCTATTCATTTGAGAAGTCCCTCAAAGTGATTTTTTGAAGCAACTTATCTTTATTTTTTTAATATTGATCGGCCAGCGCAAAGCGCTCTGATATATTTTCGAGCTCTTTCAAGGTTAGTCATCTTTTCATAATAATTACCATAGGAGGTTTTAATCCCTACATAAGTACAGTTTAAACTCTGAAAATTAATAACATTCTCCTGCACCAGAAAATAAAAAATAAAATATGTATAAACTTGTGCAAAATAAAACATATATGAATAATGTTCTCTAAAATAACTAATTAATCCTAACACAACTACGAACACTGTACCATATTTTTTTAAATTAAGCTTCACTGCATCGAGAACATTACTACCATCATAGGCTACTAAAACTGCCACTATCGCTATCGGCTTCTATGCTTATAATTTTTTTACAATTTAAATACCTATATCCCACAAATTATTTTCAAAATCTTTAACATGCCCTGTGTATTTCTGTTAATTTCTATAATTTTTCCTAATGTCCAACAGAATACCTTTAACTTCTAATTTACTCGAGCATTTTCGTGCAACTTTACTCTTTACTTCTGCTCCAATAAGCTCAACGAGGCTCAGTTCACAGTGATAAGGACGCAACCATAATACCCCGACACCTTTAGCTGTGATCAATTCATCCACAACATACTTTTTAAATGTTAGTGAATGTTGTTTTGCTGGGATTAGCACCTTACTTTTAACCAGAGTACGATTGAATGGGATACATTGATCATCTAACCAATCTTGAATTTTCATTTTGACTAACCGGTTGTCAAAACCTTCCAGCCATGCCGTCATGATAATCGCCATTTTCTTAGATACAAAAAGTCCTCTACAAATCTTGAATCACTTGCTACATGTGTTATTATGAAGCAATTCTCCTTTAAATTTTTTACAGTGTTCTTGATTCAATCACATCTCATCCATATAACATTCTCTTCTCTGTTGGCAAGCTGTGATAATTGTCCGAATATAGTTTCTCCGCCAGAAAATAATCTTCCCTCTGTCAATAAAATAACTGTTCCAATCTATTTCAGCATACAAAACCTCATTATCTTCCTCTTTATCTTCATTCCAGTGCTGTATAATTTTCTTTAAAATAGGAATTTTATTATGATATAAAAATTTATGAACTGTATGAAGAACTTTTTCCTCTTTTCTTCTCGCTTAAAGATCTGTAAATGGACGATTCACTCACACCAGTATATCGGGTACCACGGGCTAGAGGCTCCCCCCTATATTTCCTGTATTTTTTAACTTATCCATTTGAAACTTGGGGTGCATAAACTACCTGTAAAAATGGATTTCTGGATATAAAAAACGATATGAGACAATTTCCGGTTCACCCGGAAATGACCGCAACTTTCAATTTTTAAATGGAACACTCTGTATATTTTTATATATTTGGATTCAAGACAGCATTCTGAGTATATGGTGAGATTTTCGCGAATTTTTGAGTCGATGTTCAGTTTTTTAAAGCATTTTAAGACATTCGCCTAGAGTGCTTTGGAATACCAAAATTTGTTCTACGGCAGGTAAAGTCCAAGTGAAAAATATAATTTTTCGTTTAATTTCATTAATAACTATTTACGAAGCCTCCAAAATTGAACAAATCACTATTTTATCGAAAACTTTTTTTTTCAAATGGGAAAGTGGTGGCTCATAATGTTCAATAAATTATAGATTTTTTTCTGAATTCATTGATATCCATGTCAAATCTATGCTATTTGTTTTTCTATTTTATTGAATTTATTTAAAAATAAAAAAATCCCTTTCAATATCATTTTTCTTGAACTTTAACGTAGTTGCCTTTCCAAAAATCATATGTCTAATAATGAAACGTGAATAACTACCTTTTTGGTTCTTTCTTTTGTTTCTTAATAGGTATAAGTACAAGTGCAAACTATAATAAGGATCAATAAAAATTATTTTCAAAGTGATTTTTTATTTTAAAATAAATTTAATACAATAGAAAAACAAATAGCATAGATTTGAAATGGATATCAATAAATTCAAAAAAAAATCTATAATTTATTGAACACTATGAGCCACTCCTTCCCATTCGAAAAAAAAAGTTTTCGATAAAATCGTGATTTTTTTCAATTTTGAAGGCTTCGTAAATAGTTACTAATGAAATTAAATGAAAAATTATATTTTTCGCTTGGACTTTACCTGCCGTAGAACAAATTTTGGTATTCCAAGGCACTCTAGACGAATGTCTTAAAATGCTTAAAAGAACTGAACAACGACTCAAAAATTCGCGAAAGTCTCATGATGTACTCAGAATGTTGTCTTAAACCCAAATATGTAAAAATATACAGGGTGTTCCGTTTAAAAATCGAAAGTTGCGGTCATTTTCGGGTAAACCGGAAATGGTCTCATACCATTTTTATGTCCAAATATCCATTTTTACAGGTAGTTTATGCACCCCAAATTTCAAATGAATAAGTTAAAAAATAAAGGAAATATAGGAGGGAGCCACTAGCCTGTGGCACCCGGTATAGCAAACAGAACTAAACTAGATATGGATTACATCAGATGATCTTTCGCCAACATAAAAACGTTAAAATATTTTTTATTTTTTTCTTGTAACTGAGGAGAGATTTTGTAAACCTCACAGCTTTTACATGATTTTTAGAGCAACCTCAAAACCACTTCCATAATTCACATTTAAAAATAATAAATAGCACTGATAACAAAATAAAACACAGAGGCGCTATATAATATAGTTGACGCAATTGCAATAGTCAACGACGTACCGCCTATCTAGGCGGTGTTGTTGAGAGGCAAGGGGTGCAGAACGCAGAGCAGGATTTAACTATATTATTCGCTCGTTTACTTTTTATAATATTACACTTACAATATCCCCCAAAGAATTGCTATGAATTAGTAACAAAACTTACTAAAATTATTTTCAAAAACACATTACCAAAAAAAGAAATATAAAGTAATTATCGAATTATATCTCCACCCCGACAATATAAGCTCGACAGTGGTGTCTCTAATTGCGGTCCTGGGTTAAACAATACACTCACAAATTTACGCCCACACGCCACGTCAGACAGTTGACATGGAATCGCCGGTATCTTCTCTCTCACTTAATGTAAAAGTGGAGTAAAGACGGGAGATCTATTTGCCGACCTATTCATTCCTTTCGCCCCTCATAATGTCATAACCCAGCACACTATTAAGACTGCTTCAGCTATACATACACATAGGACAAACCTAGGGAATCCGGCCAACAATAAATTTGCTTACCTGTAATAAAATCGCCAGGACCGTTGTCTATGTTACCCTCCCTGAAACCGTCCCGGCATACACAATTCCGACTAAATAAGGAAATGTTGCTAGATACACTTTAGGGAAAAATGAGTCAGCCCATTCTTTTCTTCCCAAATAAATTCATAAATAAAACCCAAAGCAAGTTATGGAATTTACAAACCACCTAAAAAGGACAGCAGTGGATGTTTCAGAAGATCATGATTTATTGCTGTCTATCGTTTATGGAACCATTATAGTATGTTGCAGAAAGCACGCAATAAACGTTACTATTTAATATAAAGTTGTATTATTTTTATGTCGTATTCAAACAAAGCAAACAAATTATAAAATATAAATAAAAAGTTTAATAAGTATTAGGTATAATTTATATTTTTAAGTTTTCTCTTTTCGTTTCAAAAATTAAACAAATACTTTCAAATACCTGTATTTTTAAAACGAAATAGGAAACACATATATCTAAAAGCCAAGTATGTCACTTTGATTTTTTTATGAAACACAAGAAACTTAAATAATATAGACTCTATGCTGTCTTTTTGCGGTAATCTAAAGAGTGTAACGATTAAAAGAAAACAATTTGTGTAAAACTTAACTATGACTAGTAAGTAATAAATTTCAGGGAGAAATGTGAGGCATTATACAATTTTATTTTATTTTATCCTAATGTATTTTAAAGAGAAAGCCTGTAATACCCTCTTATTGAATATCCAGTGTATATTTTTTACATCGCAATCTCATTTGGGCTTCACTTTGTTGGTATTATATGAAAAATATGTTCTTTTATAATATCCCGCTGCATCCATATAAGCTACTCAACTTAATTACGTAAGGTATATACAAGCAATGAGAAATTGGAAAAAATCCGTTGAAATCCAGAAGCTAATCCGCTTACCATCTATGCAACACATATGAAAGCCAGAAACCCACAATCAACTTTTCTATACGATACGTTATATTATTTCCGTTCATAAAACTAAAGCAGCCTTATAATGAGAAAAGAGAAAAGCTTTTATATATTTGGTTTAATTAAAATTCTTCTATAAAAAACTAGAAATATAATAAAACAACAATCTTTAAAAAGTGTTAATTTCTACATATTATATTAAAAAGGGAACAAGACGCAGCTAGTTCCTTATACCGATGTTTCACGATTATTGTTCTTCGTCAGTAGAGATCCGGAATGAAACTAGAGCAAACGCCATATAGACTTTTATGCCTACTACTGCATTATACTGGTAAAGAAATATACTTCCGAAACACTGGGCGAAGTTTCATAGTCTTCAAAACTGGTTGTAGATTTTTTTTACATCGACTAAAATTAACGATAAAAGAAAATTTAATTTGTACAGCTGTATCATAGGCTGGTATTTGTACACACTTAAGGTTTTGTTAGACTTAACTTGTTGACATCAGTTTTTATGGATACTTATATTTAAGCGGTGTTTCCATTTGTACCTCTACGCATGCCTTTGTGCATGCACAGAAGTAAGAATACGCATGCGTAAGTTGCATGCTCATGTGCATGCAATTTGGGTCTTGCGTGTACCTTGTTTCTATTTCTGCGTACTTCTTGATGCGATTCGATCATGGAATGTAGTGTGAGAGACGAAGTATGTGTTGCACTTGCTGCAGCCATTGTAATTATTGCCGAAGATTACCAACGAGCCAAAATTATCGAAAAAAGCCTTCGTGTTGGGTAAACAAAAAAGAACAGAAACTTTGAATATGATAGAAAGTTTCTTTACATTTCTACAAATTCAATTAACATGTCATTTGATCATTTCATCTATGTATAAATGAACAAGAAAGTCATACAAAACTAAAAGAAAATATGGACCGACCACCGTGCACCGGTTCTAAATTGGAATAGAGGCAGACAGCCGCATATACGCCCCATATGTTAGTCTCGGACGACTGGGGCCGGGCAGGACTATTGCCCTTTACCCCAATACATCGCTGTAGACCGGGGACCAGCCTCGTGCAGGGCGGGCGAACTTACTTTACATCGGCCCCATTCACAAATGTGAGCGGTGCAGATGATTTCGGCCCACCTCCCTGGGTCCTGGCTCGTTGGACCTTGCTGGCTAAGGCCTCTTCTGGGGCTCCTCGGTCCTCGTGTTCTTTCTTCGCCAGCTAGTCACCCCCGGGGGTAATCATTGGTCTGTTGGGTGTTTGTGGTGTTTTGGCAGGGATTAACTGCCGGTACACAAAATGTCAATTGACATCGTCATCCAGATCATCGGTAGGGTAAGGATGAGCTGTGTAGCTCGAAGAAGGGCAGACCTAACTGCGTTGGTAGCATTTTTGGTCTGCCCTGAGCCAGGGTGACTACAGGTACTGGACGGTGTTTTGTCCGGTATCCGCAGGGTCGTGGGTGGGTGGTTGGGTAATCGTCATGTCTCTTCCGTGGGTTGGCTTCATCGGACGGTGGTATGGTTCGCATACTCACCCGTTATCCAGAATTTGCATCTTCGGCCTCTTGTGCCTCGGAGCGTCTGCTGGGTCGTAGTCAGTAACCTCCCTGACCAACGGGTTCCCATGCTCCTCGGTAAGGGTGTAGATCTTCTTGGCTCTCTCCTTGATGATTTCGGTCACTGGGGTGTACTCCAAGTCCCTGAAGATATCCTCGTTGCGTACGAACCAGGGTGCGTTCACTGTTGTACGGAGGGCGACGTTCTCCACTCTCTGGATCTGATGGAGGTAGCTTTTCGCTTGGTAGCCCCAGGCTACGGAGGCGTACGTCAGCTGGGGCCGGATGAGTGACCTAATCAGCGTGAGTTTGTTTCTCAGGTTGAGCCTGCTCTGTCTGCCCACCATGGGGTAGATTAGAGCTCCCGTTCTCCTGGCTTTCTTAACGATGGTTTTTGTGATCAGTCTCCATGTTAGGCCTTTGTCCATGATCACGCCAAGGTAGTTGACCCATACTCATCATTTTAGCTAGGAGACCATCGTGCCAGACCCTGTCGAAGGCTTTAGCGACGTCCAGGAACAGCACTGCCGTGACTTGCCTTTAGTTGAACCCCTTCGTGTTCTCCTCGGTGAGACGCAGCACTTGGAGTTCCGTGGAGTGTCCTGTTCTGTACGCAAACTGCTCGTCCGGTAGGATGTCCAGTTCTTCTGTCTTCTCGGCTATCCTCTTGAGTATGACTCGTTCGGCTACCTTGCTCATGGCTGGGAGTAGACTTATTGGCTTGTAAGGGGAGGGAAAGATTAGGTTCTTACCTGGCTTCGGAATGACTATAACGTCGGCCTTCTTCTTCCTGGAGGGGAAATGTCTCAATCTCAACATTGCGTTGATGATGTTGACCAGCGCCGCCGCTACTCCTTTCCTGGGTAGCTTCTTGAGGGCGATGTTCCCTATTCCGTCACATCCTGGAGCCTTATATGTCTCCCGATCCTAGATCGAAAGACTTGCGCATATTTGAGCAGGACACTTGCGCACTTATTTTAAGCACGAATCTCTTCCTCCGCATACTTGCCTCTACCACGCAACTGATGCATGCAGACATTATGCATGCGCAGTTGCACAAATGGAAACGCTGCTTAAAAGCAATGAGCACAAAATGTTTTTTATTGAAATTTGGCCACGTGTAATTCACTAGATTACATGTAGATTTTTTTTAATTAAACATAAGAGTTCAGTAAAATATATGTTTATGCTTACGTATGTGAGTAGACCATTTCTTGTAAACATTATAACTTCTGTTATACTTAAAATTTTTATTTCAAACAGACTTACATACAGAGTAGTAGAATATTAGAATTGAAATTGGGCCATATGCGTCATACGGCGTGATCTGCCAAAAGCGTAAAAACTGTCATTATTTATATATTTTATTATAGTTTTTTAGAGCAAAATGTTAGTATTGGTTTCGATTAAGCACACAATAATACAAATATATACAGCAAATGGTGGATATATTCTTTTCTTTTTTTTTTAATTGCCGTATTTATTTTACGATAAAAAAATAGTTATTATATATGATAAAAAAATAGTTATTGCTTACAGCTATAGGTACCCATAAATCTAAATTAATATAAAAGTTTTAGAAATTCAAATAAAATATATTTTCTACTTATAGGCCCATGACATCATGTTATCACACCAAAATTTCATTCAATAATTTAATATCTGCATTAAAATTCTGCCACATGAAACACATTGCTCATGAAACTAGATGCTTTGTACGATAATAATACAAAGATTTCTTGCATGTACAACACATATAAATACATCAATTATTTATGAATAGAAAAAGAAGGGGTGCAATTTCGCGCTGTCAACTAACGGCTATGTACCAACATCATATATCACAAATATTTTGGATATTCATTCTGTATAAATACACAAACATTTTGCAATAAGAATCTCCCTCTATATATAAATTCGCCACTGTTGACGCCCCCCAGTCTCAGAAAGCAACCCTTAATTTTATATTCTAGGCATAACTATAACATGGATGCCGAATATTATATTTAGCTGCTTTTGTATGCAGATACGTTTAATGAATGTCGATTTATATAAATACATACGTACATCATATATATATTTCTCTGTCATTACTACTTATAAATTAGCAAGAGCGTAGTAGGAATTTTCGTTGAAAAAATTTATTTGAAAAGGATACTTAAAAGTGTTTTAAAACCCCAAATTCCAAATCTAATGAAAATAGAGCATTTTTCGTCATAGATTTAAGTGGCAGAAATTTATTTTAGAACATATATGAATACATTAAAACATGTAAAACAAAAATAAATATCTTGTTTCCTAAATTTTATTTTTCAACTCTCCCCACAAATGAAATTCTAGAGGTATCAGATCTGGCATTCTGGAAGGCCACTTCCTTAAATGACTGTTACGACCCACCAACGCATTAGCCATTAACTACTTCTGCGTTCTAGGCTGGATCATCATACAAGTGGAATAGCATATTTAAACCTGTTGTCAGCGAAACACCACGAAATAATATCCCATAAATTACTTATTCCTTAAAAAATGTCTAAATCTTGCAGTTTACACTATTATTAAAGCAAAGAGGTCCAGTCAAACGATCTTCCAAAATTCCACATCATACCTTAACTTTATCACAATATTGTAATTTGTAACTTGTAACCCAATGCGTGTGTTGTGTGGACTAATATCTAAAATGTTGAGTCGATACGCACGTTTGTGGTCAAAGCAGTTCTTTCACAAATCCTCCCCAACTGCAGATAAATTCCATCCTTATTTTCTAATCATCGTTCTTGAAGGTTTGAATTGTTCTGTATTATAACGATTCAAGCATCAAGTAAATTATTGAAATAAATATGTTTAAAATTGTTGACATCTGTATATACAAAACATAACGTATTTTTTTCTGAAAACGAAAGACAACTTCCAGATGTTCTGAAAGTTGAAATTAACTATGCTCTTAAATAATGCTCTCAAATTAATGAGAAAAGTTAAAAAATTAAAAAATCTGTTCGTGGGAGAATTAGGGATCTCAAAGGAAGTTGGGATCTAATAGATCTATATTTGTATGGACATTTAAGAAGCATCACTACTCGGTTGGTTTAAAGCTCATCGTGTACGGTATTAATAGATTGGTGATATGTGGCTAGGTTTTTTTCAGGTAATTATAAAATTAAATGTGAAAGACTGCTCTACAATATTTCGCATTGCTTTAAACTGATAAACGGTGACAAATTTTTTTTAGTAACTGAAGAGGCCACCGACCGCGCCAGAAAATTATTTGACAGAAAAAAAATATTGTTTGGCGGGTAGGCTAAACCTAAGGAAGACAACCTAATATATCTTTAGTGAACAAAATATATCTATCTAGAGTTGCTCTCAGAGGAGCCGAAGAAATAAGAGTTTTTTCTAAATTTATTTCGGGTACCAAGGCTAGGGAGATGAGCTATCCTGGAAACCTTCTCTTTAGAAGAGTAGGGATTTTTACTGACATCTAATAGACAAGGGACCGACTGCTTTACATCCTCTTCGAAGGATAGTATATACACTACGCAACCCTCGCCCAAGACTGCACAACTTCTGCTTATTAAGTGATCCACAAGACACTAGAAGGTGGAACGAGATCGCTTTACGGTCACCCATCTAAATACTAACCACAATGAACATTGCTTAACTATATGTATCAAGATACGTGCAGATAAGTCCCCCTCTCACTGGCCCCCATAAAAGTATCTATAAAATCTACTTTTTTCTTCAAACGTCAGAAAAACATGACATTTCTTAACTCTCTTCATGATATTAAAGATTGACTTTTTAGGTGGCTATGAGTTGCCATTGACAACGCAGGTAAAGGTACTTTTTCTGACGCTGTGAGCGCCAGAAAAAGTAATATCCATAGCAACGCGTATTTCATTTAATACGTCGACCATGAGATATTAACACAATGCGTTTTTGATGGTGAAATTCGAGATTTTTTATCTTTATTTTTTTTTTTAGTTAATCGACGTTTGAAGAAAAAATATTTATGTTTCATTCGGAGTAAAAGCCACATCTTGTGGCTAGTCTGTAATTGCCGGACTCACTTCATTCGTCCGGCAAACCTACAGACTTATCACAAAAGTATCACTTTTACTCCTAAGAAAACAATATACTATTATTTGAACAAAAAGACAAAAAAATCATTTAAATTGTGACAATTTCGTGAGATCATTTTTCAAATTGTTATCAGATAGGAAAGGATTTATTACAGAAATAAAGGATAATGAAATAGACATTTTTGAAAATCTTCTTTTTTTTTTTAACTATTTAACGTCGGCCTATTTCCGCTACCAGGGCCTATCACCGACGTCAGGAGACGAGCTACCCCCAACCTGGAAATTTTGCCGAACCTCTTCCCTTAAGAAGAGTAGGGATCTTTTACTTGCCTAACATTTAATAGACAAGGGACCGCCTGCTTTACCTCCCCTCCGAAGGATGGTATATCCACTACGTAATCCTCGTTTGAAATTACATAACTTCCGAGTATACACTGATATACAAGCCTCTAGAAGGTGGGACGAGAACGCTGTATTTCCCAAGATGGGAGCCCATCCAAGTACTAACCGCTCTCGACGTTGCTTCATTTGAAAATCTTGGAAATGTAGAAAACAACTAGAACAATTTGTTGAAAAAGTGTACTCCAATGTTATAATACGCAATGAGTGTTGTAAGAAGCATATTACGCACGAATGGGAAAGTTACGTATTTCCATGATTGCGTAATTGCTTTACAACTCGAATTATGTACTATACTTTACCTACGATCATATTTATTAAAATTAAAAGAAAACTATTTAATGTGTACGAATAATAATAATTTAATAGTAATATGAATGGATTATTTATATTTTTACAATTAATTATTTTTTATTTATTTGCTTTTATCATGATTAGAGAATATTATTTAGGTATTATGCAAATCACAACTTACACACTTTTTATCTATTATAAAAATACCTACTTTCTGTATATTGTTGCCCTAATCTGGGCACGCTAATATACTAGTTAGGTAAATACTTTAAAACACTCATTATTGGAGAATCAATCAAAACAACTACTCTTCTAGCTAATACTGACGAAGTATTGAATTACATGATAGGATTCTTAGCATTTTAAAGAACAAAAATATATTGAAAATACTTAAATCATTTATTCGAATTTAATCATTCACACTTTTTATTTAATATGAAATTATCTACTTTCTGTATATTGGTGCCTTAATCGGGTCACGCTAATATACTACTTAGGAAAACACTTTAAAACACTCATTATTGGAAGACCAATCAAAACAACTACTCTTCTAGCTAATACTGACGAAGTATTGAATTACATGATAGGATTCCTGGCATTTTAAGGTAAAAAATATATATTAAAAATAGTTAAATTATTTATTGAAATTCAGTCATTCACAACAATTATTGAACCATACATTCTATTTCAACTCTAGAAAAGTTGTACAAGTTTTTTTCGAACTCGTTAGTTCTCATCAGTAGAGTATAGAAACATTCATTCATTATTTACAAGCCTATTCTTGATTTATTTTTACAATTAATTATTTTTTATTTATTTGCTTTTATCATGATTAGAGAATATTATTTAGGTATTATGCAAATCACAACTTACACACTTTTTATCTATTATAAAAATACCTACTTTCTGTATATTGTTGCCCTAATCTGGGCACGCTAATATACTAGTTAGGTAAATACTTTAAAACACTCATTATTGGAGAATCAATCAAAACAACTACTCTTCTAGCTAATACTGACGAAGTATTGAATTACATGATAGGATTCTTAGCATTTTAAAGAACAAAAATATATTGAAAATACTTAAATCATTTATTCGAATTTAATCATTCACACTTTTTATTTAATATGAAATTATCTACTTTCTGTATATTGGTGCCTTAATCGGGTCACGCTAATATACTACTTAGGAAAACACTTTAAAACACTCATTATTGGAAGACCAATCAAAACAACTACTCTTCTAGCTAATACTGACGAAGTATTGAATTACATGATAGGATTCCTGGCATTTTAAGGTAAAAAATATATATTAAAAATAGTTAAATTATTTATTGAAATTCAGTCATTCACAACAATTATTGAACCATACATTCTATTTCAACTCTAGAAAAGTTGTACAAGTTTTTTCGAACTCGTTAGTTCTCATCAGTAGAGTATAGAAACATTCATTCATTATTTACAAGCCTATTCTTGATTTATTTTTACAATTAATTATTTTTTATTTATTTGCTTTTATCATGATTAGAGAATATTATTTAGGTATTATGCAAATCACAACTTACACACTTTTTATCTATTATAAAAATACCTACTTTCTGTATATTGTTGCCCTAATCTGGGCACGCTAATATACTAGTTAGGTAAATACTTTAAAACACTCATTATTGGAGAATCAATCAAAACAACTACTCTTCTAGCTAATACTGACGAAGTATTGAATTACATGATAGGATTCTTAGCATTTTAAAGAACAAAAATATATTGAAAATACTTAAATCATTTATTCGAATTTAATCATTCACACTTTTTATTTAATATGAAATTATCTACTTTCTGTATATTGGTGCCTTAATCGGGTCACGCTAATATACTACTTAGGAAAACACTTTAAAACACTCATTATTGGAAGACCAATCAAAACAACTACTCTTCTAGCTAATACTGACGAAGTATTGAATTACATGATAGGATTCCTGGCATTTTAAGGTAAAAAATATATATTAAAAATAGTTAAATTATTTATTGAAATTCAGTCATTCACAACAATTATTGAACCATACATTCTATTTCAACTCTAGAAAAGTTGTACAAGTTTTTTCGAACTCGTTAGTTCTCATCAGTAGAGTATAGAAACATTCATTCATTATTTACAAGCCTATTCTTGATTTATTTTTACAATTAATTATTTTTTATTTATTTGCTTTTATCATGATTAGAGAATATTATTTAGGTATTATGCAAATCACAACTTACACACTTTTTATCTATTATAAAAATACCTACTTTCTGTATATTGTTGCCCTAATCTGGGCACGCTAATATACTAGTTAGGTAAATACTTTAAAACACTCATTATTGGAGAATCAATCAAAACAACTACTCTTCTAGCTAATACTGACGAAGTATTGAATTACATGATAGGATTCTTAGCATTTTAAAGAACAAAAATATATTGAAAATACTTAAATCATTTATTCGAATTTAATCATTCACACTTTTTATTTAATATGAAATTATCTACTTTCTGTATATTGGTGCCTTAATCGGGTCACGCTAATATACTACTTAGGAAAACACTTTAAAACACTCATTATTGGAAGACCAATCAAAACAACTACTCTTCTAGCTAATACTGACGAAGTATTGAATTACATGATAGGATTCCTGGCATTTTAAGGTAAAAAATATATATTAAAAATAGTTAAATTATTTATTGAAATTCAGTCATTCACAACAATTATTGAACCATACATTCTATTTCAACTCTAGAAAAGTTGTACAAGTTTTTTCGAACTCGTTAGTTCTCATCAGTAGAGTATAGAAACATTCATTCATAATTTACAAGCCTATTCTTGATTTATTTTTACAATTAATTATTTTTTATTTATTTGCTTTTATCATGATTAGAGAATATTATTTAGGTATTATGCAAATCACAACTTACACACTTTTTATCTATTATAAAAATACCTACTTTCTGTATATTGTTGCCCTAATCTGGGCACGCTAATATACTAGTTAGGTAAATACTTTAAAACACTCATTATTGGAGAATCAATCAAAACAACTACTCTTCTAGCTAATACTGACGAAGTATTGAATTACATGATAGGATTCTTAGCATTTTAAAGAACAAAAATATATTGAAAATACTTAAATCATTTATTCGAATTTAATCATTCACACTTTTTATTTAATATGAAATTATCTACTTTCTGTATATTGGTGCCTTAATCGGGTCACGCTAATATACTACTTAGGAAAACACTTTAAAACACTCATTATTGGAAGACCAATCAAAACAACTACTCTTCTAGCTAATACTGACGAAGTATTGAATTACATGATAGGATTCCTGGCATTTTAAGGTAAAAAATATATATTAAAAATAGTTAAATTATTTATTGAAATTCAGTCATTCACAACAATTATTGAACCATACATTCTATTTCAACTCTAGAAAAGTTGTACAAGTTTTTTCGAACTCGTTAGTTCTCATCAGTAGAGTATAGAAACATTCATTCATTATTTACAAGCCTATTCTTGATTTATTTTTACAATTAATTATTTTTTATTTATTTGCTTTTATCATGATTAGAGAATATTATTTAGGTATTATGCAAATCACAACTTACACACTTTTTATCTATTATAAAAATACCTACTTTCTGTATATTGTTGCCCTAATCTGGGCACGCTAATATACTAGTTAGGTAAATACTTTAAAACACTCATTATTGGAGAATCAATCAAAACAACTACTCTTCTAGCTAATACTGACGAAGTATTGAATTACATGATAGGATTCTTAGCATTTTAAAGAACAAAAATATATTGAAAATACTTAAATCATTTATTCGAATTTAATCATTCACACTTTTTATTTAATATGAAATTATCTACTTTCTGTATATTGGTGCCTTAATCGGGTCACGCTAATATACTACTTAGGAAAACACTTTAAAACACTCATTATTGGAAGACCAATCAAAACAACTACTCTTCTAGCTAATACTGACGAAGTATTGAATTACATGATAGGATTCCTGGCATTTTAAGGTAAAAAATATATATTAAAAATAGTTAAATTATTTATTGAAATTCAGTCATTCACAACAATTATTGAACCATACATTCTATTTCAACTCTAGAAAAGTTGTACAAGTTTTTTCGAACTCGTTAGTTCTCATCAGTAGAGTATAGAAACATTCATTCATTATTTACAAGCCTATTCTTGATTTATTTTTACAATTAATTATTTTTTATTTATTTGCTTTTATCATGATTAGAGAATATTATTTAGGTATTATGCAAATCACAACTTACACACTTTTTATCTATTATAAAAATACCTACTTTCTGTATATTGTTGCCCTAATCTGGGCACGCTAATATACTAGTTAGGTAAATACTTTAAAACACTCATTATTGGAGAATCAATCAAAACAACTACTCTTCTAGCTAATACTGACGAAGTATTGAATTACATGATAGGATTCTTAGCATTTTAAAGAACAAAAATATATTGAAAATACTTAAATCATTTATTCGAATTTAATCATTCACACTTTTTATTTAATATGAAATTATCTACTTTCTGTATATTGGTGCCTTAATCGGGTCACGCTAATATACTACTTAGGAAAACACTTTAAAACACTCATTATTGGAAGACCAATCAAAACAACTACTCTTCTAGCTAATACTGACGAAGTATTGAATTACATGATAGGATTCCTGGCATTTTAAGGTAAAAAATATATATTAAAAATAGTTAAATTATTTATTGAAATTCAGTCATTCACAACAATTATTGAACCATACATTCTATTTCAACTCTAGAAAAGCAAATAAATAAAAAATAATTAATTGTAAAAATAAATCAAGAATAGGCTTGTAAATAATGAATGAATGTTTCTATACTCTACTGATGAGAACTAACGAGTTCGAAAAAACTTGTACAACTTTTCTAGAGTTGAAATAGAATGTATGGTTCAATAATTGTTGTGAATGACTGAATTTCAATAAATAATTTAACTATTTTTAATATATATTTTTTACCTTAAAATGCCAGGAATCCTATCATGTAATTCAATACTTCGTCAGTATTAGCTAGAAGAGTAGTTGTTTTGATTGGTCTTCCAATAATGAGTGTTTTAAAGTGTTTTCCTAAGTAGTATATTAGCGTGACCCGATTAAGGCACCAATATACAGAAAGTAGATAATTTCATATTAAATAAAAAGTGTGAATGATTAAATTCGAATAAATGATTTAAGTATTTTCAATATATTTTTGTTCTTTAAAATGCTAAGAATCCTATCATGTAATTCAATACTTCGTCAGTATTAGCTAGAAGAGTAGTTGTTTTGATTGATTCTCCAATAATGAGTGTTTTAAAATATTTACCTAACTAGTATATTAGCGTGCCCAGATTAGGGCAACAATATACAGAAAGTAGGTATTTTTATAATAGATAAAAAGTGTGTAAGTTGTGATTTGCATAATACCTAAATAATATTCTCTAATCATGATAAAAGCAAATAAATAAAAAATAATTAATTGTAAAAATAAATCAAGAATAGGCTTGTAAATAATGAATGAATGTTTCTATACTCTACTGATGAGAACTAACGAGTTCGAAAAAACTTGTACAACTTTTCTAGAGTTGAAATAGAATGTATGGTTCAATAATTGTTGTGAATGACTGAATTTCAATAAATAATTTAACTATTTTTAATATATATTTTTTACCTTAAAATGCCAGGAATCCTATCATGTAATTCAATACTTCGTCAGTATTAGCTAGAAGAGTAGTTGTTTTGATTGGTCTTCCAATAATGAGTGTTTTAAAGTGTTTTCCTAAGTAGTATATTAGCGTGACCCGATTAAGGCACCAATATACAGAAAGTAGATAATTTCATATTAAATAAAAAGTGTGAATGATTAAATTCGAATAAATGATTTAAGTATTTTCAATATATTTTTGTTCTTTAAAATGCTAAGAATCCTATCATGTAATTCAATACTTCGTCAGTATTAGCTAGAAGAGTAGTTGTTTTGATTGATTCTCCAATAATGAGTGTTTTAAAGTATTTACCTAACTAGTATATTAGCGTGCCCAGATTAGGGCAACAATATACAGAAAGTAGGTATTTTTATAATAGATAAAAAGTGTGTAAGTTGTGATTTGCATAATACCTAAATAATATTCTCTAATCATGATAAAAGCAAATAAATAAAAAATAATTAATTGTAAAAATAAATCAAGAATAGGCTTGTAAATAATGAATGAATGTTTCTATACTCTACTGATGAGAACTAACGAGTTCGAAAAAACTTGTACAACTTTTCTAGAGTTGAAATAGAATGTATGGTTCAATAATTGTTGTGAATGACTGAATTTCAATAAATAATTTAACTATTTTTAATATATATTTTTTACCTTAAAATGCCAGGAATCCTATCATGTAATTCAATACTTCGTCAGTATTAGCTAGAAGAGTAGTTGTTTTGATTGGTCTTCCAATAATGAGTGTTTTAAAGTGTTTTCCTAAGTAGTATATTAGCGTGACCCGATTAAGGCACCAATATACAGAAAGTAGATAATTTCATATTAAATAAAAAGTGTGAATGATTAAATTCGAATAAATGATTTAAGTATTTTCAATATATTTTTGTTCTTTAAAATGCTAAGAATCCTATCATGTAATTCAATACTTCGTCAGTATTAGCTAGAAGAGTAGTTGTTTTGATTGATTCTCCAATAATGAGTGTTTTAAAGTATTTACCTAACTAGTATATTAGCGTGCCCAGATTAGGGCAACAATATACAGAAAGTAGGTATTTTTATAATAGATAAAAAGTGTGTAAGTTGTGATTTGCATAATACCTAAATAATATTCTCTAATCATGATAAAAGCAAATAAATAAAAAATAATTAATTGTAAAAATAAATCAAGAATAGGCTTGTAAATAATGAATGAATGTTTCTATACTCTACTGATGAGAACTAACGAGTTCGAAAAAACTTGTACAACTTTTCTAGAGTTGAAATAGAATGTATGGTTCAATAATTGTTGTGAATGACTGAATTTCAATAAATAATTTAACTATTTTTAATATATATTTTTTACCTTAAAATGCCAGGAATCCTATCATGTAATTCAATACTTCGTCAGTATTAGCTAGAAGAGTAGTTGTTTTGATTGGTCTTCCAATAATGAGTGTTTTAAAGTGTTTTCCTAAGTAGTATATTAGCGTGACCCGATTAAGGCACCAATATACAGAAAGTAGATAATTTCATATTAAATAAAAAGTGTGAATGATTAAATTCGAATAAATGATTTAAGTATTTTCAATATATTTTTGTTCTTTAAAATGCTAAGAATCCTATCATGTAATTCAATACTTCGTCAGTATTAGCTAGAAGAGTAGTTGTTTTGATTGATTCTCCAATAATGAGTGTTTTAAAGTATTTACCTAACTAGTATATTAGCGTGCCCAGATTAGGGCAACAATATACAGAAAGTAGGTATTTTTATAATAGATAAAAAGTGTGTAAGTTGTGATTTGCATAATACCTAAATAATATTCTCTAATCTGGATTATTTAATTGAACATTTTGTTATAGTACTTGAAATATGGCTTAATTAGAATTATAATTTATAGTAACTGTACAGTTATTAAATACAAAAGGAGTATCATTTGATTTGCTGCTTGATGCATAGGATAGAGCTATATTATTGTTTGATATATCTGAATCCTTGCTATTTGCTACGGCAGATGTTATTTTCACTGAATTGTTAGTTTTGTTATTCATAGGATTGCCTACATATCATTCAGTTACCGTTGATGATTTCCATCCACCATGTCTTTTTAAATCTAGTAGATCACCACCGGCATCAGCAAAAATTTATAGTCGCTGACGACCGTCAAAAGCAGTGTCCTGTGTAGGCTTTTATATCTGGTAGTCCAAGATCTGCAGCTATTTGCTTTGGTATGCTTCCTAATTTATTTATACTAGGGCATTATCTGGTGCATTTTACATTAACATAATTTAGAAAAAAGGTAAATGTGTAGTATTCTTTGTTGTATAATGGATATTCATATATTTTTTGACTTGAGGTAAAAATATTCTGATACAACAAAAGAACGTTGTGTCTTAGTTTTGGAGTCAGGAATATTAATAATCAAAGATTTCCCTGTATCTTGTATGTGTTCAGGTTTTATGTTTCGTAATTCTCATTTTCTACATACATCACTGATACCAATTATAAGAACGACCTGAATAAAAAATATATGTATATTTCTACGTATTTTCTGTATAAAAATTAAAATATCTTACCTTAATAAACAAATATTGACTATCTGGTGCATTTTCTAGAAAATCATTAATGTTATTAGCACTTAATACCTTGGACTACTTGCTTTTAAAACCGTCAGACTTTCTTTTTAGTAGGGCTAATTATTTGGAATAAGTTGCAATATTGATATCATGATTTATGTTAATTGTTGTTCTTAACATAGAATAAAAGGCCCAAAGCGAGGAAGGTTTCATATTATCTGATAATCCTTGAAAGTATGCTAACATTACGTGTTCCGAAAATGATCTGATATCATTTTTTAATCTCCAATCCATAAACTTCTGATAGGCAATTTCATATCTTTCTCGAGATTTCGTTGGCAACAAGTTGCTTGTAGCAGCCTCTGCTATTTGTATTATATTAGGAGGTGTTAAAATTTAATTTTCACTATCACTTCACATTTTTTTTTAGAAATATTTAGTAAAATTTGGATTTAGTTTACTATTCAACAATATTATTCAACAAATATTATATCAGTTTTGACAGCGTTTGAAAATTACGTAGGCGCATTTGTTTCTTTAAACCCACGTCAGCGATATAAGCCACCTATAATTGCTCTGTGTCCCGTGCGTTTTGTTTACCATGCGATTTGTTTATAATATGTAAAATTCAACTTACATAGATGGCAAGTAGTGTGTTTTTTACTATTTCCAGTAGTGATCGTAGGTAAATTCACATAACGAAATGAAGTGGAGGACATACTTTGTGTTGCTGGCATTGATTTGATTTTTCCATGTGCAATTTTATATTGCATCATGTTCGAAAGTCAGCGTAAAAGCTGTTTATTAATCGACATCCAATAATTTAAAAAAGGGGGGAGGTTCTCAATTCGACCCGCATGTATGGCTTTTTTACGCTTGTTCGGTCAGAACTTACAGATTGGCTGAAGCGGTTTTTATGAAATCTTTTGAAACTGTAAGGTATCCCTCGGTGGTGGTCCCATATTAATGTCAACAAGCTACATCTAGTGCAAGGTGAGCAAATATTGAAAACAAGATTTTTCTAGTAGAAAATTTGCAATAATGGCGAAGGCGCGGGGAATTTTCGTCGGAATTGCATTAAAATTGATTAAAATGTGATCTCAAAAATTAAGAATCCAAAACGGTAAATCCAATACGGTTGCCATAATGAAACAATGTTGCGGATTTACATTAAAGATAAATGGATATTTCAGGATTTTCTGATAACGAGCCTGACTTCAAAATGATGGAAATATTAGTTTACTGTGTAGAAGCTAAATAAAGAGGTCACTAAAAAGGGAGAAAAAGTAAAAAAAAGATCGCTAAAAAATGTGAGATAAAATTTGAACCTTATTAAAACTTATTAAATCGACTTAACTTATTAAAACAACGGGAAAATCAGCTGCTGGGATAGATGAGATAACGGGCCAGGTACTAAGAGCTGTTGTTAATGAAATCTGTGTTCCACTGTCTTACTTAGTAAGTTGCTACTGGTCAATATCCCGATTTATTAAAAATCTCAAAATCTATACCTATACGGAGTGATCTACCACGGCATGTGGAAAATTTATCAGTAGGTTGTCCCCACCGAAAGGAGTTAAACAAATGACAAATTAAAAAAAAAATGACCAAAAAATTACCTTATTTTTTTGTAGAAATGCGCCACCAGTGACTTTAACCAATCTGACGTAACGCGGTACAACCATATCACTTTATCAGACTTGGGATTGACGCTATTGACAGCAAATCTGGAGAGGGTAGAAGTGACTTTTTTGTCAATCAAGTCACACTACAAAAATAGCGAAATAAATCGAAAAGACATTAACCCTATGCTAGTGAACTCTGCAACAACAAGTAGATATAAGAGATAATAATAATACAAGAACTTTATTGAAATCCTTACATTTCAAAGGGCAATTGACCGAGGTCCTTCTGCCTATATAAGAGATATTTACTTAAACCCATCAATAACACAAAAGCACCAACTTCGGCTGTGCTTTGTACCTGCCGGAGTCGACCGAAAGCAAAAAGCGCGGCACTTTGACCGCACCCGCCCGCTTCACTTTTTATACCAATTAAGGAAATGTAAACATCTTCAATATGTTCTTTCACAAGTAAGTTCGTCACCCTATTACTAATAATAATAATAAATTGTCTTTATTCAAGTATTATATATAAATACAATACCTAGGGCGAAGTCTAGCCGAAGCTACTCTACTACTATTACTGACCTAGACAATAACAGTAGTGTATCTTGGTAAGTTTTAACCATTTTTAATATACTAAATTATCTCAGAGCACTCTAAAATTTTGCAGGGGCTTTCCCACTTTGAAGACTAGTACACCATTTTATTTTCCGCATATTTCCGTAAATCACGTTGTATATAAATTATAATGCACTAAACAATAAAGAACAACCAATAGCTTTATTTTTTTACCTTAGTAGAGCTTTTGACACAGTTGACCACGATTTGCTCTCGGAAAAACTTTTTAGATTGGGAATATGTAGACTCATCAGTGGATCAGCTCTTACCTGAATAACAGAAGGCAAACTGTTGTAATTGATTCGTATAAATCAGATTTTAGGCAAGTGACAACTGGTGTACCTCAGGGCTCTATTCTCGGTCCATTGCTCTTTTTAATATTTGTGAATGATATGCCTCATTCTTGCCTAACACCTAACGCAGCAATCATCTATGCTGACGATACAAACTTTTTAATTTCCGACAGCTCGTTAGAGACCACAGTAACTAAAGCTAATACATCAGTAGATGAGTTTTCTAAATGGTGCTTAAGCAATGGTCTTGTGCTAAATTCTGGTAAAACTGTTTTTATGTCATTCCTGCCAAAGAACGTTGCCCACAACTCAAGTATTTTAATTAAGGCTCATACAGATAAGACAAAATTCCTGGGAGTAACTTTAGATAGTAAAATGACATGGGAAAGTCACATCGAAAATATACTGAGCAAACTAAGTAAGCCATGTTTTAACATTCGGTACCTGAAGTCCTCTGTCTCGTTAAATCTACTAAAATTGGCATACTTTGGTTTAGTTCAATCTAGTCTCTCCTTTGGTTTGATTTTTTGGGGAAATTCGTCTCACATTACCAAAGTGGTTATAGCTCAAAAGAGAACCATTCGTTGTAAGCACACTGTAAAGGGGGATTTATAGCCCTGTCCATCTTAACTCTACCATCGCTTTATCTATTTCTATATGTAACTAATATAAAAAGACAAGAAAGTTTGTTATTAAAAAGATATTCACAATTACCATACACGCAGCCTTAACGTATTTCACTTTCTAGATTAAGTGTGTGCCAAAATTCCCATATTTTCAAGGGAATCAGCTGTTTTAATAAATTCTCCTGTCACTTTGGTCATTTTGAAAATTTTAACTCTTTTAAAAATGTTTTGTTTAAGTACTTGGTTAGCAATGCTTTTTACTCTGTAGATGAGTATTTACAATCATAGGTTTTATTATTATTATTCTATTTCATTAGTGCTTGTTGGTATTATTGTTATGTGTTATTAGTGTTATTTTAATATGACTTATATTTTATTGTATTTTTTTTCTGTCCTGACTAGTCAGTCACTTACTTACTTACTTACTTACCTAATATCGATATTGAGGTTGGTGTAAAAACAAACAAGTAACGAATTCAAACGTATTTTAACCGACTTCAATATCAATATTAGGCAATAAGGTTCATTTAACTGGGTCGACGTTGAAATTTAATTTCACAATTTTTGGCGCCCTTTTTTGAAGTTGGTTCAGTTTTTTCAAATATTTTTTTTAGCTCCAACAGTTCAAACCAAAAATGTTGTTTATAAAGAGGCACATATCTTTATTGTCACCTATCTACGATCATCGATGAACAGTAGAAGAAATGCAATTACATCAATATCACTAACAATGAACAAGAATGTTAATATTAAGACTATACAATAAAATATCTGTTTTTTTTTTCGTTTGATTTGAAAATAAAAGTTTTAATATTGGCAATGGTCCATTGTTAATATTATGTTCGTGTCATTGATTAATTGATTGATAATACCTGATTAAATTTTATTCAATTTTCTTTAAAATATTAACTATATGGCTAACGCACCTTACGTCAATTTTCTCAAATAAATAAATAAGTCTTAATTATATATTTACTACTTCATTAAATATTTAAATTTTGATATCTTGATCGTTGATAACCAATTTAGAACAAAGCAGCAGTAATTTCCAAATTATGCTTTTTTTAGTTAGTGATGTTCAATTCAACTAAATCAAACGGGCAAGGCCGGTAAACTTAGCTAAGGTATGATTCAAATATATTGAGCCTTCACATTAACTACAAATATCTACAAAACTGGGGGGGCAGAAAAATACAGAGATAAAGATAAATTTTTTGCTTGAAGGATTAGCAGTTTTCGAGAAAATACGCCGAAAACGGTGTGTAGACATTGAACATAAACTTGTACTTGCTTTGACATCGAAACTCGAGTTAATGACAACATATAGGTAGCAACACTATAATCGCATAGATTTAATGTATCACTAGATCATTCATTCATGTTTAAATTTGATTACATATTAATTTATTTTTATCTAAAATATGAATATAGAAATTGATATGAATTTATTGAATGAATTTCATCAACTTTATTAATTATCACATAATTTTCTAATAACTCCAACCTTCAATAGCGCCCCCTTTCCTGTTGGTAAATTGTTTATAACAAATAATTAACCACAAATTTAAAAAATAATTATAATTTGACAAATGAATTAATTGAACACATTATACGCATAGCACCTACTTTGGTTTTACCAATTATTTTGAAATAGATGTCTAAAATAATTTTGAAGTTATTCCAAAAAAATTTTGAAAATGGTTTGAACTTGAACGCATATTTTGATCTTTGCAATATGCAGCCGAAACACTTAGTACATATACGAATTGGGTGAAAAGTAAAAATAAGGAATGTGGTGTTTGGTAAAAAGGGATTTCGAAGTCAATCTTTGATATAATATACAAATTGCTGCGAGTTTCTGTTGAAGTAGAAGCTTTGAACCGCCACTGGTATAGAGGGGAATACAACCCGGCGGGCTTCGGTTTTACCGTTCTAGCGTCGCTTGGAGTTTAATTACAGACTGGTGGCATCCCCTGGGACTGGTGGGGCTTCAAACCACCCTTTCCGCTCACTCAACTGCTCTATCCCCTCTAGAGCAACGGTAAAGCTCAAAGAACGATTCACACTCGTTTATTTTACTGCCACTACTGTTTTACATCTACTTCGTCGTCGAATGTCCACTTAATATCAATACACAGAATGTATATAAAATTTATCAGGACCAATAAGGATACTCTCTTAGTTTCAATCGTACAAAAAAAATGTTTTTATAAAAAGTGTGTCATTTACTCTTAGCTACTACATATTTCAAGGAAATTTAAAATCCGTGGGCTATGTTATGTAAGAAAAAGCAGAAAATGGGGAATGTTTCCAACGCAAATATTTAAATATTGCACCCGAATATTATAAAAATAAAAATAATAATAACAATTTATTGCTGTTACTGACACAAGTCAAATTGCACTTTAAAATATATAGATAGACGCATATACACACATATATTACATATATACAGTGTGACTCATTTAAAATGGAAACACCTTTATAATTTTTTTATTTTTTGTCCGACTTGAACCAAATTTTACCAAAAGATAGAACAAATTAGGATCTACTTATGGCCAAAAAAAAACATTCCCCTTTTACGAATGCAAAGCCACCAAAATAAATAGAAAAAGTAAAGAAATCATATTAGGCATTTTTTTATCGAAAAACCTTATTAATGAAAGTTCAGAATTGTCCAAAAACCAAGAGTCCAAAATTTCAGCGGTATTAAAAAATATTGAAATTTTGTTTAAAACAACGTCCGAGTCCGAAAATATCATCTTAATTGGCTATTTTCTTTAGAAAATTGTGTCACGATAATTTTGTTTGAAATTAAACGCAAGCTGTCATATAGCTGTCAAGTGATTTGTATTTTTTTTTAAATTTTGTCGAAATTTTGGATTTCAAAAACAAAATTCAATATTTTTTAATATTGCTGAAATTTTGGACTTTAGGTTTTTGGACAATTCTGAACTTTCATTAATAAAGTTTTCCGTTAAAAAAATGCCTAATATGGTTTCTTTATTTTTTCCATTTAATTTGGTACCGTAGGTGGCATGGCATTTGTAGGAGGCGAATGTTTTTTTGGACATAAGTAGATCCTAATTTCTTCTATATTTTGGTAAAATTTGGTTCAAGCCGGACAAAAAATAAAAAAGTTATAAAGGTGTTTCCACTTTAAATGGGTCACACTATGTATAAAACAAACACGACAAAAAATTACAACCAAAATGTAGTTCAAACAGCGAGTGAAAACCTATTGAGGTTTTTCAATTAAATTCATAGCTAGCATGTCGTTAAAATCGTTTTTTAAAGTATTTTTGGTATCGTAAAAGCAATTGTTGATTAGGTAATTTTTGATTATACTTTTGAAGTCAGGTCTATCGAGGGACCCTATAGAAATTTAGTTTCGGATTGTGTTTTTTTAATCGATTAAAAGAAAAATAGATATTAATTTTATTTCTCATTTCAGTTCATGGGTGGTATATGACACCATGTTGTCTTTAGCGTACAGCCAGCAATAAAAATGTATAAATAAGGAAAGTTTAAAAGTTTTAGTTTTATAAATGATAGTCTACAGTCTTCTTTCTCTATACACTAGACCATCGATTATTCTGATGGCTTTCCTTTGTAAAGAGAATATTCTACATGGAGACAGTAGATGTTATATACACAGATATCCAAAATGCATTCGATCAGATAGATCACTATTTATTATTATCCAAGCTAAAAGCCTTCGGATTCCCAGATACCTTGATCTTGCTTTTTACGTCCTGCTTGTTTCCTAGGGAACAATTCGTAGAACACGGTGGTCACAGGTCTTGAAATTACTTAGCTACGTCAGGTGTTCCACAGTGCTCAAACCTGGGACCTTTGATGTTTTTAATCTTTATAAATAATATAACGTCAACAATCAATTGCCACCAGCTACTTTTTGCAGATGATCTCAAAATCTATGCAAGTGTAAACAATTATAACGACTGTGCTAATTTACAAACAGAAATCAATAACGTTTCTGTGTGGCTTTCCAACAATTGCCCCAAGCTAAATATTGTTCCGAATTTAAGGATCTCGGTGTTATATTTGACAGCCAGCTAAGTTTCTCTAACCATATTAATCAAATGACTAAATCAGCTTCTAAGTTACTCGGATTCTTTGTTAGAAATTAGAGCTGTTTCTCAAATGTTGAAAGCTTAAAATTATTGTATTTTAAATATTCGATCGAAACTAGAATATGCGGCACTTACGTGGTTTCCTATATACCAAAACTCCATTTTATTGATTGAATCTATGCAAAGGACATTTATTAAGTTTGTGTTTTTTAAATTAAATGGTTTTTATCCCTCGCTTGGCACTGACAATGCACTTTATTAGATATGTTTTATATAATCTCACTAAGCAAAAGAAGGAACTGCATTGCTCTTTCTTTTGTGTACAATATTGCAAATAATATTATTGACTGTCCGTCCCTTGTTAATAAGCTTTGTTTTCTGGTTCATCACATGAGCTCACGTGAAAATTACTGTTTTTTATTGTCCTTTTGGCCGAACTAAATCTCATGCGCAAGTAACCAATTTTTAATGCCTCTGTGACATTTATCATGATAGCTTAGATAGGATAATACACTTATATCTTACAAGAAATCCCTAAATAATGATCATATAACAATAATATATTCCATCATACTATGTTTTTTCTTTCTTTTCTATACACTTTTGTATTTCTTTTATATTTATATTTGTATTGTAGATTTGTAATTAGTATTATTGTTTCTATTTTAATTCATGTAAGTATACTGTGTTTCCTGTGATTGGGTATTTATACCTGCTGGAAATAATTTATTTATTATTTATTTATTTATGTTGATGTTGCATGGACCCATACTACAATTGCATAAGATATATAGAACTGTCCTAGCGCAAAATATGCTGTAATTACTCTAGTGAGATCCTTAACAGGTAAACAGATGAAACAAATCTCTTGCAGATAGTTTCTGTGTGACATTGCCATGTTAGTTCATGAGTGCCCAAGAATTTCACGGGTCCATCATTATCTAAAAGCTCATCATTATTTGTGAGAGTAAAGTACATCGAGTTAGTTCTTCATCGTTGAGAGAAAGTTGGGTATTTGAAAACCAATCAGCTACCTTTGACTGGGCCTCTTTCAATTTATCGTCTACAGTACTCATTTGGGAGTGTCTGGGTATAATATTGACTCATCTGCGTACACTGTAAGCTCTGTGTTGGGATTGCAACCGCTAATATCATTAATATAAATTAAAAACAGCACTGGTACCAGCACGGAACCTAGTAGTACCCCATGAGTGATGCTTAGGAATGATGAATCTTCTCCATTAAGTTCCACCAACTATTTACAATTTTCTAAATAAGAACGCATTAAGTCAAGACACTTTGGAGAAAATTCGTATAGAACCAGTTTATCGATTAGAATATCAAAGGAGACGTAGTCAGCTGCTTTTGACAAGTCACACATTAGACTTTCAGTGTATTGCTTATTGTGATAGTCATGCTCAACGAAGGAAATTAACTTATTTATTGCTAAATCCAAATTGTGATGTTCTGAATAAGTTATGTGTTTCAAAATGTGTTGCGATTCTTTGTCTCAATGCTTTTTCTAATATTTGTCCCAGAATAGGTGCAATAGAATACAATAATTTTTATTTTCCAACTAGACTGTTACAACCATATGGGCATCATCAGTTACATTAAAAATTGCATATTACAAGGATAAAAGTCTAAAATTGCAATTGAAAGAAAATACAATTCGGTTATAGGTACCAAGCAGCTGTAAAAGAATTATTACATGTGTACTATACTAATTAAATTACTACGTGTAGCATCAAATGAATAAAATTAGGTGATTTGATAAAAAATACGCTAATTAAAAATTTCTAAAAAATATGTTAAAAAAGTATATGTAAATGGTGTGTAAAAAAGATGTGTTTTAAAAGACAAATATAAAAATTATTTCAGATGCATAAAAAGTCAAATATGGAAAATTATTTTTTTATGAAAGTATGTAGCCTGTACAGAATAAAACATGAGTTTTTAGATATTTTTTTAGCGAATGTTTAAATTTGTATAATGTATTTGAATTTTTTATGTGAACGGGAAGTTTATTATAAATTTTAATTCCAGAATAATAAAGACCTTTTTCAAATCTTGTTGTTTTATGTTTAGTTGGCTGTAATTGTGCTGTGTGCCTTGTTTCATAGGTATGGTTCTGTGAATTACGTTGATATAAATTTATATTTTTTACGAACAAAAATTGTAACTAATTGATATACAGGCAGGGCTTGGTCATTACTTTTAATTAATAATTGCCTTTTTTGAATCCTAAACACTTCTATTGCTCTAGTAATAGGCCTAAAATTATTGCACTCATATAGATAGCCTTTTTTAGTAGAGGTATGACTTTGAACTGCTTAAGAGCATTTGGAAATATATCATTTTTTATACGCAAGTTAAGAAGTACGGCTATTTCTGATACATTTTAATATTTGCGAATTTAAACCATATATGTCTCTTTAACGTATGTTTTTTAAACTACAGATAATGTTTCTCGTTTCAATAAATAAAATCGATAGGTCAACAAAATCAAAAGGAGAGATGATACAGTGCGACTTAACTAAATTATTGGTTCTCGGCATTACCCGTATGAGGTATATCGTTAATGATATTTTGAGCAGTATTTACAAAAGAAAAATTGAGATCGTTGGCTGTTAAGTCTGTTTCAACAATGTTGTAGTCCTGTATTAATGATGCTCCACATAGCTTTCTGCTTGTTGGTGTAATTTATAATAAAGCTATTGTTGGCTTTCATTTTTGCATTTTTGAGTGCATGCTTATGTTGAAAACGATACCTATTATATGTTGGCTTATAGTCCGGCACTATTTTTGAAATGTCATAGAGAAAGTTTAAATTGATTCTCATGGTTTGTAACTGCAACCATGCAATTTTACTTTTATTGTATTATTTTTGTTATGTTTTATTTTTGAAGGAAAAGATATAAGTTACTGTTTGCAAACTATTGACAAATTTGATACATGAATATTATGACATTATCTAAACAAGAGTGTCCTCTTGTGTTGTTCTTATGACAGGAACAAGATTGAAAGTAGCTAACAAATCTGTGAAATGTAAATATACTCATCGTGTTTTTCGTTAATCATGTTGACACCATCGGGAAATTAGAAAAGTTATATAAGTTTTTTAATAAGTTTAAAGTTTTAATCACCTCTCGATGTCAACGTGGGTGGCGAAACTAATACATTGGCAATGTCATACCAAAGGTTCCATTCATCTTCAGGGTAGATCTTATATGGTGTATATGTCATATTCATTCATTAGAACTGTTTAAATATTTGGACATTTCCATAATAATTGTGAACAATTAAATCATAGTTGATGTAATGTATTAAACAATATTCAATTATTATCATATTCATTGAATTATAAGCCACATTCAGTTTAATTTTTATTTTAGTTTACAAACAAATGAAAATAAACAAACAGAAATATTTATTAGAATAACAGCAACCACTTGAAGCGAAGAGTAATCAGTATATTAGTAGCTATTTAATTACTTTTTATTTAACATACATTTTAATTTACTTAATTACATTAAATAGTAGTAGTATGTTATGATACCACTTTACTTTAATTAATTTAATTATGATGGCACTGCATTTATCAAATGTTAATTATCGATCAGGGAAATAGAAAGATATTAAACAATGGAAAAATTGAGTGATCGCAAAATTCGCCCATTTTTGCAACGGTGCCTAAATTTTACTGTAAATAATGTGCTAAATGATTGTTTATAATTAGAACATGCTTCTGATAAAGTTGAACATATCCTTAGTTAGTGAGATATGACTGATAGAAGATGTCTAATTTTAGGGAATTTGATTCATGAAATCATTGTACATACATACATGTACTTACTACCTTTTTGTAAGTATTTAAAAAAATTACCATGAACATATTTTGATATGTATTTATATTTTGAAGGTCGGTGAATTCAAATCCGAAGTCAGAATTGCAAAATTTAAGATGACGGATCCAATATGGCGTACCGAATTGTCGAAAACTTCGATTGTGACCACGAAAACTTATATAAAGGGTTTTTTTGCGGTTTGGCAACAAAATTGCATATACTTGGGTTTTTGGGTTGCTTATTAGAAATCTGAAAACATAATCCTAAAATTCAAGATGGCGGATGTGGGATTCAAGATCCAATATAATGGACCAAAAAGTCAAAAACTTTCTGTTCAGTTTCGAATCATTCTACATGGCGTTCGCTGATTACGAATTTCAAATCAGAATTCTGAAATTCAAGATGGTGCCTTTGAAATTCAAGATGGCGGATCCAATTTGGCAGGAAAAATTCAAAAACGGCCTGGTTGGTTACGAAAAACTGTAAGATAAGTTTTTTAAAGTTGCTAATTACGAATCTGATGTTAGCATTCTGAAATTCAAGATGGCAGATCCAATATTCAAGATGGCGGAACCAATATGGCAGACAAAAAGTAAAAAATCTTCTGTTTGGTCTCGAAAAGTTATATACTAGGATTTTTGGGTAAGTGATTAACAAAGCCAAAATTCTTTGAATGCACTAACTTTCAGTAAAAAAAAAATTCTTCACTTTATGACCTTAAAATCATTATAATAGATTTTTTCGTTTTTTTTTCGTAATCAATCAGGCCGTTTTTGAATTTTTTCTGTCAAATTGGATCCGACATCTTGAATTTCAAATGCGCCATCTTGAATTTTATAATTTTGATTTCAAATTCGTAATCAGCGACCTCGAACGCCATGTAGAATGATTCGAGACTAAACAGAACGTTTTTGAACTTTCGGTCCATTATATTGGATCCGCCATCTTGAATTTCACATACGCCATCTTGAATTTTAGGATTATGTTTTCAAGTTTGTAATAAGCGACCCAAAAATCCAAGTATATGCAATTTTGTTGCCAAACTGCAAAAATAACCCTTTATATAAATTTTTGTGGTCATAATCGAAGTTTTCGACAATTCGGTCCGCCATATTGGATCCGCCATCTTGAATTTCGCAATTATGACTTCGGACTTGAATTCAGCGGCCTCCAAAACATAAATATATATCAAAATATATTCACGGTAATTTTTTTAAATGCGTACAAAAAGGTAGTACATGTACTTTACAATGATTTCATGAATCAAATTACCTAAATTAGACATCTATCACTCATATCTCACTAATTAATGATATGCTCAACTTGAAACTTTATCAGAAGCATGTTCTAATTGTAAACAATCATTTAGCACATTATTTACAGTAACATTTAGAGGTGAAAAAATGGGCGAATTTGGGCCTATTTTTGCGGTCACACTTTATTTGATCATTTGGAAATTTTAAGGTGCCGGTGCCGTGCTTAAGAAAATGATTTCGTAGTTCGAGAATTTCTCTTACATCCCTGAACCGATTCAAAAATTTTTTTGATAGGCCTTTAGAGACAACATTATAGAATGGTACCAGACTATTGAAAAGTCAAAAAAATTTTTTTTTTTGATTTCCGCCCAAGTAAAAAATTTTTTTCTTTTTTTTGCTTTAAATAGCCCAGTACCATCCTATAAAGCTGTATCTAAAAGAGTTTTAAAAAATTTTTTCAATCGGTTCAGGGATGCAGGAGAAATTCTCGAATTACGTTCACCAAGCCGCTCACCTTGAACGAGAGAAAAAGCTGCCTTCCGCTCTAGAAAATTTCGCGGAAAATTATAATTTTTGCTTTAACTATTTATTTTGGATTAAGAAATTAATTATAGGAAGGACTTATCAGTGAAATAATGTGAATATAGGCATATAAAGTAGCTGTGGAGAGCAAATAAAAAGATTCGATAAATTTAATTATAATTTATAATAATATAATAAAATTATTAGATTTTAGACAAAAAATAATGTAATTTTTTTGCTTCTGAGATACCCCCACAGAAAATAATCAAGGGGTGTCAGATTTGGCAATCTGGCTGGCTACTCAATTGCTTCTCTTTTTCCTAACCAATGATTTGGAAGTACCTTATTTAAATAGGCTCGGACAGGGGCTGCATAATGAGGAGGTGCTCCACCTTGTTGAAAGAAGAAGGGTCTCAAAGAAATAATAATATCTCATACTACACATTTAATTTTTGAAAGTACTGAGTGTAACACTCCATCATAAACTGGGGCTTCTCTGCGGTCCAATAAAGACAATTTTGCTATTGTTTATAATTTCTTATTTGTGGCATATTCACGATTTCTTATGTTTGTTGGGTATTTCGCCACTGTAAAAATATTTAAAAATTTTGATGAAATAAACCTCTGCGCTGGTTTTTATACTTCTATTACAAAATATCTCACACCTAAAAATATATAAACGATTAAACCGATTAAATGATAAATACAAAAAATTAAAACGAATGCAGTTGACGTTTCGAAAAATAGTTCTTTTTCCGTTATCAAAACTAAACTTTTAAGCATGTCAAACAAGACAGTTTGTTGTTTATGTATTTCCATAGTCACGTGAGACATTAAATTATATTTATTTTATTTTTACTTACTTTGTCTCTGAGGATCGGCAACCAGCTGGTACAGAAATCTATAGAATAATTAGAAACACATTTATCCTCATTTAACAAAATAATAGCGGATTCCTTAAGTTTTCTTTTAGTTGAGTTGCATTATTTTTCCAAAATTTTCGTGGAGTCCCACTGGATCCTATGATTGTTATCCCACGCGTGTCCACAAATTTTTTATTTTTGAAATTCTACATTTCTAGCATAATCTCGGTGTTCACCAAGCCTTTGCACATGGTAAAATAAAGGAAAAAGAAAATTATTCTTTTTACAGTTGTAACCATTTTTGCATAGTTGCTCAAAGAATTAATTTCGCCGATCAAAATAAGAAACAGTTCATGATCGAGGAATATCTTATAAGGATGGTACTCCGCTTTCTTGAGTATTGTGTGGGCAGTAGACACAGCCATATTAGAATTTGAGCAATGTCCTAAGTACGGAATGAGATCTTTCTTGCACTGTCAACAACATATTAAGCTGATCTTCTTCTTGTGGTATTGGCCGACTAGTTTTAGGATGATCTCGAATATGCCCAAATCCTCTGAATTTTGACTTTACTTACCAATGCTTTAGGTTGCGGATTAGGGTGAGTTGCATTGAAGAATACTAGTTATGTATGGGCGCGCACTCTGTCACCAAAACCGGTCCTGGAAATTTTTCAATTCTTTCACGTTGTTAATTTTATGATTTTTAGAAAACTAGCACAGTTCCACAAAAAAAAAAGTTCTGTGCAAAACATGACAACATGATATTCTCATGTATTTTGAGCCGTCGAATTCGAATATGACATCAGAATTGTTCTAGCAAATCACAATTTTTTTTTTAACCTCAAAAAATGGCTTAAAATCATCAAGAATCTCAATTCTAAGGATGGTAAGGTAACGAATATTTAAAAAATACCTAATTACGTGACCCTATGTAATTTGAACCGTAGAATATGAATGTTACATCAGAATTGTTCTAGTAACTTACATTTTTTTCTAACCTTAAAAAATATCTCAAAATCATCAAAAATCTGTAAAATATGATATTTCTGTTTTCTCATTCATTGAACTTAAATAGCTGAAGTGTGGCTTCATGTATCATTGTTTTGAAAGAATTTAAAAGAAAACAGTAAAGGATGGAAAATCTCATTCTTCGTCTTATTACTTTTTATGATAATGAACATTGTTACTATTAAATGTTTTATGTAGAGGAGTCTTCTTGTTTGATGGAATCTTTCACCCTGCTCTTCACTACAATCGCCAAAATTTTCTGGGAAATTGTCAATACGTGAATCTAAAAATACAGCTTTATGTTTATGTTGCATCTCATCTTTTGAAAGTTTTAAACCATTTTAGCTACAATTTCTTTGTAATTTTCACTTTTTTGTTATTACCGAGAACATTTTTAACCACTTGAAAATGAGTACAACTGCTTTTTCAGTACTATTCATTTTCATCTCTATTCATGGTACGTATTTGACGTCCATCAAAGATTGTGTCCTTCAGCTTTGCATATGATAAGTTCGGAAATTTTTGTTCTATATATTTGAAACATTCTCTTTCGTTATTCAAATCTTTCACAGACTGTTTCATGACACCGAGTTTGATATGAAGAGGTGGAAGAAGAACTTTCGATGAATCAACCAATGGTGTTGCAATAATGATATGTGAGCCCGATTGAAAAGAAGATCTGTTTGTAGATTTCTTTTTCTTATAATGATTTGCTCTATCCCTGCTATCCCACAGACTTTTAAAACATGGAAACTTTATAAAGCCTGATTATTGACCTAGCAAATCATATTTATGATTGCAGATTTTTTTGAATGTTGAAACGAGAACACAAACAGAGAGGAATAAAGAGAAAGAAAACTCCACTACATAGAACATTTGATAGTAAAGCGCTCGTTTCATAAAAAGAAATAAGAAGAATGAGATGTTCCATGTTTTACTGTTTTCACGTAAAAGTGGTACCCAAGCAAACATCGGAATATGTACCTTCAAGAAATAAATTAAAAGAACAATCTAATGAGGACGATTTCAGCTTTCTATCACCGAATTAAGAAAAAACTTAAATCGCCTTGGTCAGTATTTTTAAAATTCAAGATATTTTTCTTAAAAATTTTCTTTCAAATTTCGTAACAAAAAATGTGGGTTGCCATTTAAAAAAAAACATTAATGACGTCAGAATTTAAAATCAACCGTTTGACGTGTGTGAACGATTTTCCCCAAAAAATGTTATGTTTTTTATCAAATTTATCCATTTATTACAAAAGCTCTGTAAAAGTACTCACTAAGGTCAAAATTTGAAAGCATTTCTGAAAGTTTCTAAACTTTTAATCCCGCAATTACGTGTACTGTATATTTCTGTAGTAGACTCTACTTACTTATAAGCTATTTCCCCAATTAATTATACCATATTTTAGACTCGAATTAAAGTTAGTATAACAAAGAGTAAGTAGAATTTCAGTACTACAACGATTGTAAATAAATTTTAGATCGAAAGCTCTGTTTCTTAATTTCCCACATAGCGTTTGTATATGTTGATTCCACTGTAGATATATATCTATAGTAATGCCCAACAATTCAATGAATTCTGTAGCAAATATTGGCGGATACCTGATTCATATTCAGCATGTCGAAATACATGGGGATATCCAATGGAGTCCCAAAAAAAGGTCACTTTTCACTTTTTTTTTGTGTCTGTATAATATATTTGCATACGCGATTTTCTAGAAAATGGCGGAGGATCCGATGATATTCATATATTACACAGACACATACAAAAAAAAGGTCTGTTTCTGGGACTCCATTGGGCAACTCCTATGTATTTCGACATGCTGAATACGAATCAGGTATCTGTTTAGCTCCACTTTTTTATTTTGTGTGCCTGTGTTATTGGTCAGAGATATATTTTTTTAAGTTTCTTTGTGGCTATATCGACGTGAAAATATATTAAAACAGGCTTTATCAGGGCTAGCGATAGAGATATGATCACTACCTTGGTTTTATTAGATTTTATTTTAAAGAAGTTGATAGGATTATGTGTGGTAACGTAAAATTCTATAACATTAATGAAATTCCGGTTCTATGTCAAATCTTATTTACATAGTAGGCGACCTATAGTTTCAGTACCCCAAGCAGCATTCAAAGTGATGAGAACTGGCATCTGAGGCATCGGAACATTAATACAGTAGGAATGACATAACTGTTACTAAATTTGTGACTTTAGGGTAATATTCACTTTATGTAGATTCTACTGAATTCAGGCATTGCATAGTTATAACACTTTCAAGTAACTGCTGCAGAATCTGCAACGTCGCGGATACTACTCTGCATTACTTTGAAGCATGCTCAACTGCAAAGTGAAAATTGGTAGTAATGCCGACCGCACAGCATTACCAAAGGACCACTTCAAAGTAACGATAACTTCAAGTGTGCAATTTTAAGTTCCTGGTACGTGGTTGGGAAATTTTCTGGAACTTCAAAGTTGTCTAACTTATTAGTGACATCTCGAGTAAAAGTGAGGTTATTTCTACGAACATAGGGGCCTTGAAGTTATTTTTACTGCTCCCCACTAATTGGAAATGACTACAAAGTTACATATACCTTGAAAACCTACTATAAAGTAATATTAACTTTTAAGATAATTTATATAATTATTGACATTAAATAAAATGGCGGCAACTGAAATGCACACTCATCCACGTTTTATAGAAAACTGAAGAAACAGTTAAACAGTAGTGGAAACAGTGATTCCTCAGAATATAATGCACACATGAAAGATTATTTCGCCACAGCAAAACCATAATTTTTGGCAACAAGAAGTGCAGAAGTGTTCCCGTCAACACAAGGAGAAGAGTAATCGAAAACTATAACAGTTTGTAGTGATATTAATGATACTGTGTACTGCACGAACGTTACAACTTGTCTTTAAAACACAGATTGACCAATAGTTCAGTTAGTGATTCACTGAGCATATTAAATGAATTTGCCGATTAAAAACTCCAAATTTAATAAATATTGTGTCGATGGGGAACGGACAATATCGGTATAACGGCATAAGACATTGTTTGTGTACACGCCGCGGCTTATATATGGTACAGCACTTGTGAACTGAAAACTATTAACTAAATTTATTGGTAGATTGTGATGTTCTCTCAAGCTTCTGAATATTACTTAACTGTCTAGACATCGTTATTGTTTGAAAACTGATTTGTGATAGATTTTATTATTGTCAAATGTGACCAGTGTCTTCTTTGCATTAATAAAATCGAAGTGTACTATGACGCACAGTGAACAATAAATTGAACTGAATTAAATTAAATATAAACTGAATGAAATTGAATATAAACTGATCACTAAAATATGAAAACTCTTATGTATTCTTTCCATTATTATTATTACACACCTTACGTTAATAAATATATTTGCAAGACATACATTGTACAACATCGTTTTCAGTAAAAAAACAAATATTTTATTTGCACAAGTTTATTAACAACTTAATAATATCAGATAATAAAAAGTACTTTGTAAAAGTATAATAATTATTTTTAATCCACATCACACACAGTGACACTTTAACAGTTATTACCGTGTTGCCAACTCAAAAAAAAAATTACCTATCTCGTATCTGCCAATTGTACCAACATGAAAATAAGTTGATAGCAATAGTTACCAAGGTCTTATAGAGTCATTGGTCCCATTTCCTACATCTAGGTAAATATAACTACACAGTGAAATTGTTGTAGTTCTCGTCACCACTTTTAAAGTAGCAACAACTATAACGTTAGTGGCATCTGCTACTTTATGGGAAATGTAACTTGTAGGGAAATAATTTTGGTTTTTGCCACCTCTAATATGTGACAAATACTTTGCTGACATATATACCACTACAAAGTGGCAATTAAAATCCCCATTTTTCTGTTGTTGAATGAAGACGCCATATTGACACAGATAAAAATATAATTCAATATGTTTTTTTTTTATTATGGTCATTTGCAAATATGTTTTATAAACAGATTATTACTTTATAATATATAAAATAAAAAAAAACGTTTACCATAAAAAATGTTGCAGTTTTGCTTGTACACATAATTTTTGCAAACATTTTTCTTTCCGAAAAACCCATTTTCTCGAGGGGGCGTCTTTTTATCGAAGCATCATGATAACATTTTACAGAAAACAAGTGGTGGTTTTAATATCCACACTCAGGGTAAATGCAAAACATCATGGTTTATAATGCTTATGCATGCTGTATATAATCACAATCACCATAACTTGTACCTTGGACATATTATGTGCTCAAACTCAATAAGTCATTAATTTGCTATTCGAATAACAGAGAGCCAAATATATAGTTTGCGCTCTCATTCCGTTCAGCTGAGCTGTTCCTAAAAGTTAGTCATTTCTACTACTTGGTTACATCCCGTTTACGTAATAATCTAATCCTCAACACGGTAACGGTAGAAGTACCGGAATAGTAACTTGCTACGTAATTATTATTCCCCATTTTGGTGAATGCTTAGTAGAAGGATGGTTCCCATTTCGTAACAATCCTTAGTTGCGGGAACCTTTAAAGTTCCACTAATGGTAACTACTACGTAGAAACTACTAAAATTGCTGCTTGGGACGCGACTCATACTCAACGTCCGCTTTGCTTTTAACTGAAGTTCCACAGGGTTCAATCTTAGGACTCTTATTTTTTGTTGTTGTACATAACTGAAATTCTTAACAGAGCTGAACTGTCATACACAGATGCTACTCAATTATACCATATTTTTCAAAAAGACAACTTTTTTCTCACACAGATTATGATAAATAAAAATTTAGAAACAATAGATATGTCATATGTGTTTTTAACATAAAGTATCTCTCAAACACTGTTGAGTTGAGCTATCATATCTTACATACACAGATGCTACTCAATTATACGATATTTTTCAAAAAGACAACTTCTCACACGGACTATGATAAATAAAAATTCAGAAAAAATATGTATATAATATGTGTTTTTAATATAATTTGTCTCTCAAATCCCAATAAATTTGCGGTTTTACTATTATGTGGCAGAAATAATGTAGATGTAATCAGTCAAATTCAAATAAAAATAAATGGGGATATTACTCTCTTCAGAGTGAAATGAGCAAATGAGTTTGAGTGTAGTGAGAATGTTTCATTAAAGTTCAATTTACATGTAAACAAAGTAATACAAAAAGCCTACCTTATCATAAAACTTTTATATTCCATATATTAAATGTCTATACGCCTTGGTGTTATCACACTTAAACTGTAGTATAGAAGAGAACTCTGTTTGGACTCATTAGATAAAAGAAGATTACTTAAGAAACAAAATTCATGTTGCAGAATTATATATAGCCAGGGGATAGGTATCTGGTGCTAAAATAGAAATATTTATTACGTTGGTTGAATATAAGTAATAGGACGAAGTTACACCTCATATCATTTGCACATTCTATAATTCATTCTGGTGTGCCATCCTATGCTAAAGAAAAATTTACAGTTAAAATCAGTATTACTAAGTGATCAGTATTGATATTTTTTAATTATAGGAGAGAAAATATTAATTTAAGTCCTTTATAGATTAAGTGTATGTATGCACTTGTACATACTAAGTACAAACTGCGTTATGTGGGTTTGGATACACTAATAATAATTCAAAATGAGTAATTTAACTCAACTAAAAGGAAAATTAAGTGCTTTATGAGCTCAAACGGTAGAAAACAAAACTGTATTAACTGAAAAGTAGGTTATATTTTAGAATAAAATTTTTGAACTGTTTAGCCTACAGATTATACTTCTGATATTACATACTTCTTCAGTTGCTCGGCATTTTAATAATAGAGCATATAATACCCAAATCAGATGCAGATACTCCTCTGCATGCAAGTGATCTATTACTTACTTTTAACTTTCATAAAGCAAATTTTGTGTTAAGAAAAGTTAGATGAAACACCCATTAAATATCTGAGATGAATATGCTCTTTAAATCTGACTATAACTGATCGTCTCGCATGTCCTACAAATCGAAATAACTTTTTAAATCTCGCTTCATTTGCCTGAATTTTATTCTTTCGTTTCATATCATTTCCTGATCAACAATTATCTATTTTTAAATATCCTTCCAAGATGTTACTTTTGCGTCTAGGTATTACATCTAATATAATAAAAACATAGAAGATATGTATCTTTATCTATAACGAAGTTGATAGTTTGGTAATAAATATACCTGTTAATGAATTACCTAATTATAACACACTTTTTGATGTAACATGTATTATGCATTATCCTTAAATGGGTATATTGTGAGTGTACGATTTAATTTTAAACAATATTACTGATTTATAGATAATATCTGTTGGTGGGGGAATCCAGATTGTTACCGAATAGTCGATAACATAGAGTTTTCATGTGTTTGTGCGATCGTGCGGGTATATCACGGACTGACAATGTGTTTAGAACACAATGCGTGCCATGAGATACGGTCAGAACCGTGACCAGAATGAGGCACAATAGTTTCATCGATCTATAGACAGACTATTGGGGCGGAAACCACGATTGAAAATGCATTAATGCGCTCAAATTAACTCTAGTGCTTTAAAGCTTTAGCTTTTCAGTGGAATACCGAAAGAGCTAATTTTATTTCTGTTTTATTTATTTCACTTGAAACGTTTTGATGCTACGAGTTCACAAAGGGCAAATTTTTTTAGTAAAATTATTGTTTTGCATTGTTCATTAGCTTTGTTAGTAGTACGAAAATGGGTTCAGGAGAACCCAGGCAAGTATAGGAATACTTGTCCTGGTAATGTTTTTAAATGTACTTATTCAAACATATTAAAATACATCGGGAAGGTTAAAACTAGATTAAATCGAAAGAGGTATGTATGTATTATTTTCTTGATGTGGGTCTTTGTACATTCAGGTTTTCACTCAATTTCTAAGTTTTGGAATAAGATGAGTAGTTGATTATATTTTGAAATGTGATATAAATCCTTTGTTTTTTTAGCTACATCAACCGTAGAGACGACAATTTTTGATGGTTCAACGAAAATCAAATAACAAAAGGTGCCTATAACATTAGATTGAAGCTACCAAGAAACTGATGGAAAGTTTTGGGAAGGGCGTGCGCCTGACAGACAATCGCGACAGATAGAATGATGCAACCAGACGTGCCATACAACAAAAGGAGACTAAATATAATAATATCATGTTGTTCAAGACGCCGTGTGATCCGAAAACTTCTATCCAAACTTGGGAAATTAAATCAATCATATTGCCATTTCTAGACCCTTTTCATACTACCAAATCATTCTATCAGTATGTAAAAGAACTTAAACTGAATATCCACTAAAAGCCAGTCGAACTCAAAATATATTCTATTATCAGAAGAAAAAGATCAAAACGGTATACATGGCAACAACAGAAGCCAACAAAAAAAGCCTGAGAAGAGCTAAAAGAGACAACATCCACCTATTTGCAAAACCATTAGGACTAAAGCAACGACATAGAACGTCAACATAGTAGGAGGGAAGAGAATTACGAAGCAATTTCTACCGCACGCTGGTAAATCAAATCAATAGAAATTCATGCGCGATCCTTAGAAATGTGTCAAATATATTTCCTGACACCTTTGGAATATATATGTATATTTCGTATATTAACTGAAACTAATCTTTTCAAGGCATAGTATCGCTTCTAAAAGGAAACTACCAAATATGGAAATGGCCAAATTATCGGGCACTCAACTCCATTTAGCAAGTGAGGTCAAGTACCTGGGGGTCATACTTGACCGCACTCTGCATTGAAAGAGACATATGGAAGTTAAGATAAACAGGGCATGTGCAGCCTTCTGGCAGTGCCGCAGGGCGGTTGGTAGGTCCTGGGGTTTCTCACCCAGAATCTCCCTCTGGCTGTACACTGCTGTGATAAAACCCATGCTTGCTTACGCAGCCATAGTCTGGTGGCCCAGAGTAAGGCAAAAGACAGCAGCATCTCAACAGGAGCATGTCTCTACGTTACAGGTGAGATGAAAACCACGCCTACAGCTGCAATGGAGACTATACTCTGCATCCCCCCCTCTAAATCTGTACATAGAAGAAGTGGCGTTGAGAACTGCTCTGAGATTGCAAACTGCAGGCCAATGGAATATTAAGGGTACGGCTACGAGACATGCCCTTATCCTAGAGGAGGCTACAAAATAAATTCCTCTTCTGGGAATGGGGACCGACCGTATCCCCCTATATATAACTTCGACAAGAACTTTGAGGTGAGTCTGAATGTGTCCGGTAATGACGAGCCGGACATATCAATCTACACCGATGGTTCAAAAATGGACTCTGGATCAGGAGCTGGGGTCTACTCAGAAGACCTAGATCTACACTCAGTAATACCGCTAGGCACACATGCTACTATTTTCCAGGCGGAACTAGTAGGGATCCTGCAAGCGGTAATAGAAACCACGAAGGCAAACGTTAGTGGTAAAACGATGCGCATATCAACGGACAGCAGAGCCGCCTTGCTTGCCCTAGACAACTGTATGACAGGCTCGGGGCTGGTTCTGGAAATTAGAAAGGCCCTAGATGTGCTCGCACAAAACAATAGTGTCCAGCTCCGTTGGGTGAAAGGACATGATGGAATCAGGGTAACGAAGAAACGGACACTTTAGCCCGCAAGGGATCTGAGAGCGCCTTGCATGGTCCGGAACCTGCAATAGCGCTCTCAGATTCAGTCCACAATTCCCTGCTAAAGAACTATACACTTAGACGCCATGCGGACTGTTGGAGTGGTCTGAGCAGCTGCAGACATAGCAGAATGGCTTTGGCCACACCCAGTCGTAAGCTAGGCAAACACTGTCTTCAAATGTCCAGGAGTAATCTGCGCATTTATGTAGGATTACTAACCGGACATTGTAGACTAAACAAACACCTCCATACACTGGGAGTCATAGACCACCTGAAGTGTAGAGGGTGTAATCTGGATGACGAGACTGCCGAGCATGTACTCTGTTACTGCCCTGCTCTCTCAACGAAAAGAGGATCCATATTGGGGACTTCTGGCCCAGTATGGCCAACATAGGTGGCTTCTCACCTGGCCTTCTCCTCCAATAACATCACAAGTGTTGGTTGGCTTGAGGAATGAGGTGGACATGCCACCACTTACGGGGGCAGCACAATGGGCCCGCCTATGAGGCCTGAGTGCATGTGAGCGCAAGCTCACCCCGCGCCAAACAATCCAGATCCAGATAAACATAATGTTACGGAAGATTTTTGTCCTGTGGTCATAACGATAACGACTCCAATTTATGTTGGGGACAATAGCTTTATTCCTCAATTTCAATATGCCGTTGGTAAAAATTTTATAAACTTGAAGGATCATTCCCGCGTCCTTCATGCACGCGAGGTACTAAATGAGATTTAAAAAAAAATAGAATTACTTGTTTACACACCTAGATCACCAGACCTAAGAGCTGTTCTTTATGAGATTATACTTCCTACAATCTACTTGATTGATAATACCGTACAAATGACTTCAATGTTGTCAATTGCAAGATTAAAACTAAGCTAAAAGTCTAAATTTGACAGTAAACCGTTTTCAGCAGGTAGGGTAGTGGCGAAAGTTCCAGTAGAAAATTGAGTGTGGTAAAATCATACAAAATTGTCGTTCTTGGGCGCGGACGAGACAATTATTATCAATTCCCACTGTACCTACGAACAGGTTTTATATTGAAAATTCGTTTATTTTGAGGTGGCAAGGAAACCTCTTTCTGTATCTATATCAGTTTTGTGCCAGTCGCAAATGAATCTTATTGTGACGAGCAATATATTGTCTGCATAGACGATCTTCGTTATTCTATTTATTTGTTTTCATTGCTAAAGTTGGTTTCTACTAGAATTGCAAACAGATCCAAAGACCTGTGTTCTAATTCAATGATGAATATTGAGCAGCCACGAGAGATCTTTACGGACAACTTCTCTCTTCACTTCAATATTTAATTGTAATATTAGTTTACGCAATACATGCTCAGCAGTTTCGTCTTCTAGGCTACGTCTTCTGTATTTGGGATTGTCTACAAACTTCCAAGGCGTGAAGGTGTTTAATATGAATTGGCTTGTTAGTAACTATACCAAAATGCGTTTTTAGACAACTGGAAATAGCAATTGCTTAACTTACAATTGGGTATGGCTAAATTCATTTTGTTGTGTCGGTAGCTGCTCATGATTAAGTTAAGGCATTTAAATGTATAGATTTTATCAGGGAACTGTAAACTAATCTAAAGGAGCTACTGTAGGTTCCAGACCTTACAAAAGCATTATCACAGCTTTTACTTACTACGACATCGCTTCCTCGTTATCCTCATTTCCTTCACGTCCTTTTACCCAGCAAATTGAGAGACTGTTGTTTTGTGCGAGTATAACTGCAGCTTTTCTGGTTTATGAAACCAACTCTAAGTCTATCTTGCACCATTTTTCTATTTTAATATTTTTCATTTACACAAGATTTGTCAAGTTCGTCGTTTACCGATGTGTTTAATCTTACTTCAGGGGATATGATGAGTGACTATTTCTAGGATAGGTGATAGGTTCGTTTGGTAGCCTAGTTCTAGAACCAACCGGACAAAACATCCCAGATTAGTAAAACAAGTCCCTGAAAAACACGAACTGAAATTTATTAACAAAGGCGTCAAGATTAAATCAACTATCCGCTCATTTTATTCTGCGAAACATTCTTCAGCTTCAATTAATCTAAAAGCGAAATTATCACCCATTCGTTTCAAATGTTCAAAAGTATCGTAAACATGATGGAAATGCGAGGCGCAATTCGCGAAGGAAAGTTATTGTACACTCAGAAGGAAATTTGGATGAAATCTCAGGAAATCTTTTTTTTCGGATTTCTCCCTCTCCCCCACTCTTCAAAAAAAAATTCTTTTCGGGTTTCTCCCTCCGCTCATCAAAAATTTTTTTTATCAAAGAGGAAATCTCCAAAGAGGAAATCTGGTGTACAAAATTTTGGGATCCAATTCTTGAAATCGTAGGAATTAATTCTTATGAGAAAATTTTCTCTTGCTGAAATTGCCATGCGAATCGACAAATCGAGAGAATTGCTATTCTTGAACCTCGTAGGAATCAAATTCCTATGCAAACCACATGCCGACGTATGTCAAGTTATAAGTTTATACTAGTATTCGCAAGAGCCAATGAGAAGATTGGATTTTTAATAACACAGCCCCCCAAAAAAAATAAAATGTTCAGGGCAGCGATCCAGACCCATGTATCCATATGTATTTTCGGTCACTGAATCCGAATCCGAGGTCAAATAAAATCGTCACTCCCAAAATCTTTAGCTAGAGCTAAAAAACACCCCTGGAATGGGGTAAAAAGAAGATTAAGCTAGGAGAATAGTTGTTACATCTTAATCAATCGAATTATACAAATTAAGGTTAAACAGCAACGTACATATAATAGATATGACACACACCCCAAGGGAGGGGCGAAAACTACCCCTATATATAAAAAAATCGATTCAAAACAGCAATGACTGCTGAAAAAGCTCGAAATGTCCAAGTTTTGTTAAAGTGACAAGAAACTGCATCAGGTCCATCGTAATCTTCATAAACTGCCCCTATAGGGGTGAGAACAACCACCCCCAAGTTTAAAGGACACGAGAAAAACAAGAAAAAACAAAATCCAACAGGAAATTGCATGGTACTCTAAAATAGAACTAGAAACTTACACACCATCAACGTCCTACAGTGTCAACCCTCAGAGGGTGTGGAAACTACCCCTATTCAAGATTCAACTTGAAAAGAGCTGCAGTGACCCTCGAAAAAACTGGAAACTCCGGAGGTTTGTAAAGGTGAGAAGAGTCGGCAGTAGTTTTGGCTCAATTATTGAAAACTACCCCAACAGCGCTGCCAAAAATCACCCCTTATCTTAAACGACACAGAAAAAAACAAGAAAAAAACATTTATCCAAAAGTATATCCATTTTTATGGATGCTATGATTGGTTAAAATTGCGGAGTACTCAGAGTTAGACTTAGAAAGTCACGTACCACTGTTGTCAATCAATTCCACTCCTCTAGGGGGTGAAAACTACCCCCTGTGTGAGAAACAACTATGAGAAATTACAGTGACTTCTGAAAAACTTGAAATATCTGCGTTTTGTTTTTCCAGCATCCTACGGATATAGTTTCTTTTCACTTTCACACAACGTAGGTGTTTCGAATTTTTATAGAAGTCACTGTAACTTTTTATAGTTAAATTTTACAGAGGAGGTAGTTTTCACACCCTCTGAGGGTTGACACTGTAAGTTTCTAGTTGTATTCTAGAGTACTACGCAATTTCAGCCAATCATAGCATCCATGAAAATAGAAATCCTGTTGGATTTTACGTTTTTTCTTGTTTTTCTCATGTCCTTAGAGATGGTTGTTCTCAACCCTATGGGGGAATTTATGAAGATTAAGTCGGACCTAATGCAGTTTCTTATTACTTTAACAAAACTTAGGCATTTCGAGCTTTTTCAGCTCGTTGTTGTTTTTTATCGATTTTTTTATATATGGGGGCTAGTTTTCGCCCCTCCCTGGGGGTGTGTTTCATATCTATTGTATGTACGTTGCTGTTTGTTAATTTGTATAATTCGATTGATTAAGATGTAACAACTATTCTCGTAGCTTAATCTTCTTTTTACCCCATTTCAGGGGTATTTTTTAGCTCTAGCTAAAGATTTTGGGGGTGTACGATTTTTTTTGACCTCGGATTCGGATTCAGCGACCGAAAATACATAGGGATACATGGGTCTGGATCGCTGCCCTAAACATTTTTTTTTTTGCGGGGCTGTGTAATATTTTTATATCTATTCTTGACGTACAAATGACACTTGTTATTTTGTTGAGACTTATGTTTTGATTAGCTTCGTAATTTTTCTTTGAAAATATTTATATAGTACCTATTCTCATTTCTTATTGGTAAATGGGTATAGCCAAATTTATATTTGGTTGAAAGATATAAAGTAATTCCTAACCGATTTTTGTATCATATTAATAAAGACACGATTTTAAGGTCGTGGAAGGTGGTAATAAACGCCCTTCTATGACTGATGGACAAAAAAAAAATCCTAATAGAACTCGTAGGAGCAGATGAATGTTATCTTCATACGATTTTTCGAACTTCGAACGATTTTTTATTCCTGTTATAAATATTAAATTTAAATTACTTTATTTGACCATACAGAACTTATCATTAAAAAGCTATTATTATAATAAGACACTATTTGTTAATAGTGGATTAAAATCAAATATTAAATAGTACAAAACTGAAAAATTAAATAAGAAATTAAACTTGCTTAAAAAAACAGTTGCTAAGAAATTTAATGTTACTACCACCTTAGTGGCTTTGCAAATACAATATGTCCTAATGAGTGCAGTCAAATATCTGTCGAGGGTATCTATTAGATACCTCGCTAGATCCTTGGTTAATCAAAAATGTTTATAAAAAGCTTATCGCTTAAATCAAACGAATTTCTATTCTTAATAAAATGCTGCCTTTCGTGTGCCTTGGCAGCTTCAGTTTCTTCTAGATTTTGCATAATTATGGCCTTACGGTTAAAATTATCCATCCTTAAATGTGATAAATAATATTTTCTCGACGAAACAAGACAAGTAATACTTAATATCAACTAAATTTGATGTTTCATTCATATCACAAACTGTACACATAACCTAAAAGTATAATTTTCACGAGAATTTTCGAATTCCTCGTCAAAAACCCTTGAGAATGTTTTCCATCAATAACGAGAGAAATATTTCCTACGATTTTTTTCAAGAATATAGTTGTACTTAAATCTCACAAAATCTTGAGAAAATGACGTAATTTTCTCATGAGAATTAATTCCTACGATTTCAAGAATTGGGTCCCTGGTGGAAATGTATAAAAATTGTGTGATATTGTATCAATATACAGGTTAGGTTGTTTTGTTTACGTTTGAAATAGTCGATTCCCGCTGGTGCCGTTAAATAGTCCTCGTTGCACCACCTCGAAAGATGGATTAGTGTGGGCTGGTTCAATTTGTCCGAGCATAAACATACCAAACGCATAGTTCGTAGAATCCAGCCTATTCAAAGGTGTAACAAACGCCTCACAAAAAATTAGTTCAAGTCTCAAACGTCCTGGACTGGGCAATCAAACAAACCTATTAACGTTGTCAAACAGTTACAGATCTTCTAGGCCTGCTTTTCCAATCAGTTTCTCATTTTACTTCGAGTCAATCAATAGAAGCAACTTTTAATAACCATGCTTCCATGTTATAGAGAAGAACCTACCAAAGACATTTGATCATTTTGTATTTAAATTTGACGTTGAGGTCGTAGTTAGTTTCATGAACGTGGAATTGGGCTGCCCATCTCTTGATTTCCCTTTTCATTCATTACACAGCTTCACAAAGTAAAAAAAGTGGTCTGCTCTTGGAATCCCATTCTGTTCTATTCTATTCTATTCTACGCGGTTATATATAAAATGGCGGAGGATCCGGTGATATTCATATATTACACAGGCACACAGAAGAAAAAAATTGAATGTTTCTGGGACTCCATTGGCCAACCTCTATGTATTTCAAATACGAATCCGGTATCCGTTTAGCTCTATCATCCACCAATTTTTATTAAATCCCAAAAATAAGCTAAATTACGAGGGTTTTTTTAGGTCACTTTCGCGATTTACAGAAAAATGGTGGATGATAGAGGTAATTTTTTTTATTTTGTGGAGCTATCTTAAACAGCTTAAGTTTTGCGATCCGTTCTACTTCTTCATCGTTAACATTTATTTTCATCTTATCGTTCTGCTGATAATCATAAATTTGGTTTTCGCTATGTTCATCTTTTAGATATGGTCTATTACTTGGCTATGTTTAACGAAAACAAACAGTCAAATAAATTATTACCTATCTCTTATTTCATACTGATAGGATTTTAAACACTTTACTGTAAAAAATACTCCGTAAAAACATATTCTACTGTTTTTCGTAAAGTTGATTGTGTCGCATACAATTTATTTTCGGGTTACGGTTTGTTTAATTTGTAAGAATTCTGTAAATGTCACATTTTCGTAATGCAAAAACCTAAACTGCTCATCTCATTTTACAGATGAAATCTTATTCAATACGATATAATAACTATACATGCACAGTTTGGTTCGGTGCTAGGCAGCTTATTGTCATAGGCGGAACCGTTCTATAAATGAAAGGCATTTTTTCACGTAAAGTTGAACAGGAAACAAATAATGTGTGAAAAATCCCTTTTCATGAATACTAATTTATTATACTACTTATCCAGCTTCTTTGTCGAGCCAAAAATTGTATTTTTTTATGAAAATTTATCTTAACGCAGAGTATAGTACACAAGGATGTTAAAAGCACGAATGCTCAATTATGGTGTTCCTCAAGGCACAAGACTTGAACCAATATTATTTAAATAAATGAACTAGCGTAAGATGATTATTTTCTGTTGCATTTTACAGTTTTATATCTCTGGGAAAGTAAAATGACTGAATTCTGGAAAATACTGCCTTGGAGCTGACAAATAGTAAATCACTTGTATGTACCAAATAAAGTTTTATAAGATATTACCATTATTAATTTTTGGTTCCGGCAGGCTCTACAGTCAGTATCAGAATTTCTACACCCATCACACGTCTAAAGCTCTTTCCTATCAACCTCTTGGTGATATTAACCCAACGCTTTGTTGAGCGTCCTTTTTACTCCCTACCGTCTGGTTTACCCTGAACTATCAACCGTTCTATATGTCAGAGGCGTAAGAGAATTTGTATTTGCTCGGCCTATAATCATAATTTTTGCTTTATTGTAATTTACACTTAAACCATAACACAGCCCCACAAAAAAAAATAAAAGTTCAAAGCAGCGAACCAGACCCATGTATCCCTATGTATTTTAGGTCGCTGAATCAGAATCCGGGGTCACCAGAATAATTGTTACTTTTTAATCAATCGAATTATACAAATTAAGATTAAACAACAGCGTACATACAATAGATATGAAACACACCCCCAGGGAGGGGCAAAAACTAGCCCCCATATACAAAAAAATCGATCCAGAACAGCAATGACTGCTGAAAAAGCTCGAAATGTCTAAGTTTTGTTAAAGTGTTAAGAAACTACATTAAGTCCGACGTAATCTTCATAAACTGCTCCTACAAGGTTGAGAACAACCACCTTTAAGTTCAAAGGACATGAGAAAAACAAGAAAAAACGTAAAATCCAGCAGGATTTCTATTTTCATGGATGCTATTATTGGCCGAAATTGCGTAGTACTCTAAAATAGAACCAGAAACTTAAGTACCATCAACATTCTACACTGTCAACCCTCAGAGGGTGTGAAAACTACCCCCTATGTAAGATTTAACTATAAACAGTTACAGTGACTTCTATAAAAATGCGAAACACCTGCATTGTGTTGAAGAGAGAAGAAACTATGTTCGACGATGTGCTTGAAAACCACCCCCACGGGGTTGCTATATCTGCAGGATGAAATACAGAGAGAAACTAACCGGATTTACATTTTTATGGATGCTATGATTGGCAAAAATCGCGTTGCACACTTGAAACTCATGTCCTATAAATGTTATTAAGTAACACCCCCCCCAGAAAGGATGTAAACTACCTTAATTCAAGATGTAACGAAAAATCTATACTGTTGCTTATTCGTTTCGTTTCCATAGTTTTTTTTATAGGCGTCTCTCAACCCCGTGGGGGTGGTTTTCAAGCACAGTGTCGAACATAGTCTAGTTTCTTCTCTCTTCCACACAATGCAGAATTTTTATAGAAGTCACTGTAACTTTTTATAGTCAAACCTTAAATAGGGGGTAGTTTTTACACCTTCTGAGGGTTGACACTGTAGAATATTGATGGTACGTTTCTAATTCTATTTTAGAGTACTACGCAATTTCAGTCAATCATAGCATCCATGAAAATAGAAATCCTGTTGCATTTTACGTTTTTTCTTGTTTTTCTCTATAGGGGCAGTTTATGAAGATTACGTCGGACCTGATGCAGTTTCTTATCACTTTAACAAAACTTAAACATTTTGAGCTTTTTCAGCAGTCATTGCTGTTTTGGATCGATTTTTTATATATGGGGGCTAGTTTTCGCCCCTTCTTGGGGGTGTGTTTCATATCTATTATATGTAGGCTGCTGTTTAACCTTAATTTGTATAATTCGATTGATTAAGATGTAACAACTATTCTCGTAGCTTATTATTCTTTTTGCCCCATTTCAGAGGTGTTTTTTAGCTCTAGCTAATGATTTTGGGGGTGTACGATTTTTTTTGGCCCCGGATTCGGATTCAGCGACCGAAAATACATAGAAATATATGGGTCTGGTACGCTGCTTTGAACTTTTTTTTGTGGGGCTATGTATCAGAGCTTACTATCTAAAAATACTGTCTAGCTGGCATGTTAGCTCATTATCACTTGCTGCAAATAAGGTAATACCATCTGCAAATTTCAAGTTAGAAATCTTGGTTCCTCCTATAGCTACTCCACCCTGACCGTCCTGCAGTACACGTGGCATCACGGTGTTCACTATATAGATGTTAAACAGGATTGGTGACAGAACAAGACTCTATCTGACGCCTTTGCCAATTTTACATTTGTCGGTTGTCTACAAGCACGGGTGAACCAAATTTGATCAATATACATCGAGCATTTTTCCAGTTATAATGGAAAAAACATTTGGATACGCAGACGAACAGACACACAAAATCCTGAAAATTCACGTTTTGGCTTTAATTTCACTAAAGAAATTATAAAATACGGAATACTCTAAGAAAAAATAAAATTACAAAAATACCTGCCTCTATAGATTCATTTATAAATATTGGAAAAGTATAAAGGGGACGAAAGGATTATTTTGAACCGAATTCGAAAGTATTTTATGTACAGAGACAAGTCATGTTTATAAAAAATTTAAGGCTATGTTAATAAATATTTAAAATAAGACATTTTTTGAAAAGCAAGAATTTTACCAGTATAACATAAGGAGGACGTGGAAACAAAAATACAAAATCTAACGCATTTAAAAAGGAGAAACCAAACTACTAGGTCTGTAATTTGGATTTTAAACTTGTTTAATATATCGGATGACATGTCCACACCTCTTGAATTTCAGAAAATTTCGCCACTAACTGAGCATTCATTACCTTTACTGATCTGATATTTAATAAAAGCAGATATTAGATATTAACGTATGAGGAGGATAATATCAACAGGATGAACCCTTGGGTATTTTTAGCAAATTGATTTTGTTGGAAAACATCTAACTACATCTTAGTATACACTGTTTAGACATTCAATAATAAATTGATAAATAATAATTGAAATTCAAATTATTTGAATCTTTACGACGAACGGCCGAGTTTTTACGAGTATTTTGAAAAACGCCTGACGTCACATTGTTTTTTTGAGCGTCTATTTTTTAAGCAAATGTAAAGGAGAGGTCTTTGTAGTTATTATATGGTGATTCCACGAATATTAACATTACACACAATAATAATTGATGATTTAGACGTTATTTTCTAAACATTACGATGACAGAAAGCGATTTCATAAAGGCACAAAGCGACAGTTTCCCTAATGTTGATTTGTTATGTTGTGAGGCTTATCCGCTCAGATAATAGCTTTAACGCTGCTGAAACTCTAGGAGTTAAGGCTCAATAGTGAGTAAAATTACTCAAATTGCTAATATCTAAATAACTTAAATAAAGCTGTTAATATTTTACATCAGCCTCTATAGTTTTCGCAACTATTTAATTATGTATGTTATGTGATACATTATTTGACTAGCTATACCAAAAATGGTGTTTTATTTATAGTAGTAGTAGTAGCACTGCCACTTACTAGTCAATCAGGCCGGGATGGCCCATTTTGATTAGGGATCTACATTTTAGCGTGGACTCCAAACCACGGTCCTCGACCACCAACTTTGACCCAACCTGGTCCACCCACCACCTTTCATGGCGAGAGATTTCCGGGTTTCCTGGGCCAGCTACTGCCTTTCAAGGTGGTTCAGTAGCCCTAGGATTGTCTCTGTTGGCAGCCTACCAACTATTAGATGAGATCATGGATCACCCATCCAAGTGCCGGACTCGCTCCTCGTTGCTGCGCCTCGCTGATTTAGTGACGGAACTTAAATCGGTGATCGTACCTCATCCCCTTATTTATAGTATATTATAATTTATAAGGTAGTTGTCATTATACTGAATATTAATAGAAACCTTAATAATAAATATCTTGTTCGAGTTAAATAGAACCAAAAATCATATTTCACTTTCAATACAGAGACCAGAAGAATATTTAGACCAAGAGTCTAACAAAAATAATTCTGCTAATAGAAAATTATTTACAATAAAAAATTTTTTAAATATGGAGAAAGAACAGAGATGGGAAACTCTCAAAATAATCATACGTATTGTAACATATTTTGTTTACTATTAGGTTAATAATTACATTGACATGATCTTCACAAACAAACCCTCTAGTATTCGTTTTTGTCATTTTATTTCATCTCCCAGCTCGTTAGTCTTCATTCCTAAAAATAGTACCTGTGCCCACTGACAATGAAATGAATATTCTTTCTGGTGTTCTAATAGGCGTTGATTCACATTTCGGTACTAAGAAATATTTAGAGCTATTGATCACGTCCATATTTATTCAAAAGCTAGTCAAATTTAAGAACGAATAAAGACTGAGAACACTCATTATATCACGCCACCATCAAGAGTAAATAAATAGTCTGACGCTACTACATATCGACCTAGAAAATAGTAATGTCAAATCTTTTTTACCGCATTTGTAAAATTGCACTGTTGTAAATTCAATTTTGCGCCAAATGTAACATATTTCAATTAGATTAATAGCACAGACAAACAAGAAACAAACATGTTCAGTCCCAGAAATACGAACACTTGTTTCCCACGTATTTTTGGTTGCTGAGACCGAATTCGAAAATACTGGTAATAATAATAATATTAATAAATCGACTTTATTGTAAGATAAATGCACTCATACAAAAGAATATAAAATTAAGTCCAAAAATAAAGAAAAATGAAGAAGAAATCACAACACCAACCATGGCGAACTCTAGCTAAAAACTACTCATACTCAACCATGATAGAGAGTGTGAGAATTTCAAATTTATAATTTAAATGACACTAGGTGGTTTTTTTTTTACATACATATAATTGTAATTCAGTTGTATTACTTTATTACAAAATAATTTTGGAAGAAATTGGTAGACGGACAACAAAACATAATCACTGCCCACGGAGAAAATTAAATTTTAAAAATGTACTTAAAAAAGAACACTTATATTTCTATCTGCTAGGTAACAATATACACTCATGAGCAAAAGTATTGCATATTTTTTATATTTGGTGCTACATGAAAGGTTCTATTTATTTATAAATATGTAAAAATACACTACCTTTGAATAATAAAAACTGTCATCATGAATAAAAAATTAAGGTAAACAACCGGATCTCCACTTAAAAAGAAATCAAATTCCCAAGATTACTTAAAAAATTTGATTGTTGGAATGAGAAGGCATATGCAAGCTGTATTATACATTAGAGGAGGTAATAAGCGATCTTAAATCCAACTTTAAAGAAGATTTTTGTTTCAATGAAGAACGCTATTTAATAAATAACAAATTGTTGATGCATTTAATTATCGAATTTGTCTTTATTTTTTAATAAAAATATTTGTTTATCAACTTCCAATTTTTGCTTTACATAACATCCCATAAGTCGTATATGCTGTGTTTTCTAAATAAAAAAAATAATGAAGAAGAAGAGGGTAATATATTATTATAAAAATTCAAAATATGCAATACTTTTGCTCATGAGTGTATAAACTGACTGTTTGTTGAAAAGGTACATTTTATATTTATATTTAAATTTATTGATATTAAACAACTTGAATTTTTGTGGAAGTGAATTATACGAATAAATTGCGTTATATACAAAACCTCTTTTAAACATAGCTGTCCGATGGTGTGGTACTACTGTAAATTAATTTTTCCATTGTTTTTAGAATTAATAGTTGACTTGGAGATTAACTTTCTTTTAATGAGAGAAGGGTTGGAGGAGGTGAGTAAGCTATGAGAAAAATTACCCAAGTGGAGCTTACGACAATTCTCCATATTAAGTCGCTTTTATTTTGTGAGAAATCATATTTTCTAATTCCATAAAGCATTCTACACCTTTTGCATACTATATTTCTCATTTCTCAGGCATGGCCCATAATTAAAATCACAATAATTGAAGTAAGAAAGAACGCATAACATTTTTTTTAATTAAAATTTAATGTTTCTCGACTAGCATAAATTAATTTAAGAGTTGCGTATGATTTTTGCAACAACATTTTAACATGTTCTCCAAAACGTAGATCAGAATCAAGGATCACCCCCAAATTTCTTGCATGATTAACTATAGGCAAGGGAACATTATCAATTCTAATATATAAATGTTATTTTACAAATGATCTTTTCTCTTTATTGCCAAAAATTAAAAAACTACATTTTTTTTAAATTTAATATTGTCATGCTCATAAAAAAACTGTTTAATATTTTCCAGCTCTACATTAATACTGTCAGATGCCTGGACTGACTGATTCTTTAATGTTAAAATGCATATATAATTGCGTGGCATCGGCATATGCCTATACTTTACAAAAATTTACTGAAGACAAAATATCAGCAGTGTATATTATGAATAAAAGAGGGCCTAAAATAGATCCCTGTTGAACCTCATATCTTATATTTATACTAGAAGAAAATTTACTGTCAATACATATTTTTTTGTATCCTGTCGTTTCATATGAAGTGATAAGTGAAAATGAAAATAAATCAAATCCGTAATATCTAAGTTTAGCGCACTAATATTACCTGGACACAAACAGCCAGTCAGCCGAATCTGACATTAAATTAGGTTTCAGCAACCACAAATACATAGGAAAGAAGTGTTCGCATGTCTGGAGAGAATATATTTTATATAATATAATTTTATAGCTGTTAAAATTGTGCGTTCCCTTTTACCTATATCGCTTGCCAATCTGATAAGGCGATCTGTAAAATATCTCATGTAGTATGCAGAATTAGTCATATTTGCGATAAATTCTCGATGGACCTTTATGATATTTTACCATATTACAACTGTAAGTAATCCTTGCCAGAGTGCTCAGTTAGTTCCGCCTATGAGTGTCCTACGCATTGTTGCCAGAATTGGTTCTTAAACGACACAGCGCAGGATACATGTTAAAGACCTGGCGGAAATCCGATTGTGAGTCTGAATTGTGCCGTAGCTGATGTAGCGCCATTCCTGAAATTTTATAAATGTCAATATGGTATTTGGAACTCTTATGCAGGATTTTAATTCTGCAGAAATTTCGAAGATAAAATATTAAATTTATTTTCGTGTTCAGGAGAAGCTGACTGGCAAATATGAAATATGTGACAAATATTATTTTTTATTTATCATTTACCGCATATGTATCAAACGTTGAATTAATATTTGTGCTAGTATTTAGGTACTTATAGGAACTAGGAAAAACTACCGAGGTTCAAATTAGTATATGAATAAACTTATGTATTTTAAGATTTCTACGTCTCTCTCAAACTCTAGCACAGGACACGGTTTTTAATTAAACTATCTTTAAGGAGTGAATTTGCCCCCACAAAAATTGTCTCTTTTGCTCACTGCGATCTGATTTCTAATTTCAATTATTATCTCCAATACTTAGATGAACTGATATTAATGATATTAAGAACTTAGCACTATAATCCTTATTTTATTTAGTAAACAAAATTTAAATTGGGTGTATTTAAAATGTAAATATTAATAAATAATATAAATATTAGCTATTGGCTATTGTATTTCGGACCACAAAAAGCATATCTAAAATATATTTTTGTTAGAAACGGATTATCCGCAATCGAAATGATTGGATATCATCAATACTGAATATCTATGGGAAAAAAAGCCGAAAAGAAAAAAGCTTGTTAAAAAACTGAAGAAAAATCGCAAAAAAACAGTGAAAAAGCCGCAGATAGGAAATCATCTTTATAAGGGACCAAAAGATTGTACTCTGTACCATTTTTAAATTGATTTCAACTTTTATTAAGTTCTAAAATTGCTGTTGGTTTGTACGTACGTACGTACGTACGGAAACATCACAGTCGCAATTCTTAACGGATTTACTCAATTTTTTTTTAATCGCTTCGTGAATGAAGTACAACTAACCAGTAATATACAGTGCAAATGTGTGAAATATTTTCTAGATAAAGTCATTAATAACAGAGAAAAATAGTAAACTAACATCGCCAATTTCTTCTGCAGCTCTTTCTTTTATCACTTTTTCCCCCCTTGGGTTTTCCGCAGCTATGTTTCCAGAGTTTCTTTTTCGGAATTTTTCTAGGTCTTCTCTCCTTGACTTTTTTTTTAGTTTCCACTGAATATACATTTTACTGGGATATTAATAAATAGTTAATTCCAAAAAATAAACTAATATATATTTTAACATAAAAAAAAATCTGGTAAGTATACAACACAATACGGAAGGGCTCCTATAACTTATACATTTTTTCAAAACTTTCCTTCATAATCAGAAGTATTAACTTAGAAAATAAGTACTAAGGAGAAAAATCTATAAAGGACACACCATATTTTGTGTAGCCTCTGTTTTTAATTACCAGATCTAATTACATACTTGAACCAAGTATATTACTTCCACAACCAGTGGAAGTATAAAAATTTTTGAAAATTTTTATTGTTCAAAATAGAATGTCATGAAACGTCGAGATTTTCTGTCTTTTTTGTGCGCACGATTACTCTGGAACCGTTTAAGATATTGAATTGGAATTTGGTACACGTATGTGTTTTAACGAGACCTGGAACTACATTATTTGATCTTATTCCGTTGAAGGGTTGGGGGATAAATTGGGGTAAATGGGGGTAAATAGGCAAATCAAGCAAGTAAGAGTCCATAAAATTGGTATTTAGTATATACCGGGTGCCACAGGATAGTGGCTCCGCCCTATATCTTCTTTATATTTTAACTTATCCATTTGAAATTTGGAGTGCATAAACTACCTGTAAAAATGAATTTTTGGACATAAAAACGGTATGAGACCATTTCCGGTTTACCCGGAAATGACCGCAACTTTCGATTTTTAAATAGAACACCCTGTATATTTTTACATATTTGGATTCAAGACAACATTCTGAGTATATCATGTTCAGTTCTTTTAAGCATTTTAAGACATTCGTCTAGAGGGAATACCAAAATTTGTTCTACGGCAGGTAAAGTCCAAGGGCAAAATATAATTTTTTGTTTAATTTCATTACTAACTATTTACGAAGCCTCCAAAATTGAACAAACCACTTTTTTATCGAAAAATTTTTTTTTCAAATGGGAAGGTGGTAGCTCATAGTGTTCAATAAATTATAGGTTATTTTCTAAATTCATTGATATCCACTTCAAATCTATGCTATTTGTTTTTCTATTTTATTAAATTTATTTAAAAATAAAAAATCACTTTCAAAATCATTTTTATTGATCCTTATTCTTTGCACTAGTACTTATACCTATTAAGAAACAAGAGAGAGAACCAAAAGGCTATTATTCATAAGAAGGTAAGTTATTCACATTTCATTATTAGACATATGATTTTTGCTATACGTTAAGTTCAAAAAAAATTATATTGAAAGTGATTTTTCATTTTTAAATAAATTCAATAAAATAAAAAAATAAATAGCATAGATTGGAAATGGATATCAATGGATTCAGAAAAAAATCTATAATTTATTGGACAGTATGAGCCACTACCTTCCCATTTGAAAAAAAAAGTTTTCGATAAAAAAGTGATTTGTTCAATTTTGGAGGCTTCATAAATAGTTATTAATGAAATTAAACGAAAAATTATATTTTTCCCTTGGAATTTACCTGCCGTAGAACAAATTTTGGTATTCCAAAGCACTCTAGATGAATGTCTTAAAATACTTTAAAAAACTGAATATCTACTCAAAAATTCGCGAAAGAAGAGAATGCTGTCTTGAATCCAAATATGTAAAAATATACAGGGTGTTCCATTTAAAAATCGAAAGTTGCGGTCATTTCCGGGTAAATCGGACATGGTCCCATACCATTTTTTATGTCCAAAAATCCATTTTTACCGGTAGTTTATGCACCCCAAATTTCAAATGAATAAATTAAAAAATAAAGGAAATATAGGGGGGGGGGGAGCCACTAGCCTGTGGCACCCGGTATAAGAGAAGCTAAGGTCTCAAAAATTTTTTTTGCATTAGTCACCACCATTACCAACCTCCATTGCCAACCCCCATGCTATTATTAAAGGGGGTGAAAAAAAAATTGTCATTTAGTGTGTGCACAAGAATCAAAGGCCTCAATTTTTTTTTATTTATCCACCCTCACCCCCACTACCGATGTGGCATGTCGTTTTATGGGTTTTTGGTTGGTTAAAATATTATAATATTAAAGTTCCATAAACAATTATTGCCACATACAATTTTTTTTCGTTGTGAGAGACTTGGATAGAAAATCTGGATGTGGAAGTAGTGATTCCTTGGGCAGCGGTTTTTAAAACAAAAAAGGAAATTTCACAATATGTCCTAAAGAATAATCAACAAACTAGCTACAGACACGTAGTTTAAAGAACATATGATCTGGAAAGAACACATCAGGAAAGGCCCCGCACATTTCTTATGTAAATTGGGGTACAATCAAATTGGCTGAATTTTTAATATATCTTCGATAATATAATATAATTCGACTTTCTGATCAAAAGCTCTTCTCATGGGCCCAGCTCGATCCTATGTCTAGTTTCCGAGATACAACTATAAATTCTTGTAAAATTCTGTATCTTGTCGAATTTTTAATTTGTTGATGTGGTATTAGAGGTCAAAGGAGCAATTTCCGAAGGTTTTTTTCAATTAAAGTTTTTGATCAGGAAGACACATACTTTATGTAAAAAATGTTTCAGCCAATTTGACCGAATATTTTTTCACTTGTTATTTTTCTATAGATTTCCCGGCGCCTTCGCCATCATTTTTCAAACTTTAATTTTTTTCTACGCTGTTTTTATTGAAACAACAAATATTTTAGTGCAAAATATTATAAAGGGCTATATCATAAAATAAAATGTATGAAAAAAAAAATCATGAATTCGACTTTTCTTTAAATGAATAAGAGGTCATTCTTGTACATTTCTTGAGCTGTATCTCGGAAACTTGACATAGGATCGAGTTGGGCTTATGAGAGATTTTGATCAGGAAGTCGAAATCTATAACATATTAAAAATTCAGCCAATTTGGCTGTACCCTAATTTACAAAAGTAATGTGCGAGGTCCTTTGTTGTTTGTGATCTATCCGTTCCAGACCCTGCTTTTTAAGATACAGACAATTCTCACTTTATATGGTCTACCATTTAAATGTTAATAATTAATTTATGTTTATTGGTGTTATTCTTTATATTTTGTGTACTTGACTGGTGTAGACTATTTACAATGCGTGTAGGTATATTTATACTTTTATCTATTTATTCATTTTTTTCCCTCAATGTATTATTGGTACTTACGTTATTGACGTATTAAATACATATTTTTGTGAAATTGACTTATCCTATATCATGTATAATGATCTAAAGGATTAATAAAGTATTATTATTATTATTATTATTATTATTATTATTATTATTATTATTATTATTATTATTTAGAGGAAATGCGAAAAATAATTTCTAGATATTAAATATATTAAGTTTTCCTGTCGTCTCTACATATTGGAATGTATAATCTATGTGAAAACAAACATAAGCAAATACACAATGATTTCCGAAACACATAGTTATCACATTAGGCGAAACAACAATATAAAAAACCGGGTCAAAGCATGTGTGGTGAGTAGGCTTGGTCACACTATCTCGTGTACTGGGTTCGATCCTCAGCTTTGACACTGGCAATGTCGATGATTTATGGATGTTGTCTTCGTTTTTCAAATTTGTAACCTCCTTCCAGACAGCCTTGGCTTTGGATTGTTCAATATATGTGGAGTGTTTTGTTATATACGTGTTATTAATTTTATGGACATGTATTGCTTTTATTCATATGTTCTCAAAACGGCGAATCCAATATGGCTGCCATAATTGCAATATTTTTGCAATTTACATGAAATATGATACACGGAGATTTCAGGATTCCCTGAAAAAAATTCCAAACGACGGATATTTTCCTTTACTCTCTGGAAAATAAATAAAGAGACTACTAAAAAGAGTGAAAAAAATTGAACCGCCTTCAAAAATTAACAAAAAATTATGTAATAAAATTACACTGTCGCCCATTTAATTGTACCTTATTACCTAAAACCGATATTGAGGTTGGCGTAAAAATGAACAAATAACGTCAAACGTATTTTTCAAACAATTTAACAACAAACTTTTGCTGTCTAAAATTTGTATAGCAAAAATCTTTAATTTTGCCTATTTTTTGTAGTTAATAAATTTCTTCCGTTATTTTTGTTCTGGAGTTGACTTTCAGTAGGGTGAATTTTTATCAAATGAAAAGAAATGTACTACACAATTCGCCTTCTGTTTCATTAATTCATCTCCAATGCAGCTTATAGAAAACTTGAACATATTACCTTAGTTTATTAATATTAACTTCACGTTTAAAATGTCTCTATGGACATTTTTATTTAAATATACCTTACAACATGAGCATCTTTGGTAGATCTCTCTTATTTTATTATATTTATTGCATATATGAGCTCATATATAAGTATATATATATATATATATATATATATATATATATATATATATATATATATATATATATATATATATATATATATATATATATATATATATATATATATATATATATATATATATATATATATATATATATATATATATATATATATATATATATATATATATATATATATATATATATATATATATATATATATATATATATATATATATATATATATATATATATATATATAGAGCTTAATTACACCAGTGCAATTTCTGACTTCCTGAAAGCATATACTGATTACAGCTTTCAGCTTTTCATGACAGTATAAATTCTTGTGCTCAACCGGATTTGTAATAGAACACATTTTTACACTCAAAGCTCCGATATTCCTCTGATACGCCGCATAGATTATTTAACAGGCTTCACGTTAATAAATCTTGTGGTGAATCGAGTATGACCCTCTATCTTGTACGCAGTAATAATGACAAGAAGGTACTGCAGTTTTGAGAACTTCTGGAATCATTAATGATCATTTTTACAATTAATCGTTTTTTAATTATTTGCTTTCATCATGTTTAGAGAATATTATTTAGGTGTTGAGCAAATCATAATTTACACACTTTTCTATTTATTATGAAATTACCTACTTTCTGTATATTGTTGCCCTAATCTGGGCACGTAAATGTACTTGTTAGATAAATACTTTAAAACACTCATTATTGGAGAACCGATCAAAACAACTACTCTTCTAGCTAACACTGACGAAATATTGAATTACAAGATAGGATTCTTACCATTTTAAAGGAAAAAAACATATTGAAAATAATTAAATAATTTATTTAAATTCGGTCATTCACATTTTTTTATTCAATATGAAATTATCTACTTTCTGTATATCGATACCTTAATCTGGTCACGTTAATATACTACTTTGGAAAACACTTCAAAACATTCGTTATTGGAAAACCAATCTAAACAACTACTCTTCTAACTAATACTGACGAAGTATTGAATTACATGATAAAAAAATGTGAAGGACTGAATTTAAATAAATGATTTAATTATTTTCAATATATTTTATTGTTTTAAAATGCTAGGAATCCTATCGTGTAATTCAATATTTCGTGAGTATTAGCTAGAAAAGTAGTTGTTTTGATTGGTTCTTCAATAATGAGTGTTTTAAAGTATTTATCTAGCTAGGATATTAGAGTGCCCAGATTAGGGCAACAATATACAGAAAATAGGTAATTTCATAATAAATAAAAAAGTGTGTAAGTGTTATGATTTTCTCAATACCTAACTAATATTCTCTAATCGTGGTGAAAGCAAATAAATAAAAATAATTAATCATAAAAATATATCAAGAATAGGCTTGTAAATAATGAATAAATGTTTCTATAGTTTACTGATGAGAATTAACGAATTCGAAGAAACTTGTACGACTTTTCTAGAGTTGAAATAGAATGTAAGGTTCAATATATCCTATATCCTATCTATCTTCCTTCAGTCACGCATAAACAGTACTTTGCTACTGTTTCAGTGATTGTAACTGTTTATTTACGCATTGTATGTTGTACACTGTAACACTGTATGAAATTCTAATGTTATAATATATTGTATACTGTACCGAATTGTAATAATTACTGTTGCTAAAATAAACTACATTATTATAATTGTAGTGAATGACCGAATTTCAATAAATGATTTAAGTATTTTCAATATATTTTTTTTGCCTTAAAATGCTAGGAAACCTATCATGTAATTCAATACTTCATCAGTATTAGCTAGGAGAGTAGTTGTTTTCATTGGTTCTCCAATAATGAGTGTTTTAAGGTATTTACCTAACTAGTATATTAGCATGCTCAGATTAGGGCAATAATATACAGAAAGTAGGTAACTCCATAATAAACAAAAACGTGTGTAGTTATGATTTGTCCAATACCTAAATAATATTCTCTTATTAATGATCATCATTGCAGTTCGGATTGCTAAAAAAACTAAATATATCTTATACGAAAACTTGTAAAATATAGAGCTGGATTAAGTAACAAAATGAAGTCAACAAGTTTGAAAAATCTTAATAACAATTAGAAAAAACAAGTTTCATTCTACTTGGTTTCCACTACTGTGTAGAACATTCTGATTGTGACCCCATTACAAAATATTTTCTTCCCACTTTTCAAAAAATCTGCAGAAGAAACTTCTTACCTTAGAAAGCAATATTAAGGAATATTTAAAAAATTAAAAAAGAATTAAAGAAAATACGATCGCCGTTAAAGTGCCGTTAAAGTTTTAATATGTATTTTTTAATTCCCTGATATTGGGATCCGGCTCGAAGGACCAAATTTTATGGATCATAACTCAGAACAAGATAAGCGGTCTGTAATAGATATTATTAAATTGCCGATTTTTATTGATTTTTATTCCTTTTATATCGCTGTTTTGATATCATCGCCCTAGGAACATATACAGTCTGTCTATTGCACCAAAACTACGCCAAATATCTCGTATAATATCTATTGTAGAAGAAAAAAAATTTAGTAAAAGTTATCCCAATTTCTGTGAGCTTCATTTCAGTAAAGAGAAATTCGAAATCCATGGCCTACTTTGTGAAATATGGTATAAAATCATGCAACAAACACTTATATCTTCCTTATTTAAGGGAATACGAAAGAAATTAAAGGGATCAAAATTAATGGCAAAGACTATAAGAATAATAATGCGTATAAAATAATTCGAACACCACCGTTGCTTTTAATTTTTGACATACGCTTTTGTGTAAAAATGAAAAAACAAATCTTATAGTAGGTTATTAGAGCATTAAATCTGTTACTTTTTTCTCTTTCCAACGATATAAAACATGTAAAAATTTTAACTGAGAGTGCCAAAATTTAAAATTTTATGAGAACCATAATATCTACATATCATTGATTCGAAAAAAATCAGCTATACCATGATTAGTGAGAAACAGTGTATACAGCTATCAACAAATTTGACTGATTATCACTGTTGCATGTTGTTGAGTTCTAAGACAAGTTTTATATGGGTAATTATGATATACAGGTTGTCCCAGCTCTATTTAGACAAGCATTATCTCAGAAACGGTTAGACATAAAAAGAAATGTTTAATAGAAAAGTTATTCTGTTTAAAAAGACACATTATTTTTCAAATGTACAGGGCGTCTCAAAAAGATGGCAGATTATGCAACTTTACTTTTTCAAACGGAACACCCTGTATATTTTTGCATTTTTGGATTCTCCTTTTATTTCCGAACAAATTTTATTAACCATGTTCTATACCTACCATTAACAGTTTAGGATATATCGACGGTTTAATGGGCGATTAATTGGACCATACTTTTATGAAGGTATCCTGAATGGTGACAGATATTTGAGGTTTTCAAAAAATATTATTCCTGATCTTGCGGAAGAAATTCCAATAAGTGAGCGCCTCACTATGTGGTGGCAGCAAGACGAAGCACCACTGCATAATTCGAACCTTGTAACACGCTTCCTGACAGAGATTTGGAGGGAACTGGATTGGTAATCAGGGACCTGTTAAATGGCCTTCACGGTCACCTGATATGAGCCCCCTTGATTTTTTCGTATGGGGTCATTTAAAACAAGTTGTATATGCTGAGAAACCAAATAATCTTAATGATTTTAAAAATAGGATAACTCATGCTTGCCGCCAAATAACCCCAGATGTCATAAGGAATTCTTGTACACGAGAACTTTTAAGGAGTATGGGTTGTGTCAAATAGAATATGGGTGACAATTTGAGCATCTTTTATAATAATTATAATATTTACTGTTTTTTGTATGGTACTATTCCTTATAATTACGTTAATAAAAAACTGTTATCCCAAAAATTTAACTGCAAATATCTCAACAATAAAAGGAGAATCCAAAAATGCAAAAATATACAGGGTTTTCCATTTGAAAAAGTAAAGTTGCATAACCTGCCGTCTTTTTGAAGCGTCCTGTACATTTGAAAATAAAACGGTTAAATGCATCTTTTTAAACAGAATAACTTTTCTATTAAATATTTTTTTCTATGTCTAACCGTTTCCGAGATAATGCTTGTCTAAATGGAGTTGGGACACCCTGTATACACAAATATTGAAAAATTCGATATGATTACCATTTACTGTCAGTGTAATTTGGACTCTGAGATGGCAGTCACAGTTTACAGATAGAGATTTCCAGCAGCCAAATCGAACCAGTTTTAGGACTTTAGTTTAAAATCTAAAAGCATATGGTTAATTTTCCAAAAAAATAGTAAGATGAAGGCATGTTACGGATAATGCAAGAAAAGTGAGAGAGTATTAAATTATGTTAACCAACATGAAGAAACCTTTTTAAGACAAATTCAGGGAAACTGCGACATAAAAAATGACAGTGCAAGAACAGTACTAAAAAACGGATTTCGATGCTACAAAATGAAGAAAGTTCAACATTTAAGTGAGAGAGATAAGCCGAGAGAGAAGATAAGATTTTGTAGATGGTTGTTAAATAAGCTGATATGTAGCGGACGAATAAAATTTTTCTAATAACGGATTTTTCAATAGAAATATTCATTATAGGTGGACACAAGAAAGTACGCATTGGCGTAGAGAGACTGCTTTCCAAGAAATATTTTCTACGAATGTGGGTGGGTTTTTTAGAGACTAAAGTATTTGGACCTTATTTTTATAATGTCAAATTAACTACTCGTAAATACCTTAATTTCCTGCAAAACGATATTCAAGATTTTCTTTATGAATTAACATTGGCAGAAAGAATAAATTATTCATATTTTCAACAAGATGGGACTCCACCTCACACTGTTGTAATATGTGCAAATTATTTAAATCAAGTTATACTAAATAGCTGGATAGGCACCTATGGAGCTATTCTATGGCCACTTCGATCACCAGATATTACTCCCTTGAATTTTTTCCTATTGGGTTACATTAAAGACAAGGTATTTAAAACTGCCCCTGAAAATATTGAAAATTTTAAAACCAGAAGAAACGCATTTGAGGCAGTTATCCCTGAATTTCTCCACGTAAGGTGTCCCGTAGACCACGTTTGTGTACATGGTGCACAATTTGAGCATTTATTGTAGTTAGTAGAAGGAATACACACATTTTCTTTTTAGTATGGTATAGGTAGTAGTTATACATAGTTTTTCGTTTTTTTTTTATATTCGTTTTGTACTTGTATACTTATTTATGTTCTCTTATATTTGTTAGGTATTTTGCCACTGTAAAAATATTTAAAAAAGTTGCGCCAAAAAGATCAGACAGAGGCTAGTTTTTTTATACTTCTATTACAAAATGTCTCACATCTAAAAATATATAAATTGAAACAAAAATGTTAAACGATAATGACAAAAATTAAATCTAAGGCAGTTGACGTTTCGGAAAATATTTCTTTTTCCGTTATCAAAACTTTCACTTTTAATCGTGTCAAACATGATTGTTTGTTGTTTATATATATCCATAGTCACGTGTGACATTAAATTTTATTTTTACTTACTTCGTCTCTGAGGATCGGCAACCAGCTGGTACAGAAATCTATAGAATAATTAGAAACACATTTATCCTCATTTAACAAAATAATAGCGGATTCTTTAAGTCTCTTTTTTGTTGAGTCGCTTTCTTTTTCCAGTTTATATATTTTTAGATATGAGACATTTTGTAATAGAAGTATAAAAAAAATAGCCTCTGTCTGATCCTTTTGGCGCAGAGGTTTATTTCATCAACTTTTTTAAATAGTTTTACAGTGGAAAAATACCCAACAAACACAAGAAATCATGAATATGCCACAAATAATGAATTATAAACTTATTTATGTTCGTTTGTTTGTATTAAATTGTAATAAATAATTACTGATTTATAATTACACAGGCCCACAAAAAAAAGTGGTCTGTGCCGGGATACTGACTATACCCCTTGTATTTTGACCCGTTGGACACGAATCTGTCCTTAGTTTTTCCCCATCACGTCAGGCTCTTTTTTTAAATGCAAAAAAGTCTGTTGGATCGTAATATTTATATATTTATTTGCGTTAAAAAAAACCTGACGTGCTGGGGAAAAACTAAGATTAGAGTCGTGTTCAGCGGATCAAAATACAAGGGATAGGTGTGGTCAGTACCCCCGCGCAGACCACTTTTTTTTGCAGGATTGTGCCACACTGATTGTGGCACAGTTGCCACCAAAAAAAGTGGTCTGCGCGGGGGTACTGACCACTGCTCCTATCCCTTGTATATTGAGCCGCTGAACACCGTAACGGTTAACGAGTATGGACTGAAACAGTGTTAGGAAAACACTTTTTTAAGTAGTCGACGTTTCGTCAAAATTTATTGATATCCTCAGGACTATTTAGGTGAGTTTTCCTTTGTTATATTAGATTTAAAAAATAAAACAGAACAAAAAAGTGTTTTCCTAACACCGTTTTGGTCTATACCCGTTAACCGTTACCAGCATTAAAACACAGACCATCAACCACTAACCAAATTTGTAAAATATCTCACAAAGTAGACTATGGATTTCAAATTTCATATTACTGAAATAAAAGTCACAAAAATTGGAATAACTTTTACTAAAACTTTTTTCTTCTACAATACAAATTAATCTGTAAATTTGGCGTGGCTCTGATAAAATAGACACACTATACAACGTGAATCTGAAATTTAAACACTTCACGGCAATGCTTTCTAGAGAAGCATAACTTCATTCCTCAAAAAATGAAGAACAAAGTACTTTGGGTCCATATTACAAAAACACACTGTATGATGTGAAGAACAAAGTAGATACCACTGTAATGGATATAAAAGATTCGTAGGAAAGGAATGGCATCGCTTACTTCATAATTCTAGTCCTTATAAATGAGATAATTTTAAACAGTCATTTGTCCGCGCATTCGCCAAAATATTAAAAAGATGAAAAATGAACTTTGCCTCTATTTTTTTATATCAACAAATGAAGATAAACACAAGCATCCTTAATAAAATTAGGCTTATCAAAGCAAAAATATATGTTCCTTTTCTACTCATAATACTCGGCAAGAAAAGATAATGATGAGTTTATTAGTAATATTAAACAATTCATAATATTGATACAATGGTCTTTATTATTAACATGAATTTTTAAATTTCACGTATTTTGGGATAAAATACTCTGAGCATTTTTAGAATATTTTCTCTGTTTAGTTTATGTTTATCAAAGTTTTTATTTTGTTGACATATTTTTCTAGCTTTCTACAATTCTTGGTATTTTCTAACAGAATCTGGCGAGACTAAGCCGGTTAGTTTTCTTAATAGAGATAATTTCAGCTGAGAGCAACGTTTTTCTAGCAAAAGTGACAGTAAATAAAGACAAATTTGAGGCCAAAATAGGAAAAAATTACAAGAAAGCTGTTTTTTTGTGGAGACTTTCATTGAGATGCCCTTAGTACATCCTGAGAAGTTCGAGCAATTTGAGCCATGGTTTTTTTTTGAGGGGTGGGGGGATTTGTGCGTGTTTGCTTGCCACTATAATATTATTATATATTTATAGAAGATATACTTTTTGCAACTAAATGGCTTGATAATGAGTTAAATCCTGAAGACTGGGGATGGAAGATCATCAACAATAGATTGGAACCTATTCAATACCTCTTGTCACTGGCTTCCGATCAGTTGATCAATATTATATTCTGCAACTATTCTGCAGTATGTGGGCATTGCTGTGGGCAATCTTATTTGAACGCCGCGACGGAAGAAATAGGTAATAACAACGGAGCTATAGATGAAGATATAGATATAGTTGAAGAAAGAGCTCTTTATGAAGAGGACGATGAAGTTGACACGGAATTAGATCTGCTAGAAGGGAACGAATGATTTATTCAGAGTGTCAGATGTGGATTAGGCCTACTGTTTGTTACTGTTAAAGAAATACAGACATTGTATCTTTCCGTAACTTTTACTCAAAAACGATTGACCCTACGAAAAAAAGTGTGATGACCTTTTTTGTGTAGAATTAATATATAAATATTTTTGCCCATTTTTGTAGAAAAAGTGATACTTTTCGAGATAATGGCAAAAAACTGAAAACTTCCCCTTTAACCTCCTCCCCCCCCAGACAAAAAACCCATTTCTCAAATTGCTAGAACTCAGGATGTACTAAGGGCACCTCAATGAAGGTCTCCACAAAAAAAACAGCTTTCTCGTAATTTTTTCCAGTTGAAATGTCTTCATTTACTGGGTTATACATATTTTTTTAAACTATCAGTTAAAATTTTTATGACATGTTACATCGTTGGAAAGAAAAAATATAATAGATTTAATAGTATCCTGACCTAGTTAGAGATTGGTTTTTTATTTTTGCGTAAGACCGTATGTCAAAAGCAACTGCGTTTTCGAATTTTTTTATACATATATTTTCATAGCCTTTGCCGTCAACTTTTATCTCTTTATTTTTTTTTCGTATCTCCTCAAAAAAGGAAGATATAAGCGTTTATGGTTTTCCTGCTTTGCATGATTTTGTAAAATATCTCATAAAGTAGGGTATGGATTTCGAATTTGTTTTTACTGAAAAAAATTGGAATAACTTTTACTAAAACTTTTTTCTTCTACAATAGCAGCATTCTAGAAATTCGGCTTGGTTCTGATAAAATAGACACACTATACAACGTGAATCTGAACCTATGAACTATTCTAAACAATTCACGGCAATATTTTCTAGAGAAGCATAACTTCATTCCCCAAAAAATGAAAAGCAAAGTATTTTGGGCTCATATTATAAAAACACACTGTATGACGTGAAGAACAAAGTAAGATATCATTGTAATGGATATAAAGGATTCGAAAGAAAGAAATGGTATCGCTTACTTCATAATTCTAGTCCGCTAAATGAGATAATTTTAAACTGTTTTATTGGTACCTGCGCATTCGCCAGAAGTATGAAAAGATGAAAAATGAACATTACTTACAGTATTTTTTTGATATCAACAAATGAAGATAAACACAAGCATCCTTAATAAAATTAGCAGAGTTACAACAGACTGTATATATTCCTTCGACTTATCAAAGCAAAAATACTATGTTATTTTTCTACTCATAATACGCAACAGAAAAAGATTAATGATGAGTTTATTTGAAATATTAAACAATTCATAATGGTACTTATTATCAACATTATTTTTCAATTTCACATGTTTTGGGATAAAATTCTCTTGAAATTTTTAGAATAATTTCTCTGTTTAGTTTATTTTCATCAGAGTTTTTATTCTGTTGATATCCTTTTCTAGCTTTCTACAAATCTTGGTATTTTCTAACAGATTTTGGCGAGACTAAACCGGTTAGTTTTCTTAATAGAGATAATACAGTTTCAGTTGAGTGCAACGTTTTTTGCAGTAAAAGTGACATTGCATTTTTCATCACAAGAAATAATGTTGGAAATGAACTAAATACCTTTTTAAATCATTCTTTAGTAGAAGTAATGAATTAATCACTTCTGCTAAATGTATTAAAATTTTTAAAGCCATAAAATACTGAATAAATTGTCCCTTAAGAAAACGTATGCATTATTTCAATACATTGATCCATACATTTCGTCCTGATGAACGAAAAGATTTCTTTGAGTTCAAGGGTTCTGTATAGAAGCAATGATATATCAAACAAAGAATGTTTGAGGATATCAGTAAAATAAATAAAACAGCAGCTGTAAACCTTTTTGTAGTATGAAAGTGATGATATTTGAAATTATTCAAATTTCTGATTTTAATTTATGTATTAGATATTTTATTTCCCGTTGGGATAATACTATGCTCTCACAATTTTTTTAAGTTTAAAAATGAATTATACTTAAGGTATATATCATAGCTGATACTTTTTTTGAAAAAAAAAATGGTTGATAGTAATTTTAAATATTTGAGATTAAAACAGTTTAGTGACTTTAAAAGTTAGATATGTCAAATCAACATGTTTATTTGCAAGTTTATTCATAGCTTTAATCTCAAAATTATTAAAAACGTCAAAAGAAAACATGACTCAATCATAATTTTATGTTAGGTAATATACATGTTTTCAATTCAATATTCAATCACAAATAAAAGATGTAAACAATTTGTCATTTATATATTAAATAAACAAATAATGAGGAGTCTTAGAAATCCCTTAATATTTCGACTTTAAAATAATTTTGTTTATTTAATATTTATTTAAGTATGATGATATATTTAATACGAATATATCTGGGCTTTTATATTCATGTTTTACTCTCTATTAATGCATCATTTGGAGTGAATTTTTAGATGCGAAAAACACCCTGTGTTTGGATAGGACAATTCTACATATTTTAGCTGAAAGCTTAATAAAACAAAGACCATGTTTTTGACAGCATTTCCAATATTCTTAATTTAACTAAATATTTGATTAACCTACAATGATTTGTTGTATTCAGATTATGGATTAAAATGCAAATTTTAAGGATTTCTAAGTATACACAAATGGTAAAGATTTTAGGGCAGTTACCCCACTTTCGTTGCCAGACGAAAGGAGGTATGTACAGGAAAGCTCGCAAGTTAACAACATGGCGAGGCGGAGCATTTATCATCCGGAGGGGCGCTCCGACTTATCATTGGCCTAGCGCGTTCCCGCCTCTTGACTGTTGCCAAATATTGGTCGACAAATAGTTCGTGTTTGTTATAATGTTTAGATGCCCAGATGGGTCCTTAGTAGTACAGTATAGTTAACTCACTCTTGAATGACACAACATGATTAATGATCTAAGTGTCCAACAAGTTTAACACAAACTGATAACAACTATTAGCCAGTTTGTGTGAAACAAGATTGTGTGTGAAAGTGAAAAAGTAAATAAGTTAGTTTTGAGAATGTGTAGCAACGAAAGCCCAACGAATCATCCGTCACCAAGGTTGCCAATACCGTTTTCATTCGAGGCCAACAGTCCAAGAGCTCTTCTTCCTTTAGACCAATATCGACTTCAACTTTATCAATATGCTGTGGCTGAGCGCCTTCGATATCCATTACTTAACCCGTTTTCATCCCCATTGACGTGTTATCCACTATTTCCAAGAGCACTACAACCTGAGGAACCCAAGCCGCAACACAGTTACATTGGATTAATAGCGATGGCGATATTAAGTTCACCGGATTCTAAATTAGTGTTGTCAGATATATATCAACATATTTTGGATCATTACCCATATTTTAGAACGAGGGGACCGGGATGGAGAAATTCTATTAGACATAATCTTTCACTGAACGACTGTTTTATTAAAGCTGGACGAAGCGCTAATGGAAAGGGTCATTATTGGGCTATACATCCAGCTAATGTAGAAGACTTTAGAAAAGGCGATTTTCGAAGGCGTAAAGCTCAAAGGAAAGTAAGGAAACACATGGGTTTAGCGGTGGATGAAGATGGTGCAGACTCCCCGAGTCCACCGCCGCTTTCCGTGAGTCCTCCAGTAGTTCCTGGACCTTCCACGGCTGTTTATCCAGTTGCAACAAGTCGTGGTCCTACAAGAAAACGACAGTTTGATGTGGCTTCACTGTTAGCACCAGATTCAGGAGATGAAACAACTGAAGAGGACATAGATGTTGTTTCCAGCGATCAACAAGAACAGCCGGAAACGAAACAACAGTGGCCTATGTTTCCGATTGTTGACTATTATCAAGCGCTTTTGCATGCTCGACCCGGCGGACAGTTAAAGACAGAAACAACTACAGACAGTACAGATTCGTAAGTTAAAAATCATTGATTTGTATATTGGGTTTCTCTATGCGAAATGGTTACAAGAATTAAAGTTTCCGTATTTGATAAAATTGTTTTGAAATACTGGACAATTTTTTTTACAGATTTCGGTGAAATTTCATTTGAGTAGCTGGAAGTATTCCGTTTAATTTATTTATTACGTTTTACTTTAAGACATATTTAGACCAATTAGAATAAAGAAGTATTTTTTGCATATAAAAGGTCTATTTTGGAAATTCCAACTAACCACGAGAAAAATTCTCAAAGCAATTTATGAGTAATGTTGATAAAATCCGTTTATTTTTACCTTTAGGATAAAATATATTAATTATTATTCATATATTTCATGTCTTAAAGCAGAGGTGAAAGTGTTTAATTATTTGGTATTTAAAGTATCTTTTACTCCTGCAAATGTATTTTTTTTTTCAAAGGAAATTAAAGACGCTGTTTTAGAATATTCACTTTTTAAAAATCAGAGTTGGGTTTAGGATCAAATTTTGAGCGGAGCAGGCTTCAATTCCTTTGTGATTCCGTCGGCTAGATTTCAATCATGTTTTAAATCTTACATAATAAAACGTATTAGATAGTGCTAGAGCACGTGAGATCAATAGGAGCTAAACTATCTTTTATATCTGAGGACCAGTTTTATAATCATTGGTTAAATAAACTATTACTTTGAAATAATACTTTCTTAAATATATATACCTATTTACAAAATGACATTAGTTATCCTCACTTTTAATATTTTATTTTAAGATCTCAATATACCTCATTAAAAAAAATAATTATGTTTTTTTATAATTGTTTGTTTGTTATGTAGGTAGGTATGTGAGAGGCACTCTTGAACATCATACTAAAATCCTTAGAGACATGATGTATTGTCGTCATTGGAAAAAAAATATGGCCATTTAAGACTTTCTCTTTTTAGATAAACTTGATATACTTTTAATATCATAATAGCTCTTCAAAAGACCGTTCATATAGTCTTACAGGGATAATGCCAACTGTTAATGAGAAAAGAAACTAAAATACCTAATCAATAGAGCTCAATTCTCTATTTTAACTCTGTGTCTCAACAAATCATGCATTTTGTTTAAAAATAAAACAATAATGCACCGAGAAATTATTTTTCACTACTTGACAGCAGTAAATATCACCAATTTCGCATTTTGACAGTTTGTTCCAAAAACGGAACAGTGCACTGTTTCTTTGAAATATTTTCAATTTCTTTGGATGTATAAGGAAAGGAACTTTTTTATTTCGAAACATTTTTGTTCCAAAATGAAGCAGCATAGTATCAAAGAAATAATTTTAGATCATTTCATAATATTTTGTTTTAAACATCGCATTTTGATAGTCTAACCCCAAAAAGGGCAAAGAGCAAGCACTCTTTCTTTGACATAATGTCACTTCCTTTGTATTTTCAACTAATTTTTTCAAAACATTTTCTGTTTCAAAATAATACACTGCACCAAAGGAATAATTTTAGAACGTTTAGTGAAACATTTTTTTAAATCAATCATTCTGTTTTGACAGATTGTCGGAAAATTAGAACAGAATTTTCTTAACAAAATAGTCCTTTAAATAACCCATGTGGAGAAATGTTATTTTTCGTACTGGCGTGGAAAATGTCTTTTCCGACATCATAAAAAATTGATGAAACATACATTTTATTTATATTCATTTCACAAGAAAAACAGTTATCAGAATTTAACCCAGGAACAGATGATTTTAAAAAAGTATTTGATGATATTGAACTTGCCGGTATCACATCTACAATAATGTTTTTTTGAACGAAATCATCAACAATCCTTCGGTAACTGTTGAAAATTTCCATCCCACATCTCACGATCTAAAATGACCTCACCAACAATGACAAATTATGTTGCGGATGTTCTCTGCAAATAGTATCTAGTATAATGAGAAGAATGATGTAATTTCAGGTTTTCTGCAATTTTGTTAGGCATACTACTAAATGTAGTCACATCCAAGGGTTGTATTTTCGATGATCCAATTCTTTTGTCATTTTGCAATGAAAAACGTTCTTGGAGTGTGTGTTTTAAAGTATTGTAACCAATAACATCGAGTTTTATCTTCAATATCATCAATCTTCAGCTTCCAGAGCTCATCTCTTCTACAGGCTCTTTCTAATCCTTTGCTTCTTTTTACAGCGCCTCGCTAGGCTTTTTGTGATCCATGCATTTTTCCAGCAGGTCTTCGATTTATATATAGTACGTCTAATGGCATCACGTCAGTTGGCTGTTAGTGGCATAGCCTCTATCCCATCAGTTCCTTAAAAGCGTCATCCCAACGTTTAAAGTATATTGTGGGGTGAAATGCTGGTCGAACCGTATATGGTGTACTGAGTTCGAATCCCATCCTGGCACTAACAATGTCGGTGAGTATGGACGTGTGTTTTTCCAAATTCCGGAGTTGAATTTGGAGGTTATTTACTGTATATGGTGTGTTTATTGCACGAAGCCTACCCAGCAGGCGTATAAGCTCATCTTTGCTTGCCACAATTAAGGTGGTATCATTTGTAAATTTCAAGTTCGATATCTTAGTTCCGTCGATAGTTACCCCACTCTGCCAGTCTTCCAACACACATCGCATGTAGTGTTCACTGTACAGGATTTGTACACAGTCGTTTTTAGCGCCCTTGCCAACTTTACATTTGTCGGAAGTAGTGTTGTCTACTTTCACCAAAGCAGAGTTTTCTTCATATAGTCAATTCAGCAAATAAAAAAGACCAGATGTTTGGGTGTCTTCATCTTCAACAATTTTTCCCACAATGTCACAATTTCAAAAGCTTCACAGTAGTCTACGAAACAATAGGCACGTAATATTCTCTTGCGTTTTTGATGAATTGACGCAAAATCAGTAATTGCACATTATAATACCGCATTCCATAACAGAGACTGCTTACTCAGGAGGTATTTACCGAGACAGATAATGCTGAAGCCTGGATTGAAGAATATGATGCACTATTATCTGGAGTGTGATATTAATGCCAGCAATCTGTAGCTATCATAGACATCTGTCGCTACCTTTTTATGTATTGGTAGGAAGACTGGTGGAGAAGTGCTCCAATCATCTGGCCAGATTCTTATCTCACATATTTTCAATATTAAATTTTCGCGTTTGTAATCTTGCTGCTAGTTATCTTCTGCGTCCACCAATAAAACTAGCAATATGTGACCAACTTTTATATATTTACCTTTATCATTATAATTATTTCATCTGATGCTTCTTGTGGTTTATTAACATTTCCTCTCGAAAATATATTTGAGGCCTATAACGAGCTGATCTGCATTTATAAAGGATATTACCTTCGGAAACTTTGCAATATGAATATTGTCTTCTATATCCAGTGCAAAAGAAAAACCTTCATAGCAAACGTAAAACACTTAGGATTGTAGATTGTTTAAGAGGTCGCTTGGTCCTGATTTGGCCTTTCTTCACCTCGACCTAAAAGGGCTTTTTGTGAATTACCCTACAACTAGTTGTTGCCCAGGATTCCAAGACTTTTTGCAAAGGCATCAATTCCTCCTGTTCTAGGTACTTTAGCCTAATGCGGATTAGTACCTTGCATACACAGATTATATGTTCCGCAGTCTCAGTTGCAGCTTCACAGTATCTGCATTTGTCATGTTCTGCCATGTTCATGTTCTTGAGATAATATCTCATGGGGTAATGGCCTGTGATCAGCCTTAGGTCGAACTTTTCAAGTTCTAGAAGCCTTGCGGCATTCTTTGTTGAATAAGTTATAAACCCTTTCGCTTGTCTTTAGCCTGGAGTATTCCTCCAGTAGGACTTCTGTTGTTCCTTTTTCCATTTTTGGATAAGCCACAGAACGGTTCGGGTCCAAAAAATGAGGCTTCAGCCCCTTTTCTTGCGAGGCTGTCAGCTAATTCGTTGCCTTCTATTCCCTTCTATTCCCACATCAAGGTAACCTTGTTGTTTTTTGCCAATTGCTTCAGGGATTGTCTGCATTCCCTGGCAATTTTAGACTTAGGATACCTTTAAATGCAGTAAAAATGTTGCTATCCACAAAAAATATTTTTCAAAATAAATAAACAGTGTCTTTTCAAGATAAAGTGATTGCCTTGTCAGACAATTTTTTTTTTCTAATTGTTTGCAAAATTTTCTTTTTACAAAAAATCTCTTTTAAAATAAATAAATAATTTATTACAAAGCTGTAATTGCGAGGAAATTCACCAGAATTCCATTTGTTTAGAAATTGATGTGTGCATGTTTCATTATCTCTTAATTAATTTGACAAGATGTAAGTATTTAAGGAAATCAAAATTTTACTACTTAAATCTAAAAAACAAATTTCGTCATTCCAAACAAAATATTGACTCACAGAAAGCGTTTTCCCTTTGTCAATAATTACAATGTTGCCATTGATCAGCGAATCTTTCGTAAAATACTAACAGTAATCTAATGGCAAAAACAGTAATGCTAATAGTAATTTATGCACCAAGTACGCTTTTTTCACGAGTGGGAAGTTTGAAAATCCCATGAGAGAAAAATGGCACTTGGGTTAGTTTCATACAATATTTTTTCTACAGCAGTCCTCAATTTCCACATTTACACAAATAAATTTCAAAAGCTTAAACATCAAAAAACAAATTCATAGTTTGTCGTTTCTAAAACGAAGATCGTAACAAGTTCAATTGTTTTCAATGCACTCATGAATTCGGTTACTATTACTATAAACATGAAATGAAAAAAAGTACAGTTATCAAAAAATACATGAAAATTTAAGTTCTTGAACGTTTACTATTTTTTCTTCAAGCCATATTGGTCTTCCAGGTGTATTTTACTGATATACGGGCATGCTAAGTAAACACCGATTAGAGTAAATAAACCAATGCTAGGGTAGACAATGATTAATAAAAACAGCTTCATGATTTTAAATGATGAATAACTAATTTATGTAGTATAATTTTGTCCAGTAGTTTCAAAGCGACAAGTTGGGTATATTTCAATGAAACCATTTAACACAGATTGATCCAATTGTTCTCAAATTACCTGTGTTTTGTACATATCCCTATTTCTCGTTGGAGAGTTATTTTATACCTAATATTGTCTGTTGATTTTTTTCTAATTATATTGTTCATTACATCAATTCGATATATCGAGGTTGGTCCTGCAATGGATATATAAACATACTTTACGTATAAACGCACTTGCGGTACAAAATCTGGAGACAAGGCAGTTATCGAGAAACAATGTTTCATTATGGGGTCGTGTGCGTGTGCCGGCGGCACACAATAAAAACCCTATGTAAGTACATTTTGTCGCTGCTCCTGATTTTGTATCGTGCACGCGTACATATATTCTAATATACCTAGTATACTATTTAATTATAATTTCATTACTCTTGAAAGGAATTGAGGGTACTTCTCGCTTATTTTAAGAAGCGTATGTTTTATCAGCCTTCATATACAGCATTTGGTCTAAAGACGAAATTCTGAAACCTCATCCATATTTTGTTTTACTATAAACGAATTCGTAACTAGATGCATAGAAGATAGTTGAATATTTCTTTGAGTAGCTCGACGTGTTTATAAACCCGAAGACTTAGGCTTGTTTTCCTTATGTTTTGAGATTATACGAGAGCCTATAAACATGCATACAACATGATTAAGTATTGAACACACTAATTTAAATCATTATCAATAAATACTGTGCAGTATAATATGCAGACGACGTGAAGTACTTTTGAAAAAACAAATATAAAATAACACATATAGTAGACAACGAAGTATTCTTGAATACTGCGTACCACTAGAAGTATGATATACCGTGTAATATACTTACATTTTTCTTAGCAGAAATGAAAGTATGACACATTGTAAATATTACAAAAAATGAGCTAATACCACAATGCTTATCAAAGGTAATTGTTTTAATACCTACCTTAATTGATTTCATCTTTTGTTTCTTTTTATTAACTAGGAATCCAAATATGAAAGCACAAAAATTAAAGTTGGAAACCAAAGTTTTAATAAAAGTTATTATTTTGATTCTGAGAATTAAAAATTTTTGCTGAAGTTGTTACAAACGATAGTTTACTTACGATATGAAAATTTTACTAACGAAAAAATATACTGAATACCATAATATATGGTTTATATTCAATGACGTAACTGTCACGAAGCCATTTTCATGATTATCGTATATATATACACACTGGCCAATTGTGTTTTTTTTTCAACAAATGATCGTCATTGTTAATTCAGTTTGAACTATTTTCATTATATCTCAATCCTCAGAATAAAAACTGAACGAATACTTAAAATGCATAAAGAAGAGAGATAAGTAATGCATTTTCAATAGTAATAGTAATACTTTTTTCTTTTCAGACATGAGTTGTTGAGCTAATATATCGTTTATTAACAATAAGGGAAGCAGCGACCGTATGAGTACCTACCTAATAATATATCACCAAATCTTTAGTAATAAATCAAATATATTTGATTCCTTACTGTTTGTTTATAAATGCGTAGTAGGTATCTCTCAACTTTATTCAGATTGGTCAATGTCAATTTTTTATAGAGAATGATAAACGTAATAGAAAAATCGACTAAGATTTACCTTTTCAAGTTAGTATTCTGGAAGTTTCGGCACCTCAGAAGAAGAAAGATACACCAAGATTTTATTGAGCTACCGCCCTCTGCCTATACAAGTATAATCTGGATAGTCGGTTACGTAGATAAAGAAAAAACAATTATTTCTTCACCCGAAAATAAAAAATCTAACCGGAAGTCGTTTTTTTTGCAATTTTTCCATAGCAGTTTCAAAAACCTTAGTCACAATGTTCATATAAGTATTATTTATTCAATTATATTTCATCCAGATATGTTATCAGGAAGGTTTTCATACGATCGCCTCTTGGACTAGAAGAACTGAAATGCAATTTAAATGTTACGTGGTATCACGAACAACATCAAGCAAAAATATGTGCTAACTGAGGTTTGAGAATAGTTTACTTCCATGTATATTGTTAGGCTCTTGGTAGTTGACAGACCTTATTTGGCCTCTCCTTGCTGTATAGAACCTCTGATAGCATCATGTCATCTATCGCGAATGTCTCTTAGAGGCACCGCCTTACCAAAGCTCTTTCTCATCAGCTTCTTAGCAACATCACCCTAAGGTGCTATTCGCTGCTTACTATCTGGTTTTTCCTGCGTCATTAACCATACCACATTGTCCTCCCTCCGGTTGAAAAATATTGCCGAGTGGATTTGAAGAGTTGTTAGTGCGATGAGCTGCTTGCCTAAGCAATCTGTAATAAACGTCTCCAGACCCACACCTCGAAGGTATCAACCTCTGTCTACCTCCCTCCCTAATGGTCTTAGAGGCGTAAAGAAATTTGGAGAGTACTAAGAAAGGCAAGTTTGGTTTTTGTGCATTTTGTAATATTTCTACCATACTAAATTTTGTTCAACTGCAAGTTCTATATTCTTCGCCGAATTTCATATTCGCATTTGCCAGTATTATCCATAAGGCCTCCAAGGTATACCATCCTGTCTACTGCCTCACTATCACCTATCAGAACTTATTGTTTGAAGTTTCTCTAGCAGGTGCATGATATCATCCTCTGTGCTGAAACTAAGGTGGTATTTGATAATTTCAAGTTAGAAATCTTAGTTCCGGCTATGCCGGTCTTCTAGCACGGATATTAAGGAAAACTGATGACAGAACACAGTCTCCTTCGACACCTTTGCCAAAGCAGAGCTCTCTTCATGTAGAAAAAGCGAATATATTGAAGACCAGACTGGGTGTTCCCTTCCCTAATATTCCACAGTTTATCAATTCTACTTGTTGAGATCGGACTAAGCAGAAGAAACTCAGCGAACAATTATTAGTAACATAGACTTAGCAAGTGACACTCTTTCTCATATATTGCTGGACATCTCTAGTCCGTCGCGTGCGTTTGGAATTCGACACAACGGTGGATCGCCGAGACTGCTGATCGAAGACTTGTCTTAAGATATGCGCCTTTCCCAATAGTGCGATCTTCTGCACTTCTTGTGCGCTCGGTTGACCAGACAGTTATGCCTGCTCCAACAGCCCTAGAGTCCAGACCACAACGATGGATCACAGAGACTGCTGATCCAAGACTTGCCTTAAGATATACGCCTTCCCCAATAGTGCGATCTTCTGCACTTCTTGTGCGCTCGGTTGACCAGACAGTTGTTGTGTAGACTGTCGGCCCAATATTACATTCGCAACATATAGGATCGCCTATCTCTTAGAGAAGACCAGTGTTCTCCGCAAATGATAGTAGTCTATTTCAGGATAGACTCCACAGTTCTTACGGATGTAAAAATTGCCTATCCAGATACTTACTCCTTAACTCTCCTAACAGCGAGCAATTGAATAGGTTATAATGATTTCGTCCTCTACTCCACACATCTGATAAACAGGATCGTCTTCTCTTTATTTATATTATCGTCTTGATGAACTTTTAGCTAATGCTGTTTCACCCCTCAACCAGGAACGCACATACACATACACAGACAGTAACGCAACCACTCCCTGCGACATTGAAATCTGCCGCAGCTGAGAGTCGAACTCAAGAGAGGAGAGCGGCTAGCCGTGTTGTCTCTCACACAACCGCGGTTTAGTTCACTGCTAGCGTCTTGGCAACATGTGAAAAACGCCACTAAACATCCATACACTAGCCAGTATTTGAACTCGGAAGCCCGTGGTTGCAAGCCAAACACTGTAAGCACTGGGAAATTTCATTATATGTAGATGCTAGTTCAGAGGACAGTGTCCTGTTAATAGTTTTACCATTCATATCATTTTTTCTCTATCCCAAGCAACCACTTTACGGTGGAGTTAGTTGAAGGCAAACTATATTTTGTAACAACTATACGGCAAAATATTTGTTAAGCAGTAAAATTGTATATTCTCTTGCATCTTAATGGTATTTTGATCTAAAACTCAATTTTTGCCTATAACAAATAATATAAAACTATAAGAAAACATTATTTGAAATCTTCATAAATGTTTTTCTGTTTCTTATTGGGATGCTCTGCCACATGTATTTTCTTCTAAACAATGTCGTGAAATCTACAAAATAACATAATTATTCAGTATTTTACTGGAAAATAACCTCTACGCCTGTGACTTTTACGTCAAGGGATCAGTAAGAGGGTGGTTTTTAACAAATAATGAATAAGAACAAAAGTATAAAAATGAAGTATTTTGCTGACGTTTCGGAAAAAAAAATCTGTTTCTTTTCTCAAAGCGTATTATAAATGTTTGTATGCTGTGTATATTAAATACACAGCTTTAAGAATATATTTATTATATTCAGTATCCATAGATACTTACTGCTTACACAGAACTGTTGATATATCTAGTTAATAGTTTTGTTTTAAACAATGTTGAGTTTAAGTTCTTCTTTCAACATCAACAGCCAGGTTGTGCAAACATCTACGGAACAATTCGACACGCATTTATCCTCATTCAATAGTATTATAGCCGCTTCTTTAATTTTTCTTTTCTTGCTATCTGTCTCTTTTGTTAAAATGTTTGCCGAATCCCAGTTTATTCTATATACTTAACAAACTCAACATTGTTTAAAATAAAACTATCAACTAGATATATCAACAGTTCTGTGTAAGCAGTAAGTAACTATGGATACTGAATATAACAAATATATTTTTAAAGCTGTGTATTTAATATACACAGCACACAAACATTTATAATACGCTTTGAGAAAGGAAAAGGAAATACTTCATTTTTATATTTTTGTTTTTATTCATTATTTGTCAAAAACCACCCACCCTCTAACTGATTCTTTGACGTAAAAGTCACAGGCCTAGAGGTTATTTTCCAGTAAAATACTGGATAATTGCATTATTTTGTAGATTCCACGACATTGTTTAGAAGAAAGTACATGTGGCAGAGCATCCCAATAAGAGACAGAAATTAAGAAAATGCATCAACCAACATTTAGAAAATATTCATAAATGTTATACAACTTTGTAAAGCATCTATATTTATTGGCAACATTATTTTTTTATGTTGTTTCTGGGCGAGTAATAGTCGTTCCCCTACAATTATTTCACATATATCTACTTTGAGAATGAAATGTCAACAGAGTATTTATACCATTATAATACAGTGCTTTCAGAATCCACTGTACGTTGTAAAGGTATTTTAAAATATTTTTGTCACTAGTTACGGTCTTGTTTAAATTCTAGTCTTACATTTACCTATTTATTTATTATATATTATATAAGCCAGTAAAAGCCTTAATACTGATACTCCTTTCCACCCTTATCTTGGATAATCGTTACAAATAAATAGAATTATTTCTTTGAGGGAGTAAAACGTAATTTTTCTTTTTTAAGCACCGAAAGCTAGAGTAAAAAGGGAAGTGAGAGAAGCGTTGTAGCTCGTTTAAAATACTAAGACTGATTTTGCTGATTTTTATACATAATAGCTTGCAAAATCTCAAAGGCTTTTGAAGTACAAATATTTATTTTAATATTTTGAAGCCTGAAAGGCGTAAATTATGTAGAAATTATAATACAAGCATTTTCAGTGGTGAAATTTTAAGAATCTTTTGCTTTTATTGGGTGCTAAAGGTTTTTATATTGAAAAGTCTATCAGGTAACTGTTTCCAGTGTAACAATGGGGTAGTTTGCCGCCGTAGCATAAGCAACGCCTAGAAATATAACAATGGTTTTACATTGCAAAGATGGCAGTCATTTTAAAGTTATTGTGCTGAAAAAAAAAAATTATGTAGGGAATTATGCCAGAATAAGGGCATTTGTTTAACACAATCTATGCAGTACCAACAACGAATTACGAAATTATATGTGAACGTGAGTTAAGGAATACTTGATCCATTCTCTCCGACTTAAGTTCACAGTATAAATAATTGGCTTTGCGTATATACATTTTTATATATTATTTATATATTACCAATTGTGATTTATCCGAAATTCGGTGTTATATTAAATAGTTGTATATAAAATTATAATAAATGTGTATTAAATATTATATGTAAATATATATGTAACATAACAAAATTTGTTTTTTATTTTTGCTAATCGTCGTACCTTTAAAATTTGTACCAAACTGTAAGCAAAATTTACCGGTTATTTGATATTTAAATTTATCAACAATGTATTGTTGAAACAAATATTTATTTACTCAAGTTTCAACTGCGTTGTATTCCGCTTTTAAAACTTCTTGACGAGAATTAGATAAAAAAACAAACAAATTTAAATATCGATTTTCCTTAATTCTGTTCATGTTTGTTATAAAGCTACAACCAATCAATTTGCATATATTTGCAAGGTTTTAAACGATATTAATGAAAGTAGTCTCGAGAGGCTTCTATAGAACGAGCTTATAAAAGCGTGTTCGCAAACTCAAAAATTACAAACAAGGAACGATAATGTAAGGAAAATTCACATTCATTTATCCTTACTATATAAGATCAAGAATTTATTCTAAACAATATAATCTTTTTAAAACAAGATCATCAGGTTTTCTGAGTATTGAAACAGTTCTTAAATTGAATTTACGAGCAATTCTAAACTTGCGTATGCTTGAAATACTTTTTATGATAGTTGTTTTGATCTTTTCTTGGAAAGTATTTCAGTAAAATTATTCAATTTGCAATTTTTAAACTTAATTTGTAGGCATTTTTTTGGGGCTATAAAAATTACAGGGGGTTTCTAAATTAATTGAAAAAGCATTTTTTACGTTTCATCGCAAAGGATGGCGAGATGTGAGTTGTAATGGATTTCCACTGTCTCCTACTCAAAATTAGGTGATACAGCAGTTAAGTCAAACAGCTGTGGTATCGATGTTCAAATTGGCCTTCATCTTGCACGACGGTTGTTTGAAGTACATATATCCCACAATTAATTAGGCTTAACAGGATACAGTGAAATAAGTTGTTGAGGATCTTCAGAAGGACATAAAACTGCTTTCAAAGCATTTAACAAAGGAGAAAAACAATGTGCAATAGTTCTTTAAGAAATGAAGAAAAATAAAAATTTTTAGGTTATTGAAACTAATGAAGTTTCTAGATTTTACAGTTTTTTTTCTAGCAGAGCTTGATTGAGGTTTTAAAAAAATGCGAAGATTTTTTATTTATCTAATAGATCAAATACATGATACAGGATAAGTGGTTAAGAAGATACAGGGTGTTTTATGCATTCGGTCTAAAAATTTAAGAGCTGCAACGGTTGGATATAATCGAATGAAATTCACCAGTAACATTCCTCAGCTGGGACTCGTCAGAGTAGCCTACTGGGCCTACTCCTCATTTTTGACAAAAAGTACGTTTTTCTATTGTATTTCTGAAAAACTATTGTCGGATTCAGGAAGTACAGAAAGAATGCTATCAGAATAGCGATTCAGTTTTGATGGCACACCTAAGCCGTTTCGGCAAAAAAATCACAAAACAATTTAGCGGATCGCGACTAATACTTTGACCAGGCATTATCTATGGAATGGTTTCATAGAGTCTATTCAAATGCTTCAGATCCATATCTCTTCTAAGACTTCACATAATATATAGCAAAACACCTTCCTAACTAGTCGATAAGAAGAAAAAAAAAACAATAATAATAAATACCGGGTGCGACGGGATACTGGTTGACCGCTATATTTACTTTATTCTTTAACTTATCCAAACTATATGATATTTCTGGTTTATCCGGAAATTACCTCGAATTTCGATTTCTAAATGTAACACCCTGTATATTTTTACATATTTGGATTAAGGACAATATTCTGAATATGCCAGGGTGGTTTCGCGACTTTTTGAGTCAATGTTCAGTTTATTTAAGCATTTTCCCACACAGCACTCGATAGCCTTAGGACAACCAATGGCCATACGTCGAGTACCATACTAAACTGGGTTACCACAGATTTAGGACCTCCTGTGGATATCCTTTTGAGACTAATTGGGATAGCCAATAGGAAGGAAAATGGACCAATTTAGGTTCAAATCTGAGCAACCTTGAGACATCCACAATGGGATAGGCCATGGTTGTCCCTAAAAGAAGAGAAAGGGATCAATTTAGGTTAAAATCTGGACAACCTAATGACTTCCACAATGGGATTGCCCATGGTTGTTCTTAGCAAAATGTTGTCCAGATTTTAGCCTGAATTGGTCCCCTTTCCTTCCTAAAATATCGTGATTGCTGTAGATAACAATTTAAAATTCTGGGTATACTCACTTTCCCTTGCTCAATAAATAAATCTCATATTTCAAAAAAATAAACTTTCATAAAATATGCTTTGCAAGATGTGCATTTGCTGCGTAGTGGATAGACTACACAGTCTGCAGTTTCTGGTTTTTTGGCGGTAGTCACTGCTGACTAGGTGGGTATCGCAACAGAAGTAATATCTACCATGACTTATTAAAGCTATCGCTAAGAACGAGCTAGCCAATATATAATTATATAGGTATCCCATATACTTATATTCAACTCAAACTTGTATCTCAGTTTAAGGTTAACTCAATCCAAAATCGTAAATTGAAACTTGTACGTCTCTTTTTTTTCTTGAGGGCAAGACTTTTGGAAAAAAAATCCTGCGTTAATAAGGAAATTAGACTGATAAGTAATGTTTGGGAAAGATATTAATATTTTACGATGAACTTTAATATACGTAAATGGTCACTTGTATTTATATTTACAATGAAGATATTTTGGCATAATTATTTGCAGAGGTGTATTTATCTGCTATATATATTACCATCCTATTTACATATTTCTATGCCATATAAAGAGTTAATATTTGTGCCGATAACATAAATTTCTTATTTTATTTACTGCTTGGGCGCAGCCAGGTGTGGAGCCATGGGGCCCGGACCCCCCCAAGCCGTCTTCCATGAACCAAAAAATAAAGAAGCAGTACAAAGCAGTATCTAAATTATCCCTCGAAATAAATATTTTGTAATTAATGCCAATATTATCTAATAGAGGAATCCACATACACATCCGTTTTCAATCATTTTCTGAAAAATTTTCCTCATCCTCTGGGGACGCCGGTTCTATTGCCCCCCCCCCCCCCCCCCCCCAGATGAATGTTCTGGCTGTGCCACTGATTTACTGTACGCTTCTATCTTTCATGTTCATATAGGTTATCCCCATTCTGGCTGTTATTAGGACCATGTTTTATAAGAAATGTCTTCCACTAATAAAATTCATTCTGTCAGAATGAAAATATAATGTAAATAAATACAAAATTTCTTATTTGTACCTTAGGTGAATTATGAGTTGTCATGTATTTGGAACCTGCATTAGCCCAACAAGTTGACCTATGATGGCCCATGGGATAGCCTTTGGTTATCCCTATATAGGTTTTATATAGGACATCAAAAACCCTGAAGGTTATTTTATTTTAGTTATTTTTTAGATATTCGTATAGGTTATCTGATTGATATCCCTATTCTGGCTGTTATCAGGACGAAAGGATAACCATTGAACTTCCTATCGGCATCCCTGATAAACAATTCATTTATCGAATATATGGATCATTTTAGGATGTCCCGGGGTCATCCTGTGCTGCGTGAGTTAAGTTATTCTTCTAGATTGCGTTGGAATCCCAAAATATTAGTTTTCTTTTTATTTCATTAATTTGCAAAGCCAACAAAGAACATATTACTTTTTTATCGAAAACATTCTTTCATATGGGAAGGTGGTGGCTCATAGAGTTTAGTAAATTACTTTTTTTTTTAATTTCATTGATATCCATTTCATATCTGTGCTATTTGCATTTGTTATTCAAATTTGTTTTATTCATTTATAGTAAAAAAAATTGAGTGTCAAAATAACTTTGACTGTACTTTTTGAACCTTAACATTACACTACTACTGATACCTATTAAGAAATAAAAGAAGGAACTAAAAGGTAATTGTTAAGAGTCATTCATTATTGGAAATTCATATGAATTTTATTTCTGAATTATAAAAAAGTGCAAATTGCACAATAATATTAATACACAAGTATTTTTCTGGAATAGGTGAATGACATTTGAATTTTACAAATATTGTTCAAAATGACCCTCACCCCATTACATCTTCTTTTTCGCACAACGGTGCTACTCATTACATTACTCAACATTTGCGGAGTGATGCTAATAAAAGCTCTTCTTATTCTGACTTCGAAATCCTCCATAGTCATAATGAGAAATTTGTAGACCTGTCCCTTGATATAATATCATAGAGAAAAATCCAATGGGGTTAAATCAGGTGACATGGCAGGGACCCTGGTTTGAAATAATTTGTGGGCATAGGTTTCATTCAAATAATTCATAACATCGCGTCTGTTATGGGGCGGCCCTCCATTCTGCTAGAAATACAAAAATCGGTATTGTGCTAGTCGCTTTTTCGTTTTCTTACCAAATTTGGTTTCGTAAGAATTCGAGATACCTTTGTCCTGTTAGCGTTGGAAGAATATTAATTAACGACTGTTGTTCCATAAATGTCCATCCATAACATTTATCCCAAATCTTTCTTGACGAATATCTTAAGATACTTTAAAATACTGAACATCAACTCAAAAATTCGCGAAATTACCATGATAACTAAGAATGTTGTCCTGAATCTAAATATGTGAAAATATACAGTGTGCTATGTGTTGTAAATACATTTTTAGCGGTATTTTATATCCCCAAATTTTAAATAGGTGATTTAAAAAAAATAAAGGAAATATAGGGATGAGTGAGTATCCTGCGGTATCAGGATAGTACAGAGCTCATAAATATGGACTATATTTATATAGTTCAAGTCTGTATCTTGTGTGCTGCAAAGTAAGCCCATGACGAAATTGCGAAATATGTATTTAACGAATTAAAGTTGATTAAATTCTTTTATATCAGTTTCAAAATTCCAAAAGAATATAAACATGGTAGATTGGAGATTTTCTTTTGTTTATGTATAATTTTCTATATTGTATTCCGAATATGAACGTATAACCCTTTTCTGAAACACAAAAACTCTACTTTCTCATGTCCCCACATAGTAATCCCATACGAGAGACGTGATTTAATGTTGGAGAAATAAATAGTTTTACCGCTCTTATATTTCTAATGGTTTGTAACCATTTCAAAGCGAAACACAAAGCGAAACGTAAGTGTGCCCACTTACCACATAAGTTATACGAGTTTTCCAATTTAAAATTAAATCTATATTAATACCTAATAATTTTAACGATACTACTTCATTTTTCATATACACACTTGAAGTGTAAATACCAGAACAAAAATAAATCAAATTAATTTCACAGTTTCTCAAAATTTACCAATTTTACAAAAACAATGCAATATTCACTGTGTAAACCATAACATGTAACAAATAAGTAATACATAAATTTACAAATAAATGATACATAAGTTATATTCAACTCATTGTTTTATAAACCTACACGTAAGCTGGAGCCTGTGTGTGTGTGTGTGTGTGTATATGGATTAAAATAACTTGATTGTCTGTAATATTTCTGTTTTAAGTTATTACGCATTTATATATTTTTATAATTGCATATCATTCACCAAGCGCGTAATGATGGTCATTACTCAAGTGGATGATGTTTACGGTACGAGCCGAAGGCGAGTGTCGTAATTCATCCGAGCTATTACACGCGAGTAGTATTATAATTTTTCTACGACTACTCAACAGGAAGTTGCACTTTAAGGTAATTTTGCAGAAAATAATTATTGTGAGAAATGGCGAGATTTTTATGAAAAAATTTGGAGACGCATATTGTATCGGTCATAATTTTTTTTTTTTAAGCAGGTGAGAAAATAGAAAAACAACTTTTAGCTCTATCGACAATCTTTAATTTGGTTTCTTAATCTTTTAGCGAGAGTGCCAAAGAGTTTCTGAGATATTTAAGTTTTAAGTGGCATTTTGACTTAAATACTTTTGGCGCCATTTTTAAATCTCCATATCTCCGAAAAAATAATTACAGCAATTTTAAAAACAGCAAACTGTGTTGAGGCGCCCGTTTTCGCAATCCCCAAAGAATGTGAAACACGGAACCTTTAATCTTTCAGTTTTTTTTAACACGTGCGTTGAAGGGCCCTACGATGGTATTATGGGGAGAGGGAGAATTGCACTTGATGCAAAAGTGACATTTTTTGACTTTCTGCGAAATCAATGACTTATTTATTACACAGGTCCACAAAAACAAAAAAGTATCCTTTGCTAGTGACTAGACCCATATATTCTCAGGTATTTTCACACGCTGGCGTTAGACGAATTTATGAGTTATGATGGGAAAAGCATAAATTCGTCGTATTAACCTTACATATTTCAAGATAATTGGCAGTAGCGTTGGCGTAAATTGAAGACAGCTCTAATACATACTTGGAGGTGATAATGATATAGCAGATAACAATAAGACCCATAATCCGGCATTAACCCAACGGCCCAATAACCCTGTGACCCAATAAATCATAAATTCATATTACCAAAGTTCGCAAATTTAAAAGAAAAATTCCTCGTTCAGTGAGGCTTTCTACTCTTTTGTCTTTGAAAGATATATGTAATGACCTATAAACCAACAATAACCCAACGGCCCAATAAATCAATGACTTACTTAATAAGTCAGCAATTCATATTACCAAATTTCGTAAACTTAAAGCAAGAATTTCCTACATTCGGTGATGTTTTCGTACTCTTTTATTTTCAATTGGCGTAATGGGTTTCTTATTCTCTTTTTTCTTTGACAATGATTCCCTCTTCATTGTCCAGCAAAAGCCAGCCATCATATTGATGTCCCATCTACCTTGATACCGCCTTTCCCTCTTATTAATATCTTGATGAAATCGTTCGCCTTGTTCTTCACTGTATTTTTCCAAAAATATGTATATAGTTTTTAAGAGTCGATTTTTATATTCCAAGTTCTTTTCATTGTAATAATCTATTTTATTCTCAATATTTTCAAAACAAAAAAAAAGTGAAAAGTACAAAAATATAGTAGCCAACATACAGAATTATCACAAAATGGGCTGTCTAATCAGTCTAATGAATTTGAAATTGCACTTCCTTCATTCACACATTAACTATTTCCCTGAAAACATAGGAGATTTCCGTGAAGTATATAAGGCGAACGATTTCAACAAGATATTAATGAAATGGAACGATGGTAAAAGGTAGAAGGAACATCAATATAATTAAGTTTACGAAATTTTCGTATGAATTGAAAAATGTTTAAATTCTAAAAAGGGATAATAAAGGTATCCGGTACCCGTTCTAATATATCTCCTGAACAAATTTCGTTTGTAAGAAAATGATCTAATCCCATCCTTGATGCCTCTGTCTGTCCTTCAACGTCGAATCACATCCCCAATTTCCACATACTATTTCGGATCCGGTACTCGTTATTAATAGTAAAACTATAAATACCAATGAACTATAGACCTTGTACATTGAAATAAAAAACGATTTCATTTATATTTTCATATGCATACTAGGGATTTGACTCACTTGGGGGTGGTTTTACCTCTTTTGAGGAGTAGTTTTGCACTTGGTTTGGTATCAAAAATAAGTAGCAACTAAAATTCATCAGCACTACTCTTTGGCATATTCTTTTTTCTACCATCTACCTCAGAGTATACTTTAAGTAATTTTCACTGGGCGGCACTAGAACTTGAAAATGATGTGTACTCAGGCCCGTAGTCAGGAATCAGAAAGACAGAATTACCTCTGAAAAACTTTTTTTCTCCAGATTGAAACTGAAGAGCAGGGGGAAATCTAAAAAAAATTGATGAGCTTTAAAATTTATTTTGAATTATAGCTATCTATCTCGAAAACAAAAATTTTTAGTTTTCAGCTTTTATGCCGCCGTCACAACCGAGCGTCACTGCGCGGCACAAACTCGTCACTGATGCCGCACTAGTACCGCCCACTTTATACCTTATTTTATGCTGTGATCTACCTAAATTTTATCAAGCTGGTCCATTTTTCGACTATAAATAGACTACAAAAAACTGTGACGTGTAGCTCAATTTCGATTCCAGATTCGGATTTTGCGGCTCAAATAACATAAATGTAGATTTTTTTTTCTTCCTTTTTTCTTGGTTTACTTACACTTGATAATATGAATTGCTGATTTATTGGCTCATTAGGTTGTTGGGCCGTTGGTTTATTGTAGGTTTATTTGTCATTACGTATATCTTTTGAAGATAAAAATGTACTAAAGCATCACTGAACTAGGAATTTTTCTTTTAAATTTACGAAATTTGGTAATATGAGTTGCTGATTTATTGAGTCATTAGGTTATTGGGCCGTTGGGTTATTGTTGGGTGATAGGTCTTATTGTGGTCTGCTATATCATTATTACCTCCAAGTATGTATTAGAGCTGTCTTCAATTTACGTCAACGCTACTGCCAATGATCTCAATGTAAGGTTAATAGGACGAATTAATGAATTTTTTTCTATCGTAACTCATAAATTCGTCCAGGAATGTACTATTCTGATGCCAGATTCGTGTTCAGTGAGTGAAAATACATGGGAAAATGTGGGTCTGGTCACTAGCCCAGGATACTTTTTTGTTTTTGTGGGCCTGTATTATTAATAACACTAGTCGTATTTTTCGTATCGGTAATTTTATCATCGCTTGAAATCATTTTTTTACAACAAACGTGCAAATTAGTAAAATCTAACAGAAATTTTAAAATTTAAATTCCACATATGCATGACAGTTTGAATTGAGTTATGGCGTTATGGCATACGTTGTTTTTAACTTTAAATCGTCTTTTGTGATTGCTCCACAAAACTGTTGAATAATATACGTTATTTAAAATGTCTCTTAAGATACCGTTTCATACGTACATTATTAAAAACAAAAATTGTTTTTAAAGAGTATGAGCGGGTAGCAATGTAAAAGGTGCCCCCGCACCTACCGAACTAAAATGGCTTCCATAAGATGTCTCGTATGCTGACTGTCTTGTGTACAAAGTTTTAAGCTCGTGGACTCTGCGTGGGGTGGAAAAAAAAATAATTTACCTCTAAATGGTTTATTTTTTTTCTCACCTCCTATTTGACGGATCGCTTTGTAATTTGGCACAAATAATATTAGTGTTGGGAGAGTTTATTTTAAAAAATATTACTCTTCTACGATGATTTTATACATTTCTTCAATGGCCTGAAGGGTGACTAACCTGTTTGACACTATTACCATATTTTGATATAATATGTATTTAAACTATAACTATAACATATAACAGTTATAGTTTTATTAATGCGGTGGAACAGGATAAAAATAAATAAAAATTATCTGAACTTGCAATATTACGAGTATATTATTTAATATTTAGATAGGTAATCATATAATTCATTCAGACAAGAGTAACTGAATGATGTAGAAATTGGACCCATATTGCTAGCAAAGGAAAACCGCTGCCCAAGGAATCACTACTTCCACATCCAAATCTTTTATCCAAGTCACTCACACCGAAAAAAATTTGTATGTGGAAATAATTGTTTATGGAACTTTAATAATATAATATTTGAAATCCTCTACCCCAAAAACCCATAAAACGATACCCCACATCGGTAGCGGGGTGGGGGTGGTGATGGAGGGTGGTAGTGGGGGTGGATGAAGTAAAAAAATATTTTGAGGTTTCTGGTTCTTGTACACACACTAAATCACAATTTTTTTCATCCCCTTTAATAATGGGGTGGGGGTGGTAATGGGGGTGGCTAATGCCAAAACTTTCTTTGGGACCTTAGCTTCTCTATATACTAAATACCAATTTTATGGACTCTTACCTGCTTGATTTACCTATTTTCCCCAAATTTACCAATTTACCCCCCAACCCTTCGACGGAACAAGATGAAAATATAATCTAGTTCTAGATCTCGTTAAAGTACATATATGTGCCAAATTTCAAGTCAATATCTCAAACGGTTCCAGAGTAAACGTGCGCACAAAAAGTTACAGACAGACAGACCGACAGACAGACCGACAGACAGAAATTTTTTTTCGTTCAAACTTAAAATCTCGACGTTTCGTGATATTCTAAGCCTATTTGAACAATAAAAATTTTTAAAAATTTTTTTGTCGTTACTATACTTCCACTGGATGTGGAAGTAAAAGGAATCCGACCAGAATGGAAGGAGTAGGATTGAAGGCTTTCTGGTCGCAATGGGATTCACTTAGAGCATTAGACGGGCTATTATTATTATTCCATACGAACATCTATAAGACTTATTTTATTAATTATTAGGAACATGATAATTCATAAAAAACAAAATTATTTATCCAAGACACTTTCCTCATCTAACCGTGGCAGTAAAGAAAGTTTTATTAGTTGATTCGTTTATTAGTTGATTACCACCAATTTTTTTACATATTATACATTGTTACTGTTTTGGCGTTTTAAATTAAGTGAGCTGATTTTGCTCTCAGAACTATTGCTATCAGTTGTAGAACTTTCCATTTCGTGCATAACACTAACTACTATCTAATTTTTTTTAAATGGGAAAAATTAAGTATTAGGTACAATACAAATAACATAAGAAAATCACGAGTATGATACACACACTTAAAATTCCGGAGATAAGATACTATATATGAGAACGTAACAGTATGAGATGGAGTTACGGAGATTTGTAAGACATGCGGCTGCGGCAGAACGGGGGCGTGAGAAGCCAACGGTCCAGCAGCCAATTGAAAAATGACTTATTTTGTATTTTTAGTGCCTCTTCAACTGTCACAGCACGCACTTCTGACCGCGGGGTGTCTTTAAAGGCAGCTTCTACTTCGAGGGCACGCACCAAAGCCTCGCTAATACTTTGATGGGATATTCTAAGAATTCGCCTGACCTCTTTGGCCCTGATGCCATCTAAAAAGTCTCCCACGGCTAGTTGTTCCTGAAATTCTCTTGGTGCACTCGTATATGCCAGGTGTGCCAGTCTCTCTATCGCAGCTTCGAATTCTTATAAGCTTTCCCCAACCTTTTGCGTCCTTGATTTTAGCTGAGCCTGGTATACTTGGGCAAGATGTTGGTCGCCATATCTCAGGTCTAATGTAGCTTCCAAGACTTTGAAGTCCCTTTGTTTCTCCACCGGGATGGTCTAAAGTAACTCTGAGGCTTGGCTCCTTAGCGCCAGAACTAATGCCATAGCCTTTTCCTCGTTATTTCAGTTATTCGCACTTGCAGCCGCCTTCAAATTGTCTCTTGTACGTTGTCCATGAGCTTTGGCCGTCAAATGAAGGAGGTTTTAAACGAGGACTTGATGATGCTACCAGCAGGTCTCCTTTCTCTCTCAATTGTCGTTTAAGGCGCTCCACTTCTCCTTCGACCTCACTCATCTTTTCTTTGATGTCGCCTTTGACTTTTTTTTGGCTAGGAGGGGAAACCTACACGGGCTGCCTATCCCAACTAAGAATAGGTTTGAGTGTCAGCCTCCAACTGACTAAAATCCCTCCTCTTAGGGCTCGTCTGTATGGAATACTCCGAAGGCACTGCAGCCTCCTGGGCTTATTGTGCTTGCCCTGTTTTTTTTAGTTTTTATGTTACACTGTCCATTTTAATATTCCTGTGTCACTGACAAGGTGATACAGGTCTGAAAATGGACGAGTCTTGATGGTTTCCGGGTATGTTTGTATTTGCCCGTAAATATTACACCTTCTGCAGACCAATGCCTCGCAGTCATGTATAATATGTTCTACAGTTCGCACAGTCTGCAGTTAAGGTCGCCAGCAAACTTTCCAATTAGATGCAGGTACTTCTTACCGGGAAAGTGTCTCGGCAGAAGACCTGTTATGGTTCTCAACTGAATTTTGTTCCCCTTTGACTTGACTGACTTCTGTTTTGACCACACCTACTTTATCTTCGACCTTGTTTATCTCTTCTTTGATTTCGTTAGTGATTGAATTCATAGCGTCTTGTTGGATTTTCATTTGATCGCTCAGGATTTTCCTCAGTTCTTCCTGACGTCTTTCTTGTTCCTCTTTTTCTTCTTGGCGTTGTCTTTCTTGTTCTTCTTTCTCCTCTTGACGCCTTATTTCCAGGTCTTCCATTGTTTCCTTCAATTCGTGTCTTTCTTCTTGACGCCGCCTTCTTTCTTGCGCTTCTTTTTCTTCTTGACGTCGCTTTTCTTGTTCTTCTTTTTCTTTGCGATGTCTTATCTGAAGTGAAATAACTAAACATGAATTAATTATATGATTACCTCTCTAAATATTAAATATATGTTATAGTTATAGTTTAAATACATATTATATCAAAATATGGTAATAGTGTCAAACAGGGTAGTCATCCTTCAAGCCATTGAAAAAATATATTAATTTTTTTTTAATGCATAAAATCATCGTAGAAGAGTAATATTTTTTAAAACAAACTATCCTAACACTAATATTATTTGTGCCAAATTACAAAGCGATCCGTCAAATATGAGGTGAGAAAAAATCAAACATTTAGTGGTAAATTATTTTTTTTTCCACCCCATGCAGTCCACGAGCTTAAAACTTTGTACAAAAGACAGTCAGCATACGAGACATCTTATAGAAGCCATTTTAGTTCGGTAGATGCGGGGGCACTTTTTACATTGTTACCCGCTCATACTCTTTCCAAGACGACTGTATATTTTCCCCTTCCACGCAATGTAAAGCACCAGGCTTAGTTATTTCCTCTGTTTAACTATAAATAGTAATCCTGGTACATGGAGGTAGAATTCAACCTCCTTGTCCTGGCACTGTACGTCTTATGGTTTATTTTCCACTGTGGGTTTCAGTCAGTGTTGCCACACCGTGTTCACAATTTCGATTGATATTTTGAGTCGCGTTCCTAGAACGAGCAGTGTCAACTTGTCCTGCCTGCCTCAAGAAGGTTTGCAATCCCCAAAATCTGTTCTCTAATTAAATTATGCATTTCCTCTGGCTCTGAGTGACATTATTAACGGGTAAATTAAACTAAACGGTTTGCTGCCACGAAGAGGTGCCGCAAAAGTTATATCAATATTGAAAGGATTTATCATACGAGGGAAAACGATTTTTGGATATCTTCGTAGAAAAATATGATCGACAAAATCAACTTTTGCGTCTCTGATTAGAAAGTTATTTAATTTTTCATAAAATAGCAACATGAATGTTCTCATTGAGAACTAGCCTTTATCGGCTGTGAGCAGAAGAATCAGCCAGTAAAATATTCTGATAAACCAAACGACTTGTGTAAGTTATTAAGGCGGGACCAACAAAGCTCTCTTGTTTCAGTTAATAGGTATTTTACCATACTGTGTAATAATACCAATATTTAAAAAGAATGATAGCTGGAAATTATTAATTAAGGCTAGGATTTTGCAGAGTGAAAGGGAAATATGCGTTTATTTTCAGTTTATTATAAATATTTAAAAAATCATAAATCTTTAAAATCTTTAAAATAATTTCAGATACTTCCCATTGCTCTAAGGAATACAACCATATATAGTTTTTATCATTAATATTGTATATAGGCAAATGCCATACTTTAATAATGAAATTAGGTACTATTTTCATTGACAAATTACGATATTTAAATATAACAGAAATTTATAATAAAAAATATATATAGTTGTATTCGTTAGATCAATAGCAAGTATCTAAAGCAGTTTTAAGATTATACTATGTGTAGTTTTTTAAATATTTACAATAAATCGAAAATAAACGCATATTTCCCTCTCACTCTGCAAAATCCTAGCCTTAAAAACAATAATTATACAACTATTTAGCACTCCTTAGTAACATTCTCACATCATCTATAAAGTATCCAAGGGCGTAGATAGGGGGGCGGGGTAAAGAGTGTAATTGCCCCCTACCCCCCAGGGCTAGAATATTAAAGTAGTTTTTTTTCTATGTCGCTTTTTGTTTTCGAGTAAAATTTTAAGATAAGGAAATTTTTAATTTTTCACGTTACCTACCGCCCTCAAAAAAAAAAAAAATTATGCCCTTGAAAGTATTTTAAGAAGCTTTTATAGAGATGCAAACGGTCGAATACAAGTTCGTTAACACTCCTCTATATAACAATAAAGCGCTTTTATAGCACAGTGAAGCATGCAGTTATGAATTAATTTTACTATATAACTGTTCTTGGTTGAATAATTTAAAGTGCTTTCTCGTTTCACAGCAGTTGCAATATATGAACTTAAAAAATATGGAAACATATCCAACCACTGCTTCGACTTACTTGTTTCGTGTGGATTAAAATTTTAATTTTCATGAAATTACTAAAGCTAAAATTAATTTGCTGCCTAAATTTTACTGTCGATATATGCTATAATATGTCATGAAATAACAATACGCATTCGAAATTCTGCAAAATGGGACTACAAAAAATATTCTTAAATGAAATTGTTATTAATTCCCATAAATTAATTATATAAAACATAATACATAATTCAAATTTATTGGTACCCAAGCATACATAACTGAATTATAATTTTTGAAAAAAAATTAAAAGTACATGTGAAATACTTTAATATGTGCTAATAGAATATTAATTTTCTCAAGATGGATGCCACATATAAAACCTTACAACTCTGAAAAATATGGTGACTTCTTAACCCTTTAAGTTGCAAATTGAGACAATAAATAAAATTAAAAAATCGTATCTCAAACTTATTTAATATTATGAGGTAAAACTAAAAACAATTGAAAACATTTTTTTTTCTTTCAAGAACATTTTTTTTTGTGATGGTTAAAATTTCGACCAGAGTCCATTTAGGAAAACACAAATATGTTTTTGGACACTGGTTGAAATTTCAACCATATTCTTAAATATAAAAAAATAACGAAAATATGTCTACTTATTGTGAAATAAAGCAAAACACGGTATGCATAGTGCTACTTCACATTTGGAGCACATTATATTTGATCTTTTTGGGTGTTTTTCTGTACTGCACTTTCCATAACGTCGGGTTGTCGTATGGACAGGCATACAAACACCAATATTAGATAGTCTTACAGCGTTCTCTACAGAAGAAATTGTAAATAAAAAAATTACATTACTTTATGTCGAAAATGTTCTTTTTTGGCGTTTTAAATTAAGTGAGCTGATTTTGCTCTCAGAACTATTGCTATCAGTTGTAGAACTTTCCATTTCGTGCATAACACTAACTACTATCTAATTTTTTTTAAATGGGAAAAATTAAGTATTAGGTACAATACAAATAACATAAGAAAATCACGAGTATGATACACACACTTAAAATTCCGGAGATAAGATACTATATATGAGAACGTAACAGTATGAGATGGAGTTACGGAGATTTGTAAGACATGCGGCTGCGGCAGAACGGGGGCGTGAGAAGCCAACGGTCCAGCAGCCAATTGAAAAATGACTTATTTTGTATTTTTAGTGCCTCTTCAACTGTCACAGCACGCACTTCTGACCGCGGGGTGCCTTTAAAGGCAGCTTCTACTTCGAGGGCACGCACCAAAGCCTCGCTAATACTTTGATGGGATATTCTAAGAATTCGCCTGACCTCTTCGGCCCTGATGCCATCTAAAAAGTCTCCCACGGCTAGTTGTTCCTGAAATTCTCTTGGTGCACTCGTATATGCCAGGTGTGCCAGTCTCTCTATCGCAGCTTCGAATTCTTATAAGCTTTCCCCAACCTTTTGCGTCCTTGATTTTAGCTGAGCCTGGTATACTTGGGCAAGATGTTGGTCGCCATATCTCAGGTCTAATGTAGCTTCCAAGACTTTGAAGTCCCTTTGTTTCTCCACCGGGATGGTCTAAAGTAACTCTGAGGCTTGGCTCCTTAGCGCCAGAACTAATGCCATAGCCTTTTCCTCGTTATTTCAGTTATTCGCACTTGCAGCCGCCTTCAAATTGTCTCTTGTACGTTGTCCATGAGCTTTGGCCGTCAAATGAAGGAGGTTTTAAACGAGGACTTGATGATGCTACCAGCAGGTCTCCTTTCTCTCTCAATTGTCGTTTAAGGCGCTCCACTTCTCCTTCGACCTCACTCATCTTTTCTTTGATGTCGCCTTTGACTTTTTTTTGGCTAGGAGGGGAAACCTACACGGGCTGCCTATCCCAACTAAGAATAGGTTTGAGTGTCAGCCTCCAACTGACTAAAATCCCTCCTCTTAGGTATGGAATACTCCGAAGGCACTGCAGCCTCCTGGGCTTATTGTGCTTGCTCTGTTTTTTTTAATTTTTAGGTTACACTGTCCATTTTAATATTCCTGTGTCACTGACAAGGTGATACAGGTCTGAAAATGGACGAGTCTTGATGGTTTCCGGGTATGTTTGTATTTGCCCGTAAATATTACACCTTCTGCAGACCAATGCCTCGCAGTCATGTATAATATGTTCTACAGTTCGCACAGTCTGCAGTTAAGGTCGCCAGCAAACTTTCCAATTAGATGCAGGTACTTCTTACCGGGAAAGTGTCTCGGCAGAAGACCTGTTATGGTTCTCAACTGAATTTTGTTCCCCTTTGACTTGACTGACTTCTCTGAATTTTCTCAAGATGGATGCCACATATAAAACCTTACAACTCTGAAAAATATGGTGACTTCTTAACCCTTTAAGTTGCAAATTGAGACAATAAATAAAATTAAAAAATCGTATCTCAAACTTATTTAATATTATGAGGTAAAACTAAAAACAATTGAAAACATTTTTTTTTCTTTCAAGAACATTTTTTTTTTGTGATGGTTAAAATTTCGACCAGAGTCCATTTAGGAAAACACAAATATGTTTTTGGACACTGGTTGAAATTTTAACCATATTCTTAAATATAAAAAAATAACGAAAATATGTCTACTTATTGTGAAATAAAGCAAAACACGGTATGCATAGTGCTACTTCACATTTGGAGCACATTATATTTGATCTTTTTGGGTGTTTTTCTGTACTGCACTTTCCATAACGTCGGGTTGTCGTATGGACAGGCATACAAACACCAATATTAGATAGTCTTACAGTGTTCTCTACAGAAGAAATTGTAAACAAAAAAATTACATTACTTTATGTCGAAAATGTTCTTTTTGAAATACATCCTTGATTTTTCGAAAACAAAATTATGTCAGAAATTAGTTTCCAACTGAGCAGGGCTGAAACCCACAAAACGAAAACTACAATTTTTCTAGTTTTTTGCAAGAGTCGTTTCACCTATTCTGGGACACACTGTATACTCAGAAATTATATCAATAATGTTTTAGTTGTAAAGTATCATGCAAATTATTATTATATTAGTTTTTTTATGTCCTAGTTGTTGTTTACACGTTATTATTTTTAAAATTTTGTTTGTAAATTGCTGCATTCTTCTTTCGGAAAAATAACTTGCACAATGTGACTTAGATTGCTTTTCCTAGTACTGTTCATATAAAGTGTCATTATCGATGATTTACCTAGTAGATTATTTGAAATATTTCGAAATAAATTACGCTGCAAACCTTTGATTTCAATACAATGAATAATTTATAAAGAATCTTTCTAGGTTATGTTCGGCAAAATGAAAATAACATCTTTGCGATGACATAAATTAAAACTTACGCTACCTCAGTATAATATAGAATCTGTGTACTATATACCGGCTAAATGGTTTTCAGTTTCTTGCACAAACACAACTTGTATTCAGTCTTGAAGAGCAGCGGTTAAAAATACTCACAATTCCCGATAAATAACACTGGTTAAAATTTCAACCACAAAACCCACATTTATGACATGCGCATAAATTTGGTCGAAATACGCACCACCAATGCTTAACGGTACTGCTCAAGTATCATTTGGTTGAAAATCAAACCGGTGTCTGTTTGGGATCTGACTTAATTTTTACCGGTCGAATTATCAACCAGTAACTGTTAAAGGGTTAAACAGCTTTTACGGAACTATTTGTTTTATAGCACCTGTTATAAAGCTCTTTTAGTTGCGGAGATACTGTTGCGAAATGTGTTAGAGAATAATTGGGTCCTATTGGCGGTAATTATACTTATTCTATCTTTCTGTAGTATAAATACTATAACAGATTTTTTTACAGAATTTTGTAACTCATTATGTAGCCATTATATGGCGAAAAAATCCTTATATAGTATGAAACTGCTACGGGTTATACTGTAGAGCAATTTAACTTGTTATACAGCTAGTATATCGCTGAACGTTCTCTTCTGTTGTATAAAGACTACTGCAGGTTTTAGTATAAAACAAATTGACAGACATTAAACAACCACGAAGCGCGCATAGTAGTACAGTGGATTCTCTTATAGAACAGTATATTACGCAGCCATTATAAAGCTTTATAGCTCTTTGATTAAATTGGAATTAATTATATATGTATCAGAGCTCCCTAGTTACTGTTGTTATGTGAAAATTTAGAAAATTTCAATATTGCCAATAAAGAGTCAAGTGGTCCCAAAATATTTTCCACTACGTTTTATTCCCTTGCATGTTGGCATAATCCTGATTGATGCTGTATAAATGCGTTAGCTGACGGGATCGGAAACTATAGATCGACTGATGTACTTCCCATGTTATAACAACTATATTGCTAATTTCCTCTTCACTTTCTAATTAGTTGTAAGAACATTCATATCACCTAGTAATATGGCATTAAAGGAGTAACCCATAAGTTTTATAATAGCTCTATAACCAACTTTATGTAATCACTATAAATTAAAAATATTCTCATAGTTACTTAAAGTTCTATAAAAGATATATCGGGAACCTTTACAAGGGAATAATCTAGCTTTTACAAAATGGTTTTATGATTCTGCTGAAAAACATTCTTAGGGCGTTTCTACATTCCCGAATTATCGCAGAGAGCCAATTAGTTCAAAATAGTACTTTCAGTAAAACATAAAAGAACATTTCCCATTCACTATAAAATAATTATACGACAATTCAGCCAATATTCGTGCAATAATGCTAGTTGGGCATATCACTTGAACACTACGCTTGCATACTATCATTTGTGGAGGATTAAAAAACGGTTTCATGTACAGACTAACTGAGGGAGACGTCGTTAATGGAAGTTTAAATATGTCTAAAGATTGTATCATTTTTCGAGTAGAATTTTCTAAAGGCTATGGTTAAAATCGATTCCCTGCAGAATTAACTAGTTAAAGATAATTTTTATCAGTGAAGCTAAGCTCTAGCGCGCTGAACGAGAATAGACCACACCCAGCGAGGTGTCTAATATTCAACTTCATCTTCATCACATCGGCGACTAAATTTTAAAAAAGATAGTGAATAATAACTAGAGTAAATGATATTTTAGTCACTTGCAAAATATTTTGCACACAACCGTAACTTTATTGACTGCCAACAAGGAAATACAGGAAAGTTCAATGCAGCGATATATGGTTGGAGACGGCATACACGGGAAGTGTTTTATTGAATAAACATGAGCGTTATACCTTTGCGGGAGCGGCTTGTATCCTATTCCATTTACTTACAAGGCTAGCTCATTGAATTATGTATTACTCCTGATTTTCTCAAGAGTATAAAAATATATTTTTAGGAAATAAATGTACTAGGCTGTATGAATGAATTTGTGAGTGCTGTGAACATACCAATGTTTCGATTTTCCCGACAGAATCTGATTTGAGTTTGACTAAATCGGATTATATTGGGGTCGTTTGGGAATCAATGCGAAAAAAATCATAACATAATCCAAAAACAATCGAAACAATTTTAGTTTAATCTGTCTAAAATATTTAATATACAGGGTGATTCTTAACCTATATGCATAAACTTAGGGAACGTTAGCTTATATGAATAATGACTAACAATAAAAAATAGTTTTTTATTTTTTTTATTTACGGAAATAATCTAGTAATTATTAAAGAAATTAAAGAACAGAAAATTCACATCAAATGCTCAAAATTTTTCCGCCATTTTGAATGCACTTTTCAGCTCGCCGAATCCATTGCCCCCACACGCACGACCTAAACCTGGCTGTTGTCGGGTTGTCGCAGCTGCAGCATGTATGCGATTAACAAACTCTTCCTTAGTGTTAGCTTCCGTAACGTACACCATGGTTTCTATATGTCCCGAAAAAAAAATCAAGCGGGTTGAGGTCGGGCGAACGGGATGGCCAGGCAATTGAGACCACCTTGGCCTGTCCACCTTCCGGGAAACATATTATCCAAATGTTGCCGCACTTATTGCTGAAAATGTACTGGAGAGCAACTTCTTCGAGGAGAACCGGTATAGTATCACGCAAAAATTGCAAATTAAGAGCACCCGTTAAAGGATTATCAAGAATGAAAGTGCCAATAAGTACTCCGTTCACAATTCCAGCCCACACATTTATCGCAAATCGTTGTTGGAAAATTTGTTCGCCGAGTGGCATGGGGATTTTCCAATGCCTAATAATGCGTGTTCCGGAAATTATGAATACCGTTCCTTGTGAAAATTGCCTCACCCGTAACTAAAATGTTCACGGTAAAGTTTGGGTTTAATTGATGCTGGTGTAAAAATTTAACACAAAAATTTATTAGAACCGGAAGATTCCTTGGTAGTAGAACTTGCACTCGCTGCACGTGAAATGGGTAAAGCCACGCATTGCCTTAACGTTTGCCAAACTGTGGATTGTGATAGACGAAATTGCTTATGCTAGTTTGCTCCTCTACAATATTCAAGATCTCTTCCTCTATATTCAAAATGTGCCTAGGTCTAACGGATTTGTCTTACTTCACCGTAGTCAGTACGGTATATTCTTCATTGGAGAAATTATACAGGGTGTTTCGAAAAGATTTGGACAACGCTTAGCCGTAGATTATTGACATCAAAACAAGTCGACTTAACTCAAAAAGTAGTGGTCTAACTCTTTTCGTTTTCAAGATATAGGGTGTCAATGTAAAAAATTTGTATTCGTAATTTGTCTCTATCTTAGAGACTATTATACGTATCTACTTCAAAGTTGGTAACAACATGTTTTTCAGGTCGCTAATTACAATAGTGCTGTTACCGATGCCATATTTTATAGATGGCGCTAGTTACAGGATTTTTACGTGACACTTTAAGTCATAACTTTTTTGAGGTTAGGTTTTGGACATCGTCTTCTACTATAATCGAAACGCAATTTAGTTTCCTAAAGAAAAGGTGTACTTGTTTAAATGCAATAAAATGCACCCTTTCAGAGAAATACGCGATTTACAACTTTAATTTTGACATCAGCTAGGTACTCTTAGAATAGCGCATTCGCCAAATTTTCGACTAAAGAAACTTGTTTACAATTTTTACTCACTTTACACTAGACTTGATGAAAAACTATAATGACGCTTATCACCGATGACCACATACTTGGCAGTTTGAAAAAGCGCTTAAGTCAATTCAGGGTAATAATTGAACAAACATAAAATGAATAACATACATACGAGTCGAATTAAGAACCTCCTACTTTTTAAAATTTTTTGAAGTCGGTTAAAGAAGGTAGTAGTCTTTTTAACAATACAAAGTACATTCTTCCAATAAAATAAAAAAAGAATTAGATGGGATTTAGGGTTTTCTCAAAAACTGTGGTAGATAGACAAAAACCAATATAGGCGTCCTGGGCTCGATTTTCGAGAAGCAAACAATGTCGCAAACCGCGATCGTCTATCTGTTTCGACTTCAGAGCTACAGGGCGTTTTTGGAAAAATTGTTATTTCTGGATGATATCTCAATTACCAAGTGTCTAATCGAAAATCGAGTAACACATTTTTAAGGCACTTTTTTGAGTAGAATTCGTTGCTGATAAGAAGAAAATTATGAATGCCTCAGTTTTCGAGATATAGACATGACTTTTGTTTTTTTTAATAAAATACCCTGTAAATTATTTCATTATTCGATTACAACTGAAATTAGCTATCCAACGAAATATCATATGTCATATTTATCTCTAGAAAAAGTTGTAAATTTTCGAGAAATTTAATGTATTTGTGAGGAGGCCATGGAAAACTATTAACAACAACACTATGCATATTTATCGCATTTCTAATATTTATTGAGAAGGCCATTGTAAAGAAAAGAAAATCGAAATAATCGTAAATGTCAAAAACTAAATTGTGAATTAATTGTGAGTGAGCATTGTTAAAAATGGTTCAATTTAGTAACGGTGAAAAGTGTGATATGATTAAGTGTTTTATAGAATGCGGAGAAGATTCAAATTTAGCTTCCGAACTTTATTTTAATAGGTGAGTTATAGACAGCTTTTATGCCAAAAATGCCGCATAAACAATATTTTTAGATATCCAGAAACGAGACAGCCAGAAATATTCAAAAGGGTATAACAAAATTTAAAAGAGTTTAGATCATTTGTAAAACTTCGAGCAAAAATATATAATAAAGCAGGTCGAGAAGTTGTAGAAAATATTGTTTTAGAAACTGTAAGAAAAAATCCTAATATATGATCTTGCGAAATACAAGAAAATTTAGGAATCCTAAAAACAACTGCGTTGCGTTGCTTAAAAAAAAAAGTAAATTCAAACTCTATAAAATTAGGATTAGTCCCCATCTATACCCAAATGACTTTCAAATGCGTCTCGATGTTTGCCAGCTTCAGTTCAATGAAGTGTCAGGTTTTGAAGGAACAATTATATGAACAGACGAGGTCCATATAAGCAGTGCCGGAATTTTTAATCGGCATAATAACCACCATTAGGCTCATGAAAATCCGCACGTAATCGCTACAGTTAATCATCAAGGACCATTTGGATTTGGTGTATGGTGTGGTTTTATTGGATACCAAATAATAGGTCCTCATTTTTTTCACGGTAATTTGAATGCCGAAAATTTTATTAAAATTCTGCGACAAGAAATAGAGCCCTTTGTAGACAATATGCCTGTAAGGCAATTTCAAAGATTAATTTACCAACATGATGGCGCCCCAGGTCAAATGAAACACGGAATTATTTAAATGCTCAATTTGGGGAGGATTCCATAGGTATCTATATATCACTCAGAGCTAGTTTATCAATGTCTAGTTAGCTAAGTTAACTAAATTGATAAAAGTCCATAAAATTGATATTTAGTATATATAAGAGAAGCTAAGGTCTCGAGAAAAATTTTGACATTAGCCACCCCCATTACCACCCCCACCCCATTATTAAAGGGGATGAAAAAAAAATGTGATTTAGTGTGTGTACAAGAACCAGAAACCTCAAAATATTCTTTTACTTCATCCACCCCCACTACCGCCCCCTATCGCCACCCCCACCCTACTACCGATGTGGGGTATCGTTTTATGGGTTTTTGGGGTAGAGGATTTCAAATATTATATTATTAAAGTTCCATAAATAATTATTTTCACATACAAAATTTTTTCGTTGTGAGTGACTTGGATGGAAAACCTGGATGTGGAAGTAGTGATTCCTTGGGCAGCGGTTTTTTTTTAGGAATTTCCTATCTCACAAAAATCACCACAGTGCTAAAACTACTCAGTGTATTGACTTGACATTTGGTACCGACATCTTGATAATGTAGCTACCAGATAAAATACACACACATTTCCATTTATGACTAATATTAATAGTGCTTTCAAATTTGTTTACTAAAATGTCTGTTCGTGAAAAAAAAGTTCAATCCAAACGAGTATCGTAAAATAAAACTGTTAGACGACGATCTCTACATAATGTTAAAAACTACCTTGGTTCATTAGTGCAGTAAGCGAAGCAGTAAAAATGGTAATAAAATTCCCGGCCCAAAAACGATGAAAGGAATTTCCTTAATTACTTCCACATCCAGTGGAAGTATAGTAACGACAAAAAATTTTTTAAAAATTTTTGTTGTTCAAATAGGCTTAGAATGTCATGAAACGTCGAGATTTCAAGTTTGAGCGAAAAAAAAATTTCTGTCTGTCGGTCTGTAACTTTTTTTGTGCGCACGTTTACTCTGGAACCGTTTGAGATATTGACTTGAAATTTGGTACACATATGTACTTTAACGAGATCTAGAACTAGATTATATTTTCATCTTGTTCCGTCGAAGGGTTGGTGGGTAAATTGGGGTAAATTTGGAGTAAATAGGTAAATCAAGCAGGTAAGACTTCATAAAATTGATATTTAGTATAGACAAGAGAAGCTAAGGTCTCAAAAAAAATAGTTTTCCATGGCCTCCTCATAAATATATTAAATTTTTCGAAAATTAACCACTTTTTCTAGAAATTAATATGACATGATATATCGTTGCATAGCTAATTTAAGTTGTGATCGAATAATAATATAATTTACAGGGTGCCAGGGTATTCAATTTAAAAAGACAAAAGTTATGTCTATATTTCGAAAACTGAAGCAGGCATAATTTTCTTCTTATCAGCAACAGATTCTATTCAAAAAAGTGCCCTAAGAATGTGTTACTCGACTTTCGATTTGACACTTGGTAATTGAGTCCAAAAATGTCACTTTTCCAAAAATGCTCTGTAGCTCGGTAGTCGAAAAAGATAGACGATCGCGGTTTGCCCCATCGTTTGTTTCTCGAAAATCGAGATAAGAACACCTATATTGGTTTTTGTCTATCTACTATAGTTTTAGAACCTCAAATCCCATCTAATTTGGTCCACCCTGTACACAGTGTTCATTTACTAATTCTACAAGTTAGAGTATTCAATAATAACAAAATATCGGGTGCCAGATAAATATGAATTTAAGATTTGTGTTTGTAATTTTAATCCACGTTTTGAGTTTTGTTTTTGTATAAAATGATGCCTTGCCATTCATTGATCTAAGTTCATTCAGAAGCATATTAAAGTAAAAACATAAGAATTTGAAAAGAAAATTCTAGACACGTAACTCATTAGTTTTCCCACAGTGGTTGTAATAATTGTTTTCTAACAGATAAATACTTTATCTAGACTAGTTTTATATAAGTTCCTCCACGCGACAAAATGCCATACGTTAACAATGGCTGTACAAGAACATAGTAACAATTCCTAATCAGTTTTGTATTAAGAATATCACTTAAACTTTTAAATATGAACATGTGTTTTCTTAATCGCTTTGTTAAACAGTTCATATGCTCATGCCATATAAAAGACAGATCATTGATTGTGCCTAGGTAATTGATGTTATTAGTTTGCTATATATGCGGTACAGTTACATGTAATTCTGCTGCATATATCCTGATGTAAAGCTATTTGATTTAGATTGACTGTGTCACGAAGTGAAAAACATGAACTTTGATTTTTATGTATTTAGTTGTAGCAAAATATTATGCAACCACATTGTTATAATTTGTAACACATGCTCACATTTTTATCTAATATCCTCCCAAGAATCACCGCTAATGTGATAACTTTATCATCGGCATAAACAAAAATACTCATACCATCCATATTTATAAACAAATCGTTTATTTAAATTTTGAAAGGGACCGGGCCAAGAACTGTGCATTGTGGCATGCTACATATTACTGTTGATTCTCTGCTCCTTTCATTATTTGTTACAGCATACTGTTATCTGTTACGTTAAGATAGCTTTTATTACAACTTCGTACCCCGTACAATCCCAATTTTCCAGAAGCTTTACATATCTAATAGTGTCAAATGCCTTTGCTATCTATATCTATAAATATGGCGGCTGTCCGTACACTTTCATTTGCATTACTATACATTTCTGTTGTAAAGACGTAATTGCATCCCGTGTACATTTTTTAGTTCTGAATCTGAATAGATTTTTTTAAAGAATGTTGTATTTTTAAAATATTTATATACTCGTGCGATTATGCTTTCCCCAAAATTTTTGCAATATGTGATGTAAGAGAGATTAGACGATGGTTTGCCATCTGATTACGGTCGCCACCCTTATGTAATGATTTAACAATAGCTCACTGTAATATTTAAGGAAATATTTCCGACATCTTTGACGTATTTGCTAACTGAGTTAGTGGTTTCACTAAAAGTTTAATCTACAATAAATGTTCAAATATATCTCCATGGACCTCCAGACATTTTCTGATTCGTTTATGAAGGGAGCGTGTTACTCTTCCGAGTTCATCTTGCAGTTCCATTATGTGAGCTGCAGCATTCAAAACACGAAGATTTAATACATCGTGATTGTCCACTTTTGATTTATATACTACACTTTTCACCCATTCCCACAAACAGAAGTCTAACGGTGTGAGGTCTGGAGACCTTGCGGGCCAACTAATAGGACCATCGCGACCAATCCATCGTTCTGGACAAGAATTATTTAAAAGCTGCGCGACCAAATGAGCAGACTGTGGAAGAGCTCCATCGTGCTGATGATGCACAGCATTTCTTAAGTTTAAAGGAACAACTGGATATACAGGGTGCCATTTAAAAAAAGTTGGGGGTGGTTTCTTAGGGGTTGTAAAAGGCAACACGGCTCCAGGTGTGTTATCGGACGATGTCTTTCATTCCTTGTGCAGGTTTTTTTTGATTTATATTTTTATCTTTTCAAGTAACGGAAATATCGCCAGTTAACGTAATTTTGGGACACCCAGTATTTAACAATATTATTTTTATGGTGGATGATCGCAGCTCGTTTAATTTTGATGTAAGTAGTCTTATTAGTTTTTGGTATAGTGTTCGTCGAAATATTTGAGCCAACATTTAAAAAATGGTTGTTGAAACATTTGGCAATTTCTTTATTTTCTGTAAAGTGGGATTTTCTTTCCTTTCATAATTTCTTTTATTTTTCTGTACTTTGGAATGAAAAGGGCGGTTATCACAAAATCAAAAAATATGATTTTGTAACAGAAACGGCCATTTTTGTAAGACATGTGGAGCAAGTATTGGACAACCGTCTATTTAAAGTTGAAATATATTAAAACATTACATAATATATGAACTTCTGGCCTTTAATTATAGAAATATAAGGCTTTTCTTTATTAGAAACAGTTCTTACATAAAATTCACAAAAAATTGGACACCCGCCCTTTTCATTCCAAAGTACAGTTTTGTTGCACAAAAATTTGTAAATGGTAAAATTTTTTTTTTTTCCTTCTAAATATGGCCTTACATACACAGTGTTTTGGCCACGAACATATTAAAAAATATATAGTTTTTTAAGTAAAAAGTAATTAACGAATAATAGATATAGATAAAATTATTATGACCGATTATTATAATATATGAAACAAAAAAAAAATTTCACTATTCCTACACACACAACATTCATACTCACTCACTCAGGATTGGTAATAGGGAATTAGACGAGGAGGACACGCTTCTCGCCCAGGGGTCTTTTAGGGCATTTTTATAAACGTACAAGGTGGACCACGGTTAAGATTGGTTAATAAACAGTAGGAGAAAAACAAAGGTTTTATAGGAGGTTAGCTAGATATCTATATTACAATTAATAAAAAAGGAGGTAAGATTTTTCATACAGTTAAGTTTAGAGAGGCTTATAGCTGCTGCCTCTGCCGAAAAAATACTGAGTACGGGATTTAGAGTGAAGGAATATTCGAACTGAGTGGGGAACATAGAAAGCTCCACTTAACGAATCTGCAGTTTTCGAGCCGTCAGTATAAATTTTGATAGAGTTAGTTGGGAAGTTTGACAGAATCTCACAGAAAGTTTTATGAACCGATATATCATCGTCTTTAGGGTAGGTTGGTATAAGAACATTTGGCTTAAAGAAGAGGGTGTCATAATTCATTTCGAAGACACTTTTTTCTTTGGTAGAGTTTACAGCCAGAAGATCGAGATCATGACAAAGCCCATATGCATTGCAAAGTGGTGGGGCGTTTTTTTTCGCCCAGTAGGGGTCGGTAAGACTTTTAACAAAAATGTTATGAATTTTTCCCATAATAAGCCCATTGCATTTATTTTTTAAAATATATTTTGACGCTAAATATTCTCTCCGGTACATTAGGGGCTGCTCCATTGCTTCCACTAAAGCCGCTTGATTAGGGGATGAGCTCATGACTCCCAAACATGTTTTAATAGCTTTAAACTGAATTCTGTCGATTTTTTTGAGATGTGAGTTACAGGACGTGCCATATAATATACTGCCATAGTCGATTATAGATCTTATAAAGGATCTGTAAAAAAGTAGGGCTATATCCTGGTCTGCTCCCCAGGAAAAACTACAAACTTGTTTCAAGATGTTGATTCCTTTTTCACATCTATTCACAACATTTTCTATTTGATTTTTCCACAGCAGTTTAGTATCAAGTATAATTCCTAAGTATTTAAAAGATTTAGATACAGGAAATGTAGTTTTATTTAATGTAATGGTGTCTTGAAAACTAATACGTCTTCGGGTGAAGAACATAACAGTTGTTTTGTTTGTAGATATGGTAAATCCGTTTATAAAGCACCACTCTTTTAAGCAATAGGTAATGTGAGATAATTCATTAGTACACACTTGATGATTTTTTCCAGTAGTATATAATGCGATATCGTCGGCATATTGAATGCATGTGATATTATTTGACCATATATCATGTATATCACGAGTATATACATTAAACAACAACGGACTCAAAACTGAGCCCTGTGGTAATCCTTGAGATGTAACCCTGGGGCCTAATATTTTGTTGTTATATTTAATAGAGACTTCTCGTAGCACAAAGAGGTTTATTATTGTTTTGACTATGTGAAGAGGAATTTTTAAGTATAGCATTTTTTGGAAAAGGATAAATAGGTTTACATTTTCGTAAGCATTCTTAATATCAACGAAAAGCGCACCCGTACATTTATTATCTGTAAGGGCTAACTGAATGTCAGATACCAAATGTACCATAGCATCTGTTGAACCATAGCCGGGCTTAAAACCGTATTGATTTAGAGGTAACATGTTATTGTTTAAAATCCAGTATTCGAGTCTAAATTTAATAAGTCTCTCAAAGGTCTATGGTAAAATTTGCTGAAGCTCCTTTGTTAGTATTTAGAACATACTCGGAATTAATATACTCAATAGTGCTGGCCTCGTAATTAGTATGTGTTTCGGTTAAGAAGATAACTCTTAACCCAATCCATTGATATGCCCCTTATACAGTATATTGACAGCTTGATTGACGCAGTCGAATGTCCTGCTGAGATCACAGAAGATTCCAACTGGGCACTCGCCTGCCTCAATTTTATTATTTCTCCATAAAACGAATGGACAGTAGTTATTGTAGATTTATCAGGTAAAAATCCATATTGATCATTTGACACTATCTGAGATAAATTATTCAGAAAACACAATAATCTGTTCAAGAAACAGTACTCAATAATTAAAGAAAAAATTGTATTCAGGAAACTGTCCCGTTGAAAAAGATATTTACCAAAATAAGGTTAAGGCAATGGATACCGACAGCAATCAAAACAGTGGGGCAAAGAAATTATACTTATTTGTCATCTAGACTGTACAATAAATTGCCCACTGAATTACAAGTAATTAAAACAATAAAGTTGTTTAAAAAAAAGACTAAAAAATACATTCTTAACTTAAATAGGCAAGAAATACGAAATATATAACTTGGTTAATAGTAAAAATTAACTAATTAATTAAGGATATGCAAAAATTTGTATGTACTTTTTTTTTCTGTTTCCTATGCAAAAGTTATATAAAGATTTCTTTTTTTTTAAATTTTTATTATTTAGCTTTAGATGTAATTACTTACATTAATAAATACGTTGTCTAATTACTACTATTATAATTATTTATAATTATTAATATTTTGCAAAAGGTAAATAAGAAAATTGTACCCACGTGCAAGTTTACTTTTGTGGGTGATCTCCTGTTTATTTACAATTTATTCTTATATATAGATAAAATGATTGTAAAACACATGTTAACTTCTTATGTAAATAAACGTATTATTATTATTATTATAAATAAACTAAAGGTGAAGATGGAATTTTGAAAATGTTTAAAATATTCACATAAAATTGTAATCTGATATACATAATAACTTTGCTGAAAGGAAATTTAAATAATACTAAAGCTAAATATAAAAGTGCTATTAAGGATTTTGCAGAATGAGAGGGAAATATGCGTTTATTTTCGATTTATTATAAATATTTAAAAAACCAAAAATAGCATAATCTTTAAAACTGTTTTACATAGTTGCCATTGTTCTAACAAATACAACTATATATTTTTTTATTGTAAATTTCTGTTGTACTTAATTATTGTATCTTGTCAATGAAAATAGTTCCTAATTCCATTATTAGAGTATGGCATTTAATACTATTTTATGACAAAAACTGTATATGGTTGTATTCCTTAGAGCAATGGGAAGTACCTGAAACTAGTTTAAAGATTATATCGTTTATGATTTTTGAAATATTTATAACAAACCGAAAATATTTCCCTCTCACTCTGCAAAATCCTGTCCTTAAGGACAAATGACAGTGATAATTTCGTGGAGCTGTATAGTAACTATGGCAAAATGTGTTGTATTTTTGCTTCGAATAAAGAAAATGCTTACACCTTAGCGTTTGATCGTTTACCATCTTTCATTTCACTTATACGATTAAGATACACTTTCATTGTTCAAAAGGAGCTTTATTTTTAGCTCTGATATTTACAAAGCAAATAACTGTTTGTCTTTTAAGAGCTAAGTAGACCAATAAAGTCACCTTTTTGTTTGTTTCCATATTTCGTATTTGAACAATACAAATAAAAAATTGCTTTAAATATAGAATAGAAACACATAAATAAGTGATTTTAATAACGGATCTACCACCAGTCAACTGAAAGCGTCTGTCATGTTTCATAAATTTATTTTGTATCGTGGGTGCATTCAGTCCTTTGTCGTTTTCTTTCTGATGTATACGTTCGCATTATATGGTAAATATATCACGTACTTATAAGTGACTTTCAAGTATGGAATATTATTGTATCCTTTTTCAGGAAAATTGTTATTAGAAACAAACGTATCGACCTTTTTTTATATAAAATGGAATATATATATTTTCTATTTCAAGAATAAATATAAGTTGACAGAATAGTAGAATTAATCAAAATATTTATTCATTTAATTATATATTTATTTAATTATCCAATTGTTTACATTAATCTACAAATTGATAGTGTCAATTAGAGTATAAGAAAAACGCAAAAAACAAAAAAAATATTTTACAGGTAAATATTAAATATACAGTGTCCCTCATAATGTTGGTTACATATGGAAAAAAATTGTATTATTGAGATTTCTAAAAACTCTATTAGTAATCTCATTAATACAAATTTTTCCCATATGTAGCCAACTTTATGGCGGACACTGTAAAAGAAGAAGAAAATAAACAATAAGCAGCAAAAAAGCGAAGGAATACATCAATAGCCCCCCTGAAAAAAATATGATTTTAGTATTTTTAGAATATTTACTTAATACAAAACACAGTGTGTATTTTTTCTTTTACAAACGGTATTCAACATTTGATTAAATCCGTTAGGCGCGTAAACAACGCGTGACGCCATGTAACATTAGACGCCACAACGCTAGCGTACATTTTAAATTAATTTCATTTATCGACGTTGTCCTTGATAGTGAAGCGAAATAGACCACAAAAGTCTCTCCGTTCTCGATAAAAAAAAATCAGCGTCGAACCAGACCCGACCTTATAGTTTTTACAAAGTGAATAAATCTACATAAGAAATGGCTATTTACGATATTATTTTTGTGGTACAGATATTTTTTATTGATTGATTATAAAAATTGTGTTTTTTAACATTTACACCGCCATATCTTTAAATCTAATCGAGCTATCATCTGATTTTTTCTTTTAAATTCAAGTACACAAACAAGCGCTTCCCAGTGGCCGATCTAAGGTAAAAGGCTAAGGTAGCAAACGCTTTGAAGGGCCCATTTTTTCGGATGATAACCTATATAATCTACAGTATAAGGGCCCTGAGGGCCCTTTTGCACAGGTAGCCCAGGTGGCATTTGCTCATTGGCCGCCCGGTTAGATCCGCCACTGGCGCTTCCAATGGTCTCTTTGTTGCTATCGATTATTGTTTTTTATTTTCTTTAAATAGCAATGAATTTATTACTTCGTTAAGAATGTACTCATATTTTGACTAAGCGACGAACTTTTTTATTTTTGCAAATTTTCATATACATGCAGGAAGCAATTAAAGCCAAAAGAAGTTTTTGGAAAAAAATATTTTTATCTAGGACTTGTTTTTTATTTATGAATATTTTTGTGACGCAGTAGCATATGCCATACACCCGGGAGGCGTACGGCATAAATTATCCAATTGACCTTTGAAATAATCTTTTTCAGTCATCTTTAAAGCAATTTAAACCCTTTTAAATATGGTACACTTAAATACACACTATAGTTTAATATCGCACAGACCGAATAAAACTAAATAATTTTAGGAAATAACCGCAAACTGCACAAATTATATGTCCGAATCATTGCACTCGCAGAGATATAATGTTAGATGACGTCACGTCCAATATGAGTGTGTTCTCGGACACGCTCCTATTAGTCGGTGATTTAAATATTTTCCAGTTAGAAATTATGAAAACAGATTTGATAATTGTTAATGTTTAGTAACACTATATTAATACAGTGTGTCCTAGGATAGCTGTAACAAGAGGTGTAATGGACCAAACATTTTGGAATTTTGGAATGGTATTTGGGGATTGAGTGCTGCTTGTTGTAAAACTAAAGTATACCAAAAATGACTTGATTTGGTGTTCTACAGGGTGTTTTATAAGCAAAGTTGTAAAAATCACCACTAATAAAGTACCTTTATTTTTCAAAGTATGAAAAAATTCCACTAAGAAAAGTTATTTAGAATGCAATTTTATACCTCTCTACCAAATTTCAGGAATATAAAATTATTTTTTTGAAACTTCCCATTTTTTGGGAATTAAGAGTTGAATTCATATTTAAAGTTGTGTAGGAGCAAATGTTAATCATCTCAAAAAGTAGGCTATTGGTAAATAAAAAATTGAATATACGAGATGTAAGAAGGTATAATGTTAATCGAACTAATTGTAAAACAAGAAACAATTACTAACAGAAGATTAATGAGGTTTAAAAATTATAACAAGTAATAAATGTCAAAACATAACAGATTCACAAACAAATTAATTATTGACCAATACAAAACAATGTTTACAATTTTTTTATTATTCGACGTAGCTACCACCCACACCCACACACATTTCGATCCTTCGCCTGAAGTCCTTAAAACTGTTTCGAATATGATCTAACGGTATGGAGTTTATGGCATTTGTAATTCTCTGCTTCAATACTGCTACATCGTTAGGGAGTGGTTCAGCGTAAACCAACTGCTTGAGGCGACCCCATAAAAAGAAATCGAATATTGATAGGTCGCCGGCCACTTGATCGGTCTATTCCTGGCAATCCAATTTTCTCCAAAATTTAAATTCAACCACCGATTAACCATTTCTGTGGAGTGGCCAGGCAACCATCATGTTGAAAAGGAACTAAAGGCATATCTCTTAAAATATTTAAATGTTCTTCACAAAATCTTTCAAGAAGCTGTAAATAAGTGTGCTGGTTTAACCTTCCCTCAATGAAATAAGGTCCAATAACTCCAACGTGATAAGAAACGGCACACCACACATTCACTTTTTTATAATATTGTCTTCTACAATGAATTCTAAAATTTGGATTTTCAGAAGCCCACAACCGACAATTCTGAGATGAAACAACACCATTGGTTGTGAATGTGGATTCATCTGAGAAAATTATGAAATGTTGAAAAAATCTCTCTTCCATGATTTTTTCTCCAATGGTCAAACAAAAATCCAACCTACGGCCGTCATCTCCCTCTTCAAGCGTATGTTTATAATTTGCTTTATATGCCCTAATTTTCTTTGCCTTGTAAATTCTTTGGAGTTCAGACTTGCTAATATTAATAAGAGCTGATCTCTCTCTTAGTGGCATCCTAGGATTTTCTATAACAGAGGCATGAGCTATAATAGTCCCAACATTGTCTTCATCATATGCTTTTATTTTTTTTTTTCATGTTAAGAACACCACCAGTAGCCAGAAACTTTTTAATTATTCTCATAGCCTGAGTACGTGACAAAGCAGTGTTTGGAAATTTCAAATTAAATTGGCTTACCACTTCTCTTGGCGAGTTTTCACCACCAATTCCGTAGCATTGCACAATATAATTTTTTTCACGCACTGTGAGTACCATTTTCACTTAATTTTTTATGCTTGGTTCGTTAATTTGAAACAGAAATTAAGGATAATATTGACTACGTTTGACAGATATGTCAATAATAAATGAAAAATGTGTATCCACTGCTTTTTTCATAGCCTACTTTTAGCTTCTACATAACTTTAAATATTAATTCACAAAAAATAATTTCTATGGTTTTAATTGAATGGTTCAAAATAAAATACTAATTTATTGAAAAAATGGGAAGTTTCAAAAAAATAATTTTATATTCCTGAACTTTGGTATAGAGGTATAAAATTGCATTTTAAATATCTTTTCTTAGTGGAATTTTTTCATATTTTGAAAAATAAAGGTACTTTATTAGTGGTGATTTTTATAACTTTGCTTATAAAACACCCTGTAGAACACCAAATCAAGTCATTTTTGGTATACTTTAGTTTTACAACAAGCAGGACTCAATCCCCAAATACCATTCCAAAATTTTTGTCCATTTGTTACATCTATCCTGGGACACACTGTATATGTAAATTAATTTAAAATATATGGCATATGCAAGGGGCCTATCGAAGGGCAAACTGGTGTACACCTAGAAGGAAATCCGAGGAAATCTGGAGAAAATCCGACGAATTCTTCGAATTTTGGGCACGGTTGACTTTACCGGGCCTATTATAAATTGAACTTTTTAGGACATAATGTCAATTGAGCAATTTAAATTGATATAATTGTTGCACATATTTTGCAGAGAATATTTTTTATATGTTCGTGCAGTTGGCAATTTAAAATAAACTTGTCTATCTAGGAGTAAGAAAATTTAACATAATATAATATTTTATATAACTAAAATTTAGGAGTAATTTATATCGTTATGAATAATACAAGATTTACTTTTATGTGTCTATATGTCAAGTGAGTCGAAGACACAATTTATGAGAAGTTCTGATTGAAGCAATCCTATAGCAGGATATTCCTCGTCCATTATAAACTTGGTATATTTTAAAAATCTACGTTGAGTAGCTGAGTTTAGTACAAACAGACTGGGTTTAGTACAAACAGTGTAGAAAATGCATTTTTCTACGACAATTGAATAATTCATTTATTATAGATATGTTTTTGAACATGTAATGGGGCTCATTATTCACAGCCGTGGGTAATAATGTACTACTCAATAGGCTACAACCAAACACAAGAGTTTATTTTTATTATTCAACAGTTGTGGGGCAATCACAAAAGACGATTTATAGTTCAAAAATATCGCGTATGCCATGACTCAGTTCAGTCTGTCATGCAAATATCAATATGGTCATGGTCATCTAAATTTTTTTTAATTTTAAAATTACTGTCGGGTTCATGATTTCAAGCGATGAGTAGCCATAGAAAAAGTATAGTATTCTACTCGCGTGTAATAGGTATTACAATATTGTTAAATAATATACTATTATAGTGCCGTTTTAGAACGAATGTATCCTCTCAGTATGGAAGATTTGCTCTCAACTTTGCCGCTCTTCAGCCACACAAGAGTAGGTATTCTGTGGTTTAGCACGAAGACATCAAAATAAAATCCCCACTCGATTATACATGTACAATCCACAGAAAATGAATTTTAAATGCATGTAAAGGAAGGGAACTTGAGGTCTAGTGTTCGTGAATAATCTATTCCCAAATAATAGTCATTTAATGCATCAGTGCCTTGCAATACTAGCAATTGCAACTGTATTTGTTGGACTGTAAATTAGTAAATAATTGTATTTCTAAATACAGGCTAGAGGCAGCGTACAATACATTGTTAGTTAAATACTACAGACCCCCGCGGAGTCTTAGTCACACTCGAAGGAATTATTTCTACCCGCTTGGCGTGCGTATTTGTATTTATTCTTGTATAAAAAGTGTCCGAATTAACACATAGTTTGAATCGTTGTCGCATTATATTTGCCTGTTGGATTTATTTTACACAGAGTTTTCACAATGACGACCAAAACATATTTGATTTAATGTGACTTTTTATAATAACACGGACGTTTATGGGGAGCGAAGGGTCCTTGGCCCCACGGACCCAGAATTTAGGTACATTTAAAATAACAAGAAATTACCCACTTAATATTACATGTTTGAAAAACTGAAGTTGCTTTTACATTTTTGTTTTTATTATTTGTCAAATGTTGCTTCCCGAAAAATAATCATAAATCGTCTGCCAAGGCATTGTGAAGAAGAAGGAGAGGAAAAAGGAGAAAAAGAATTTATAAGCAAGTAAAAGTTTTGAATATCCCTTTAATTAAAAATGGCTACACGCAAAAGAGAATTGGTACAATGATAGACTGGTATCTGAGTGACGTATCGAGAATTTAAAAAAATCAAAGATACGATTTGAGTGGGGAAACTTTCAATAAACAAATATATTTTTTTTCTTGAGACTATATCAATGAAATGTGAAATTTTGAAGGGGTACGTATAGCATGCGGGAAACTTGTTTCAAACAGATACCTAATATATTGGGCAGAAATAAAGGATGAAGGCAAACATTTATCTGAAACTTCATTCGATAAAAGTGCATGTGAGATTATGATTCTCTCTTTGGTGACTGGTGGCCAATACCGAAATTAGCAGCTACTGAATTTCCATATTCGTTGTCATTAAACTATTCTGCATATTTTCCCTCCACCATTTTCCTTGTCATCAATTTCTAAAATACTATTTCTTCACTGTTGGTAAATTTTGTATAACAAAAAAAAAATATATCAAAAAATTTGAACGATATTGTAACATATATAATAAATCGCATTGCAAATGTAGAAATACAATGTTCGCAGATGATACCTTTATTTATCTAACTGATGAAGATATTGATATTATAATTGAAACTAAGCTTTAGCGCATACTTACAGATGGCTTACAAAAAATAATTTAATCCTTAGTACAGAAAAATCGAAGGCTACGCTCTTGAGTAATCAGTATTCCCCAATAAACACCTGCTATAAAAATGTGAGATAAATAAACAAAAATTTGAGATAGTTACAGAGTTAAGTATTGGAATGATTATAGATCAGCATTTAACGTTTTCTAGTCATGCCAATTATATAACAAAAATAATTCCAAGATTATTTCCTATGTAGAATAAGTTATTTCTTAAGTGAATGGTCAAAATTATTGGTATATAAGAAAATTATATATAGCCCCTCATTTTGTTTATTGCCCTACTATATCATTTATGCTTAACAATAGTGAATTTTATAACCTGCAGAAAATAAAAAATAAAGCTCTAAGATCCATATTAAATTGTAATTCATGTACAAGCATGTTAGATCAAGTCCGTTAAACAAATTATTATGTTAAATGTTTTTATATTTTTGTTTAAACTATTAAACAATATGTTACCTACATATTTACCTAATCATTGTTCGTTTGTTAATAATATACATGATCATAACACACATAACAATCAAAACTTCTATGTAGAAAGAGTGAATACAAATTATGGACTAAATCACTTGTTTAATAAAGGTTTACGATATTATAATGATTTGTCTCAAAAAATAAAAAATTCTTGCAATATTGTTATTTTCAAAAGGAAATGTACGGAATATGTAAATGAATCTGATTTGTGTATTATTTTTGTTAAATATTTGTTTGTTAGGTTGTGTGTTATACATTTTATCATATACATTTCTTGTACTGTTCTTATCTATTTTTACTTTTTCGTACTATTTTGTATTATTTAGCATAGTTATTAAAGTTATACTTTATAAGAAAACTAATAGTGTGTGCATCTGCGTACATTTTATTCATGTAAATGCCGACGCAACCCCAAAACGAACCTCACCGATGGCAATTTTCTAAAAACGGCTCTATGCGAGATGCAACGTTTCGGAGAAAGTTAATAATTCAATAAGCAGTATTTCAAACCGTATAAAACATTGAGTAAAGCTAAAAGAGGTACCTAGTTAAAATTATTAGATTCGCTGAGACTAAGAAATATTATATTTTAGTTTGTTAAATTGTGATATATGTTCTGTTTGTTAGTGCTACAGTATAACCCTTTTTTGAATATTTACAAATTTATTGAAAATTAACAATTAACAAAGCTCCTCCGTTCGTCTGGTTGAGCTTATTAGTGGGTAACAAATTCAGTTAAAAATTTAAATCAATTCAATTGTGATTGTAGCCGGCAAGAATTATATTTAAAATAACCAGTGATTTTCAGTAATAAAGCCGAAATTATATAACACAAATTTAAATAATTAAATAATAGAACAAAGCAAAATGTAGGCGTATTTGTTCTATATTATTTTAAAATTCTTTATCAGGTAAAAAAAATGGCAGAAAAATAGTTTTTGGAATTAAACAAAAAAGTATGGTAGGCAACAAATGGGAAATGTTTTAATTACAATGTTTAATATCGGGAAGGAAATCTCAGCATAATATATGTAGAATTATTATTACGATGCTTTTTTTTATAAGGAAATGTTTTGTATATATTAGGGTGGCTTAAAATTATACTGGTAAAAAAGTTTTGATTTTTTTCGTCTCACCCTCCATAATTGTTCGAAATTCCAAAAAAATTCCCTCCTCCAAGTTTAATTAATCACAAGGATGATATGTTATATATCGCGTATCTCCGAGATCAAGAAGTTTTCCATACATTTCTTATCGGAAAAAGATATTTTTTCGCAATTTTTTGAAAATGTAGTGAATGAAACACACAAGTCTCTTCATCAAAATTATCCAGAGAATTCGAATTAAAAATTCCTTTTTAAATTAAATCTCAATAAGACTTTTAATAGGTCTCAAAGAACCCATAAAGACAGATATAGAATATCGTGTACTGTTGACGATTATTATTGTTTATTTGCGATTTTATTGCAGAAATTATTATTAATTAGTCAGGTTCTAGTTTGTGCTAATATTTTAATGCTTTTCAAATTGCTAAACAATTACAATTTATTTAAACAGTTGTATTTTGCCATGCCCGAAGTTGTATAACTGATATTACAAACGAATCAAGTCAATATTTTCTTCCTTTAAATTTTAATAATTCTATCATTTCAATTTGTAATAAAGAAAGAAGAGCTTGCTTACATGCAAGAAAATATTTAATGTGAGTCGAATATTACATACAATTTTTTTTAATTGACCAACTCTTATTGTTCATTTTCACCACTATATAATTTTTTTTACAATCCACTTTCTTATTACTAAAAATTATGACATTTATCTGAATTTGGTAGTTAAGACATAATGAAATTTCATTAAATACAAAACATTCATAAACCTGAATATCATCGACTTCGAAAAAACTCGCTCAGAGCCAGAAAGTGTAAGTTCTACTTTAAAGACAAAATAGGAAAACAGTGTAGCAAGATTCCTTCCCTAAGGAAGTGAGCGACTACATTATTAACTTATATAACGCAAATTATTCAAACTTGTGTAAGAATATGCTCGTATTTTAAGTGATTATCCGTTACCACCGCGCCAAAATTTTATTTTCTTACAAAACCAAACATCTTCCCATTTTTTTTTGCAAGTTGGAGAGATTTCAATAGGGAAGCTTTCGGAATAGATGGACCAGTATCTTGGCTATCAGCTAATGTAATCAATTTTTGGATCTATGGTCTTCTGAAGAACAAGATTTATTTTACAGAATTGATCACAAGGATGATATGTTATTGCCCGGACTTATGGAGCATTGCAAGAAATGTCTGAGAATACTTTTAATTCAATAGAACTGCACAGAGCAAAATGGTGGTGATCTCATTGAAGATATGCTTATTGTAATATCTGTCCCTGTTATTCATAAAAAAAACCTGTCATTCACGTTACAGCCTTTATTGGTGTTAGTCTCACTTGTTGTCAATACAGATTGAATATATTATCTCCCACAAGCTCTAGTGTTCGTCTTTTTGCTGCTGACATAAGAGAGCTGATATCCTACACACACTAGCAGCAAAGTAACAATAACTGAGATGGGAACCACTAAATTTATAACTTTATTGTATAAATTCATTTGACAAATTTATAGTTGTTGCTTCGTAGTTACTACCACTAGTGATTGCTTTATAGTTGTGCGACTTCTACGTAGTTTTCACGGTAAATGGGGACGTCTTAGCTACCCGTGGGACGACCTTCGAATTTTTAGAACTTTAAGGTAACAAACAGTAGTAGCAGTAATGTCACTGAAATGTGATTTTAAAGTTGCAATCACTTTCAAGTGGCTTTGATAGTTGTCGCGGCTTTCTGGGAACCTTCACTATCTGTTTACAGTCGTGGAACTAGTAAGTAATATTTATTAGTGTTAATGATGTTACCGCTACTTACAGAACTGAACTTTACTGCGATTGGCTACTACAAAGTGCGTATCACTTCTTAAATTCACCGTGAAGCAAACTTCACTATCTACTTCTCAATGTTGACCAGAGATAGGAAAAGAGGAAATAACGAAAGGAATATATTCTATGTTCCACGCATGCGCGTGTTAGTGATTCTGCATGATGATCTGAAATACGTAACCCAGTTTATAATTGTCTGGTGACCTTTATCTTTTCCAAATTTGTGTCGTTTACCATTTTAAAGTAATGACATACTTTTTTGCGTGAAATTCCATACATTGACATTTTTTGTTCATCATAATTAGAATAATATTAGTTATGATAATTGTCCACCATTCCTCATATTTTATGATAGACGCATATATGTAGATTATGGAATGCATTTTTCTCGTTATCGCCTCCTAAAGTTTCCCCTCTATCCTCTAGACACAGATTAAAATTAGGGGCGCGTTTAGTTTAAGAAGTGGCAGCTGGAACTTTGAACAGGAAATTTGTGGTAGTTACAACTTTGCTGCGACTTTGAAGTGACGCTACAGTCCCATTCTGCACTTTGTAATAAATATAACTTTAAAATTATATATTTGCAGTTCTCGTCACTATCGTGAAGTACCAGTTACTTTCAAGTTTCATTTATTAGTGAAAATTACTTCAAAGTTATTCTTTCTGAAATATGCCATTTTGATGGCCAAAACTTATGATGGCATTATTACAAGATATGAACCACAACTTCACAAATGACTTAAAAATTTAATTTATCACCACTTCGGCAATGTAATATGTAATAAATTAATGGATATAAAATTAGTTTCCAAGTTACAAAGAAATATAAAAAATAGTTTTCAGCATATATAGTGTCATATTCTCGCATGATGTTATATATTTTAAAGATAATCTTAATTAAAAAATGCAAATTATAAAGTCGCGTGCTCAGATTCTGACGTTTTATCAATATGTTTGACAATAAAATTGCATTTATTATATTTTTGACGTTTAGACCATTGGGAAATAGTACAAATTTTGCTTTTTAGTATTACTTTTGTAGTATTCTACTGAGTTTCTGAGTTAGAGAAATGAACAAGAATCATGTAGGAATGAGACATAAGTATAATGAAATTAGCTGCAAGAAAAAGCAGGCAACAGTCATGTGAGAGAGTGATGAGCGGTAAATTCCCTTAAAATTTCAGCTTCCATGCCGCGACGTCGTTGCTGCGTACCTATGACATCATCATAATCAGATTTATGTCAATATAAACATAAAAATATATGAAATTTAAACTTAAGCTAGATATGTCCTAATTAATTATATAATGGGGTATTATAATTCATAGATTTAAATAATAGACTATAGACTACAATTACTGGTCAATAGGGTAAACCAAATTTCGACCAAGTGACCTAAAAAATTTCGGTATTCGTACATATTAACATTACTTAGTGATTGTCCATTATTCAACGAATCTATAATGTTACTGAGTCTGAAATTATTAATATTAAAAATAATCTGAAAAATATGAATTCAACTGGACAATAAAAATGATTAGATAGTGAGCTTCTTTTTTGCAAAACTGTTGTTATAATATTCTCAATCATTGTAAATTGAATAACATTATTTCCAGAATTAAATAGTACAATATTATCTAATTAGCATAGATTTTTAGCAAACCGCTCAACAGGAGTACTACAGTTATATTTCAATTTTTTTTTCATACCTGTTAGAATCCAACATATCGCGCTGGGGGTAAATTTACTAATACCCTGTATACCATAAAGAAGAACGACCCTAAATGTTGCTTTAAGGTCGCGATTGATAGTCCACATAATTACGGATATGGTAATACTAGTTTCGTGTTATGAGAGAAGACTTTTCTAAACTCTGTTTCTGGGTTAGTCCATTTTACCCTTTTAATCTTATCTATAATACATTTGCTTAAATTGCCTACAATATTGATCCACCCTGTCCGCTTAATCTCCATTTAGAAATATATTGTCTAATTAGAAAAGGAAATACGAATCAGTTTTGAAAAGCTCAGAATGATAAATACATAAATATCCCTATTATTGTCAATAGTCATTGTGTCCGTATGAAGCTTTATGAACTTTACAGTACAAGTGTGGTAGTTCTCAACCTAATTTGATCAAAACCATGAATGAAGTTTAAGGGCCTCTAGAATTAGGTCCTTAAGCTCCAGGGGGTATAAATATTGTGGGTTTTAACTTGGGTACTCATTGTTCCCTTCCTAATCTACTTGACAGAGCTATTGAACACCTTTGTGGTTTTCTAAGTATTTACGCCTTTTACAATGTTTTTATAAAAAGATTTTAGATTTTACTTGATTTTCTAAGTCTATTCAAACTGTTTAGCTTACAATAAGCTTATCTGTAATTTTGTTTGTTAAATAATTACTTTAGTTACTTTATAATTAGAGATTTCCGGATGTGTCAAATATTTTAAACTTAACAAAAATATAGTTTTAAGTTGACGCTCTTGGCGAAAGATAAAATATGTCGTCTTTACCTACACCATGCACACATTTTATGTATCGAGCTCGTAATATTTCTAATAACATCTACTTCTGCAAGTTGACATTTTTGCAATACATTTTTGTAGGTAGTCTTATATTTAAAAAAAAAATGAAAAAATTGAATCGCCCTCAAGAAAGGTCACTAAAAATTATTAAATTAAATTTCACATCTCTCAATTGATTATTACCTAATTATTATTGAAGTAGGTTAAAAATGAGTTTGAATTTGTTATTTGTTAATTTTTACATCATTTACTCAGTGAAAAAATGAACAAATAACGAATTTGAACGTATTATTATCTATATCAGTATTAGGCAATAAGGTTCAAATAACGGCGACGCGCGGCTGTGAAATTTCATATCATAATTTTTGGCGATCTTTTTTTGACAGCTCTTTTTGAAGAAGTTTCAATTTTTCTTTCAAAAATATTTTTTTACCTTTATTAATAGTCTCTTTATTTAGTTCCTATACAGTAAAGAAAATATCCGGCATCTAAAATTTTTAAACTTTACCTTCAGGCTCATCGTCAGTGAACTGTGAAATCTCCATGTATCAAATTTAATGTAAATCTACAAAAGTATTGCAATTATTGCGTCCATGTTGGATTCGCCATTTTGAAATTTTAATTTTTGACATTAAATTCGGCATCACTTCCAAAATATCTAATTACCAATAATTGGGCTGCAGAGCATCCCCGCCGGATGACACAGTATCACACTCAGAGCCCTTAAAAATTAAATGTGCGATGTGGGATAGTTGATGGAAGAATTCTAGGTCTTTATTTCTTTGACGAAACCCTAACCGGCGCGAGGTATTTACATTATCTTCAAGACACTCTGATCCTCGCACTAGTAACTTTCAACAAGATGGGGGCACTTCCCCATTACGCGGTATTTCCAAATCGTTAGATATGAAGGAGAGCAATTGAGTGGCCAGACAGATCGTCAGATCTGACGCCACTCGATTACTTTCTACGAATGTGAATCGCTCAGGAATGTGGAAGATTTAAAGGGAAGAATTCGACAAGAAATACGATGCATCTCTAAGAAAATGATAGGCAACGTTGAAAAAGAGTTTATTTTCTATTTTTTGGCAAATTTCAAAATATACGTTTTTGGCTTCTTTGTGTCCTCCAACAACATAAATTATGGGAACTGTGCCGAAAGCCGAATTTTGCGAAACTAAGCTAAAAACTGACTAGAATAATTCAATATTTATTTAACAAGTACAGTCAAAACTGATTTCTCTTACACATATCACATACTTAGTTTGTACGATTTATAAATATACGTACTTTTTGGGTATGATTCTATTTCACATGATACTAGTACATACTATATTACTCCGCATCAGACTGAGCTGAAATATGTCGCAGAATTGTACATACTTTTATGACTGTAAAAAGCATATGAATAAAGTATATACAATTTACTGGCAAATTTCATATTAGCATTTTCGTGTCATGCAATTACATAATAAGAATATGAAATATTTGACGAAAACAGACTGAATCCAAAAGTATGTACTAGGTACCCACTTTAATTTTTCAAACAAAAAAATATTAAATATTCACATACACATATTTATATACTTTCATAAGTATCAAGAATATATGAAAAAGACCTAACTTTACCAACAAATTTGAATAATGACGTAATACCTATTACCTAACCTATAATATTTGACTTATGGACGCTTTTGTGCTGCGAAAATTTCTGTGCACACTGCACATTTATTCGTTACTCCAGTGTTGCTACTGTAATCTAAAATGAAAACATGTAAATTAATATTTCTATGGTTCTAGTTATTTACTTCTGCGTTAATTTTCTTAAGTCGCTTAAAATACCGAAAACTGTGTCTAAGCCGACAACATGCTGTACACCACTTAGAGTTTTTATTCTTTGTTATCTATTTTTAATTAATAAATTATATATCGTATCTTTTTTGGCTACACAATTATTACTGTCAGGCCTGTAGTCAGAAAGACATTGTAGAGTGCGCAGTGCATCTGCCTGGAGGATAAACAAATAATACATCATAACCTCACTTTAGTACGCACTTTTAGTATACAGTACCTACATAATTAACAATATCTGGATGTATTGTCTTAGGAAAATGTTCTATATTACTGTTATATTGTTTGATATATAGTAAGTACGGGTCTATAACTAGTTATAGCGATTTATCTGTATCTAGTAGCACTTTCAGCATCCAAGGTGTAACAATAATCACTACATAATGAATGAATGAAAGTCAAACTTTCTTAGACCACACTCAAAAAACACAAATAATCCAGATAAATATGTCGTTCACAATAAAGCAAAGTATAATTTATATATCAGGCTCAGCAAATGTTTGATCGAAGGTTATGGTTTTTGTTTTTTTTTTTTTACTTCACAACTTCACAAAGTAGCCAGGCCCACGCCGCAGATGCTCTATTACTGGCATTTCTGAGGTGACAGTTTGATCACAATATCACAGTTTTTTCATTAGAAATTAAATAAGTTCATCTTAATAATTATAAATAAATATAAATGCTAATAGGAAAAATTTAGGTTTGGGAACACAAATAAAAATACAAAAAAGAGAACGAACGATTTTCACCTAATATTTCAAATAAGGTATAAATAACTGTTTATTAAAAATTGTATTAGAAATTCAATTTCACATAATAAAGACTTATTATTACTGATAATCTCATTAAATAAGTTTCCCACACATTACTATACCACTTTTGGCATACAAAATAATGGACCCCGGATAGCCCAGTAGGTAGATCTTAGAACAGTTACCGACATGATGCAGGCGTTGCAGGTTCGATCTTTACCGACGGCAATTGGTAAAAAGGTAAGTAAAAATTTATTTAATAATTTAACAAACATTATAATTTGCAAGCAACTCTTGTGAGAGTAAATTGGAGTTTGGTAAACAATATTAGATATGTTAATGTAAATGGAACACATATGAAAGTACCCATATATTCTTTATTTTCCTTCGACTTCTACTACTATTCTTATGCATACTTTATACTTTTTACATACGCTATGTTATGCTATACAAAGATCATGTAAAGTACAAAGATTTGGAAACATTTGCAACTGAATTGCATGTAAAAAGTAGGTCGTTCTTTGAAGAAAGTATAAACTAAAGTATATACTTTGCATGAATACGTACTTTTATATTTGTACTATGATCATACTTTGTATATCATTATGTTATGTATGAAGAGCTCTGGGTAGAGGCACCGGATGGCGATAATGCAAAGTTTTATTCATGCTGAATGGCGAATTATTAATTTTTAACAAAATTCTTGCAAACTGAAAAAGCAGCATAAAATCAGTGCATGAAATATGAAATATCTCCATAAGGATAGCTCTAAAGCGAAGCAAAATCACTTTATCCCCATTGGGTTATATGCCGCTGGTAGTTTTGCAAAATCTGGAAAACCTCGTTTAACTCATATGTTGCTGTAGGGTACTTACTACACATTGGAATATCACTATGGATATAAAAATAACAAACATTTATTTTATTATTATAAAAATTCTAATTTTGAAATAGAAATTAAAAACCTTTTAAAAATCCATTTATTATTTATTAAAATAGCATGTAATGCTATATTGGTGACCCCGACGTGATCACATGTTGTGTGCCTCCGAGTCGATAGGTATTGGAGGAATTTGTCGAAAATTGGTGATGAAGACTGAAGTTTATTAATTATTGACAGTATTATTGAATAATGTTTTATATGAGCAAATGGTTATGCCAAATAATTCTTCCATGATTAGTCTTCAAACTGTGTCAGTGGCTGCGAGATTGAGTGAGCGAACGCAACTACTCGTGCTGCTGACAGCTTTAACGACCTATGGGGACGACGTCCATCCACAACGAGGACAGCCAACTGAAGGCCGGCCGTTCCATAGATGTTTTCACAAGAAACAAGTCAGACTGGATCTTCAAAATTTCCAGAAGACTTTTAATTACATGTTCAATTATGTACATGTGTGGGTAGGTACCCTATATTACTCCCTGCATTTTTTAAAAAACTTATCAAAAGTATCAATTTCTTCTATGTATTCTGGTGAAATATTTAATGATTTAAGTAATTGTCTCTTATTGAATAATTATAGTATATTGACAGGGATTAATTGTTTAATTTTTCTTCGCCATTTATTAAATCATTATTATATGAATTATTATTGGTTATTATTGACATGCTTACATCAGAAAAAAAGGAATTTAATTTTACATAACTGGATGTAAAAAATATAGGGTGTTCCATCTGACCTAAACAAGTTTTCGCGGATTGAAGTTTACAAAATATTATGTCAAAAATGGAACACTTGGTATACTATTATTGAATGTAATTAAATTGTATAGTGCAGCTCTCCTTGTGTTCTTTCTACATGCCAAAAAGCAAATGAGTATCTTTTACACGAAGAAAGTTATAAAGGTTATTGTAAACCATTACACCTGTCAATTTTCTTTAAAATGTCAAATATCTCTGAAACGGCTGGCTGTATCCTATTTGCCTTTGACTCAAAATTGTATACCCTTTTGGAAACCCTAAAATATATAGGGTGTTCCATTTAAAATAAGCAAGTTGGTATCGACTTCCGGTATAACCAGAAGTGCCAGATGCTTGTAATTATTTTAGTTGGATTGGTCACACTGCCATTAGTAGCTCCCTAAATTTACAAAATTTTCTGATGTTGTACTTTTCCCTATATCGATCGATGCATTTCCTGGTGAGACACCCTGTATACTATTACCTTTCAGCTCCAAGACCATAGTTTTTAAACATACTTTCTGAAGAATTATATGAATGTTTTTGTGCCAATCGATTGATACCATCACTCTCACCATTGGATGTAGGTGCGATTAAACATCCTCTCTACTAGATGTATTCCTACTTGTCATGTTTAGTATGCAGATGGGATTAGTTATATACATAATTAGTTGTAGTAATTTACATAGCATAGATTTTATCTTTTTCGCCGGTCTTAAGACTCTGGTCCTAAGTTGTCTATTAAGTGTTACAGAAACCCCCTGAGAGTAGAACGCCACCGTCATATATTGCAGAAGGTACGACTGGTTTTCTCAACAAATAAGTTTTGGTTATTTCATTTAGTCACACGATCTTCTACTTGCTGGCTGTAGAGATGCCACAAGACCGAGACTAGTCTTGTCTTGAATTTGAAGACAAGACCAAGACAAGACCATCTCTGAAATTTCTAGACCAAGACAAGACCAGACCTTTCAAGACCAAGACTCTTGTTGAGAGTCTTGTCAAGAGTCTTGAGTTTTGTCTTTCGATAATATTTTTTAAAATTTTTATTTTTAAACAATGTATTTTTTAATGGGCAAATCAGAATTTACTAAAACATGAAGGGTTGTATTAAAATATTTAAGCATACGGAACGGGAGTATTAACTATTACTGAATGAATACTACTGACTGTTGAAAAAAGTTTATTTCCGACAGGTTATATTATATTATATTATATTATATTATATTATATTATATTATATTATATTATATTATATTATATTATATTATATTATATTATATTATATTATATTATATTATATTATATTATATTATATTATATTATATTATATTATATTATATTATATTATATTATACTATATTATATTATATTATATTATATTATTTTATAGTTTATATGACCTTGTTTCTGAATTAAGGATTAAATGTCAAGACTCAATACTATACCAAGACAAGACGGGATTCACTAGTTTAAGAAAGCTTCAAGACAAAGACAAGACTAGTTAAGCCAAGACTATCTCGAGACCAAGACAAGACTTGCTTAGTCTTGTCTTGTCTTGGTTTTGCGGCATCTCTAGCTGGCTGTAGAAGTAACAGTAGTTAATTACACAACCAGCCAGGACTCATGCTCGGTAGTGGTAAAAAAATAGAAAATAGGAAATAACATATTAGTCATTCAGGGTAAAATCGGTATTCCTACTATGATTTCCTATTACTGATCGGAAACGTTGTGTTTCTTAGTTCTTAATTGACTGCATATTTTTTATTCACATACAAAGCGAAACTCCCATTTTCAGCAGGTGCTTTAGGAATTTGTAAAAGGAAGTCTCATCACCAAATTATGTTTTAACAATTTTTTTCAATAAGCCGGCTAAATAATTTCTGTTTGTTTTTAAGTTATAAACAAATTCGTAGAACCTCGATATCATCTTTTAAAAACATTAGCATTTTTGCTGCCTAACCAATAATTATCTATCTATATATGTATAGGTACTGAAAGTATATAATTATGATTCAATTAAGATATTCAAGTAAAGTAGTTCGTAGACCAATAGAAAATTTTTGTTGCCGACTCTGTTGTAATAAAAATCAGGCGTATCCTCACACAAGAAAACAAATATTTATTTTTAGTTAAATTACAAAGATACTATAATGCATTCAGATTAGAATAAACAAAATAAAAACAAAAACCTTTGATCAAAATATTTAATAAATATATAAACTGCTTGTTAAAGTAACCCGTCAAAATGAAACGCTCATCAATGTAATATAGCCTGCGCTTTATTCTTGAATAACCAACAAAGACAATGATGTTTTAAAGCTGACTCCACAACAAAAGATCGGAGTCGGACGAGCTGTCAACATTAAATACCTAAGTGTTTGGACCACTTCAGGTTCACATATAAAGAGAACCGTCCATCAAAATACCACTAAAGGTTCCATTGTAATAGTTTTATAACTCTTCAAAATACAGTCATTATATATTAAAATGTATAGGGGCTTCATTTTTCTTGGAACTCTACATTTCATTCGCAAATTTTATGACAAATAGCTAGGGTGTGAACTATCTATACATTAGTCCTTATGAGATATCAAAGACGAAATTGAGAAAGATGTGTTAAAATATACACTTTTTCAATATTTAAAATATGTAATAAACGTCATAATTGAAAAGTATAGAAACTTTGCAAATAAGAATCTTCAACGGTTGTTTTAATTAATGTTACAACTCTGAACCACAATACATGTCCTTAGCTGCACTTTTGTTTTTTTTTTTTTTTTGGGTATATGGCAAATATTCAATTTTTGTTAAATAACGTCTTCTTATTATTCACAACACCTTAACAGACGTTTTGTAATTCATGTGTTAATTGGGCTCTCTTTGCTCCATGGCACGTATGACAGCACCACATTGTCTATCACTGTTGACTGTTAGATTCATGGCCTCAAAGCTCTTTCCCACCAGCTTTTTTTTAAACATGGGAGTACCACAAGGGTCGCTATTGAGCCCTGTACTGTTTATATTACATGCGAATGGATTTGATTCATTTTAACCGAAGGTTTTTTCAGT